>CM065426.1:57068612-58314831 GCA_033060865.1 Dorcus hopei | reverse complement strand
CATAGAATTAGTAAGGAAATTGGAAGGAAATCTAGAAACAAAATATTTCGTTTCATACATAAATAGATAATCCACAATTTCAACCAGGCTCAATAATTTAAATTTTATTAACGCAATCTATGAAATTTATGAATTTAAAATACTTCAGTTAGATTTCTTTAATGTTTAATTTAGACTAGACAATTTTCTGAATTCTCATTCTTATAGGCTAAAATATGCGCAGCTTTTACAATTTTTTTCTTTTGAAGATTATTGACTCAAGCGTATTTTTTAGAGGCTGATAATCCTGTGCAGAAACATTTCGTCCAATACTTTTAACCTGTCGAAAAGTGCAGAAACGTGAAAATAATTTTTTTTGCATATTATTTAAAATAATTAAGAAAAAACACGTAGAAATTTTAAAAGAATGTGGAAAAATCTTTCGTTTTTATGTTTCACGAAAATAAGATCTAATTAGAAAGGGTGTTCGATTTATTTTAATCATGACGGAGGATGATGATGATTAAAAGACAAACAGAAGTCTGGGCGACAAAGAAAATCGGACTTCAGGAATATTTTCGCATATCAGAAAAAATTTTAAATGTCATTTCGGCTTCCTAACGACAACCGGTTCGGCACTTTAATGTAAATGATTTTTGAAGGGCTTAAAATTCGTAAAATTCCGCTAAAATTTTCAACGCAACTGAATGCCGTTGTCATGACAATGAACGATCTGACCTATGGACCTTTCAATTTTTTGATCTGTGTGTTAACATGCTGAAAGTAACGCAAACGTACTATTTTTCTCGCATATTACTTATTGAAAAAAATCGATATAATTTACGAAATATGCATCCCCCGAAGACCGTGTGAGCCAAGGCGAAGCTGCGGTGAAGCCAGCAAACAAGTTCGACGAAGACACTTCTGCCGCCGCCGTGGTGCGTAAGCAGCATTTTTTTCGACTACCACTTACTCTGGCCACCATTTTATTTTGAAGTGTTCAAAACTTGCAGATTTATATCTATGTTTATAATTTCGTAAATTTTTTGAGTATGTGATTTCATTTACCTCTATAAATACGGTATTCAGACGACGCCAGAATTTCGGATTGACACCAAAAGCTGCCGACGCGAGCGCAGAAATGTTGTAACTTTTGAGTTGATTTGAAACGGAGATGCCTATCGCATAGCGAAATTTGTCGCACTTAATAGCAATTAATTATTGTTTAATGTGCATCACACGTTACTTAACGATTGTGTCGCCGCTGGCGAGCAGTTTTCTTTTTGTTTAGCAAATCAAAATCATTTTCAGTTCGAAAATGCAGATGTAAATTGTTCGTTCGATTAAATATGCGATTTTGTTTTATTTGTTTATTTAATTTGCTTTTTTTCGGTTATTGTTCTCAAATCGAGAAAAAGATGCGAACTGAAAAGTTTTTAATTCGCGCACGCACTCTAAAAGAAGTTGACAATTTCCTGAATTGGGAATTATCGTCTGCACGAGAATTTTTCTTAACTTTTTGTTTAGCGCTCGATGTAAATAATCGTCGGTTCGGAATAAATAATTTCGCTTTTATTTATTTATTTATTTATTACTTACTTCGTCCGGTTACCGGTCTGAAGTCAGAGAAAAGCTGTAGTTACCATGCGTATGTTTTTTCGTCCGACGTACGTCGCGTACTCTCCTCTGCCGAAATTTGTCGTTAATTGTTTATCGTTATTTGTTATTATCGTTTTAAGTCCCACAAATAAAGATGGGCACTGCGTGTCGCACGTCGAAATAAACGTCTCGAGGAGCGCAGAATCGAACGAAGAATAAATACTTAAAAAAAAAATTGAACAAATCTAAATAAAGTACTGACATTTATTTGTTGTCGATTGTTTATCGTTATTTGTTATTATCGTTTTAAATCTAAATAAAAGATGGGCACGGTGCGTGTCGCACGTCGTCAAGAAACGTCTCTTTGAGTAGAGCGGAAGCGAACAGAAAAATAAGTGGATTCTCAAAAATTCGAACGAACTTGCAAAAAAGATTAATCCAACTCAAGTCGGACTTGACCCGAATGATACCCAACTGTAATCAGAATGATGACCTTACCCAACCCAAGATAGATTTTAAAAAATCGGCAATATATGGGAGGGCGGAGGGAGGTTTTAAAAAGAATTTGAATTTACACGACGGATCGTCTTAAAGGTCAGAATGTCACCGCCAAAAAATATGGGGACAAAAAAATTTGAATTTAGACGGCGGATCGTCTTAAAGGTCAACGTCACGATCAAAAATATGGGGAAACGGGGGAGGGGGTCAAAAAAATTTTGAATTTCGATAACGAATCGTCGCAAAGGTCAAGGTCACTACCGAAAATTGGGGAAGAGTAGGGGAGGGAATTTTTTAAAATTTTATGATTTAGAGAAAGAAACTTAGTTAAAGTAGAGGGATAAGGAGGGGGGATGTTCAAAAATCGTTGAAATTGGACGGCGATCGTCTCAAAGGTCGAAGGTCAAAGGTCACGACTACAGATTTGGGGAAAAGGGGAGGAATTTTCAAAAATTTTTTGAATTCTAGACGGCGGAGATAGTCTTTAAAGGTCAAAAGATCAAGGTCGAGACTGAGAAAATATGGGCAAAGTTGGGGAATTTTCAAATTTTTAATTTTTCAAAAATTTCGAATTTATACGGCAGGATCAAGTATTAAATGTCAAAGCGTCAAGGTCACGACCGAAAATTTGGTGAAAAAGGGGGAAAATTTTTTCAAAAATTTTGAATTTAAGACGGCGGAAAGTCTTAAAGGTCAAGGCTGAGGTCGCGACCAAAATATGGTGGGCAAAAGGGGGGGGAATTTTCAAAATTCAGATTTGTCAAAATTTTGAATTCACTACACCGGATCGTCTTAAGCTGGTCAAAGGTCAAAGTCTAATACGGCCGAAAATCTGGAAGAAATAGGGAATTTTTTAAAAACGTTGATTTTCTCTACAACCAGGCGTGCCAAAGGTCCTCGGGTCCGGGTCCACGAGCGCGAATGTGAGAACAATATGAAAGAATTTCTGATTCAACCCGAGCAAGGAATTAAGGCAGAAAAGTTAAAATAATTTTTTTTAAACACAAGTTAAAGGTCAAGGTCAAGCGGAAGTTCAAGGCAACAACTCAACCCAAGCTGAACCCAACTCAAACGAACCCAACCAGAGCGAATCCAGTCCTCAAAGCGCGAACCCAATCCGAGCGAACCCAACTGTGGTCGACCAGAGCGAGGAGTTGCGATCGAAAAAATTCAAAATTTAAAAAAATCGATAAAGCGTCATGCAAGGTCAAAGCTGGAAGTTTCAAGGTCACCGCACAAAGACCCAAGCGAAGCCCAACCCGAATGAACTCCCAACTCAATCTGAACTCCCAACCCAAAAACCAGAACCCAACCAGAGCGAACCTCCAACTGTATACGTCAACTCGAGCGAGAATTGCGGATCGAAGAAATTCAAAATAAAAACATTTGTATAATTGAAGGTCAAGAGACAAACGGAAGTTCATGGTCAACCAAACAACCTAAGTGAACCCAATCTGATGAACCCAACTGTAGTCGACCCGAGCGAGGAAACGCGAACGAAAAAATTCAAAATAAAAAAAAAATCGATGAGTTAAAGGTCAAGGTCAAACGGAAGTTCAAGGTCAACCCAACCCGAGCGAACCCAACTGTAGACGACAAAAGCAACGAATTGAGATCGAGAAAGAATTTTTTTTCAACTTAAACGAATGACTTCGGGGTCAAGGTCGAAGGGACCCGAGAGAAAATTCAATTCCCTAGCTGCCGCGAGCCCCCCAACGGCGAGGGGCCCTTAATGCGCGAAGCGCTTTCTTTAAATTTTTTTCTCTGTGGTGGGTGTTCTCTGTGGGGGGAGTTCAATGGACAAGTGGTTGTATTTATTAAGAGTAATTTAGAGTAACACGCCCTTGTTCAAATATCGCGCCATGACCACCGCCAATAAAACCCGGGAAAAACCGGCATCAGCAAAAAGCTACAGTACAGCTCAAGTCTCGCTAATGAACACACGAACGCCACACTTCGCTGCTGCGGCCACGTCGCAAGTTTTATTTTCTATGTTCTTTTATGTGAGATATCAAACCAGCGCAGCGGTGTAACCACTAGTATGACATGACACATAAGTAGTGAGCGGAATTGTGAACTTTTGAGACAATTTAAAATAGGTCGGACCAAAAAATAGTGTGTATCACACGGTCCGAAACTGCTTTGCAAGTGCTCTCACTTGCAAAATGACAGTTTCTGGCCTTGTGATACAAATTACTATTTTATGTTATTTGAAAATATTTCAAAAACTACAAATCGTAGATTTTTTAAAAGGTATTACCCAGCGAAAACACGTACGTGTAAAAAACGTAGAATAACAAGTAACCAAACGTTGAATTCATAGGTTATTGTTACGTTGAAACAACGAAAAAATGTCGCGACAATCAATTTCTTTTAAACGTCTCTGTCCACGTGTAAAAAACGTTGTAGAATAACAATTAATCAACGTTGAATTCGTGTGTTATTGATACGTTTTAACAACGCTCGAATCAAGTTCTTTTAAACGTCTTTGTCCACGGTATTTCAACGTTAAATCCCAGTGCACACATACGTATAAAAAACGTTATAGAATAAATATGTAACAAACGTTGAATTCGTGTGTTATGGTTACGTTGAAACAACGAAAAATGTCGCGGCAATGTCCACGCAACGTTGAATCAGTTAATTACGACGTGTATTAAAGCTGGTTCGGTCTTAATCATTAGACTGAACAAACATACATAGCTAATGGTGTAATTCGAACCCGCCACCGAGTGACACGAATTTCCAAGTCGGCTAGGCTAGACCGCTAAACCAACTAGTGACCCCACTTCCATATCGCTTCGGTGACTGATTCGTAAAGCGGACGGAGGCTGTGGTATAAAGCCGAACCGGGGACTTTTAACTCCAATAGCTACGCGCCGCCCTCACTCGTTCAATTTCCGAACTCCTTACTACCTACAGTTTCTTCCAACATCCATATTGTCATAACATCATTAAATCAATTTTTTCTAATTATTACAATACTAAGCTTATTTTCTTTGTATATACATTTCAAAAATTCTAAATAATTTATTTATAATAAACATGTAATTCTAAATCGCCTATTTCTAAAAATATTTACACTAACTTAAAATATTCGACAAAACACATTTAATACAGTACACTCAATTTACTTTTATTATTTACAAAATTATTTCTTTATGAAAATTTAAAAAATTACATGCTGCTCATAAACACCGTAATATTGCTCACGCTTTCTTTGCGCTTTGCAATAAATTCAGTTCTTGGGGTACACGTAGCTCTCGGTACACGGTTTCGTCCAGGTATAGGCTAAAGGCACTTGGGGGTAGTTTAGCTGAATAACAAAGACTTGAAGTTACTTTGTCCCGGTTCTCGGCTCTAAAAGGAAAGTCCTCTTCAGAAAACCACCGCACCACTTTAGGCTCTATTGAGCACCCTTCCCGCTCGGTCCCCAATCGACTGTCCCTGCGCAATTAATCCATTATCTGTAGTTCAGCAAAGTGACCCCGTTAATAATTATACAGAGTGGAAAGTTTAACTGAATCAATTCTGTAACTTAGAAAATTGCTATTTGTAGCAAAATTCTTGGAACAGGTCAATTTTTATTTTATGGCGCATATTATAAAAGGATTTCTTTAACTTTTCAATTATTTGGAGGAATGAAACAACCCCTAAGTATTTTTTTTTAATGGAAGGGTATGTTGAGTAATTTTTTTTCTTAAAGCTTGTTCGATTGGGAATACAGCTACGTTTTTATTTTTTTTATTTTTCTTAAACAGTAAAAAAGTTCTTTTTTTTATTTTTTACCTTTACTGCTAAAGAAAATAAAAAGATAAAACGTAGCTGTATTCCCAATTTTTTCAACATATCCTTCCATTAAAAAAAAACATAGTTAGGGATCGTTTCACCCTCCAAACAATTGAAAAGTTAAAAGTCCCTTTGTAATATGCGCCATTAAAAATAAAATTGACCTTGTTCTAAGAATATTTTACAAATCGTAATTTTCTTTAGTATTTTTAATCACAGATTTTGGGCATCAAATTCAAACTAACTTAAAAAATTGACAGATTACATCAACTTAAAAGAGGTTATGGTTGACTCGTATGTGCAAATCAGCAGTACTTTTCATACCTGTTTCGTTTCATTTCAAAGCTGCCAAGCATGGAGAAGAACCTCACATTTCAGAGATTTTTAGTAAAATTAGAATTCAAAGGTGTGAAACACGATAGAAAATCACTGTAAAATTAAGTGTTTTCTAACGTCAACATCACGTTTTGTAAGGCATATTTATTCGGTATACGTTAAAATAACGTTATAAAACGTGAGTTAAAATTTAGTTGTAAATTATGATTTATCTAACGTATTAGTTTCGTTAATTTTTTCTTATTTATTACGTAGAATAGTAGATGTTGAATTAATGCTGAAAAGATATGGTAATCAACGTACGGTAGATACATTGCATTTACTCATAGTATAAATCACGTCTTAAAAAGACAAAATTATTACATATTTATTTCACGTTATAATTACGTCCATATTTAACTGATCGTTAAAAAACACGTTATACAAACGTGGTATAATTATGGTTGCTAATTCAACCAAAAAACAACGTTGCATTTTTCAACGAATAACGTTATTTCCACCGTCACAACGTAAAACTAACGTTGAATAAACGTACATGTTTTCGCTGGGTATTGTTCAGCACCAAAATACGCAACTTGGCCCTAATTTAATCGACTTCGTATTCTTCGTATCTCATACTGTTTTCGAGATTCCAGTAGTGAGCCTCGAATTTGTAACAGCTTGTACAGTGACCGACAGGAAGTTGGACACATGTAGGAAACTTTTTTATTATTGATTTCTCAGAAAAATTTATTCTTTAGAAAGTTTCTGCATCTTCCCACATTCAAAATGCATATGTCAAGATTTGAATACCTCTTGTCACATACCGAGGAGATCAAAATATTTGAAATCGAGATAAGAGGAAGGTACCTTTATTTTTCAAGATACAAGAAAATATTATTTGCAAAAGTTATTCAGAATTGTTCGGAGATCTCAAATTAATATGAAATGATGGCTGTTTAGCTTGAACTTTTTTTGACACATAGCCGGCCCGTTTCCAGAGACCAATCGCGGAAATAATAGTGAATCGGTCATTTTGAAAATGGGTTAACTCCAATTTTTCAAATTTTACAGGAAAAGCAAAAAATCGTTCCCAGTCGATATTACTCAGTGTAAATTGCAAAATTAAACAAAAAAAATGTTAAAAGATTAAACGAGTTAATAAGTTACGGCATACGAATTCGACTACATTACAATCTGATCTGTCAAATTCACTGATTTCGATTAGATTTGAGTTACAGAATAAGGGTGTAAGCATATGGATTGCGGTACTGTATTTATTTAGTGACTGTACGTAGCGCCGCCGGATGATGGAGGCACCTGGTGGACAAATTTCGAACTACGTTGTTTCCGTCTCCCTCTCTCTCTCTTACACATGTGCTCTTATGTGTAATAAACTCGACCGGAAATGACTGTTAATCAAATGGGTGAAAATGGGTCTTTTATACCTGCAGTATTAACTGTAGATTGATTACTGCACCACATATGATGTCTGAAAGGTTTTTAAAAAATGTCCTATTGAAAATTTAAAAGTATATTTAAAATATAACAGAATCGAGAACAGTATTTACAAAACCAATATTAAAACTTAACATTTGGATGAAAAGTATGTATATATTCCGTATGTAAGTATATACAGAGTGTCCACTTTTCGGGTCTAACCATACGTTATCTTAAGAGATACGGAGTTGGTTAAATTGAGACGATTTTTGTCCCAATCAATAATGTACGAACAAATTTCACATTTTTTTAAGGGTTTTCAAGATATTCGAAGAAAAAAAGGAAGAATCATGATTTTCGTTTTTATTTTTATTTTTTATAAAAACCAATAAACTTAGGAGTAAACAAAAACGATAATCGTGATTTTTACTTTTTTTTCGAATATCTTGAAAGCCGTAAAAAAGTAAGTGAAATTTGTTTGTAGATTGTTGGCAAAAGTACAAAACTTTTTCCCCTTCCTACCTCTTGAGTTAACCGAGTTTGCTAAGGTTAGACTTGATAAACGAACACCGTGTATAATAATGCTGCGCTCAGTGTACCAAAGTCACTATCACACTGCTTTTTTACAGTGTATTAGCAAATATCTTATTTAAAATTAATATTAAAATGATATGTATCTAGCGATACAGAGGCACATAGGTAAAAGCAGTGTAATCATAACCTTCAAGTTTTATTGAGGCAAGTAATTATTATACCGAGTGATTTTTTAAATTTTTTATCAACTCTTGCCATGAAATCTAGACGGCACATCTTAGCTTAGGTGAAAAGCAAATCATTGCACTCCTTGATGCTATTTTATACCGAGTGATTTTTTAAATTTTTTATCGACTCTTGTCATGAAATCTGGATGGCACGTCTTAGCTTAAGTGAAAAGTACGTCATGCACTCTTTCATGCTGTTTTACTGTAAAGCTAAGACAAATTCCATGGCAAGAGTTGATAAAAAATTTAAAAAATCACCTCGTAGTAAAATTAAGACACGCTGTCAAATTCCATTGCAAGAGTTGATAAAAATTTAAAAACACTGGGTACTTAGAAGCAAAAATAAATGCTTTAAGAATCCATTAAAAATATAATAAAATAAAAATTCATGATAGTTGTAAATGAAGTGACGTATTTCAGCATTATTATGCAGAAATTATTGATATTATTATGTACTTATTGTAGGCTATCATAAGCAGTATTGTAGTGCATACATGTGAATAGTAATGTTGATCAGTACTTTTATATAAAATTACAGTTCATCAATCACTGCTGCTACTTTCTCTCCTTCTCCATCATCCACTTGCGGTACTCCATTGGTTTCTTCCACCACTTTTAAAGTCTTGGACTCGGCGTTTATTTCATTTTCTGTAGGTATCTCGGCGATTGAAGATGGTTCTTTATCTTTAGTCACAGTCTCATCTTCTGTAACGGTGTGTTCAGGTTCACCATTGCCAAATTTAATTTCTGCATTGCTAGTAACAGTTGGTGCAGAGTCATCTGGTGCCAGCTTCAAGAATTTCTCCAGTTCATCGATCTCATTGGACATATCAAATTGGTCATAATCCTGCAATGTAATTGTTTTAATGTGACAACATAATAAATGACATTAACAGAATGGAAGCAATACAGGCATGTAAAAGAAATTTTATGTATCCACCCCACTATGCGTCACATTACGACCCCTTCCAGAAAGGCTTCGTAGAAGAGAAGTGATCTTTAATTACTTACTTGCAGTTTGTTTTCATTGTATTTCCATATTTTTACTTTGAATCAATCATTGAATGTCTGAGAGTTACGCGTTCATTGAATTGAAAATTTAGCCCTTGCGTTTAAATGAATTGAGTAAAAACGTGAGGAAAATTCTTTTAAGCGAAAAGGTTATTAAGATTGTACTTAATTACAATAAAACTGAAGATAAAATAAATATCTCAGTAACTTTAAATGTAGAGTAAAATAAAGAAATATATTTACAGTTGGTTCTTGTCCGATGAAATTTGTATGTATTCGTCAGAAGCTGTCGAACGACTGCGAAACGTTAAGTGTATAGTGCGCGATTTAGTGTCCGCTTAAAAGATTTTGTGATACAAAAAGAAATATAAATGTAAGAGGTCGGCCAAAATATGTCGGGGAGAAAATATAGGACACTGAAGGAATGAAGTAAGAAGTGACAGGCTAATCTACCGATTTTTAGAAACAGAAGCTCCTACTCAGTTAAGCGGATAGTGTTTTGCGGCACATGTATACAAGGGTGGTAGAAAAATAATGGTACACACATTCCAACATCAAAATATTACGATTTAGCTAAACTCACTTAAGTAGGCAATACACCATTGAATAATTACATGTAAAATACATGGTAGAAATTGATGTAAAATGTACAATACATGTTTCAATGGCCGTGTTTTAACACGTTCGCTACCGACATATAAAAGGGCACCGTCTCTCACAGACCAACAATAGGCGTTTTCCCGTTAGCTCTGAATTTTGCGCACTAAACCATTAGATGGCGTACATTCTATTATTTTCGCGTTCATAATTTATAGTTAAGACACTGATCACCAAAGGCGTTAGTTTCAACGGCGGGAAAATTTAAACAAAGATTAATTTAAAAAATTCATATTTAGTGTCTTTTTGCATATGATTTTGCAACTACAAAATTGAAATAACCTATTCAACTGTTAATAGACAATTATTTAACAGTTTATTAGTTATTTTCAATTCCAGTCTTCAAATCACACACAAATAGAACATTGATTTAATACCAAAATCTCAATTTGCATGTATTCTACATAAGTCATGGAAGGTTAAAAGTGTGTAATATAAAATACATTAACATTTAGTACTTACGACGATAATTCAAGAGAAACTTAAATAAATATTAATGTATAAAAATATATTTTACAGTATAAAATAAAATTATATATATATACATAACAATCTTCAAGTAAAACTGAGGCGTTGATTTCAAAACAGCATATATCCAAAATGGACAAAATCGAGATGTTACCGGTATCTTGTGGATTTTTGCGTCATATTTTTGTATTATTTGTTCGTTTAAAATCTCACATATACCATACGTCCAAATAAATTTTTGATAAAGGTAGGTCATGGAGTGTAAAATCTACAATACCAAGCAGTTTTTGATCTTAGTGACATATCAGGCTGTAAGATATAGCCAATAAAACTTCAATTTTACTTAACTACTCAAGAACTGGACAATATTTTAATGTAAATAATGTAATAATTTATCTTCCATGGCCTACCTTTACCAGAAATTTATTTGGACATATGTTATAGATTTACAGCGCTTTGAATTCTAGCTAATTCGGCTAAAAAAGCATATGTAAGGGTTTAGTATGTTATAACGAAGAACAATAGATATTAATTTACCATTTTATCCGAAGGAAAAGTATGCATCCTTTGATTTTTGCTTGTATTTGGGCAATCTTGAACACAACAATAAAATACCATTGCGAAATTAATAATAAACAACAACAAAACAAATAAACACCACTATTCCACAAGTAATTACAGTAAATACGCGTTATTAATTTACTCACAATTTACAACAAACTGACGCATAATGCGATGGTCAAGTTATCTATGCATGCAATTGAATTTCGTACCAATTTGAAGTTTGTATTTGCTGCCAACCTGCTGCTAAAAATCGCAAAAGAAAACTGTAGAGTAGAAATAGCACCACGAATGAACAGTGTCTTAACTAACGAAACAATCTTGGCATTCCTATTAAACATAATACCCCGTGCACTAAACACAGTTGACTTTTAAACCCATGAGCATGGCCTTCTAAATGAAAAGCGAGTTCTAACTGGCCTGGGCATTTTGAAAAATTTACATTGAATTTTTGTGCTCGAGAAAACGCCAACGACACTTTGGCGCTGCTTACGGGGCACTGACGGCACTGAACACTGAAGGCGAGTTTTCGCGATAGTAAAATTGTAACTCTGTTTATAACTTTGACAGTAAAAAGTCGTTTTCGCGGATAAAGTTTTAACTTTAACCGGAAGTGCCGCCATGTTCACTTTCAGTCAAGTTCTATGGTCAAGTTATAACGTTGGTTAAGAGCAAAGTTAAAGACGTCATAGAACTGTCACTGCTTAAATTTGGTTAGATGTGATCTTATTCCACAATAAATCCGAAGTCATGATTTCATGAATTTATACTATAGATTACAGAGCACTCCATTCATACTTTTTGAAATTCAAAAAAAGCTTTAATTTTCACTTTAATGATTTTATTTGAACTGACAACCTTCAAGTAAGAACGATTTTCGTTTCGCGATAACTTAAAGTTGGAACTATAGAGATGTCACTTAAGTTACTTTCAGTTATAACTTCAGCGTCATTACTATCAATCAAAGTGAGTTCACGCTAAATTAATTAATATTGTAATTGCCGTAATACAACATCATTTATATGGTATAAACTTTATAGATTCATGCACAAATCATTTGATCACGTCGGAGTGAAAGTACGCTTGCGCAATAAAGAAAAACTGTCATTTTAAAAATCTTTCGTGCTATGAATAATTACAACAAGTTACATAAAGAGTTTCGACTTTTATAATGTAAAACGTGTTAAAAGGGCGTTGATAATTACGCACAATGAGAAAAAGAAGCTTTTATTATACACTGCGTTCGTAAAGTATGGAATAAATTCATTTTCTACGAAATAAACGATTTTATGTAAAATCCTGAAACAGGTCGATTTTTAATTAAAAAATGACACTATTTTAGCGGAATTTTGCGTCTCCCCCTCCAACCCCCTCCGAGTGACAGTTGCCCCTTTAAAATTTTTAAATGGAATGGGGGGTTATATGATACCTCATTTGAAAGGACTCTTCATTCTCTATTCAGTAGTATAAGAATTTTTTTTTAATTCCTATTTTTTCTAAAAAGAATAATACACATTAAAATCAATACACAAAATTTTAAAATGGATTATTTGGATGACGTCTTCCCCAATAGATGGATTGGTCGAAGGGGGGGGGGCAATTGAGTGGCCGACTAGATCTCCTGATCTAACACCTCTCGATTTCTTTTTATGGGGATTTCTAAAAAGTAAAGTCTCCAGAACTAAACCAAACAGTCTTGAAGAACTAAAAGACAGAATAAGAAATGAAATATGAGGAATCAGTCCGGAAATAATCGACAATGTTTTGCATGAGTTTGAATTTCGTCTTGGTTATTGCCAAGAGGTAGGAGGAGGACATTTTGAACAGTTTCTTTGATATTGGTGTTATTACTTTTACTTCTACGTTTATTACATACATTAGTATCTACAGTTTCTACTACATTTCATAAAAAAATTTAAAAGAATTTAAAAAAGTTGGAATTAATCAAATTACCCTGGAAATGAAATATTTTAGATGAACGTCAGCAACGTTTGTACTGTTGTCATGAATCAAGCGGTTCTCAGTTCGAATATTTCATTTAAATTATTTCATTTTAAAAATTTGTGTGTTGATTTTAAAATGTATTATTCTTTTTAGAAAAATAAGAATCTAAAAAATTCTTATAGGGACCGTGCACATGCCTGCGTTCAGCGACGCCTGGCGGTGATTTATGCATTAGTGGTATGAAAACATTGTTTTAGGTTAATACACCTGTGACATGTTGAAGTGACGTTATTAACGTCACTCTGTAATTTTTAATTTTACAATTACAATGGATGTTGAAATATATTTTAAAATCTTATTTATGTAAGTGGACGACCAGCTGGTAGTGGCCGGCCATCAGGCGCAGTCATCCTATATTAACTTCAATAGCCAAGCGAAAATTTTGGTATTTGCGGAAGAAATTTTGCATGGCATTGATGGTCAATAAAATTTTTGGTTGTGCGCAGATTTGTTGTTATATCTTGTAATTGTATTAAAAATATTTAGGGCTTTTCTAAATTTAGTCAAATCTTGCAACAAGTTTTATTGTTTGATGATCAGTACAATTTCTAAATATGCAAAATTTATGCAAATCCTGCGTGGTGTCACTAATAGATGTGAAAATATATTACAAATTGAATTCTATTGTTTATGAGCACAGTATTTCAGAAAACACATCAGAAGATCGGCAGTTGATTATTGTTGGACATGGGCGTTTTCCGTTATTTCTAAATTTTTCCTTTCAAACACAGTGGATTTTAAATGCATAACCTCCGTACACAAATTTATGGAAATTTGCCTAACTGGAATGTATTCTTCACTCTTTTTTGCTCTTTTACACCCATTTGTATAAATAAAATGGGTAACGAGAGTGACTCATAGAATTAATGTAAAAGTGCTATAAATTAAACAAAATCTGAGTACAAACCTCAATTTAAGAAACATCACTAATATAATCAGTCTTTTAATACAATTAACACAAAGTATTCCAGTTAAATAGTATAAAACATGTTCCACATGCATTTGACTTGAAGTCGGTCTGATGATCGGTTGGGGCTATTGTTTATATTGACTTCTTCACATGAAACGCATACCATCAGTATCCTAACCGTAAATGTATTCACAATACCAAGACTAACCATCCGTTAATCATCAACCGCATTTGAAACTGGCCTACATTTGTTGACTTGCTTTCCGACTTCTCATGAAATTCTTCAAACTTTCATTTCATCTGAGTCTCCTGCACATTTTTCGAATAGAGTACGTTGTACTTAATGACTAATCGATATTGAAATCTATGAATCACTTTCAAAACAGCATACAAACTTAAATGTTTCAATCCATATATATTTTCTTGCTACTGTCTGGATAATTGTAAAGTTTAACATTCTTCCTGTTACTATAACTCTTATGACAATTTACAGTTGTAGTACATAATAACTATTTGATCTTCTGGTATGAAATTAATTATAAAATTCAAGTTCAAATGCACACTGGGCATTTGAAATGACAGATGTACATTTGAACTGTCATCATACTGTCACTCGTGTTTTCATACCACTTATGCAAAATATGGCCATTGGTGGCGCTGTCATCGCATGTGCATGGTCCCTATACTACTGAATAGAGAATGAAAAGCTTTTTCAAATGAGGTATCACATGACCCCATTCGATTTAAAAATTTTAAAGGGCAACTGTCACTCGGAGGCGGTTGTAGGGAGATACAAAATTCCACTAAAATAGTGTCACTTTTTAATTAAAAATCGACCTGTTTCAGGATTTTACATAAAAATCGTTTATTTCGTAGAAAATGAATTTATTCCATACTTTACGAACGCAGTGTATATTATACACGTTGTAACTTACCACAGAAATTCTGAGTGTATGCAGGTATACTCTGTCCGGCGATAGATTGGAAAATTTCAAATATCCTAACATATTAAAATACCCTAGAATCGAGTAGCATCGAGTGAGCACATCATGCGCTTTCGGTTGGTATAAATGTTGCATATACCCGCGAAGTAATATTATTGGTTAACGTTACTCGATTCTAGGGTATTTGAATATGTTAGCACATTTCAAATTTGCCAATTTATCGGCGGACAGAGTATAAGATTTTAATCTAAAACCGTAATGGTTTAATGCTAAATTAAATTGTCGAAATTGGACATAAATACTCCATCTTATTGCAACGTAAATAATATCCAGTATGTTCAAATTTTTACAACAATAACATTAATTGTTCTTACACGAACTCATCCACCACTCAGAACCGTCAAGATTTTAGGTTAAGAAAGCGCCCTGTAAGCAGTGCTTGGCGGAGCACGCCCGAACTGCACTTTTTCCCAGGCCAGATAGAACTCGCTTTTCATTTAGAAGGCCTTGCCCATGAGCTTTGAGTACTATCGATATCATAAAAAACTAGGACAACTTTTCAATCCAGTAGCCATGCGTCTCCATTATTTTACTATACAGGCTGTTACAAATTCGAGGCTCACCATTAGGATCTCGGAAACGGTAAGAGATACGAAAAGGAAGGAAATTTCGCTCGTTATTACTAAATTGTTGTTAAGACCACAATAAATTTTTAAATTTACGTCATTCTTGGGTTCAAAAACATTCATTTTTAGATCTAAAAATTTTACTAAAATCAGCTCTTGTGATAGACGAAATAAAACTCTGAAGGTATATCAAACTTTTTTGGTTTTTGTTTTCACTGCATACCATGTTTTTCTTTGCAGTGTTATTTTCAACAATTTCTTGCATTTCCAGCTGTTTCAAATTATTAAATAGGGATGTGTGATACATGGAAAAGCATCAGAAAAAATAGATCTATTCAATGGTATTAAAACCCAATGTAGCGCCCATAAGAAAAAATGAAGTTGATGATGGTCAGAACGAGACGAAACGTTTTAAGTAAAATCTAATGATATCATCATAAAGAGCTTAAAAAAGTGCCTGTAGAATGTATTAATTTTGTTATGATCCCTGCAATAATAACTTCAGGAAAAATAAAAAAGAAAATTACGTTTTCTGGTTTTTGAAATATTTCAAAACTGCAAAACGTAGAAGATTTTTCAGAACGGATTATTGTTCAGCACCAAAATACGCAACTTTGTCCCAATTTAACCGACTTCGTATCTCTTACCGTTTCCGAGATCCCAATGGTGAGCCTCGAATTTGTAACAGCCTGTATTGAATCTTACTTTGCTGTCATGTCAGTAACTGTGTTTTTGTTAATGCTGAAATTCTGAGCAATTTGTGTAACTGTGACACCCTTTTCTATGAAAATAGCTATCCTAGCTTTTAAAACAATATTTACTGTAGAAATGATTGACAATTTCAAATAATTTTAAATTTGTGTTACACAGCTTAAAAAATCTTGTCCTAGTTTTTTATGATAGCAATAGTACATACTTACGGGAACGTATTTGTATAAGTGTGACATACAACTAGGGTGACCAGACGTACTCTTTTTAAGAGTACTGTTCTCTTTTTTTAGGAGTTGTACTCTGTACTCTTACTTTTTCAAAAAAATCATTAAATGTTCTCTAAATTAAAAGAAAACGCCTCTCCAGAAACTACGAACAAAAAAATTATAATTATGTGGGAAAAAAAAAGGAATCCGTGACTTCGAGATGGGGAATCGTGTACAGTGATCTAATAAAAAGTGGTTGTGTCTGGAAGATTATTAAATTTTTGATTAATATTATTTTTACCCTACCTGGGTCAAATGCACAATGCGAAAGACTTTTTAGCAGAATTAGAAACTATTGGACTGAAGAAAAAAGTCGGTTAACAGTTTCTACTTTAGAAAGGGTTATGAAAGTTAAACATAATATACAAATGACTTGTAAGGAATTTCATGTCGCCATTAAAGGCGAAGTAGAATTGTTACTGAAAGCAAAATCTGCTGAAAAATATCAATAAATATTTTTTTAATGGTGTACTCTTTTTGGTTTCAAAATTTCTGGTCACCCTACATATAATAAATTGAAAATGAATTTCAAAAATGGTTTATTTAAGCGTTTTATTAAAATATTTGACAGTAATTATTTTTCAATAATACGTATTTGTTTTGTAGTTATCTTGTAGGTACCGTTGGGCAGAATTCAAGGGTGGGGCAACATGTGTCTCGAGCACAAAAATAATAGGTGGTGCTTGAGAGGGCAGGGGAAGGACATATTGAGCGTAAAACGCGAACGTCGAAACGTCAACTGGAAAGTGCGCTTCGCGAATTCTTGGGCTTTTGGGCTCGTTTGCGTCCACAAAGTGGGTAACGAGAAAGTAGCTTATACATACACATCACATGTAAAAGTTAGCCTAACCTTTAAATAACAAATCAGAACCTGAGACCAACCGTCTCAAATATGAGCCACAGCTCCTTATAGACTATTACTAAATATCAATACAGTTACTGTAGACTTCGGCGAAAAATTATATACTGATTATGCCTCTACCAGTGTCCCACATATGGGTCATTTGAGAAAACCATATGGCCGGTAGCGAACGTGTTAAAATAACTCGAACAGCCGTTCGAGCATTTATTTAACATGCGATTTCTTACCTAATCAAGTGCTCAGTTATGTAGGAAATAGCATATTAATCAAATGCTCGAACAGTTTAAATTTAACCATTGTTTCTGAAATTTCTTGAGAAGTAGAACTTTTTTACGTATAATTGATATTAAAAAAGTTTTTCCTCGTCAAGTCGATTCGTGGACACATTATATATTATTATGTTTACTGTAAGTTGCGCGTTATGAAATTTGTTTCATTCATTTAAGAAAAAAGGTGACTATTTATTTTTTCGCCTAGCATATGTGAAAGTAACTCATATTAACCCTAAAAATGTGACGGAAAATAATGTTTATCGCCCTAGGGTTGCTAAACTCATAACAACACGATTTATAGTTCGTAACCTAGCAACATACTGACTTTCATTTGCGTGCTTTGACATTTCACAGAATTTTTCATTAAACGTCAGTTTTAAACAAAGCTTGAATTTGATTTAGGGCTAGGCGAAAAACAGTTGTGTGTCACACATGCAGAAACGCATTAGCAGCCCTTAGCTATGAGCTGCCCTCGCTTCGCTCGCTCGTGCAGCTCATAGCCGCGGGCTGCAAATGCTCACTTTCTGCCCTTGTGACACAATATACTATTTTCGCCTAGCATATATGAAAGTAACTCATATTAACCCTAAAAACGTGACGGAAAGTGATGTTTATCTGCCCTTGGGCTGCTAAACTCATAACCACACGATTTATAATTCGTAACCTAGCGACACATTGACTTTCATTTGCGCGCTTTGACATTTCACAGAATTTTTCATTAAACGTCAGTTTTAAACAAAGTTTGAATTTGGTTTAATGCTAGGCGAAAAACAGTTGTATGTCACACATGCATAAACGCATTAGTAGCCCTTAGCTATGAGCTGCCCTTGCTTCGCTTCGCTCGCTCGTGCAGCTCATAGCCGAGGGCTGCTAATGCTCACTTTCTGCCCTTGTGACACAATATACTATATAAAAACCGCACGTTGAGGACTTTCGAGGAAAATTTTATAATTCAATAGTAAAGCACTTGCCTTAAGGAACTTCCCTGCAAGATTGCGATTTAATTGTTCAATATTTACTACTATAAAACCTTACAGGAAAGGTTTTAGAGAGAGTGTCAGTGTTACTTGTATCGAAAACTGATACAAGTAACACTGACACTCTCTCAAAAACAAATAATCAGGTGCAGGGTGGGTTAATCGGATTACTGCAGGTAAAATATTGTAATGGAATTTGTACCAATTGATAGCCAATACATTTTTTAGAAAGGTGAACAATGACCATGATATTATAGCACATTTATAAAATCGATTTTTGGCCACTTTTTTGGAGTTTGGTCCCACTATGCAATGCTTTGAAAACTGGTAACATCATTAGTTGCAAAAGTTTTTTTCAAATAATATGTCTCTTATCTTAAACCACCCTGCTATTTGAGATTTCGAAATTCATAGCGCGCACATCTTCTAATCAGGTCTATGAAACTCAAATGAAGTGGTCTGCAACCATTCTGCAACTAAGTTATTTTACAGATTCCCTGTTCATTTAGTACATATGCGCACGTACAGGAGGGCGCTGTAAGCGTTAGATTCACGGGGTAGACACTTATATTGGAGGTCTGGGTGTCTAGCAAAATGAGGTAGTAGTATTTCCCCTAATTGTAGAGGTCGCAGCAGTGCATAAATTTAAATTTGGCGCCTTACTTCTGGAACGCCACCGACCTGCCCAACCAATCGAATGCAAGTTACAATCGTTATGGCGTTATGTCATGCAATTATGCACTTTGTGGCGTTGCGTTGTTGTTTCTTTTAATTCATAGTTTTTAATGTTGTTAGGATTATAAAAACACTAATTGTGTTGTTTGTTATGTGTGTATATTGAGATTGTTCTTTGTGGCAAGTGATGAAATAAATTAATGTTAACTGAAAAAATAAAATGCCAATATAATTTTCCAGTGTAAAAAAAGAAATGGGTGTATACTGTGAAGTTTCTGGAAATGTGAAAAGCAATGATAGATTTCCAAATCCCAATAAATACCCGCAACTTTTTCAAAGGTGGATATTGGTTTGTGGAAGACGAGAATTTTTAGAAAGATCTCCAGAAAATATATATAAGAACTGTTGTAAACATCTTATGGAAAACTGTTTCGGCAGAAATAATATTTTACTTCATACAGCTATTCACACTGAACATTTACCAGGTAGTAATCTGCCTTTAATTTTGATAGATTACCATTATTATTAATTTCAATTATGTTATTTAGAGACAATAAATGAAGAGAACCAGCAATTAGATGAACCTGTTGTAGAAGGTAAGAGTATACCTGTTCCAGAAGGAGAGAATATTTTTGGATTGATTACCCTGCATTTAGTTTATGGTCAGTGTTGTTGACATTGTTTAGTCCGTAGTAATTTTTTATTTTGTTGGACCACTTAGCTGTTTGATTGTGGAGATTATAATTTGATATGAAAATTTGAAAACAAAGGTCAGAATCTTTTATTAGCATAAATCGAGTTGAATGTTGAAGTGTGAGGTACCAACAGCTGATTGACAATTGTTAACCTAAACGTTTTCACATTTAGATGATGAACTGATGAGCATTTTTTTGTTTGTATTAAAACTAAGCATACTAAATCGACCCTGTTATTCCAAAACAACGAACAAACCAAAGAACCATATTTTGAGAAATCACAGTTTTTAGTTTTAGTGTAGAAAATACAATAAGATGATCTTGAACTTTACTGAGGCTTTGGTCTGTTCGTCCTTTTGGAATTATACTGTCGAATTGTAGACTACATAAAAATTATAATTTTGTATATTACTCTGATGTTAATTCTACAGAGGTTGTATGTATTATGATGCACTGTACTTATTTTATATGTACTTAAATATAATTTGTTTTATCAAACTGTGTTTTATTTTCAGTTTTATAAGTTATTGCTGGGTTTCACCAACACTGAATACATGTAATCATCGACTAAAAGTAAATATTGCTATGGTTACACATGGTAAAACCATAACAATATTTATTTTTAACGTATGATTATATTTATTTAGTGTTAATAAATGATAAATGAAAATTAAATATTGAAATATCAAAGGTTATATTTGGGTTTGGAGCTACGGTTACTTTTTCCCCTAATTGTAGAGGCCGCTTTACAAGGTACTCCAACTTTCTATTGACTGTCCCATCTATTTATGTATTATCTATGGTTAGATTTAAGGTTGGTAAGAGAAACATTACTAACATTTGAAACTTGCAATGTCAATCATATTTCAAACTGTGTTTGTTTTGATTTTGGTAGTTTTGTAGGGGGCAAACGTGCTTGCAAACTGCCTGTAGTAATCAAACAATTCTCAATTTCACCAATGTCAATAATTTCGAAGTGTGCATTGTTGGTGCATACATATTGTGTATGTGTTTAAAATTTGACGCAATTTATAAAGGTAATTGATTGTATTAAGTTTGGCTTATTTTAAATACTCTTATACAATGTATTTTTTTTAAAATGCCATAAAGGTTGGCCATGAAAATTAAAACTCATGTCGTAGCTTGGCGTCTAACACATGCCAAAACTGACAATTTAAAGTACATGAATGGAGCTAAGACATGAATTTTCTTTTCCACAGCCACCCCTTATGGCATTTTTAAAAAAACACATAGGGCCAGTTGTACAAAGTAGGTTTAAACTGACGCTCAACTGATCCAGGTTCAAAGTAAACAAATTCGCATAGGATCTTAATGACATATGGCAATTAATGCATTCATAAATAAAATTTGATGCGATTTTGTTCACTTTGAACCTGGTTCAGTTGAGCGTCAGTTTAAATCTCCTTTGTACAACTGGCCCATAGTATTATACAGAATTAGTTTATATTAACAAGACTAAAATGGATATTGATGATCAGAAGAAGAAACGAGCGTGCTGTGTACCGGGTTGCAAAGATTTTGATAGTAAGCGACATAGATTCCCAAAAAACAATTCTACTTTATTTGAACAGTGGAAGAGGAACATAAGAAATCTTCAACCATCTCAAATCTACAGATCTTATTTTGTTTGTGACTGCCACTCCACTGAAGAATTTATTGTACCTGGTGTACGAGGACTAAGTGTGAATGCTGTTCCGACATTGATTTTGTCTAGTAAAATATTTTTTCATTTATTATGAGTTAAATAAATTATGAATTATTTCTAGATTTCAATGAACAATTAGAAGAATATCTAGAATTAACAGAATTTCCCAGCAAGTCTAATTGTTCTAATACTACAGATCCCATAATTGATTCAATCAGTACCTGGGAATCTAAGGCACTCGATCTCTGTCTAGGGACACAGGTACTGCCATCATATGTTTTTGACACTGACAGTGGCTATTTGACCTTGAATAAGTTTTCTGTCAAAAATGACAAACTGTAATATTTTATATCACAAAATCTCTTAAGCGGACACTAAATCGCGCACTTTACACTTTACGTTTCGCAGTCGATCGACCGCTTCGTCAGAAGTGAAAAATATGTTGTCAAAATAAACAAGATTGTCAACGGAAACTGAAAAAGTAACTTGATTTTTTTTCTATTTTTTAAATCTAAAAATAATTTGAACAATATAAATGTTAAAAAATTGACAGATCTATATTCTATTTAAGGAATCGAGAAAACTACAAAATGTATCGTTTAAATTTGCAAAATCAGTACGTTTATTAATAGAATTCGACGACATTTTTATTTTACACATTTCTATAAAACGTCTTTTGAAAATATTAGACTCGTAATATAAAATATTAGTATTTTGAAAATCAAAATTATGGTCATTTTCTAATGAATGTTCTACAAGCATTGAATGATTTTGATTATTTTTTTGGATATGATATTTATGTTGGTCTAGACGTTTTTTTAAATTTTTTTAAAGTTTTACAGATTTGCTAGCTAAAATTAAATTGTGTTTTTTGAATATGTGTTTAAATGTGTCATATAGTGGTTCAATGTAAGGTAATGATATATGTATTTTTTGTTTGAAATTTGTTTATTGTTATTGTGGATTTTTGAATTTTGTAAATATTAAATATTGTAAAATTTTGTAAATATTAAATATTTACAAAATTCAAAAATCCACAATAACAATAAACAAACTTCAAACAAAAAATACATATCATTACCTTACATTGAACCACTATATGACACATTTAAACACATATTCAAAAAACACAATTTAATTTTAGCTAGCAAATCTGTAAATAATTTAAATAGTATTTTCTCAAATTTAAAAACCAAAACACCAAAACTAAAACAACCTAACGTAGTTTATGAAATTAAATGTTTAAATTGTGATTCGTGTTATATTGGAGAAACAAGCCAAAATTTAAAAAAACGACTAGACCAACATAAATATCATATCCAAAAAAATAATCAAAATCATTCAATGCTTGTAGAACATTCATTAGAAAATGACCATAATTTTGATTTTCAAAATACTAATATTTTATATTACGAGTCTAATATTTTCAAAAGACGTTTTATAGAAATGTGTAAAATAAAAATGTCGTCGAATTCTATTAATAAACGTACTGATTTTGCAAATTTAAACGATACATTTTGTAGTTTTCTCGATTCCTTAAATAGAATATAGATCTGTCAATTTTTTAACATTTATATTGTTCAAATTATTTTTAGATTTAAAAAAAAAAAAAATCAAGTTACTTTTTCAGTTTCCGTTGACAATCTTGTTTATTTTGACAACATATTTTTCACTTCTGACGAAGCGGTCGATCGACTGCGAAACGTAAAGTGTAAAGTGCGCGATTTAGTGTCCGCTTAAAAGATTTTGTGATACAAATTTCATCGGACAAGAACCAACTGCAAATATGTAATATTTTATGTAAATCAAGACGCGAATATGACGCAAACCATTTTAATTTCCATTTTATTAACACAAAATATAAGTTTACAATAAATCTAAGCGTTTACAGTGAGAATATAACATAATAAATGGAAAATTGTAAGTCATAACCAAAAAACCTGTGTTTATATTAAATTAGATGTTTTTCAGGTGAAATATTGGACTCGTTTAAACTCGAAATCACTTCAAGGCATAAATCTCTGAACAGTTACTGTATGAAACAGATTTCATTTTAGATGTTAACTTTGAAAATGAACATTGTGGACTGGTCCGGAGACTGAAAGAAGTTTTCCACCACGTTCCATGTGCGGCTATTAGGATTCAACCAATGCAACTTGGGAAATAATTGGACTTACCAAATTCTAACAACAATAGGAAAAGCACTCGGGTAGCGGCAAATAATTTACTGCCGTGTTCTGTGCCTCAACTGAACACAAATGAGGTTTTTCAAGATCCAGTCTATATTGTAAAATATTTGAAATTATCCGTTAAAATTGAGATACCTGACAACGTTGTTACCTCAACTACGTTGAATGTGGATTGGACAATTTTGTTGCTATCCAAAAAGCTTTGCCAACATGTAACATTTAGTACTAAAGTGTCATGCGTTTGCATTTTTTAATGTATGACCAGATAAAATCAGCTCTTACCAACACTAGTGTCTATGCTGACCAGGTGTATAATAATAATAGTAACTTAATTAAAAGAAGAGAAATTCACAACAGTAAGTAATAACAAAATCTTCTAAGCGGACACTAAATCGCGCAACTATACACTTTACGTTTCGCAGTCGTTCGACTGCTTCGTCAGAAGTGAAAATTATGTTGTCAAAATAAACAAGGTTGTCAACGGAAACTGTTCTTGTCCGTTGACAACCTTGTTTATTTTGACAACATAATTTTCACTTCTGACGAAGCAGTCGAACGACTGCGAAACGTAAAGTGTATAGTTGCGCGATTTAGTGTCCGCTTAGAAGATTTTGTGATACAAATTTCATCGGACAAGAACCAACTGTAAGTAAGTAATAACATAAAATATAGCTAAATAACAGGTGCTTCTTTAGGTGGAACTGTAAAGCCCCACATAAACTGCGGAGCAGAACTGCTTGAATGCATAAAACCAAAAAAATGAAACAGAAATCTTAGATTGATTGGGAACCTAAAGTAATTGATACATTTTTTTTTTAACTACTTTTCGATTATTGGCAATTTTTTATAGATTTCTTTTAAAGACACTGTAGATCACAATTATGAACTTGAAATATTGTGCAAATGCATATACTGATTGCGAAGTCGGGAAAAGGTCATTCCCCCAAACTTCATTCTGTAGCATGGAAGGGAGGTGGCTTAAAGTGAGTCCAAACATGATCGTGATTATGTCTCGATTGGCTAAGTGTGAACATGTTGCCATGATGCATCCCCGTATCGTGTCTTTGTATCATTTAAAACGTGGATACGATACAACTATGTCACACTTGGAGACGGTACTTTGCCAAGATATCAAACAGGACAGATAGGTAGCAGCAGCTAATTTCACAGTGACAAACGTGCCATGTCGAACAGTCAATACAGTTGTATCAAGTCGGAAAGTAGACACACACACTGATGTAACAAAACGGATACGAGATGCTATTAAATGTGTATCATATCTGATCTTCCAATCATGACGGATACGTGAATATGACACATGTTTGGAAGCACCCGTACACGACGTTATTGTACCAACAAGTGTCTCCAGTATCAGATAAGCGTTCACTGCCCTTAGGAGCGTTTCGCGTATGGTGAAATTTGACAAATCTTACTAATTTCTAACTCAACCCTAATGCATAATACAGTGGAACCTCCATAACTCGAATCTCAAGGGACCGGAAAATTACTTTGAGTTATAGAAATTTCGAGTTAAAGAAAGAGATTTCAATTATACACAATGTGCAGGGACATCAGTAAATTTCGACTTACAGAGAGTTTCGAGTTATGGAGGTGCAATTGTATTTACAAAAATAGGCAGAACCCAACTTCTCCAATATTACTCAGTAGTTATTTTTCAGAGAAGTTTGCACAAGAAATCATATATTGTGAGTCTAGGTGGCAGAGATTCGTTCTGGAGCAATTTTACTTTCATATCTAAGAAGTAGTTAACGTAAAAAATGACCAAGTAATTTTCTACTGTGTTCTGTGTGAGGCTATCAATTGCTAATATACTATCAGGTTTTGACATGGGAAACCAGGTGGGACATGAGAAATTGAATTTTTTAAATTCCAACAATACTACAAATATGGAAATGAACTTTTTCAGGATTCAGATGATGGTGTACTCAATCTCTGTCTAGGGATAAAAAGAGATTGGCCTTAGTGTAAATATTTGAGACTGTCCGTTAATATTAGAACAGCTGACAGCCCCAATTCCATTTGAACACCTTATTCTATTGTGGAGTACCTTTGAGCTAATCCAACACTAACCTGAAAAGAATCTAATAAATATTTGTGATAGCTCTTCTCATAGCTACACTCCAGCTTTCACATCTTATATTTTGATCTGCTTTTATGAAATCATTGTGTTTTCTTAATATGAAGTATATTCTAGTTCTGAAGAAAATCTTAACAAGCTTCTGTATCACGTTGTGACATGTAGGTAATGGTGAATTAATATGTTTCAAGAAATTATCTATTAAAACTACTAATTTTATATTATTTTTCATTAAAGATGTTTCATGCGCCCTTATATAATTTTCACATTCCAAAAATAGTTCATATACTTCCCTAAAATGTAAAATATGTTAATGCAATTGTATGATAAACAATAAAAGTTATTTAATTACTTAGTCACAAAAATTATCTTGTTCGATAACGCTTTTAATTCAGTTAACGACTTGAAATTAGTTATATGTGGATCATCAGGTGTAGTTTTAATGGCTTGCTTACAGACAGTGCAGTCAAATGTTTTATAATTATTTAAAAATTGCCGAACAATATTTCCTGCTAAATAATACAAACTATTAACTTCTCCCAGTTCAAGAGTTTCTGAATAAACAGTTGACAATTCCAAATTTTCGTCAAGATCATTGTCAGTAAATTCATCAATGAATTTATTTTTCTCTAAAAACTCTGCCAAATATGAAGCATCATCAATGGAATAATTTCCTTTTTTATTTGATTTGAAAAATTGTGCAATAGATATAATCCTTATTGCCATTTTAAAATATTTAGGTGTAGGGATGGGATTAATAATTCTTTTGTAGAAAATAAGTTTTCTAAAGCATCTTGAGTGAAACGGCCCAAACAAACATAATGATACCCTTTTTGATTCAAATAATAATCTGTTAAATCTATAGCATTTGAAGTGGCTAAAAGGACTCCTGTCTGAATAGGTTTCCATGCCGAGGTATTTCCTATTTGTATGCCTTCAAACAACTCTATGACTTCCTGTAAAAAGTTGATATATTCTAAACGTTTTGGACCTGCTGAATGTACAGCTAAAGATCTTGTGCGCTTGTTACTAATTTGAACCATTTGAAAATGTATTCACAAAACCAGGCAGTTGTTAAAACGTCTACATTAAGCATATTGTTGTTGACACAAAATCTAAGGGCTGCTGCGGTATCATTATGCAGTAGCCTTAATGCAGGACCAACCTTCATCTTCTCAAAATGACTTGGTTTAAGACAGTTATCTTTTAAATAAGGAGCTAGCTTCAAATCATGTTGCTCATCAATTGATACCAAAGCTTTAATATGTTCCAGGCTGACAACATTATGGGTTAGCGAATATTTTTCTACAAATTTATCAGGAAGAATAATATTTTGATTATTAACCAAATGGTCTCGGATATGTTTAAAAACATGTGGTGTGTCTGGAGAAAAATAAAGTCTCCTCCCATCAACTGGATGTTGAGTTGAGCCTTGAATGACTGAATGTCGACTAGCATTTATACCAAATAATTTCCAAATTGCTCTATTTGTACTAGCCATATCACTTATTACAAGGTCAACTTTCAAGCCAATATGTTCAGCTTCTAGAATTATATTTAAAATATCTTCCTTTACAGATTTTGCACAGAACGAATTTCCTGTAAAATGATATCCTACAATCTGTTTCCAACGAGTTGTGGAACCAGCAATCATGTACACCAGACCATGAGATGAAATATTTTCATATTGTCCATTTGTAGATGGAATTGTTGGTTTGCCTAAAACTAAACCTGTTCCCGGATCATAATCAAATTTTGAATCGATTTTCATTTCGTCTAAAATTAAAGAACAATGCTTTTCTTCTTCTACTAAATATTTAACTTTATCTTTCAGTGCAATAAATACTTCATTTAAAATACCCGGAGAAAATTCTAAATGTTGAATTTTTCTGTATAAGGTTCTCTCACTTGGTAAAGGTTGTCCAATTTCTCTAATTACGTTGTAACCAGTCACACCACATGCTAGTCTTAATTTAAGAGCTTTGTTAATTGTGTTATTACTCCAGCTGTGTCCGATCATTGATCCTTTTTCGAGAAATGATATTTGATCTTCGTTTAAGAATTTTGAAATGGCTAATTTAATATTATAGTTTTCATTTTTGAGGTCCTTAATATCGTTTTCTAATTTTCCAATAATAGTTTCATAAGAACTGCACTTTTGCTCTAAAGTTTCAATTTTATTAGTGAGAAACTTTTCACCACTGGAGTTTTCAATATTATCAACTACAAATCAAAATAATTTATTTTTTATTGCAATTCTATTATGAGAAATATTAAATTATCTTTTTTCTATAGCGAACGTTAAAGTGTGCTTTGTCCAACTCAAAACATCGATAGAACGGAATTTTAACAGCAAGGGTAGATAAAGAAACAAGTAACTATACAACATCTCACACTAGTTACTGGGATCATGATCATACAACGCGATTGTGAAACGTGATTGCTCTCTTTATTTATTTGTCTTTAACGTTCACTATAGAAAAAAATAGAATGTTACACACGACGGTAAAATTTAATTATCGACTCGTGAAAATTAATTAAACGTTTTCACTCATCGATAAAATAAAATTTTACCGTCTTGTATAACAAATAACTATTACCTGGAGAACAACAGGAAGTATCAGGAGAACTACAAGTCATACAATCATGGTTTTCCAAATCTAAATGAGGAATAGCGGTGGGATACAGGTAAAGGGAATGATTTTTCTCATAAATATCATTTTTACAGAAATGTTTCTAGTTAAATAAAAAAATATATTATTAGAATACTGAGCTAAAGCATTATACATACAAAACATATTCGTATATCCTTGTATCTGTCTGTCCTATATAATCTTTTTAACCAATTAGTACGCTTTGTAGAATTTTGTGCACCTACACAAATGAAATGAAAAAATTTGGTATAGAAATGAAAAAATTTATTATATCTGATGAATTTGGAATCTGTTTTAGAATACCGATACAGTTTCATACCATAAGTCGTCACTCAAAATGCAAAAGGTTGTATGCACTCAAGAGCACAAGGTCGTATATCTCAAAGCTGTATTTTTTAGAAGAGCAAAGAAACTGTTTTCTTGCTCTTCTAAAAAAATGCAGTTTTTAGACATACGACTTTTGCACTTTGAGTGACGATGTGAATTTTTTGGAAAACCAGTTTTTCCTAAACATAAAGTCTTAGATGAACGAATTGGTAAAATTATAAAAGCATTTTTACAGTGGAAATATTCAGCAGAATCATCATTCATTTAATCGGTAAGAATTTGTCTACTGGATAAAGTGAAAAATTCCCATCGGTTGACACAATGTGTTTAACATAATGGGAAAAATCCGTTTATGGCAATCCAAGAAACTCACTGTCTCTTGTAAAATTGTAGTATGTAATTTTAGATTTTTAAACTGCAACAGGCGATTATAAATTACCTACATGTAACTTACATGTTATTTGTTGATTAAAGATAAATTTTATTATTAGTTTCAAGATTATCAGGGTTTTCGATCCAAACTAAAAGTAAACTACTAATATGTTGAGTAGTGTTGGGCAGAATCGAATTCTTTTAAGAATCGAATACTTAGTACTTGAGTACGTTTAAGAATTGAATACTGATCCGAGTTCAAGTACTCGAGTACAAATACAAGTATTGAGGACCGAGAAGGATGACAATGCGTCTTCGATGTGGAACGTCTCGAATATGATTCACTTAAAGGTGTTGAGTTTTAGAACTTTGCAGCTTGTAATGTAACATGAGACTCATCCAGGACGGCTGTTCCATGCATTGTGTGTATACTGGGTGTCCGGTAAAGAATGGGCCATACTTCAAGGGTGGCTTCTTTGGATGAAAATAAATCGATTTAGATCAATTTATCTTAGTACAATTTTGCTTCAATAAAAAGTTATGGCCTTTCAAAGATAATTTTTTTATATCAATATTTTAGCAAAACTCGCTCATTTTTGGAGACATTTAATTGTAATTTGGTATTTAGAGGTTTCTTGTACTGCTGAATCTGAATATCTGCTTATTTTTAACGTAACGTATAGAGGGCGCTCTAGAGACCCTGACATTCTCTTGTTCATTGTCGTACTTTTTTTTACGTGAATATTTTTAAAATATGTTTCGTTTTTTTGAAACGACATTTAATTTACTTTAAAAAAGGTATACTTGTCACATGTCGCTAAAGTACACCAGTTTTGAGAAAAATGGCTTTGAATGTGAAAATGTTGAATATTTACTACACCAGTAACGCTACTTCAGGATGAAAAGACAATTACCTAAAGTTGCACTCCTTCGTAATTTACTTAAAATTGAAAAAATTTTACAATTCCACGTTTAAATCATCGATACATTACGTAAAAAATTCTTATTGTGTTTGCTATGGCCGCGTATTTCACTCATAGTTTAATTTTCAACTCCAGATTACTCCCATAGTAAAAATTATAAAAACAGTTCTTCCCATGGAAATAAAGTGAAGATTAAAGTTAAACTGTAACTGAAATACGGGTCTATGTGCCTGATTCAATGTAGACCTAAAACAGTAATATTCAGCATTATCATATTCAAAGCCATTTTTCTCAAATCTGGTATACTTTAGCGACATGTAACAAGTATACCTTTTTTAAAGTAAATTAAAAGTTCTTTCAAGAAAATGAATATAATTAAAAAAATATTCACGTTAAAAAAAAGTACAGCAATAAACAAAGGAATATCAGGATCTCGAGAGCGCCCTATATCTTACGTTAAAAATAGGAAGATATTCAGATTCAGCAGTACAAGAAACCTTTAAATACCAAATTACAATTAAATATCTCCAAAAATGTACGAGTTTTGCTAAAATATTGAAATAAAAAAATTATCTTTGAAAGGCCATAACTTTTTAATGAAGCGAAATTGTACAAAGATAAGCTGGTCTATATCGATTTGTTTTGACCCAAAAAAGCCACCCTTGAAGTACCGGACACCCGGTATATACTCACAATTTACTTGTTTATTTATTATACTTGACTACACATATTCGAGTACAAACTCGAGTATTATAATACAAAGTCGGGTATTCGAATACAGAGAGTACTTTTAAGAATCTAATACTTTAGATTCTTGGTATTCCATCACTAGTGTTGAGCTTTTACTATTGTTTATTAACTTCATCTCATCAGTCACATATTAAATGGTTTACACACAAATTTTCTTAAACATCTCATTTACAGCAACATTTACGTATTTTGGATCAACTAAAAATTTAAAAACAATTTCTAATGGTACTTTGGCAAATTTAACAATAAAATTTATCTTAAGTCAAAAAATATGAAATTTATGAGTCTATTGCGGGCTTACGATATTTTAGACAGAAAATCTATATGCACCTCTAGGAATGCTAAACAGTTTAAATCCTTCTGCAGCATTTGATTTGCAATGGGCAATACAGCAAACTTTAGGCATCGTAATTTATTACGGTACGAAGCGAAAATTGAAACGAAACTGTCACCTGACTGACAACTAATTGTTCAAGGTCAAATAGCCACTGTCAGTGTCAAAAACATATGATGGCAGTACCTGTGTCCCTAGACAGAGATCGAGTGCCTTATGGAAATCTAATGTACCTACAACTTCTAATAATGCTAATGTATCAGTAATTTTAGAAATTAGTGAAAAGATCGATAAAGCCAGTACAAAAGCAAGTATTGACATAGAAACTGGCGAAAGTTTTGATAATATTTCAACATTGGATAAGACTCCTGTTAAAAGACAAAAGGGAATTCTGCAGGTATATGTTCAGTAGCATTAATGATAGTCTATAAATAATATCCATTCACTCTTTTTCCTCGTCTCAGTAGGCCGTGTTCTCGTTTCGTTAAGTTGCTGGCCTGAATTTTGATAGATGCCAGAATCTGACATTAAAAATATTAATGACAATTCCACACCACTAATCTGACTATGTTGCCAAATATTATACGAAGGAGCACCGACTATGGCACCGTGAAATATACACTACAGTCGAGCTGGCAACAACGGCTCCCTCAGTGGACTCAAATTATAACCATGAAATTAAAAATAAACATAACCGTTTCATCTGACGTATATGTTTCATTGTGATACCAACAAAAATGTCACCCTAACTCGCCTACTGGGACGAGGAAAAAGAGTGAATGGATAATATAAACTGTAATTGTTTTTCAAATGGAATAGAGGCTGTGATATTTGTGCTTCATTATTTTTAGTTCATACGGAGCAACTGCACGATATTCAATTTAATTATACACTACATAACAGACGTTTGATTTCATTCTTTTTTTTTGAATACAAATAGATTAACTAAATAAAATTTAGCTCATTTAATTCCTTGTCATATACAGGGTGATCAAAGTTACTGCCGCACTATCGCTAACTTCGTTATTATTGGAGCTACGGAGTGGTTCAAATTAGCAAAAATTAACTGTTTTCACTCAGAATTACAATAGTGATATGAAGGAAACAATTGCGCATCGCATTCTCAAAATAATTGCACGTGTAAAGTTTTTTTAATGGAACACCCTACATTTTTTCTTGACAAATGAAAGAACATCAAATTATAAATACAAATTACTCTTTACTATTTTTCCTTAAAACGAATAATAGAAAAGTTATTGCGACAATTTTGTTGGTATAACATTTAATACAACACAACATTTAAATGCCACTAGAAGCGTCTATAAACGTGTTCAGCGAAGTTTAGAACAAAATAGGAATGTTTTTGAACACTTACTTTAAGTTATTTATAATTTTGTTTAAATTAGTTTAAGTTACAATAGTTTCAAGAGTAGCACATGTTAATTAATTTATTTTTTGTACACACAGTTACATTTATTTTAAATACCAGTTCCTCAAAATGTTGCGCTCATATTTTTCACGTTTGTTTATTTTTGTAGTGTGTGTTAAGACAGTTTTGTTAATGCGTAGAACTAAATAAAGTTAATTGTAAATGATGAATACAACTTTCGCAATAACTTCTTTATTATTCGTTTTAAGGAAAAATAGTAAAGAGTAATTTGTATTTATAATTTGATGTTCTTTCATTTGTCAAGAAAAATATAGGGTGTTCCGTTAAAAAAAAACTTTACACGTGCAATTATTTTGAGAATGCGATGCGCAATTGTTTCCTTCATATCACCATTGTAATCCTGAGTGAAAACAGTTTATTTTTGCTAATTTGAACCACTTTGTAGCTCCAATAATAACGAAGTTAGCAATAGTGCGGCAGTAACTTTGATCACTCTGCATACAAACACACACTTAAAAGTTTGGCTGATATTCTCAGTTTATAAAATGAAAAATTTCTATTAAACTCAGACTTTTGTCATGAAATGTATAAAAATACAATAACTTTAATTGTATATTATTACATTTTCTTTTAGATAATTATATTTATTTTATATCAGTAATTTTTAAGTAAAATAGTTTAATTAAAACTTTTTGCCGAAGTATTAGATAGTATTAGATAGGTCTAGTATTGAAATTAAGCTCTTTATTTCAGGGAATTGACGAAACAAGACAGCAGCAACTATCACCAAAATGTAAAAAATTGTATAAGCAGTTAATAAATTGGGGAAAAAAAATGAAACACAATTACAAAGGCGAGTGTATAGCTATAAAAAGAGATTGCAAGAAGCAGAGAAGACTTCCAAAAGTAAAAAATTTAATCAAATTGTCAATATTGAAAGAAAGAAAAATTATTAATTTTTGTCTCACGACTTCTTCAGTTTAGACAAATACATTTGGCGTTTTATGAAAGCTTATTAAAACAGTGTTTCATGAGAGTCTAGATATACTGGGAGTTCCATTTGAAAATTTTGAGAAAAATTATCTTTTGCAAAAGTCAACACCCTGTACACATAATAACTGATAGACCGAAGCTGTTTTGAAATTTCTGTAGAAAAGATATTGTATTGAGTACCTACAAAAATTCAAGACGAAATGTAAATAAATAACAAAGATATAAGCACTCATACTATGGCAATTTTTTACACTTAAACATCAATACCTGACAAACTCTAAAGTAAAACTTCCTAAATTTTTGGTTATTACCTATTCGTTATGCGTACTTTCGAAATATGCAAAAATATACCGGGTGTTCCCTTTAAAAAAATATAACTTTGGTATGGCTCTCAGTTACTGAACACTCTGTATAGCCAAAAATAATTTTATGAAGTAGAGCTGACTGAGTTACATCTTAGCTCGTTTGAATTTTTTTCTATCTTATATACTATAGACGGTAGAGAAGACCGCGGCACTCGGTGGACACCCTGTATATGTAAGAAAAATGAATAAAATGAAAGTTTCTCTATGTACGCAAGTCTTCGGCAAACAAGTAGGATCATTAATGAAACGTATTTCCTCTTGGGGTATGTTATGTCTCTTTTGCATGTAAGATATTTATGTTTTTCTTTCTTTAACAGATACTGTCGCAGTGACTTTGGATCCAAAGGAAATGGAAACTACAGAACTTATATTGTTTTTGGATAAGCTTTTCGATAGTTTAAATGCTCATACAATAAAAGGATCAACTGCAAAGCCAATAAAATGTGATATGTCTACTAATAAAATAATCTATATATAATATATAATCATATAAAGGGTAATTAATGGCTTAACTGGCAAGGAAAAGTAACTGCCGACGTACGTTTCGGTCTTATTAGACCTCATCAGGACAGTATAACCAAGGTATAAGGTGTTGACACTTGGAGATAAACAACAACAAATGAAGCACCTTATACCTTGGTTATACTGTCCTGATGAGGTCTAATAAGACCGAAACGTAGGTTGGCAGTTACTTTTCCTTGCCAGTTAAGCCATTAATTACCCTTTATATGATTGTATTTTCCTGGCGTAACCTTTCCGTTATATAATATATAATATAGGACGGTACAATCACAGACCGCTTAGAATCTGTTTTCGTTGATAAGAGGCATGTTTGATAATATCAGTTGTTTTTGATATAATACATTTTTGTAACATTAGTTTTTAACAAGAATAAAACATAACATTTTTGGCGCAGTCTCGTAAGGAATTTCGATCTAGAAACTAATTTTTAATAAGAATGGCTACGGATGATTTAGTAAAAGCACTACTCGCATCAATGATAGAAGAACGGGCACAACGTGATCAACAGCATCGCGAATTGATCCAAATGCTTACAGGAAGGCAAAACTCCAATTTAGAAGGAGGTGACTCTACTTTCATACAAACGTCGTTGAATGTACCCACTTTTCAAACATTTAATCCTAAAGAAGATTGGCGAACATATTACTCAAGACTGATGCATAGTGATGGGCGAAAATAGTATTCGAATTGTATTCGAATAAAAATAGTATTCGAATGAAAATAGTATTCGAATGAAAATAGTATTCGAATGAAAATAGTATTCGAATGAAAATAGTATTCGGATGAAATAGTATTCTAATGAAAATAGTAGTATTCGAATGAAATAATATTCGAATGAAATAGTATTCGAATAAAAATAGTATTCGAATAAAAATAGTAGTCGAATAAAAGTACTAGTAATAGGATATACATAACTAAACTTTTAATTTCTTGGAACTACATTACGAATTTGTATTTTTAGAGAATTAACCAATTTCGTTCGTCTACTCGCAAAACTAATAATTTTTTACATAAGCTACAAGTCACTGTATTATCGGTTTTCGATTTAGTAAAATGTTCCCACTAGAGATGGGCGATATATCGTTACTGGTGACTTTGTCGCTGTTACTCGCTGGTCGCTGGAACTACCGGCGACTTGTGTAACACAAAACCAGCGACCGGTGACTAAAGAAAACTGTATTGGTGCTTCTACTCTCCCGGTTATTTACTTGACGCTCGTACAGCAAACGCCGCCGCCGTTTATTATTTTATGGCATTTGTATCGTAAATGCCAAGAAATTGAATTTCTATAAGCGTCGATTACACGAAGCTAGTTTACTGGCTGCTAGTTAGATAGTTTACTAGCGGATAGTAAAGTATCGAGTAAATTTTTCAGATAGTTTACTAGCTACTACACTTACAGGTAGCTTTTGTACTATCCGCTAGTAAACTATCTAACTAGCAGCCAGTAAACTAGCTTCGTGTAATCGACGCTATACAGGCTGTTACAAATTCGAGGCTCACCATTGGGATCTCGGAAACGGTAAGAGATACGAAGTCGGTTAAATTGGGGCAAAGTTGCGTATTTTGGTGCTGAATAATATTCTGTTCTGAAAAATCTTCTACGATTTATAGTTTTTGAAATATTCCCAAAAAACTGAAAAACGAAATTTTCTTTTTCATTTTTCATGGTTTTTGTTTTCATTGCATACCATGTTTTTCGTTGCAGTGTTATTTTCAACAATTTCTTGCATTTCCAGCTGTTTCAAATTATTAAATAGGGATGTGTGATATATGGAAAAGCATCAGAAAAAATAGATCTATTCAATGGTATTAAAACCCAATGTAGCGCCCATAAGAAAAAATGAAGTTGATGATGATCAGAACGAGACGAAACGTTTTAAGTAAAATCTAATAATATCATCGTAAAGAGCTTAAAAAAGTGCCTGTAGGATGTGTTAATTTTGTTAAGATCCCTGCAATAATAACTTCAGAAAAAAATAAAAAAGAAAATTTCGTTTTTCGGTTTTTTGGGAATATTTCAAAAACTACAAATCGTAGAAGATTTTCCAGAACGGATTATTACTGAGCACCAAAATACGCCACTTTGCCCCAATTTAACCGACTTCGTATCTCTTACCGTTTCCGAGATCCCAATGGTGAGCCTCGAATTTGTAACAGCCTGTATACGTGCAGATAATATAATAATCAGCGGATACCTGTCCCAAATTTCTATTAACATTATAACTAAGAATAGGTTATTATTTACTCTAATTTCTTAATAGTAATATTTACTTCCTAGGCATATCAATTTAATTAAAATTTATAAATATCAATTTAATATTAATATTGTTCAAAAGTTACATGTACTGGAATATTTTCATTTTATATAATATGTATTTTGTAGAACTAATATAAACCTGTGTTAATTAATAAAATATATGTATTTTGCTTTTTTATTCGCCTCTACGAAATTTCTAAAAAAATAATTTCATTAATGTAAACAGGAAATAGCGAAATACATATAAATTTATGAAGACCTACGTAATTTATATATAATAAATACCATTTTCTTTAACACAATGAATTACTTAAAACATTACTCAAAAACATCATTTAAAAATTGATACTTCGAAATCTTTTGTTATTAGTTTTGCGAATAGACGAACGGAATTGGTTAATTCTCTAAAAATAAAAATTCGTAATGTAATTCTAGGCGTTAATCAAGAAATTAAAAGGTTAGTTATGTTTATCCTATTACTACTACATATTTTTATTCGACTGCTATTTTTATTCGAATACTATTTCATTCGAATACTACTATTTTCATTCGAATACTATTTCATTCAGATACTATTTTCATTCGAATACTATTTCATTCGAATATTATTTCCTTCAAATACTACTATTTTCATTCGAATACTATTTTCATTCGAATACTATTTCATTCGAATACTATTTTCATTCGAATACTATTTTTATTCGAATACAATTCGAATACTTTCGTCCAGCACTATCATGCAGCATTTCGAAGCTCATCATGTGTTGTCAGAAGAAAGCAGACGAGGATATTTTTTATCATGGGTCGGCGACGAAACTTTTATACTTTTACAAAAATTATTTGGCTCATCTGACTTCAGTAAACAAACCTTTACTGTACTTACTGCAGCTCTAACCGAACATTTTAAAGAAAAAAAACGTATCCAATGACCGCTCGAGTCAAATTTCGCAAGACGCTAATGTCAAAGGACCAGTCCCATGCAGAATGGGTCGCCGAACTTTGAGGTCTAGCTCGTGAATGCATGGCCAGCTACATTAACATTCACTGACTTGCATGGATGGCCGTTTCAATTCGACTTTTATAAATTTTGACGGTACTCATAGTGTGTAATCTCCCGGGAATGGGGGTGATTAACCGTATGTAAGTTCTCCCACACTAGATTTGCACGATAGATGGCTCTAAGAATTAATTTAGCAGTTTTCTATGTCCAAACGACGTATTGTATATAGGTAGATTTGACATTTTTAAATTTAATAATATATGGTATTATCAAGTTATTGTAAAAAAGAAAGTTATCTTAGTTTGTCTTAGTTACAAGATAAATAAAAACACTTTATAAAACGAATTGTCAATTTTCTATTCCACACCTCTCATATTCCTAACGTTTTGGTTTTTCTTGTGTTGTGTTTGCTTTATTGTCCATTTTTCATTTGAAAAATGGGAAAGGCTGGACGTGCAATTTTTACTTGCAAAAGAAGTGATAAGGACAGTCGGCACAGATTTACAAATCCGCATAAGAAACCCGAATTGTTTGCATTGTCGTTGCGTATGGTGAATAATAAATTATTAAACAGTTTAGACGCTGATTATATTTATGAACATTATAGATTCTGTTCAAAACATTTTATTAGAGAAGACTTTGATTTTAACAAATATGGTAGTACACATCTTAGAGATTCAGCTATTCTGAAGCTAATGAGTAAGTACAACTACAAAGTATAAATAACAATTTCAGTTCATTACATTTATTATCTAGAATAAAATAAGTAGGTTAAAAGTAAAAAAAAGATTTTCCCTCATTGTAGATAACCACACTGGAAAAGAAATGATTTCATCTTTGGATAGAGTAGAAGTTGAAAATTCTCATTTGGTTTGTGAAACAGCACCACCATCTTGTTCAGGTATACATTTGTATATTGCATGTTTATAAAAGTAAATAAAAATTTTTTTTTTCAGGATCTTCGAACTTATTATTAGCAGGTACTCAAAAGAGTGAAAATCCCTCAGCTTGTAAAACACCACCACCACATTGTTCAAGTATATGTTTAAATAATTATAAAAAGAATTAAGTAATTAAAAAGTTTTTTACAGGGTCTCAGAGCTTATTACGAAAAGTAAGGCTTGGTTCTCATGAAGCGCGTTCTGTAATTTGTAAGCCGTTCACATGAGAGGCGCTAGACGCGCGGTTAGCACGCGTTTTATGATTAGTCTCTGTATACATGACTGCAGATAAACTGTGATTTCCGCGCGCTAGGCGTAGAATCCAATTGTTATTCATCAAGAATGGATGTTGAAGACGCTATTTGTGGATTGCGTACAGAAAAATGAGACGTCGGCGTCGTAGAAGAGAAAAAGCATATTGGGTTCATCCAATTCTAAAAAGTAGACTCACTTTAAGATTATACGTTACTCTATATCTCATTCTTATGAAATTATGAACCTAAATTTCGGTGTTAAATTCTTCACCTTCCATAGCTAATATGAAATTGAAATGTAGAGCACCGAAGAAATTCACAGGAAAAGACGCGCTCCATGTGAACAGACAATGGGCATATCTCATATCTAAAAGCGCGCATCAACGCCGGTCCACGCGCGCTTTTAAAACTTTTGCGTTGAGCCGCGTCGAGCGCGCGTAAAATTCTAATCACGCGCTACCATGTGAATACCAAGTACTAATTAGTTGTCTTTTATTTGCAACGGAGATCAGTTTACTTTTACCCAGGATCACATTTTCATTAGGTTTGTCTATTTTATTTGTCGAAGTGATCTAATCCAAAGTGACCCAAGTCACTTCCCTCCTTACCGATGCTGCACCTACCGGATATAAAGATCAGTTGGTTCAGTTTAGGAGGGGATACGATATTTGAGCTAACGTTAAAAAATCCCACATGCAAATACTTAATAAAACTGTCATTATACATGTACTTAATTCTTTTTGTGAAATACTTGTTAAAAATGACTTCTTCGTTTGAATGAAAATATAATTTTGACGACTAGGACTTTGGAATGTTTTATTTGTAACTAAAGCGGATCAGTTAGATCAGTTCACTTTTACTCAAAGTGAACTGACCAAAGCTGCAAATAAAAGACAACTATTATGTGTATTTTAAAAGCGCGCGTTTAGGAAGCGCGCGTTTGACGCGCTTCATGAGAACTAGCTCTAATAAATGTTCGACGAGTTGCTGGAAAAGAAATGATTTCATCTTTGGATGGAGTAGAAGTTGAAATTTCTCATTTGGTTTGTGAAACAGCACCACCATCTTGTTCAGGTATACATTTGTATATTGCATGTTTATAAAAGTAAATAAAAAATTATTTTTTTTCAGGATCTTCGAACTTATTATTAGCAGGTACTCAAAAGAGTGATAATCCCTCAGCTTGTAAAACACCACCACCGCACTGTTCAAGTATATGTTTAAATAATTATAAAAAGAATTAAGTAATTAAAAAGTTTTTTACAGGGTCTCAGAACTTATTACGAAAAGTAAATGTTCGACGAGTTATTGAATTATCTCCAAAGGCAAAAATTCTTTACTCTTAAGCTATTGTATATAAAAGACAAGCAAAACGTTTGGCAAAGAAGAAACTTAATTTTAAAACTAGGCTTCAGAAGCTACAAAGTTTTATAATAATGTTGCATTAGAAAAATTGACTGCAAATGTTAATGACACTACAAGAAATTTTTTCTTAAGCCAGTTAAAATGTGCCAAACGACATCCACATGGACGTAGATTCACTTGGGAAGACAAGATAATGGCTCTGGCACTTTATAAGCAAAGTGGCCCGGCTTATAAATTTCTATCAACAATTTTTACTCTACCGTCAAGAATAACATTAATGAAATTGCTTAATAGTGTGCCCATTATGCCAGGAATAAACAAATCGTTTATGTCATCACTAGGTATTCTTGCTGCAAAAATGAATGCAAAAGAAAGAATCTGTTTTCTCATTTTTGATGAAATGAGCTTAATGCCTAATTTAAAATATAATGTTTTTGCTGATGAAGTGGAGGGCTTTGAAGATTTTGGAAGTTTTAGAACGAATAAAATTGCAGATCATGTGCAGGTATTGTATTATATTTGCTTCAATTTATTACTGTTAAATTTTTATACTGGAAGTGAATAATAATTACTCTCCCAGGTTTTTATGTTACGAGGAGTAGTAAAACGGTGGAAACAACCTATTAGAGTGAAATCAAAAACAATACACAGATAATTACTTTGTTAATATCACATTTATTTGTCACACAGTGACTGCAGTTTCAACATTACAATGTCATTTTCAAACTGATCATTTAAACTGAAACCTAGTCTATATATACACCAAGAAAACTAAATTCTAAACTATTGACAATAACTACGTAACATCTGGAGGGATTTTTTAATTACAAGCTTCGAAGAAGGTTGAATACATTAGGTCAGTTTGGTCGTTCAATAAAATTTCTTCGGAATTACTCGCCGCTTTACGAATTTCTAGTGACTCCAGTAGGCTTAATTTAAGGCTTTTTTCTGCGTAATGTAAAATTTGTGTATTATCTGAAGTGAAAGAATGTTTTTCTGCAATTAAATGGTTGGCAAAATTTGAATCGGTTTTTTGTAGATTGAAAGACCGAATGTGTTCTTGAATGCGTGTGGCAAAATTTCTCCCAGTCTGACCTATGTAGACGCCTTTACAATCATTACATTTAAGTTTATATACGCCAGATTTTTAAATTTGTCTATTTTATCTTTAGTGTTAAAAACCAAATTTGAGATTTTATTATAGGGTTTATATGCAAGCAATATATTTTGATTTTTGCTAATTATTCTGCCGATTTTTTCGGATATTTTACCAAAATATGTAAGTGAAATGTACTGTTTGTTGTTACTCAAATTTACCTTGGGATATATAGTATTTAGTGTTTGTTTTTCTAGTTTATTTTTTAGAATTTTGTCAATAATGTTGCTGTTGTATCCATTATTAATAGCTATTTGTTTTATGGTTGTTATTTCTTTTTTAAGATTATCTTGTGAAAGTGGAAGATGAATGGCTCTGTGGATCATAGAATGAAATGCTGAAAGTTTTTGTTTGTGTGGGTGCGAAGAATCTGCAGGAATTACTGAATCTGTGTATGTGGGTTTTCGGAAAATATCAAATGTTAAATTATTGCTGTTTTTGGTTATAGTTACGTCCAAAAAGTTTAAATTATTATCCTCCTCTGTTTCGACTGTGAATTTAATATTAGGGTGTACTGAGTTAATATAATTTAAAAAGGTTTGTAACTGCCTAGTTGTACCACTAAAACATGCTATTATATCGTCCACATATCGATACCAGAAATGTATATGCTTTTTACTTAAATCGGATGACAGGATTGTTTGTGTAATATAATTCATAAAAATTTCAGCCAGTAACGGGCTTAACGGTGAACCCATTGCTAAACCTTCTTTTTGTATATAAAATTTATTTGAAAACATGAAATAATTTTGATTAATAATTAAATTTGTTAATTCTAAAATTTCACTTGAGATTAACGGATTTATTCTTTTTTCTACCATGATATTTTTCATTAAATCTAAGCAGTCTTTAGCGGGTATGTTGGAGAACATGTTGGACACATCGAATGATACTATTTTTGCATTATTTGGTATTTTTTCTTTCTCCAGTTTCTTAACTAGTTGAATAGAATTTTGAATAGATGTGGGGTCCGAGAAATTCGTTTGATGTTTAAAAATATTATTTATTTTTTCGGCTAATTTTTTAACTGGACAATTTAAAAATGATACTACGGGTCTGATAGGGGCCTCGTTTTTATGAATTTTGATTAAACCATATAATCGCGGCGGTTGAGGATTCATTTGTGTTAGCCAACGCTTTTCTTTATCTGATAAAATACTATTGCAATCTTTGAGTGTTTGTTTAACTTGTGTTTGGTATTTGTTCGTGGGGTCTGTTTTTAATTCTTCTATGTTATCATTGTTAATAAATTCCAATACTTTCTTTTTATATTCTGCCTTTGGTAATGTAATGTGGAAACTGCAGTCACTGTGTGACAAATAAATGTGATATTAACAAAGTAATTATCTGTGTATTGTTTTTGTTATAATGGAATATCACAAAGTAACGGCGGAACGTGTTAATTATTAGAGTGAAATCAATTAGAGAAGAACCGATGTGTCATCCAAATTTGTTAGTTTTCACGTTAGCAACTGCTGATGGGACAAACTTTATAGTAAACAATGAAACTACATAATGATTACAATTCGCGTGCAGCAAGAAACACCAAAACACCTCTTTCTTATCGCAAAGACTTGTACGAACGTATTACGTGTGAGGGTCTTCTCTATTTAATTTACCTACCTACATTTTTGCTCAAGGTGCAGTTAAAGCTAACCAAATAATTGCAATTTTGCAACAATTAATTCCATTAGTAAGAGAAACTGGATTTCATATTATTGGCACCATATGTGATCAAGGTAAATTAATACATTTAATCGACATATTCAGTTCTTTCATGATGATTATAATTAGTAAATGATAGAAGAGTAGCAGATTCTCTTCAAGGGAAACAAGATGATGGTTATTATTTTCAAATTTATGGAATACCAGTGATTCCTTTATTCGATGTTCCCCATTTACTGAAGGGAATTCGTAATAACATGCTGCAAAAGCATGTAACATTTACTTTAGATAATGTTACCATGTAAGCAAGATGGGATGACATTTACAAATTATGGTTGCTTGATAATCATAGTGGACAATTAAGAGCATGCAAGAAACTAACAGAATTTCATGTCAACAGAAATAAGATTAAAAAATGAAGGTATCTGTCTGCGCACAAGTCTTTTGTGAGCTGTAGCCTCAGTAATGAATTTAATGGCCAAGAGTGGTAAGAATCCAGTACCACAGTATAAAGAATACAGTAGCGCAACTCGCTTGTCGGCAATTTGATCTTTTTACTGGATTTTCATTGACCTCGAGTAGATAAAAGGGGCGTGTCGAACTGTTTGTTCTGCTTTAAATGTGAGCGATTTTGTTGTAAATTGTAAATTTACACGTGCCCACACACCAGGGCCGGATTGTAGTGTTTAGTGGACGTGGTAAAAAAAACAAGGCATAAATAATGTGTATTAACATAATTATAAAGATCCATTCGGTACCAGAGCCGTGAATGAATGAGCTCTGCATCCCGAGATTGTGACTCAGACCTTGCGCGGGATGTTATGCGCGAACTGAATATTTTCATGAGAGTCGCGCTACTGTGTAATCTTTATACTGTGCCAGTACCCATTGCCTTTTTTGCGTAATTTAATAATTCACTTAACATAATTTTTCTGACCAATTATATCCAAATGTCATGTCTATATGTAAAAAGTGAGCAAATAAAAATCAGATTAGAGTAGGTGGTGCAAAGAAAATGTATGTCTGTGATTAACTGAATTAATTAACCTAATACATTCATGAACCGTCAAATCAGCCTAACCCGCGTTAGTAACAGACATACTTTTTCTTTGCACCGCCGACTCTAATCTGATTTTTAGTTGCTCACAGGTTATATGTAATACTAATTTTCGTTTTAGAATATAAGGGTGCCAATGGATTGCATATGGAAAAGCGAGCAGCAGATACAGCTAAATTTATTAATTTCATGGATAAGCTTTTTGATTCCTTGAATGGGTCTTCGTTAAGAAACATACAAGGAAAATTTTATAGAACTGCTGTTGAAACCATGGGTGATACCAATGATCATACAAAACTGTGGCAGAAAGCAATAAAAGTCTTTCAGTCAATGATTTTCATAGATAATAAGTGAAAAACTTCCAAACCACCATCTGTTAATAATTTTATAAAAACTTTGGAGAACTTTTTGTTAATTAGGAGAATTTTGGGAAATCAGTACAAACTTCAATACTTCAAGCCAAGATATTTAAACCAGGATCCTCTGGAAATTTTTTTTGGAAAAATTAGGCAAAGAAGCCAAAGGTTTATAAATCCAACCTGTTCAGTATTTGGGCCATTTTATAAATCATTACTGGTCAATAATATAGTATCGAAACATTCTGCAGGCAGTAATTGTCAGGATGAACACTCAGTTATCCTATGTACGTTACAAACATTTATTGAGCAGGTTAGTTTCACACAATGTGTACGTTAGATTCAAAGATCGAAAACGCTCATTGTGGTATATTCTAATTGTCAGAACGCATTCTGGACGATTTTGAAAAGAACCACAACACGATTTTTTTCTAAATTAAATTTTACTTAATATAATAAAGTAAATGGCTAATCTGGCATAGAATGTTAACTGCCGACGTAAGTTTCGGTCTTGTTTGACCTGGCATAAGCAAGATGCAAGGTGTTAGATGTTTTGACGAGGTCAAATCAGACCGAAACGTACGTTGACAGTTTACCATTCTAATGGCAGTTTAGCCATAATTACTTTATTATAACCCGTGAGCAAATAAAAATCAGATTAGAGCAGGCGGTGCAAAGAAAATGTATGTCTGTGATTAAATAAAAAGTCAATACATTTGACAGTCCATGAATGTATTACATTAGGTCTTTTCGCGGAGACGTTGACGTTCCGAACTAGTTCGGAACCTTAAAATCCATGCACTCATGAAAGTTATACACTTGAAAGCGTGTTAAAATCGTTAATTATTTCGATGGGCATTTGATTTTAACCGTTCCGAACTAGTTCGGAACGTCTCCGCGAAAAGACCTATTAATTAATTCAGTTAATCACAGACATACATTTTCTTTGCACCGCCTACTCTAATCTGATTTTTATTTGCTCACTTTTTATTAATTGAAATTCATTGGCGTTAAATTTTTAAATAATTAAATTTTACTCGGATATTAGAATTGGATGAACAATAACTGAACAATATCTGTGACGAAATTTCCAAATGGTGATAAATTTATGAAGTAGGCTAAAATTTCCTCTTCTACAGAATGCTGAGTTCATCCAGTGGCTTTAGAGACTTAAAACTTTAATAATTATTATTTATTCAGTTCTCTATATCTGAGTAAAACTTCATTAAAATATATATTTTTTCAAGGTATTCGGATTTCAATTGCAAGTATTAGGATATTATGTAATAATAATAATAAATACTTTATTATTTCTATTGTTAAAGCACTACATTCATATTTTTTTTTTCATTGTAGCTTTTACAATTTAAATAATCGAGTATGTAATGGAATAGTTCAAAAATTCAATTTCAAATAAATTTATAAATATATTTGAATATCCCACCTAAACTCTGGGAGAACTTTTCAAGAGGGCGCTTTACATTGAGTTCGGCTTTTTTACGAATATTTCATTCTACCGGGTGGAAAGTTTCAAACCCGAACATAGGAAACTTCCATTCAAAAGTACGTTTATGGAGAATGCTGCTCGCCATTTAAAGATACAAAAATGGTAATGATCTTAAAGGAAAGAGAAAATTATGACCAATATTAATTACCGTGCTAAGATTATTGCTAAATGTTAATAATTTCGTGAAAATAAAATTTTTAAATTTCATCTGAAAAATATAGCTTCCAGTATGTCGTGTTTGAAAGATTCAATTATTTTCTATTGATTGAAAATAATTTCTCCGTCACTCAAAATGTATCATAAATAATTATCAGAAGGAAGGACTTTTATTTTAGAAATCTTTTACAGTGGTGTTGGGCTTCGGATAGAGAAATTTCTTTTTCCGTGAAATTCAAGACATGAAAAGCTTTCTCTATCAGTTAGTGCAAAACGGTGGCTTGTTTGAATACCTGCTGTAAAATGTACGGTATTAAGAACGAACAATTTAAGAACGTTTAATAAAGTTTCAATGTGTAAATTATTCATCATACACTTTGAGTGACGTGTAAAATATTTTCAATTAATAAAAAATAATTGAAGGTTTCAAAACTGACATACTAAGGAAACTAAATATTTCAGATGAAATTTGAAAATTTTATTTTCACAAAATTATTAACATTTAACAATAATTTTGGCAAGGTAATATTGGTCATAATTTTCTCTCTCTTAAGACCATTACCATTTTTGCATGTTTAAACGGCGAGCAGCAATCTCTATAAATAATGTAAGTTTCCTATGTTCGGGTTTGAAACTTTCCACCCGGTATATATATACATGTGTTTCTTTAAAAATGCCATAAGGGGTGGCTGTGGAAAAGAAAATTCATGTCTTAGCTCCATTCATGTACTTTAAATTGTCAGTTTTGGCATGTGTTAGATGCCAAGCTACGACATGAGTTTTAATTTTCATGGCCAACCTTTATGGCATTTTTAAAAAAATACACCGTATATTATACATTTATCTATGACGGTACTCCACTCAGCACCTCTTGTGAGTTTTTAAATAATTGCAGTTGTCATTAAGTTACTGTCAATAGTTTTGTAGTATCTTTAATAGGGAGCGCTGAGGGGAGTACTCCACGACACACAGTGGTCCAGAATGAATTTTTAGCGCGTCAAAAAGGGAAAAAATTGACACTTTGAATAAACGTAAAAATAAAGAAAATCTTTCTATTAATGTTATTTCATGTCGGTCTCATTCGATTAACAAACATATGATTTTATTTACGCTTCTGTGGCGCTGTCAAATCACCATAAATTTTACAAGTATCAAACGTGACTGAAAAACTAATTAGTTAAACATAAGTTTGAAAATATTTTAGCAAGTTTTGTTGGGTAAATTTGGTGAAATCTTGTTACTTTACATTTCTTTAAACAACTTCATTTAAAATCAATCGGATCTAAATGTTTATTTACATAATTTTTTTTTATTTCAAATTGTTGTATTAAATATCTACATTTTAAAGTTTCAAAAGACAAGTACTAAAAATAAGATCAAATAAGATGTTTTTACGAGTTATATAATAGTAACTAGTAATTTATTTTAAAATAATTTTGCCCAATAAAGTGCTACTTTTTAAGATTTTTTCAAAATTCTCTCTCTCTACATGAGTAAATACTTATAGATAAGATAAGCGTTTACTGGATACTGAACGTGAAAATTTTTAAAAATAACCAGTAGAATATCAATATACCGTCTGTTTGATTATAAAGGCCCCAAGCTATAACTCATTTATTTTTGCTTAAACACCCAGTAAAGTGTATATATTCTTAAATGGGACGCTGTTTTCTAGACAATGAAGTAAAACAATATTTTTTTGGCTACACTGTATAGGAGTCATGACGTCATCGACATTTTTTTTAAATGTCACGATGAAAATTTTTTTGCGAAATACAATAGAACATCCTTTTCTTTTCAACCACATAAAATTTTTATATCCTTACATAAGAAAATTTTCGAGAAAACTGAAAAAAACTACCTACGTAACTTACCATTTAACATTTAAGGCACGCTAATATTTCTAGCATGCTATGAGTAATTTTACTGAAATTTGTCATACTTTATCTAATTTGGTAAATAATTTCTAAAATACCGACACCGTCAATCTGACTTATAATTAGTTTGAAACGGTGAGAAATGAATAACATTAATGAAGAAGCCTATATGCTAGAGGTTTACTACGAATGTAGAAAAAACAGTGCAGCAGCTTTACGGTTATACCGTCAACGTTATCCTAATCGAATTGCTCCATGTAAAAGAAAATTTAGTAAATTAAAAGTAAATTTACAACGATTTGGAACATTAAAGAAGAAGAGAGTGTCATTAGGAAATTGTTTTACTGAAAATCAGGAGTTAGACGTATTATTAAGTGTACAAGAAAATTCGAACACTTCGCTTCGGGAACTGGCTAGAAATTACAATTTAACTAACTATGCAGTACGTAAAATATTACGGAAAAATAAATTGAAACCATATAAGGTTACGCCAGTGCAACACCTGAATGAAAATGATTTTCAACGCAGAATACACTTTTGTCGATGGTTTTTAGACAGCGCAAATAATAATCACACTTTTCCCATGTCAATATTGTGGTCAGACGAAAGTAATTTTTCAAATAATGGTATGTTCAACCGCAATACATCGTATCACTGGAGTGAAGAAAATCCTAGAATTGTTAAAGAAAGAAATTTTCAAAATAGATTTAGCGTTAACGTTTGGTGTGGTATGTTGGGCGCGAGAATATTGGGCCCCTATTTTTTTAATGGCTCTTTAAATAGCCAAAGATACAACGAATTTTTAAGAAATCAATTCCAAGACTATTTAGATGAGTTAACAATTAATGAATACGTTAATATTTTTTTTCAACAAGATGGCGCACCCCCACACAATGCTTTCATAAATACAAACTATTTGAATACCCTATTTGAATACCCTATTTGAAAATAAATGGATCGGTACAAGAGGACCAATTCATTGGCCAGCACGGTCCCCCGATATCACTCTTTTGGACTTTTTTCTGTAGAGCACCATAAAGAATGAAGTTTATCTAACGCCACTAGACAATATTGTTGATTTAAAAAACAATAAGTGCAGCAATCGCTAATATTTCAAAGGCTGCTAAACTAAATACTGTAACAAGTGTCATTAGAAGATGCGAATTATGCATTGTAAAAAATGGACAGCAGTTTGAGCAATATTTATAATTTTTTTATTTTGATTTGACTTATTTATTTGTTAATAATTAATTATTTTCTGCAATTGTTTCATTAGCCTTTAGTTGTCTGATTTATCCTTTTCTAATGAATAAACTTATTTCTAATTTACTAAATTTTCTTCTACATGGAGCAATTCGATCAGGATAACGTTGACGGTATAACCGAAAAGCTGCTGCACTGTTTTTTCTAAATTCGTAGTAAACCTCTAGCATATCGGCTTCTTCATTAATGTTATTCATTTCTCACCGTTTCAAACTAATTATAAGTCAGATTGACAGTGCCGGTATTTTAGAAATTGTTTACCAAATTAGATAAAATATGACAGATTTCAGTAAAATTACTCATAGCATGCTAGAAATATTAGCGTGCCTTAAATGTTAAATGGTAAGTTATGTAGGTAGTTTTTTTTTCAGTTTTCTCGAAAATTTTCTTATGTAAGGATATAAAAATTTTATGTGGTTGAAAAGAGAAAAGGATGTTCTATTGTATTTCGCAAAAAAAAAAATTTCATCCCGACATTAAAAAAAAATGTCGATGACGTCATGACTCCTATACAGTGTAGCCAAAAAAATATTGTCTTACTTCATTGTCTAGAAAACAGCGTCCCATTTAAGAATATATACACTTTACTGGGTGTTTAAGCAAAAATAAATGAGTTATAGCTTGGGGCCTTTATAATCAAACAGACGGTATAATCATTTTTATGCAACATATAAAAAAATTGTGGTGTAACCTATCCCAGTTCATTTTTTAAATAGAAAAATATATAAGGTAACAATCCAAAATCAGGCAAAAATTTTTATAGAAATAATTATATTCTGATATTATGTCATTGGTTTAGAAAAATGTATTTTAAAGTACACAATTTTGTTATTTTCACCGTTTTAGAAACTTAGATGTAAAAAAATAATTTTGACGCGGTAGAATTTCATTCTGGACCACTGTGCGGCATGCTTTCTCGGAACCGAATTTTAGGCGAATTGAAACGGACATACATACACGTTAGTGAATGTTAATGGAGCCATGGTGAATGTCAATTTAATTGTTCACAATGTTAAAATGAACTAATTGACGAACAAATTCGCGACATGATTATTTTACATACTCCTCATCCTCAAGTCCGAACTGCCGCATTACAAACGGAATCTCCTACATTAGAAACTGTTCTACGTCAAGCACAAATTTTTGAAGCTACTCTCGCCGCAAATCAGACGATTATAGGACACAACACCCAAGTTGAAGAAAATCAGATGTCAAGCGAATATTCTCATCGTAAGAGTCCTAAATCTTATAATCACACCTCAGACTCAGACTCATCTCGATCGAACAACAAAGGAATCAGAACGCAGCAACCCTATATTTCAAAATTGCCTTCATGTCCGCAATGCAGTTACCAACCCAAGAGTTCCGAATGTCGATTTCGTAATGCTACTTGCAACAAATGCAACAAACGTGGACATATCGCATCCGTGTGCATGTCTAATTCTAATAAAACAAAAAATTTCGACAGAAAAACACATGAGTTGAAGACTAAAAGCAAGAATTTCAAATCATCTCGAGCATCGCACTAGGTAAAATATATTCATGAATTGCCGATAAATGAACGAATGTCAATTGAGGATACGGGACCAGCTTACAACGTGTATCCAACAGCCAATGGATGGTCAATGGTGTCAAACTCAAGTTTCTAATGGATACTGGAGCATCTGCATCTATAATTGGACTTGCTGGCTTTGAAGCAATTGGTTCTCCGCCGCTCAAACCCGCAAGCACTCAAATTAAAGGTTATTGCAACTCAAACATTCCAATCAAAGGATATTTTATATATGTTATGGGTCAAAACTCCGGAAACTTCGAATCTTTGTAGTAGATTCACACGATACGGTAAATATTTTTGGTCTTGATTGATTTGGTCTTGCTTTTGATTACAGCATTTCGCAACGAGATACGCATGATCCGGAATTAATTAATGCACTGGAACTTGTACACCATGTATCATCTACATCTGTAGTACTTCCAGTGTCTTCAGTTAACGCAACGGTCATCAATGAACTTTGCAAGCAGCATTCACAACTATTCAAAGAAGAATTGGGTCAATGCAACTCATTCAAAGCTTCATTTCGTTTAAAATCAAACGCAGTGCCAAAATTCTTCAAGACGAGACCAATGCCATTCACACTTAAAGATAAAGTTAAAGAAGAGCTCCAACGACTCGAAGCTGCTGGCATCATTACACCTGTACGATTTAGCGAATGGGCCGCACCTATTGTTGTGGTACCGAAAACAAATGGAAAAGTTCGAATCTGTGGAGATTATAAAATAATAGTTAATCCACAACTTGAAATTGAACAATTTCCGATTCCGCGTGTTGAGGATGTATTCCACAAACTTCAAAATGGGCATCAGTTCTCAAAAATTGATTTGGCTGACGCATATTTACAGCTTGAACTTGATGAACAGTCAAAACAGCTCACCGTGGTCAATACACCTCATGGACTCTACCAGTACGAGACTTCCATTTGGCATTGCGAGTGCACCCGCAATTTTTCAACGGTTCATTGAACAGCTCACAACTGGACTTCGCGGCTGTGCAACCTACCTTGATGATATTATCGTCACTGGTGCATCCAAAGCTGAACATCTTGAAACACTGAATGAATTGTTCCCCGATTGGAAACAAATGGTCTAGGATGTAATTTACCAAAATGTGATTTTTTTTAAAGCCGAAGCTGAGTATCTTGGAAACATAATTAGCTCACAAGGTATTCGTCCATCCGAATCTGGAATTAGAGCAATAAAGAATCTTCCTAAACCAAAGGATCTCAGCGAACTGCAATCATTTCTGGGGAAAGTAAATTACTACAGCAAGTTTATCCCAAACTTTTCTCAAATCGTTGGTCCACTCAACATCCTTCGTAAGAAGAACACCAAGTTTTCATGGGAACCTGTTCAAGAAAAAGCATTTGAAAAGCTGAAGCAACACATTATTGGTGCCACCACACTAGTACACTACAAGCCAAACTCGCCGCTCATCCTAGCAACTGATGCATCTTCGTACGGTATTGGTGCTGTACTCTCGCATCGTGATGAATATGGACAAGAACATCTAATCGCATTCGCATCCAAAACGATGAACAAGCATGAATTAGCTTACAGTCAAATTGAAAAAGAAGCTCTGGGCATCATTTTTGGTATAAAGAAATTTCATGAATACCTTTACGGCCGCAATTTTGAGCTTATTACGATCACAAACAGTTGGTATCGATTTTTCACCTAGACAAGAAATTACCTGCAACATCACTCCAGCGTCTTGCTCGCTGAGTTATTTTCCTTATAGCCATACCGATAAGCCTATCGGTATACGATACGTTATCGATCAACTGACAAGCATGCAAGCGCTGATGCACTATCACGGCTCCCATCTGGTCCAGACACTTCATTTGATAAAGAACAAACAGCACGTATGTTCTTAGAAAATATTGCGGAAGAAACTGATTTTCCAATTGATCTAGAGCGCATTGCAAATGCAACAGACCAGGATCAGATTCTCAGTGCAGTAAAACACTATGTTGAACATAGTTGGCCAGAAAAGCTGCCATCGGAACATGACAATTTAAAACCATCTTTTCTTCGGCGGGACACAATCAGTCTCAAAGCTGGAGCACTTATTTCGTTCACAGATCACACTCGCATCATCATTCCAGAATTATTAGGCCCAAAGGTGCTAAAACTTCTTCACGATGGTCACTGGGGAATTATTCGAATGAAGCAACTTGCTCGACGACATTGTTGGTGGCCGAAAATCGAAAAAATGTGAAGAAACCCATCAAAGACTGTAATTCATGCCAACATAATGCAACAAATCCCACTCGCACATATGAAAGTTGGCCTATTCCTGTACATCCATGGCAACGCCTGCATATTGATTATGCAGGACCTTTCAAAGGTGACTACTATTTAATAGTAACCGACGCTCATTCAAAATTTCCATTCATTGTAATTGTTCCTGATATTACGACACAAACTACAATTGAAGCTCTTCGAAACATTTTTCTCCTAGAGGGGCTACCGGTAACAATCGTATCGGATAATGGAATACAATTTATTTCGAAAACATTCAAGAAATTTTGCGAAACGAATAGCATCACACATATCACAACTGCACTTTTCACCCTGCTTCAAACGGCGAAGCTGAACGTTTCATAAGGACATTTAAAATGGAAATGAAGAAAAATATGTGGGGAGGAAATACTACAAAGAAAGCAGCATATGAAAACTACTGTACACGGAGAGAATTAAGTTGTAAAAGTAAATATAAATATAGTAATTTTTACAAAAATTTATATTACTATATGTGACAGCAAAATCATTTTATTAACTTAAAAACATATTTATATTAACTGTTATATATTTAAATTTAAAAAAAGGATATTCTAAAATGGCTAAAATATAAAATATAATATCGTTTAATATATTTATGTTTTAACACAGATAAGAAGCTACGGGATTCATATGATCACCAACCTTTGCAGCTACACAAAAAAAAAATAAGTACTCGATTTAAGAAAAAACCTACATTAAATTACAAATTTTATAAAAAAAAAATTGTGCAAATCGGTTTTGATTACAGCGGATTCCTCGAGCATGCTCTGTACAGCTGTTTAAGGCCTCATTGGGCCTTCATCAACAGAATCGTAGCTCCAGAACTCCACCATAGAAAACATAAATATATTATGTTATGTTGTGTTGTCTATGAACTCCGCTGCAAACCAAACCGTTGTCTTCTAGGTTATATGCCATTGCGATGTGAAAGTAATGAACAATTTAAGTAGTGACATCTTTCGATTGCTTTTTGACCTACAAATTTTATGTTGTAAACATCATATCTGCAGGCCGAACTCATAAATGTTACAAAATCATATGCTTAATGTAATATAATCGCATTCTCATTTCTTTTAAGAGAAAAATTTACTTGCTTTACTTAAACAATTTTGCTACTTTTAAAACAATTTATTTTATTATTAATGATACTTTTTTTACAACACGGTTTTTAATATACATTTTTCTCAGTGTACACTTACCGCACGACACCAAATCCACAAACTGGTAAGTCACCTGCAGAGCTTCTGCATGGTCGTAGTTACCGTACAAAACTTTCAATCATGCTGGAAGCACCTGACTACAAACCCTTGCTTGGTATTTGGACCATAAAATTTAAAATCAATGATCCAATTTATGTGAAACTGTATACAAACAATTCACATACATGGGTTAAAGGTCGCATCATTCAAAAAATTGGTAAGATGATGTACCTCGCCAGCACCGCCAGAAACGGAACACATCGACATCAAAATCAGTTGCGCAAAAGCACAAATGACGGTACTGTTCCTAACTCGGAGAACAACAACGAGGATTCTTACAATCTTGCTACCATTTTACGAGAAGCATCCGAGGTTAAACAACAGAAGAAATTTGATAGCGACAGCAGCACACAACAAGAAACCACTGAAGCCATTCCCACAGTTGTAACTGAACCTCCTAGTTCGTCATCAGACTCATCAGAACAGACTATACGACGTTCACGTCGCTATCGACGTCCATCAGTTCGATATGTTTCCGGAAGTTGAACATTTAAGAGAGGAGGAATGATATGTCTATTCATAAAATAATCTAGGACGGTACAATCACAGACCGCTTAGAATCTGTTTTCTTCACATGATATTACAAGACAGAATATTTCCTCGAGCAGTAATATCTTTTAAGATTCAAGTTTTCTAAATACGTACATAATTTAATTTAATACTTTCTTGCTTTAATAATAAAAATGTATAATTTAATTACAAATCTAATCAACTACTGCTTTATCGTCGTCTTTCGGGATATTGTTGGAAGTAAATTTCTCTTGCTATTTTACTGAACTCAGTTCTTAGCAGAATACATTTTGGATTCACATCGTTCATTTTTACGTCTAAAAATTTTACAAAAATCAGCTTTTATAATATACGAAATAAAACTTCGAAGGTATATCAAAGCTTTTTTGTTTTTGTTTTCACAGCATACCATATTTTTCTTTGCACTATTATTTTCAACAATTTCTTCATTTGTAGTTATTTCACTTTATTAAATCTGGATGTGTGATATATGGAAAAGCATCAGAAAAAATAGATCTATTTAATGGTATTAGAAACCAATATGGCGCTCATAAGAAAAAATGAAGTTGATGATGGTCAGAACGAAACGAAACGTTCTAAGTAAAATGTAATGATATCATCGTGAACAGCTCAAAAAAGTGATTCCTACAATAACTTCAGAAAAAGATAGAAAATTACGTTTTTCAGTTTTTTGGAAATATTTCAAAAACTACAAATCGTAGATTTATCAAAACGGGTTATTGTTCAGCGCCAAAATACGCAACTTTGCCCTAATTTAACCGACTTCGTATCTCTTACTGTTTTCGAGATCCCAATGGTGAGCCTCGAATTTGTAATAGCCTGTATGCTTCAAAGAAACCTAAATCAGGACTCTTTAGAGAACTTCTTTTCACGAATAAGAGCTCATGGTATAAGAAACACAAATCCAGATGTTAATCATTTTACAAATTCTTTCAAAATTATAATTATGAATAACTTCATGTCTAAACATTCTCCATATGCGAATTGTGAAGAAGATTGTAATGGTAGTGGTGTTTTAAATAATTTACGAAGTTTTGTAACAACGACAGAAGAAGCTGGCATTCGACCAGTAGCAGATGATACTGATAATGAAGACCAAGTTGATGGTAATCTCCACCTACCACGTGAAATTTCATCTTTCAAGAAAACCAAGATTCAAAAATGCACCATTACATACAGGGTGCCCGGATTCCGTAGGGACAACATGGGTAACTTTTTTATTCGAAGAGATAGAGAGATGGTTAAATTAGTAAAAAGGTGCGGGTTCAAGAGCTCATTGAGAATACATTTTCAAATTTTACTTGTCATGGCCAACTTGGTTAAAATAAAAAGAAAACAAAATTTCATAATTTCTTTTATTTGCCGTAACTTTCTTTGTTACTTAGGATATTTAGATGCGGTTTGAATTAATTTGTATGGTAATTTAAATATTTTTATTTGCAAAACAAAACCAAATTCAATTACAAAAATAATAATCAAAAATATTAAATCACTCAAATAAGCCACTATTGTTTGCAATGCAAAGTTGGCACCGTTTCTGAACACTATTAATGACTTTACGTATAGTATTGCCATTAATACTGTTAAATGCCTCAAGTACTGCAAATTAGTTCAAACCGCATCTAAATATCTTAAGTAAAAAAAAGTTAAGATAAATAAGAGAAATTATGAGATTTTTTTTTTTTTTTTATTTTAACCAAGATGGCCATGACAAGTACAATTTGAAAATGGATTCTTAATGTGCTATCGAACCTGCACCTTTTTGCTAATTTAACCGTCTCTCTATCTCTTCAAATACAAAAGTTACCCATGTTGTCCCTACGAAATCCGGGCACCCTGTATATTGCAGGATTTATTAAAAGAAAATGCAGGAAAACACTGAAATATGTTAACAGCTGTGAGCAGTGTACCAGTTTACTTAGCTTTAATGAAAGTGGTATTGCAAAAGACGGAGATTTCACAGAAGCGCGACAATTACCGGGGGCAGATTTAAATCAACCAGGAAATTATTTAACGTTTATTACTGGAGAAGCTGTTAACCGCCTTTTTTACTTAATTCCCAGACTGTGTGCTTATAGTAATATTTCCAAGCGGTTGCAAAAAATACTAGAAAAGGAATTGAACTTCACAGTTCTCAACTGTAAAGAACACCCTGCTTTAGGCTTTAATGTTTTGAAATTAATTGTTAAGTGCATTCTGTTTAATTGGTCAAAAATAATTAATGTAGTATTGCGGGGAAATGATGAAAAATTTGAATTACAACTAAGACAAAACAAAAATATAAAAATGATTGACCTAATCAAATTAAAAGCCACAAACAAATACATTAAAAATATCAAGAGAAAACATATTTCATAACATGCAAAATATTTGTTTTGATATCCAAGCATTTCTTTACACTATCTACAATTTGGTTGAAGTTATTACTTTTGGAAGTTTTTTCGGATTGACTGTTATAAACAAAATGAGACCTCTAGATTTGAGATGGTAGGAGCTGTTCAAATTTAGAATTTTCTATGTTCCTTTTCCACTGTTCAAATGAAACAGAATTGTTTTTTGAGTTGTCAAATGAAACACAATTGTGATGTCGCTTACTAGCAATTTTTTTAAATCCCGTACATAATACATTTATTCTTTTACTCGGCAATTTCCATTTTGATTAAATTATAGAATTTGTATTTACTATCCTTTGTATTCTTTTAGTAAGCATTATAAAATATTCTTATTTAATGTCTTCTATTTATTTTTTAAATGCGTACTATAATATAAATAATAGGTTTTTCATATTATTAATAAATATGTATTAAAATAAGTTATTTGTTTCAACTTTTTCCTTGTAGGTAGACACTAGTTGTAAATATAACATTCAAATTACTTGATAAATTATGTAATACTCATGATCTCATTAAAGTACTTGATAAAAACGTGCTACATTTTTGAGTTGTGAATTATTCAAAAAAAAATTATAATAATGCTTTTTAATAATTCATTATGTAAGCATTAATATTTTTTTTTTATTTTGAATTCTCGACTCAAAAATGTGGTAAGTTTTTATTATAGGAACCATGCACATGCGAAGCCAGCGCCACCAATGCCCATATTTATTATTATTAGTGGTATGAAAATACGAGTTGTTTCAAATTATTAGTGTTCATTTGAACTTGAATATTGTAATGTATTTCAATACCAGGAAGCTCAGGTATTATGTACCACAATCGTAAATTGTCATAAGAGTGATATTATTCCCATGCAACGAGTCTCAAGAAATATTTTCATATCATTAATTCACAAATCACCGCGCCAGGCGGCGCTGAACGCAGAGATGTGCATGGCGCCTATTGTCATTCAGGGTCATATCATTCATAATTCCCGCCAATATGTTAGTACATGTGCTCAGATACGCGGAGCGCTGATTTTCTTGTCAATGATGGTATTGCAGTTTCCCATCTCGATTATTATCTCTGCTTCCAATGCAATTATATCTCTGGACTTAATACTTTTTATGTACATACTTTGATTTGGTTTTTGTTCAAACTTCATAGCTTATTTTGTTTTAAAGTTAACAAGGAGAAGAAACGACTTTAGACAAGCACAAGTCTTTTGTCATTAGCTTAAAAATAAAATCATAAAATGAAGACTGTTAAAAACTGACATCTTCGTTGGATTTAGAATTAAAATTGCTTTAAAATGATATGCCACTCAAACCATCTTGCCATTTAAAATGTTGTTATCGCTGTTAAGGAAAAGAGGTAGTCCTGTGTTATAACTTATAACACATATACCGGGTGTCCGGTAAAGAATGGGCCATACTTCAAGGGTGGCTTTTTTGAGTCAAAATAAATCGATATAGACCAATTTATCTTAGTACAATTTTGCTTCATTAAAAAGTTATGGCCTTTCAAAGATAATTTTTTTATTTCAATATTTTGGCAAAACTCGTTCATTTTTGGAGATATTTAATTGTAATTTGGTATTTAAAGGTTTCTTGTACTGCTGAATCTGAATATCTTCCTATTTTTAACGTAAGATATAGGGGGCGCTCTCGAGATCCTGATATTCCTTTGTTTATTGCTGTACTTTTTTTTAACGTGAATATTTTTTTAATTATATTCATTTTCTTGAAAGAACTTTTAATTTACTTTAAAAAAGGTATACTTGTTACATGTCGCTAAAGTATACCAGATTTGAGAAAAATGGCTTTGAATATGATAATGCTGAATATTACTGTTTTAGGTCTACATTGAATCAGGCACATAGACCCGTATTTCAGTTACAGTTTAACTTTAATCTTCACTTTATTTCCATGGGAAGAACTGTTTTTATAATTTTTACTATGGGAGTAATCTGGAGTTGAAAATTAAACTATGAGTGAAATACGCGGCCATAGCAAACACAATAAGAATTTTTTACGTAATGTATCGTTGATTTAAACGTGGAATTGTAAAATTTTTTCAATTTTAAGTAAATTACGAAGGAGTGCAACTTTAGGTAATTGTCTTTTCATCCTGAAGTAGCGTTACTGGTGTAGTAAGTATTCAACATTTTCACATTCAAAGCCATTTTTCTCAAAACTGGAGTACTTTAGCGACATGTGACAAGTATACTTTTTTTAAAGTAAATTAAATGTCGTTTCAAGAAAGAAAAGAAAGAGAATGTCAGGGTCTCTAGAGCGCATTCTATACGTTACGTTAAAAATAGGAAGATATTCAGATTCAGCAATACAAGAAACCTTTAAATACCAAATTACAATTAAATATCTCCAAAAATGAACGAGTTTTGCTAAAATATTGAAATAAAAAAATTATCTTTGAAAGGCCATAACTTTTTAATGAAGCAAAATTGTACTAAGATAAATTGATCTAAATCGATTTATTTTGATCCAAAGAAGCCACCCTTGAAGTATGGCCCATTCTTTACCGGACACCCAGTATACAGGGTGTTAATAAAAAAACTGTACACCGCTTGGCAGGTGATAGTAGAGGTCAAAACAAGAAAAAAGTTCTAATAAACCCATATCCAATTCTCAATACAGAGTGTCCATGCCATGTGTTCACTCTTCTAGAATTTTTATTTTGTACATAAAATTCTGGAGCGATAAATTAAATAAAAAGCTGAATTTTCCGACATACCACTGGCCACCGTAGGACTTCCGGTTTCGCCGGAAGTGATATCAACTTTCTTATTTCAAATGGACGGGCCTGTATATTTTTGCATATTTGGAATCTACAGATCATTGTGAGTCCGAATATGTATCACTTAGTAATTTTGGTTTCCATGACAACGAAGAACATTTTTTTTTGTTTTTCAGTATGCAAAGCTATGTATGGTGTATTTTCGTTCTAATGCGACCAAGTAATTCGAGAAAGCAACTTCTTTGGTTGTACTTTGGTTTATTAACATTTTTACAGCATGTGAAATTTTCATTAGATCGTAAATTATTTTTTTTTTAACGGAAGTTATTTAAAAGACACTGTTTATGCCAGAGAAATTAATACAGAAGATGAACTTTGGCAGAGAGTTGTAAACGCTTGTCAGCAACTGAAAAATCAAGTTACTTTTAATCAAGTGCGCGAGTCTCTTCGACGGCGACTGCAACTTTGTTTACAACAGCAAGGACGACAGTTCGAACATCTTCTATGATAATTTTAGGGTGGGTTTACAGAAAGCAAATCAAATATTTAATTTCGAATTAAAGTAATCACGATTAAGTTGCCATAAGAATTACATTGCGAACTGTCAAATTAACAACGTCATTAAAATTTGATTGCAATTAAATTTTCTGTAAACTGGCCCTAAGTGTGTTAAATTCGTTATTGATTGTTTGATTCTTTTTTAATTAAACCATACTTCAAATGCCATTGAATATTGAACCTGGGTTTATTACAATTTTTTTTGTTCTGTTCTCTGCTATCACGTGCTAAAGTGTGTAAACTTTTTATATTAACACTTGTATACCGGCGATGGCTTATTTTTTCAGTTAAGCTGCCACATTACATGCCATCCCAAATTTCATTGCAAGAGTTGATAAAGAGTTTAAAAAAAATAACCCTCTATTTGGTATCAGCGTATTAAAAAAAATGTTTTATTAAACTGCGCTAAAAAACGCAAGAAGTTCCGTTAAAAAAATAATTTAGTTAATAAACTAAAGTGCAACCAAAGAAGTTGCTTTCTCGAATTACTTGGTTGCATTAGAACGAAAATACACCATACATAGCTTTGCATACTGAAAAACAAAAAAAATTTTTTTTCGTTGTCATGGAAACTAAAATTACCAAGTGATACATATTCGGACTCACAATGATCTGTAGATTCCAAATATGCAAAAATATACAGGTCGGTCCATTTAAAATAAGGAAGTTGATATCACTTCCGGCGAAACCGGAAGTCAGTGGTCAGTGGCCAGTGGTATGTCGGAAAATTCAGCTTTTTATTTAATTTATCGCTCCCGAATTTTATGTAAAAAATAAAAATTCTAGAAGAGTGAACACATGGCGTGGACACCTGTATTGAGAATTGGATATGGGTTTATTAGAACTTTTTTCTTGTTTTGACCTCTACTATCACCTGCCAAACGGTGTACAGTTTTTTTATTAACACCCTGTACAGGCTGAGTCCTACGCGAATAGCGTCGGTGTTTATTGTCGAATTTGACTGGTCAAAAAATCAAATGAAATGGCAGAAAAAACTCTACAATATACCATATCTTGCGACTTTAATACATTTAAAACAGCCGAATGACAGCTGTCAACTTTTGTTTTTTAAATGCAATGGTATAATTACTGTAATACATTTCGAAAGAACTCTTTTTTCTGCGTTCAATGATGTGCCGCAATAAGCACTTATTTTTCAAAATAATAGAAGAAAATAAAAAGAAATAAATAAATTATTAACATGAAATGACGTAATAAACAGTTGCCAATCAATAAATGATACCTGTTTTAGGGTAAATAGCGTAGTGTCTATAAGTACTTCCTCATAGGCAAATAAACGACGATAACTGTCAACTTTCTTTTTCGTTAGCAGAAATTTTAAGAAAAAAAAAGTAGTGGAAAAAAAATGGTTATAAAAAGATATCGATGACGTCATTACTCGAAAACAAATGTCTGCCAAAAATTAATTACTTAATAATTACTTTTGTTGTGTTTTTGCTGACAATAAAAAAAAATGTTGACAGTTATCGTCATTTGTTTGCCTATGAGGAAGTATTTATAGACACTACGCTATTTACCGTAAAATAAGTATCATTTATTGTTCGGCAACTGTTTATTACATCATTTCATGTTAATAATTTATTTATTTCTTTTTATTTTCTTCTATTATTTTGAAAAATAAGTGCTTATTGCGGCACATCATTGAACGCAGAAAAAAGAGTTCTTTCGAAATGTATTACAGTAATTATACCATTGCATTAAAAAAACAAAAGTTGACAGCTGTCATGCGGCTGTTTTAAATGTATTAAAGACGCAAGATATGGTATATTGTAGAGTTTTTTCTGCCATTCTATTTGATTTTTTGACCGCTCAAATACGACAACAAATACCGACACTATTCGCGTAGGCGTTTTTTTGGACTCACCCTGTATATTATGTTTACATAGACATTTAGAAACTTAATTTTAATTAACATATACCTGCATATTTTACTCCAATAATTTTTTTTCCATTGCAACCTAATATATTATATAGGCAGGGCCTCCGAGACCCGGATCATGTAAATGCCGGTATGGTACTGCTTATGCATCCTAGGGATAAACATAACAATTCTTTCGACACACAGGGTCTTCGTCAGATGTGACTAATTTACATAACAGTTTGCAAACACATTTGTACATTGAAATTATGACCTGTTACAATATTAATTAAAGATCAGTTTTTTCTATTGTTTTTTTTATTGTTTTGCAGATTTCACTTGATTGCTTCCGAATTAATATGATTTTCATGAACAGTTAAATATTTTTTCATGAGTGGTATTTTTACATTCCGGAACAATTCAGCATTTATAAATTACTTACCATTATTATTTAGTTACTATTTAATTCGATTTATCGGGCATCAAACATATGGTATGAAAAGTTCGTCCGTTGTAGATAATAAATACTGTAAACACAAGACAGATGAGCGAGATGCAAAATAAGTTAAAAATTCTGAGTGAGAAAGATGTGATTAGACATCCAAGGGGAATTCGAAGGTGTAATTTTCGAATGCACCCTGCAGACGAATGGGGTGACATCACAACATGGACGGCTGGCGTTTACCGGAGAATTATTTTAATTTAATTTTAGTTAAACATATTATAAGTTTAAAATGTGAGATAAAACAAAAATGGTAAATTAGCCCAATTCTGTTCTTTCACTGAGTTACCTAAAATTTCACAAGTGTTCAAGAAGTAACTGTTAATTACCTAGTAACATATAAAGCACTCGGAAACACTCGGGACTCGGGTAGCCGCAAATAATTTACCGCCATATTGTGTACCTCAACCAAGAAAGTTAGCAATGATGTATGGTTCAAATTGAACATCTGATACGTTGACTTAAAAAAAAAATGTAAAGGCAACTTACACCACAATAAATAGTATCATTAAAAATCTGTGGGGGCAAAGGATGTCTCGGGTTGGGGTCGCTGACAGTTCCTCCCAGAGAAGTGGAATTGTTCTGCATAAAATCCTTCTGCTCTTCGTTATCGGGTTCCGCGATGTCGACTGCTTCGTATTTTATGTTTCGTGAATCAAGGATCATTAACACCCTTTGTTGTCTTTTTTTCACCTGCCAAAAGTAAATGAGAAGTTTTGAACGCACAAGGAACATACTTCATCACGTTTCTTACCTCTTTGTTCCCAGATATACCGCTAACGTACACTTTCACAACCATTTTAACAAATTATTATTTCTAAACCTTTTATTAATAATACTGTTATTTGACAGTTAAATGGCAGTGATTGCCACACCTAATTTTGTGCCGGCAAATATCCCTATGGTAATAGCGTTCTCTGACATCTGACAACTTCACAAGCGTTTAGAGTCTGTGACTGGCAGGTTGGCAACAGACAATCAAGTTAGAAGTAAAAAGGCGGGAGAATTCCACTACTTTTATGGATCTAATGCCCGTTTTATGCCTGTTTTAGACGGTCATATTTTTGTATCAAATTTGTTACGAAGTGAGTGAGAAGTGCCAATTCAACCAATCAACATTCACTGTGGTAGCTTCTCTCTCTCACTTTGTCACAAATTTGTACAAGAAATATGACCATCTAAAACAGGCATTAGACGGTCATATTTTTGTATCAAATTTATTACGAAGTGAGTGAGAAGTGCCAATTCAACCAATAAACATTCACTATGGTAGCTTATCTCTCTCACTTCGTAATAAATTTAATACAAAAATATGACCGTCTAAAACAGGTATAATATATCCTAGAGTTCATTTAATTTCTAATTTGTGTCATAGTAACAGTTCAAAATGAATTAAAATCAAAATGAATTTAAATGTATGAAGTGCAATATTTAAAATATTTCCTTAGGCAAAAGTTTGAGGTAAGTGAGCAAAATAAATTTAACAGTTACATATCGACCGTTGGGAAAGAATTTTTTGTTTAAATTTTGGTCCAAAATAAAGTAACTTTTTCCTTTTTCTGAACCTTCGCTAATTTTTATTTATTAGCTTCTTCTAGTAGTTTACAGATCAAATTTTAACATTAACAAGTTTGAAATTTTTCTGTAAAAAATGGTTTAACTTTAAAATGTAAAACACGAGATAGCAAAAGTTAATGAGATTACAAATGAAGTGGATGTTGAGTCTACAGATGAAGAGAATGCGTTTTAAGAAAAAGTACTTTCGTTAAAAAGCGAGTATAAATAAACGAAATACAATCAACTGAAGAACTAAATATAGCACAAAATCATTTTAAATCAATGAAAGCCAGTTTAGAAGCTGTAAAGTCTTTAGCAGAATTAATCAATAGCAGTTTTAAGGTGAGCAATATATTGAATCAGTCGATGTCCATAATGCCACCGAATAAGAGAATTTGCCCACAGCGACTGTTTTCTACAAAGAAAAATTATTTAAAAAATTCTGAAAGCATCGTTAAACCGGTTGCAGAAAAGCAACCGAAGATTTCTTTACCTTTATTTGTTAAGGTAAAATTTTGGGCAATCTAAAACACAGAATTGCATTTTAATTAAATACCTTTTAATAATACTACACAGTGAATCAAATAATTTAAAATACAGAATTCCATTTTATTTGACATTTTTGTTTTATATTAAATTCTTTTCATTGCTACCGTACAGTGAATCAAGTAAAAATATAAACTAAAAACAACTTTAAAAAAATAAATTTCTGTTCTTAAAGGACTTATTTTACAAAATGCTTGCTTATTCATAAATAACTTGTTTACCTCTAGATTGGACAAGCAACTAATAAAACTACACCACTGAAAGTAATTTTGCTAATGGTTATAAATAATTTAAATTTCCCGCGTTTCGTTTTAAACCTAATTGGCTGTTGCTGCCCTGCATGTCACAGGCTCTAAACGCTTGTGACAACTTCAAGTGTTGAATCTACACCATTTCCAATTGTAATTCAGAATTCGTCAGTTGCAATTCAGATTTGTCAATTCAGTTTCAGATTGCATCAATTGTAATTCAGATTTATCAATTTAATTTCAGAATTCGTCAAATGTAATTCAGATTAATCAGTTTAATTTCAGAATTCGTCAAATGTAATTCAGATTAATCAGTTTAATTTCAGAAAGCGTTAAATGAATTTCAGATTATATCAATTGTAATTCAGAAATCGTCACTTTTAATAGAGAGAAAGCTTTCTGAATTACGATTGATGTTTTCTGAAATTAAACTGACTAATCTGAATTACAAATAACGAATTCTGAAATTATATTGATTTATCTGAATTACAATTGATGCATTCTGAAACTGACAAATCTGAATTACAAATGATACATTCTGAAATTAAATTAACAATTCTGAATTACATTTGACAATTTCTGAAATAAATTTGATCTTTTCTGAATTACACTTGGAAATGGTGTAGTTGAGACGGAACTATCGATAGCGCTATCGATAATATCGATATTGCCTTTAAAAAATGACAATCGAGTTATTCGATAGTTTATCGTAAACTATCGGTTAATGAAATATCTTTTCAAAAGGAAAATCAATTCTATTTTTATTTGAATAAATACATATTTACATATTTAGTTTTGTTATCAGTGTTATCACCAAATTCCTTCATATCATTTCCATTACATGGTCGATAAGTCGATGTAGAAGGAAGCTTTATTATTGGCAGATTAGAGTGTGCGCTTTGTTATTAGAGAGTTTTAGCCATTTTTACGGTATGGATAACGTTTACGCTAAATGCTGTAAAAAGAGTAACGCGCTTGCTCATATATTTGTGAGCACCCGCATTAAGTTTTGTAGCATTTAGCGTAAACGTTATCCATACCGTAAAAATGGCTAAAACTCTCTATTATTATGATACAGTCCTGCGCACTTTAAATGCACCTCCCGCACGCAAACCTCATCCTTAAAACCTTGTGATACAAGGCTCACAGAACTGTTAAATTGTAGCACTTAAGCTGCGTGCGACTATAGGGCCGATGCACATGCGATGACAGCGCCACCAATTGTGCATTAGTGATATGAAAACACGAGTTCTGTCAAATGTGCACCTGTCATTTCAAACAATTTCAAATCTTTGTTTCAAATGACCAGTGTACATTTCTTGAGCTTGTATTTTATAATTAATTTCATACCAGAAAGTCAAATACTTAAATTACTTATGTACTACAATCGTAAATTGTCATAAGAGTAACAGGAAGAATGTTAAATTTTACAAGTACCCAGACAATAGTATGAAAAAGAATGCAGCTATATAAATACCTACTATGTATATGGATTGAAAATTTAAGTTTGTGTGCTGTTTTGAAAGTGATTAATAGATTTCAATATCGATTATACAATGTACTCTATTCGGAAAATGTGCAGGAGACTCAGATGAAATGAAAGTTTGAAGAATTTCATGAAGAGAAGTCGGAAAGCAAGTCAACAAATGTAGGCCGGTTTCAAATGCGGTTGATTATCTACGGATGGTCAGTCTTGATAATGTGAATACATTTACGCTCAGGATACTGATGGTATGCGTTTCATGTGAAGAAGTCAATTTAAACAATAGCCCCAAGCGATTATCAGACCAACTGTTATGTCAGATGCATGTGAAACATGTTTTATACTATTTAACTAGAATACCTTGTATTAATTATATTAAAAGACTAATTATATTAGTGATGTTTCTTAAATTGAGGTTTGTAGTCAGATTTTTGTTTATATTGTATCACACTTTTACATCAATTCTATGAGTTACTTTCTCATTGCCCATTTTATACACACAAATGAGTCTAAAAGAGCAAAAAAAAAGTGTGAAGCACACCTTCCAATTGGGCAAATTTCCATAAATTTGTGTACGGAGGTCATGCATAATATGAAACCCATTGTTTGAAACGAAAAATTTATAGCGTTATACAGGGTGTTAATAAAAAAACTGTACACCGTTTGGCAGGTGATAGTAGAGGTCAAAACAAGAAAAAAGTTCTAATAAACCCATATCCAATTCTCAATACAGGGTGTCCATGCCACGTGTTCACTCTTTTAGAATTTTTATTTTTTACATAAAATTCGGGAGCGATAAATTAAATAAAAAGCTGAATTTTCTGACATACCACTGGCCACCGCAAGACTTCCGGTTTCGCCGGAAGTGATATCAACTTTCTTATTTTAAATGGAACGCCCTGTATATTTTTACATATTTGGAATCTACAGATCATTGTGAGTCCGAATATGTATCATTTGGTAATTTTGGTTTCCATGACAACGAGAAAAAATTTTTTTTTTGTTTTTCAGTATGCAAAGCTATGTATGGTGTATTTTCGTTCTAATGCGGCCAAGTAATTCGAGAAAGCAACTTTTTTGTTTGCACTTTGGTTTATTAACTAAATTATTTTTTTTAACGGAACTTCTTGCGTTTTTTAGCGCAGTTTAATAAAACATTTTTTTAATACGCTGATACCAAATAGAGGGTTATTTTTTAAAACTCTTTATCAACTCTTGCAATGAAATTTGAGATGGCATGTGGCAGCTTAACTGAAAAAATAAGCCATTGCCGGTATACAAGTGTTAATATAAAAACTTTACACATTTTAACACGTGATAGCAGAGAACAAAACAAAAAAAATTCAGGTTCAATATTCAATGGCATTTGAAGTATGGTTTAATTAAAAAAGAATCGAACAATCAATAACGAATTTAACACACTAAAATTATCACAGAAGATGTTCGAACTGTCGTCCTTGCTGTTGTAAACAAAGTTGCAGTCGCCGTCGAAGAGACTCGCGCACTTGATTGAAAGCAACTTGATTTTTCAGTTGCTGACAAGCGTTTACAGCTTCCTGCCAAAGTTCACCTTCTGTATTAATTTCTCTGGCATAAACAGTGTCTTTTAAATAAGTTCCGTTAAAAAGAAATTATTTACGACCTAATGAAAATTTCACATGCTGTAAAAATGTTAATAAACCAAAGTGCAACCAAAGAAATTGCTTTCTCGAATTACTTGGTCGCATTAGAACGAAAATACACCATACATAGCTTTGCATACCGAAAAACAAAAAAAAATTTTTTCGTTGTCATGGAAACCAAAATTACCAAGTGATACATATTCGGACTCACAATGATCTGTAGATTCCAAATATGTAAAGATATACAGACCGTTCCATTTAAAATAAGAAAGTTGATATCACTTCCGGCGAAACCGGAAGTCTTGCGGTGGCCAGTGGTATGTCAGAAAATTCAGCTTTTTATTTAATTTATCGCTCCCGAATTTTATGTAAAAAATAAAAATTCTAAAAGAGTGAACACGTGGCATGGACACCCTGTATTGAGAATTGGATATGGGTTTATTAGAACTTTTTTCTTGTTTTGACCTCTACTATCACCTGCCAAGCGGTGTACAGTTTTTTTATTAACACCCTGTATATCCTGAGTGCACACCGGTGCAGCCAGTGGAAAACGCTATTAGAAATAACGGAAAACGCCCATGTCGCCATGTCCAGCAGTAACTAATTGCCGATCTTTTACTACTTCATTGCCTGAAATATGTTTGTAAACAATAGAACGAAATCCAAAATATATTTCAACATCCATTGTAACGTACAATTACAAAATTAAAAAAACGTGACTTTAACGTATGTTAGGAATAACCTAAAAAACAATGTTTTCATACCACTAAACTAATGCAGAAATCACCGCCACGCGGCGCTGAACGCAGCGATGTGCATGGTCCCTATGGTGGGCTACTACCTCCTACTACGTTGCACCAATGATGTGATAAGACCTAAGGTTTGTTCGTTTGTATACACCAGTGCACACCATAGGCGTTTACGAAAATTCACCCGGTTGATAACCAGGTTAGAAGTGTGAGAGAGAACATTAAGAGACTTAGTGCATGTAAGAGTGAGAAAAATAGAGTACGATGTATCCACCGGGTTAATTTTCGTAAATGCCTCATGTGCCCTAGTGCAGAAAAACGCGTTTGTTTGTCACAGTGCAAGTGCACTGATCGCGTTCGTTTGTCCAGTGCAATCTGTTCCAAGTTACTCTAGACGGCACTTTCTTGCGCGGTGTTTAATGTGCGAACAAGAAGGTGCAGTATATCCTAACCTGAAAAATCTCACTTGTAATGGCCGATGTTTATCCTAATGTATAGAAGGATCTTTTAGAGACGCTATACATATGCTTTCCTGTTTCTCTGTCACTGATATTGAATTGCAAAGGTTCGTGGAACAAAAATTACCCCAACTAATTGTTGCCTCTTTCACATTTAGAAAATCCGTGATAGGTCCGCAATCTCTTTGTATTTCGCAAGCACTTGGAGTCCCTGTTATTCTAATTTCACAATTCGATTTGTCTTCGGCACAAGCCTTAATTTTTGAAGTTTCTTTCACTCGTTCCCAGCAAGGACCATTCGGCTCGGGATGAGGGCTAGAGAATAGGCAGGCGTAGCATTTCAGTGCTTGCGTATCAGGAAAAAAGATTAGCAGGCACAGAATAGCATAAAGAAGTATTGCTTTACGAGGAAATACTACATGAGAGAGGGTATTCTATGATCCTAAGGTTAATTTATCTGTCAGTTGGAATGTGACGTACAGTTGAATGTACACATTCTAACTGATAGATAAATTAAATTTAGGTCTTGGTATACAAATAACTATTAATACAAAAATAGTTCACACTAAAAATACTCACTTTCGCGTGATTTTAAAATATAGCATTGATTCACAGGATCAACGTCTGTCACCGTACAGTTATAATTATAGGGTCCGTTCCATTCGTCAGAATTTCGAGTTCTGAACCATTCAAAATCTTACTGAGCATGAGCAGTGCACAAAATTGGATATAAATTTCATACTGCGCATGATCTGAACGGTTCAGAGCTTGAAATTCTGTCAAATGGAACAGACCTATACGTTTTTGTAGGATCCATTATTTTATGCTCTTACCTGGATGAAAGCAAGGTTAACTGCACTGATCATCTGTCACGCATGTTTAAATTGCGTTCGTTTGTCTCTAAAAATTTTTCTGCACGAAACTACACTGCACATCACGTGACATTGTGCCAAACTACACCTAACTGTTTTCAGTGTAACTTCGTGCAGTACAAACGAACAAACCTCTAGATACACAGTGCCTTATGTTTCCTGCATTCTCGATTGATATCAACATGTGAGTGAAATTTATTTCATTTTGGTTTAATAATGTAATTCCTATTCTTTTTTTATAGAAATAAAAAGTCGATAGTATCGATAACATCCATATTTTCAAATTCAGACTATCGAAATTACTCGATAGTGAAAACCGCCATCGATAGTAGTCACCACTAGTTAAATCCCCAAAGGTTGAGTTGGGTTGAGTCCACAGTTGAGTCATAGACGCAAGGTTGCCACTTTAAGTTTCATAAATGTACTAGAGCTGTTAAAAAGATCGTACTAGACAAAGATTAGAAAGTTCTTCTTCTTTCGCTTTGCGCAGCAATGCTGCATTATTATTGTCTTTCGACATTAACCATTCCAGTCAATTTACAATGTTTATTTGTAGCTAGGTCTAAATCTTAGACAGCACCAGTGTTACCATCTTAGCGATTTTGTCGCTAAATCTTGTGTTTTTCGGGTACATTTGAAACTGATTTGCGATACGTCGGAACTCTAGCGTTTTTTCACATACGTTCTTCAGCGACATTTTTAAGTAAATGTCCGAATTTTCAGTACATTTTGTGCGAGGTTCGAAGCACCAAAGTGCTTTTGAATTTAAAAGTTATTTATTTGGGATGCGAGATTTCTGTTTCTATTTAAAAAATTTAAGTAGAAATAATGGGCGCTTTCAGTAGACCCGAAAGTTGTGTAACTGTTGACCAACTTTCTGCCGAATGCGACCTCTCACAAATTGATGAGTTGGAGCGGTCGCCATTTTTTGTAGCGTAACTTCTCCACTACCTGACTGGAACATGTTATGATGAGTGAACTTCATTCAGCAGAAATGAGTGCTCAGTCTCAACTGTTGGCAGTAACGGTTCTAGCATGCGCGAGGCCCTGGGCAAGTTTAAAGAGCGAGGCCTTTTTCAAAAATTTATTAAGTATTTAGTGTTGTGTTTTAAAATAAAAATTAAACGAATTTCGGAACGCGAGGCCCTTGAAGTGCGAGGACCCGGGTTTTTGCCCGGTTTGCCCGTGCCTAAAACCGCCACTGACTGTTGGAGCGGGAACTGTTACTGATATGTTCTGCTGAATCTGCCCAATGCAACATTCTTTTTACAAAAAGAAGCTCTCAAAATTTAGGCCCGATTTTTCAATCATAAGTTTAACCTTTAGGAACAATTGACGCGGTAATAAAAGGGGTATAAGTGACGTTTTCATACAAATCGAGTTATGTGCATAAAATAAACACAAATTTATCGAACATAAACAAAAATTTATCGAACTTTTAGCAACAATCATAAAAAGATATTAGAAAGTAAAGTATTTTTATTTCATTAATTTTTCTTTGATCGTGATTTTTTTTATAGAATTTTAACTTCCAACTTCTCAAAATCACAAAGGATGCACTTATACCCCTTTTTTTCTGACCGCCTCAATTGTTTAATCATTGTTACTATGGGAATAATCCGAAAGTTAGAGACAACTCGTGATTGAAAAACGGGTCTTAGTAGGCTAATTATGTAATTTTATTGTTATTCATTTTTAATAAAGCGAGCCAATCAGTTTGCGAAGCGTTAAGTAAGTACATACTTTAATATATTTGCTTTTGCTAGTTTTGCTCAATCTAAAGTTGTTTTCTTTTCCATATTACAATATTACGAGCGAGAACTAAACTGAAATCCTAAAATCTTCTACTTTCCAGTTTAGCGAATTAACACGGGCGCCATATATCGTAACATTGGGTAGAAAATATTATTTAGCGACTTCTAGCGGTTTTTCAAACAAATTTTTGCGACATTTCCTCAACTATAGCTGGCAACACTGCCGAAAATCTCAGACTTGTTAATTAGTAGTCCCCCTCAAAAAATATACCTAGCGTCAGTTAGATGGTTCTTCCTTAAAAAAGAAATTTTCAGCACAAACATCCATGGCCCTGGTGAGATTCGAACTCACGCCGTCGAGCGACACGACTTACAAAGTCGGCTAAGCTAACGCTGACCGCTAAGCCACTGGCAACCCGATTAGAAAGTTAAGAAGATGGGAAACGAATCGACTACTGTGAAAGTGATGTCATCTATCGTGACAGATGTATTCGCTTAACCTAGTTGATAATCACAAATTACAGAAACCCATTGAAAACTGTTGGAATCACCAAGACCCCTCAGAATACACGAGCGGCTAAAACCTCCGCACGACTTGTTGTGGTGGGAGGGAATTAGCGGTTAATTTGAATTGTGCGTACGGATGTTAGGACTCCGTTAGATTAGAGAGATTAGAAATAGACACTGAAGCACTCGAATTAAAAAATAAATCCGTTGTTAAGGCTAAAATTCTTCCCAAAAAATAATACATATGTACAGTATGAGCATAAATGTTTGAGGACAAGTTGAATTTCCCGCCTTCCAATATTTTTCTTAAGTTGGTCAAATGCATAGGTTACAAAAAAAATAGGCAAGTAATTTGTTTATTTTAAATACAAGAAGCGGCAATAACTACAGACAGGTACATTAGGCAAACGCGTCCCATTTTGTCTTATAAATTCTTGGAGCCGGCTGCAAAATTTACACAGGCGACACTGAACAAAAATTAATTTTTCAGGACGGCCACACACAAAGAGTAAAAATTACTAGATAGAGACGCGGGAAATTCAACTTGTCCTCAAACATTTATGCTCATAGTGTATATACTCGTATATCGAACCAAGTTCATTTCCAAATTACTCAAAATATTGTTTAATTTAAGGGCATAAAATAAATGTTTCATAACATAATGAAAAATTCAGATATTTATTTATTTGTTATTACAAAAAATATTACAATTTATTGTGAAAAAAATTACAAATAGTTTATAATTATTAAATCCTCAATTTCTTCTTTCCTGGGTTTTTTAGCGCTTTCTTTACAGTTTGTCTTTTAAACAAAATATTTACAAAACTTCGCACTTATATCTATAAGGATAAGAAAGAGTGAAAGTTGGCCGGACTTTTCTAGAAACGGATGAAAGAACAGGGGTAAAAGTGTTTTTTAGGCTAGTTAAAAAAAAACACTTTCACCCCTGACCTTTCACCCGTTCCTAGAAAAGTCCGGCCAAATTTCACTCTCTCTTAACCCTTGTGCATCTAGTTTTTAATAAACAATTTTGTGAAAAGGGTGTTTTCCTTTTTGCGTTTAATTATATTTCACAAGTGCTTAATACATTAAACTATTTATTAATTAAAGAAAATGCCCGTGAGCTGTTTAATTTGTGAAAAATTGTTCAATAAGCAATGCAATTTAAATACTCATTTAAAATATGCAGTGTTGGGTAATATACTTTATTTTTGGATCTGAGATACATATACATACTCTTTAAAAAATGTATATCTTAAACATATACTGTATACTTGATCTAAAATGTATATGTATATACAATGTGTTTCATTTCTCATCCACACACCCCTGTAGTTTTTATATTTATTAACGGATCGATTTCAAATTTTCGCCAGATGAACATCCTCTTAAAATACACATTTTTCAAATTTGAAACCTTTTGTATAGCAAGCCAAGACCTACTGCGATTTAATAGAAAGTCGAGAAAATTAAGAAAACGTAGTAGGCCTTGTTTGATCAAAAAAAGTTATTAGAAAAAGTTGTTTAGAATTACGAAATTACCAAATTTGGTTGAAAAATTTTAATTTTTAATTATTAAAAAAATAGAATTTCAATTTAATCTACAGTTTTACAAAACGCTAAAACTAACCGACTAAAACACACAGAATGAAAAACAAAGCTTAATCTAATATTTTACCAGGCCACCATCGTGCAGTATGCATTTTTCGATACGTTTCTAAACAATGTTGTAAAGAATAATAGGAAACGTATCGAAAAATGCGTACTGCACGATGAAACCTGGTAAATATTAGATTAACTTGTTTTTCATTCTGTGTGTTTTAGTCGGTTAGTTTTAGCGTTTTGTAAAACTGTAGATTAAATTGAAATTCTATTTTTTTAATAATTAAAAATTAAAATTTTTCAACCAAATTTGGTAATTTCGTAATTCTAAACAACTTTTTCTAATAACTTTTTTTGATCAAACAAGGCCTACTACGTTTTCTTAATTTTCTCGACTTTCTATTAAATCGCAGTAGGTCTTGGCTTGCTATACAAAAGGTTTCAAATTTGAAAAATGTGTATTTTAAGAGGATGTTCATCTGGCGAAAATTTGAAATCGATCCGTTAATAAATATAAAAACTACAGGGGTGTGTGGATGAGAAATGAAACACATTGAACATGTACAGGGTGGATCAATTTCGATGTCTCTTATGGGCATCTCTGTAACTATAAGAGTTAGAAAAAAACTAGTGGCCAAGTCTCGATCTCTTTTTTAGAGATAAAGTCAATAGACTAAATAAAAATTGGCTATCTTCTTTTGTTTTCGAGTTATAGGCAAAAATTGACATTTTCGACTTTTCGTCAATCGCGCATATCTCGTTTATTTTTACAGATATTAAAAAACTGTTTTGACATTATTAGGACACTTTTTTGAATACAATTCAGTGGTGTAGTTGGTTTCTTGATATTTAATAAAATTTTCGAGTTATAACATAAAGTTATATTTTTTTAAATGGAAATCATAGGAGGCAATGCCACCTTTAAATAGAGGTTTTTTTCTGTTTCCAAAAATATATACTATATTGGGTTTATTTGTTACAATTAATAGAATAAAACGCCTTTTTTATTATTCTTGGGTGTATTCTATTCTTAGTAGGCTGGTTTGAACAAAGGCCGACAATTTTTTCTTGTTTTTATTAAATATCAACTCTTGTTCAAATATTTTAACAATTGCAACCGCATGAAGAGAACGAAAGATAGAACGAGCATCCTCTAAGAGTCACAAAGACTACAACAATACCGATACCATGTGGTTTGCGTGAAATTCGAAATTATGTAACTTCATTTAATATTTAAGTTTAAAACGCATTTTTTTCCATCAAATATGCATTTCATGGGATAATGAACTTAATTATATGTATAAATTAAAAACATCTTAAAAATAAGAAATTATTGCAGAAAAGTTAAAGAATATTGAAATGTAAGTAGATAATAAACACAACTCTTGATATATCACAATAAATAACTTAAAACCCAGAAAATAATATCAAAATAAATCACAATTTCAACACTGTCGCGCTAAAATACACAGCCAACTCATGTTGCAACCCAACCCAACTCTATCGAGGTGCTAGCTTTCTATCTCTTATGTTTATCGCAATACCTCTCACTCTTGTGCTACCCAATCTTCAAATCTTTGTTAATATTTAATAAAATAAAAGAAAATTGTCGGCTTTTGTTGAAACTAGCCTCCTAAGAAAAGAATGCACCCAAAAATAATAAAAAAGGCGTTTTATTCTATTAACTGTAAGAAATAAACCCAACAAAGTATATATTTTTGAAAACAGAAAAAAAATCTCTATTTAATGATGACATTGCCAACTATGATTTCCATTTAAAAAATATAACTTTATGCTATAACTCGAAAATTTAATTAAATATCAAAAAACCAACTACACCACTGAATTGTATTCCAAAAAGTGTCCTAATAATGTCAAAACAGTTTTTTAATATCTGGAAAAATAAACGAGATATGACTGATTGACGAAAATTCGAAAATCTCAATTTTGGCTTATAACTCGAAAACAAAAGAAGATAGCCAATTTTTGTTTATACTATTGACTTTATCTCTAAAAAAGAGATCGAGACTTGGCCATTAGTTTTTTTCTATCTCTTATAGTTACAGAGTTGTCCATAAGAGACATCGAAAATGATCCACCCTGTACAATATACAACATTTTATTTGTACCTCTATACATATACAATATATTTGATATGTATATGATATACATATACAGGCTGTTTCAAATTCGACCCTCACCATTGGGATCTCGCTTATTTGAAGAGATAGACGGTAGGTTTACATTTGGCAAAGTTGCAAAATTTTATGAGCATTAATAATCCGCAGAGAAATAACTTCTATGTTAACTCTTATTCGAAATAATTGTAAAAAATGAGAAGTTGTCATTTTTTTATTTTTCCTCTATCTTCCTTATTTGAAGAGACATTAAAAAAATAAAAGTACTTTCTTAAGACACTTTTGAATTCTCTACACTGATGAATACCATTTTGATATAACACGTTTCGTCAAATTAATTTTTTTTATGGGCGCCATATTGAAATTTGGTCGCAAAATAATCTACTCTTCCTGCTGATTACGCCAATATAGCACATGTTATCAAAATTCTTTAAAATAAGGTCAAAATTAAAATTTATTTTTTTGAGACAAGAAAATTGGCAATTAATGGAAGCCTGGGTTTGGATTCAAATCAAAAACAGTATAATCTGTCATATTAATACATACTTGTTGCTAAATATTAACATAATAACAATAGCATAATATTTAGAATTGAAGAAAAACGTGATGTTACGTGCCTTGTATTCGTGCCACACACGAGAACAGCAAGTGAATTTTATTTTTAACATTCGAAGAGCTGCAATAAGTTTAAGCAAACTAATACAATTATGTACAAATTAAAGTGGAAATTGGTTTGGACATTTAATGTAAATATCTTATTTTGAGAGCCTCTATTTATTTATGTCATTATTATTTCTTCAATTTAGTTCTACATTTTTGTTACTGTAAAGAGTAGGTACGTATTCTAGTAAATGATTCCTGCTCTTCAATATTTTTGTCTAATTGTAAAAGTATTATTCTAAGCCGTTTGTTCTCCGAATAGGTTCGAAAGTACCTACAGTTCACTTGTTGTTTTTGCTTTTTTGTTATAGGAATAAAACACACGTAACACACATATTCTGTTTCTCTTATCTTATTGCTGTGCCGGTAATATTTATTAAACTAGTGCCTACATCAAAGAAACTGCTTTTAATTTGACTCCAAAGTTATCTTCTGTTAACCACAAAATTACCTTCTGTTAGCTACAACAATTCCTATATTATATCAAATATTCTTAATTCTGACATTATTTTAAATAATTTTGATAACATGTACTATATTGCCGTAATCTGTAGGAAGAGTAGATTCTTTTGGGACCAAATTTCATTGTGGCACCCATAAGAAAAAATGAACTTGATGATGATACCAATTTGATCAAACGTGTTACAGTAAAATGGTATTCATCAGTATGTAGAGAATTCAAAAGTGTCTTAAGAAAGTACTTTTATTTTTTTGATATTTCTTCAAATAAAGAAGATAGAGGAAAAATAACAAAATGACAATTTTTCATTTTTTTCAATTATTTCGAATAAGAGTTAACATAGAAATTATTTTTCTGCGGATTATTAATGCTCATAAAATTTAGCAACTTTGCCAAATTTAAACCTACCGTCTATCTCTTCAAATAAGCGAGATCCCAATGGTGAGGGTCGAATTTGAAACAGCCTGTACACTGATTTTTTTTTCCATCTGTGTAGTGTGCATATACCACGAGTTTTTTTTTTTAACTTCGAATATAGGGACCATGCACATGCCCGCGTTCAGCGCCGCTTGGCAGTGATTTATGCATTAGTGGTATGAAAACATTGCTTTTAGGTTAATACACCTGTGACACGTTGAAGTGACGTTATTAACGTCACTCTGTAATTTTTAATTTTGCAATTACAATGGATGTTGAAATATATTTTTTCCACTACTAGTACTATAGCCTGTCATTTTGGCATGTGTTAGGTTGCTGTGAAAAACAATTTCTTGACCTGAGGTAAATAATTTTTTTATTATTTACTACGGTAAATAATGAACATATTCAAGTTTTTTGATAATTCTGTAACAGTTTTGAAGAGAGAAGCTTTATAGGGTAATTTAATATAACCAAGAGATTATATTTAATGATATTTTATGCATTAAAATTGTCGTTTGAATAAATAAAACTGATTTGAAACTTGAATATTCAAGTTTTTTGATAATCCTGTAACCGTTTAGAAGAAATGATATTTTATGAACTAAAATTTAAAGCACGGTTTAGGTTTATTAATTACGAAATATCGTTTACCGTACTTACTTTATTTAATTAACGATTTGACCTTAGCAAAAAGATTGACGTAATGTTTGTGACAAATTAAAAAATTTAAATATGATTTAAATCAACTGTCATATCGGTAATACAGAAAACTGTAAATCTTTCGTAATTTGAAATAAATATTTGTTCAAATTAAAATTATCATTTGCACTAGTAGTGGAAAAAATAGTATATACACCACGGTAGAGAAGTCTTATAACCCTCGGTTCTTTACATCCCTCGGCCCTAAGGGCCTCGGGATGTAATCATACCCTCGGGTTATAACACTAGACTTCTCTACCTAGGTGTATAATATACTATTAAAATCTTGTTTATGTAAGTGGTCGACCAGCTGGTAGTGGCCGGCCATCAGGCGCAGTCACCCTATGCATAACTTCAATAGCCAAGTGAAAATTTTGGTATTTGCGGAAGAAATCTTGCATGGCATTGATGGTCAATAAAATTTTTGGTTGTGTGCAGATTTGTTGTTATTTCTTGTATTTGTATTAAAAATATTTAGGGCTTTTTCTAAATTTACTCAAATCTTGCAACAAGTTTTATTGTTTGATGATCAGTACAATTTCTAAATATGCAAAATTTATGCAAATCCTGCATGTGTCACTAATAGATGTGAAAATATATTACAAATTGAATTCTATTGTTTATGAGCACAGTATTTCAGAAAACAATCAGAAGATCGGCAGTTGATTATTGTTGGACATGGGCGTTTTCCGTTATTTCTAAATTTTTCGTTTCAAACACAGTGGATTTTAAATGCATGACCTCCGTACACAAATTTATGGAAATTTGCCTAACTGGAACATGTTCTTCGCTCTTTTACATCCATTTGTATAAAAAAAAAATGGGTAACGAGAGTGACTCATAGAATTAATGTAAAAGTGCTATAAATTAAACAAAAATCTGAGTACAAACCTTAATTTAAGAAACAACACTAATACTATAATCAGTCTTTTAATACAATTAACACAAAGTATTCTAGTTAAATAATATAAAACATGTTCCACATGCATTTGACATGAAGTCGGTCTGATGATCGGTTGGGGCTATTGTTTATACTGACTTCTTCACACGAAACGCATACCATCAGTATACTGACCGTAAATGTATTCACATTACCAAGACTAACCATCCGGGCCTACATTTGTTGACTTGCTTTCCGACTTCTATTCATTAAATTCTTCAAACTTTCATTTCATCTGAGTCTCCTGCACATTTTTCGAATAGAGTACGTTGTACGTAATGACTAATCGATATTGAAATGTATGAATCACTTTCAAAACAGCATACAAACTTAAATGTTTCAACCCATATATATTGTAATGATTCATCGACACCAGCGTCACTGCCGCCTAGTCGACGCGCCTTAGGCGAAGCCCAGAGAATTCTGACGGCGGAATAAGCTAGAATAGACAGTGGGCCGCCTCCAGAATGTTCGAGATAAACAACCCCGGCTTATAAAACACGCGGCCGGTAAACTGAGATTCATTCAATGTTAGATAGTTCGATTAGAATGCAACGTGAGACAGTTCGAAATTAAAAGTGGCCTGTTAAACTTTCGCTCGGCTGTTGAAATAAATTACGTATAAGTCTGTAAATAAATTATTGTTAAATGTTAGTGTTAAATTAGTTTGCTTGTAAATAAATTAGTTATTAACTATTTCGAGTTTTGTTTTAAAATAAAAATTAATGAACCTTTAAAATCGTCACAATATTTTCTTACTACTGTCTGGATAATTGTAAAATTTAACACTCTTCCTGTTACTATAACTGTTATGACAATTTACAGTTGTACTACATAATAAGTATTTGACCTTCTAGTATGAAATTAATTACAAAATTCAAGTTCAAATGTATACCGGGCATTTGAAATGACAGATGTACATTTGAACTGTCATCATACTGTCACTCGTGTTTTCATACCACTTATGCAAAATATGGCCATTGGTGGCGCTGTCATCGCATGTGCATGGTCCCTATACAAGATAAATATTTCTATGTTCAATTTTAAAAAGAAAGACTCAATGCATTGCAATGTATTCCAGCTATTTATGATGAAATAAAACGAGTTTTAATCAAGTAGTATTAAAGCTTATTTAAAAAAAATTATAATAAATATTCGAAATGTCCTTCTTCACATTTTAAGCAATGTGCTAAGCGATTATCATATACCTACAAAGTATTTATTAAAGAAATTTAACTCATGACATTTTTTAATTGTCAGTTGCACATTTGTTGAAGCTTGTTTGCATAATTCATATCCTGCAATGCATTGACTTTTCTTTTTCGCAACTGATCATAAGAATATATTTAAATTGTATGTTTAGAGATTTAAAAAAAATCGATTCCGCTTTGGTGTTATAATTTGTCCTCCAATACTAAATAGGCGCTCGACTGGAGTTGATGATGGCAGTATAGTGTTATATTTAAGATAAATATTTTTAACAGTAGGATACTTTAATAATGAAGTTAATTCATTATCTTCATCTAAAAGATAGCATTCACATTCTTTGTTTAATGCGTTAAAATCATCATTTTCTGGAGCATCAGTTAAAAAATCGAAAAAATCGCACGCTATGTTTATGTCAACTAACAACAGAGATTGTTGAAACCAAGTTTAAATGAAAGTATACTTGTATATAATATACAATATGTATTAATGTACATATTGTATACAAATTGTACATTATATACAATTTGTATATAATATACTGAATATTATATTTCCCATAATAATATTTACTCATAATATCCTAGAATTTGTATAAATATTCAATATATAATATACTTTTTTATCGTAGTATGTTATGTACAGATACAATATATCTACAAAGTAGATTGTGTACAGTACATAATATACATTGTATACTATATACCCCCAACACTGAAAATATGTATATAAACAAAATGAAAAAAATATTATATCGCATGCAATAATGTTAAAAATAAAATTGATAATTTGATAAGTAATTTGAGAGGATATACAATTTTTTTTGGAAAAAGATCAATAATCACTTTCTGAAATACATAAAAAAAATTAAAGGAAACAAGATCACTTTCAAAATTATTAAAAGACCCCATTGAATTACATATTAACTCACTTAGTAATGAAAAACCAGCAAATAAGAAAATTTCTAAACACATATCTTTCCATAGTACCAAAAGGAAAAGGCAAACCACAGAGAAAGGCCTAAAAAAACCAGGAAGGAAGAAGTTGAGGATTTAAAAATTATTAGTTATTTGTAATTTTTTTCATAATAAATTGTAATATTTTTTGTAATAACAAATAAATAAATATCTGAATTTTTCATTGTTATGAAACATTTATTTCATGCCCTTAAATTAAACAATATTTTGGGCAATTTTGAAATGAACTTGGTTCGATATACGAGTATATACATATTATGTATTATTTTTTGGGAAGAATTTTAGCCTAAACAACCGATTTATTTTTTAATTCGAGTTCTTCAGTGTCTATTTCTAATTATTCTTATGATCAAGCGTATATTTAAGGGCCAGTTTCATAATCAAATTTAAAGGAGACTTTAAAATAAAGTCATATTCGGATGTGTAAACAAATGTGTTTTCATATTTGTTTTGACATTTGAAAGTGACTTTAAATTTAAAGTCTCCTTTAAATTCGATTATGAAACTGGCCCTCAGAGTTTCTTTAATCTAACGAAGTCCTAACCTCCGTACGCACAATTCAAATTAATCGCTAATTCCATTCCACTACAACAAGTCGTGCGGAGGTTTTAGCCGCACGACGAGGAATTTCTTTTTCATAATGTAATATTTTTTGTAATAACAAATAAATAAATACTTGAATTTTTCATTATGTTATAAAGAAATATTTTATGCTCTTAAATTAAACAATATTTTAAGTAATTTTGAAATGAACTTGGTTCAATATATTAATTTTTGTGGAGAATTGTAGCCTAATTAATCGATTTATTTTTTAATTCGAGTTCTTCAGTGTCCATTTCTAATTATTGTTACGATCAAATATACAGGGTGTCCCAACAGTGTGTTCTCGGGCCATATCTCCATAAGTACTGAAGATAGAAAAAAATTTTCAATACAATTTCTTTTTTAATTTAAGAGATCTACAACACGAAATTACTTTAATCTATACAGAGTGAATCAAAACAGTAATGCCGGACACAACTTTTTTATTTCAAATGGCATGCCCTATATATGAAACCAAATTTGGATTGCTCATAAAATTGTAAACATTTTCTGTATACCATTGCCTATACCTAAACCTAACTGTTCTTGAGATATTTAACATTTTGTCTAAAAACTGCCATTTGCAGCCACTATTTTATTTATTGATATTTCATTTAATTTTAACTCTAAGAAAAAGATTTTTGATACAGATGTAGTTGATACATAAGCTTATCATAAGCCGTTGTTAAAAGTACTTTTATCGCTACAGGGTGGTCATGGTAATAAACGAAATCTTAGAAATTTCAAAATGGCAAAACACAATTTTCTTAAATAGCATGCCCTATATTTTTCTATCCTAAATTCTTCGTTTAATAAAGTACTTTCATTTTTCTTAAGTATGTCTTATACCTAACTGCGATATTTTTTGAGATTTTCAGATCTATTTGAATTATATCTTTTAAAACGAACACTTGTCTGAGGTGGCTGTGGAAAACCGGCAAACAATGAACCGGTTGACATTAATAATTATTTTTCAAAGTGTTAGACTGTTGGGTACTTGTTAAGACATGAATTATTAGATTTATTGAGTTATTTCTTTACTAAATGGTTGCATAGCGAAAGTTGGTTGGATCCGCTGGCAACGGGCTTGACCCTTGATCGGACAATTATAGGTGTGTGTTCGAATCCCCTCCTGGTACATATGGGTCCTATGTGACAAATGGAACACTTATGTGTCGGATTGTGTTCAGGATTTATTTCGGCCCCTTCGAACTAGGTTTTCTGCGTTTTCCCGGTTTGTAAGACGAATGCCGATGGAAAACACCTAGTAGGTCGGTTGCAGCCGCAGCGGGCAATATTACAATAACTAGCTTAACGCATTCCTGATAAGCTCATAGAGAGCTTGGGGCATGTATGACGTAAGTACAAAAAAATGTATAACTGTTTAAAGGAGTCGCGTACTAGAACTAACTAATGCCTGTACATTATTGTCGCTTGAAAATTAATTATTAAAGTCAACAGGTTCATTTGTTTGCCGTTTTCCACGGCCACCTTAGACAATAACTCGTTTTAAAAGAAATAATTCAAATAAATCTAAAAATCTCAGAAAATATCTCAGATAGGTATAAGACAGACTTAACAAAAATGAAAGTACTTTATTAAACGAAGAATATAGGATAGAAAAATATAGGGCATGCTATTTAAGAAAATTGAGTTCTGTCATTTTGAAATTTCTGAGATTTCGTTTATTACCATGACCACCCTGTAGCGATAAAAGTATATTTAATAATGGCTTATGATAAACTTATGTATCAACTACATCTGTACCAAAAATCTTTTTCTTAGGGTTAAAAATAAATAAAATATCAATAAATAAAATAGTGGCTGCAAATGGCGGTTTTTAGACAAAATGTTAAATATCTCAAGAACGGTTAGGTTTAGGTATAGGCAATGGTATACAGAAAATGTGTAGAATTTTATGGGCAATTCAAATTTGATTTCATATATAGGGCATGCCATTTGAAATAAGAAAGTTTTGTCCGGCACCACTGTTTTGATTCACTCTGTATAGATAAAAATAATTTTGTGTTGTAGATCTCTTAAATTAAAAAAGAAATTGTATTGAATATTTTTTGTATCTTCAATAGTTATGGAGATATGGCCCGAGAACACACTGTTGGGAGACCCTGTATATTAAAGAGTTTCTTTAATCCAACGAAGTCCTAACCTTGGTAGACATAATTCAAATTAACCGCTAATTCTCTCCCACCACAAGAAGTCGTGCGAAGGTTTTAGCCGCTCGTCAGAATACATGGTCAGAATTAACCAACTATTAATTAACTGTTTATCTAGGGTCATTTTACATGAATACGTGCTAGTGCTACGTGTTTGTTATGATGTTACGTCTCACATGTCAAGCTTGGATTTATAAATATTGTGTGAAAGTGCATAACCTAAGATTGGCAACACTGTTTAGGAATCGCGCGAGAATTAGAATAACCCGTCGACGGCTAATCAAGGTAGACTGGTAATGCCATTGCAAAATAGGACGGTTTGTTTGAAAGCAACATCAACAGATCTTGCGATGGGTGGGAAAGGTGGGGTACTGTTTACTCGTCCCTAGTGCACATAGGCGGCGTTCATTAAATGGAGATAAAAATCGAATATTACAAAAAATATACTTGTTAATTGAAATAATAATAGATTATTCATTACGAAATAAAATTATTAATTTAATTGATCAGTTAATTATATTGAATTAATTCATTAAATACAAATACACGCAATAAAACTAGTATGTACGCCTATGAGTTCTGTTGCGTTACACGACATCCGCCGAAAACGATCGACTGCAATTTGAAAGTAACCAATCACTAATTGTAAGTTAGTTTTAGTAAACACCCCTGTGAACTTGTTAGCTACATTTTAAAACTCGCTTGCCCAGTCTACCTAGGTTAGTCTAGGTCCAACAAATTGTTGTATTTGCTAATGGCTGTATGCACCGAACGAATTAACTCAGCTTAACTTTAAGCGTCACTTAGAATGTGGCTTACACAATGGTATGAAACTTCAAATATCATAATATAAACGTCACTCAAATTTAAGCTCGATTAAAGTGTTTGGTGCATATGGCCCTAATTTGACGCCATACGTTTTGCTTTCACGGCCTCCCTTTATCTAAAATTTTAAAAATCATACGGTATTTTGATTTTAGATGCATCTTACATAACCTTTACATAACTTATTCGGTCTTTTTTAAACACAACACTTTTATGTTTAGAATTTAGAAAATAACGCGCGTTGTATTATTTGGCCACACCCTCACGCGCGTCGCTCGGGGTTATTCTAAAGCTGGATGTACTTACATGGAGCGTTGAGCCACAGAATAACAGAAAGGACAAAAGCCGTCGGCACCTTTGATCTTCTTGTACCCAGTTTTGATGACCTTGCGCCATTTTGTAAAGCTGTTCAGCGGTAAATTTTGAATGTTCAATCAATACACAAATAATGTAACTAATACTTTCTGACTAATCAAAATTTCTAAATTGTAAAAAAATTGTTAACTTTTGCATTATAATAAAAAAAAAATCTTTTTTTTGTTTATCTTTCTTACTTGAGATTCACAGAAGGAAAATGGTAGGGTATGTAAAACAATATCCAAAAGTACGTTAAGTTATTTTTGGTGATAATTTATCTACACACTAAGTTGTATGAAAAAATAAGAAATAAATGAAAATATTTAGAAAGAAAACGCAGATTTAAGAAACAAATTTTATTTACTACATATAAATAAACAATAACATTACAAAAACAAAACTTACTTGCTGATGTTTGTATATTTTCTTTATCACTTGAGGAACTTTTCTCTTGCTGACGTTTGCACATTTTCTTTATCACTTGAGTAACTCTTCTCTCCAATGCTTTGTGAAGCTAAAATCAAAAATTATTGAAAGGTAGTTTCCCTACAGAATCACTCGTTCAGATTGAAAGAGGAATGTCTTTATACGAATGTTTGTGAAGTGAAACTTATGATTTATTACTTGGCTTGAAAGTTTTAATGTGGAACGTTTAAGACGGAAAAAATCAAAGATACAAACTGATGCACATAATCAGTTTGTTGTCAGGGTTTCAATTTACGTTGTTTATTTTCTAAATGGTCACGTTCAGGCAGAAAAGATGTTTGCAGCGTTACAGCACAGCATAAAGTTCTAGCCTGTAGCGCTCTAAATTACATGTACTGGCTTTCTGTCATAGAGGTTATGAATTCATTACGCTGTAATGTAGCGTATACAGACCATGCTTGATTATCGCAGCCGCTTGAAGAAAGCGCTGCAGGCAATGACATCACATGTACCTCGTTCAGGTTTACGCTTTACTAAAGCACTGTAGCACTGCAGTTACCTGAACATAACTCTAAATAAATATAAAATAAACAACGTGCGTCGAAACCCTGACAACAAACTGATGGCGTTCATGTATTCTTTCGTTTGAACAGTACAAGTAATAACTAACATTATTAACACCTACATTTGTTTCTGTCTTTTAAGATTGAGTATAGTAACAAGTGATTACAGAATCCATGTTGTGCTTCATTTAATTCCATGTGTTGCTCTTACCTTCCATTTCAAGTAAATGTCCTCATTTCGATGCAGTTTCTTCAAATACTGTTGGAACAGCATGTGAGTGAATACGGTTTTGCCAAATATTAATAAACATTTATGTTTTTCAAAGTGTTTTCCACATACATAAGTTGTATTTGTAAGTTTTGACAAATCTCTATTTAAAAGATCTTCTCGTTTACAACTACAAATCCATTTCAAGGCTCTGTATGTACAATAATACATTATTATATTAAATTAGTTTAAATATACAGCAGTTAATACTTACCGATCTTTATCTTTTGGAAAGGGAAAAAAGCTGTAACCTTGGTTCAGCACAATAACGTGAAGCCGATGTTCTTTTCTTTCTTGTTTTTACGATGTTTACGAAAGAGACAATTTAATAACAAACAGCAATAATCTTAGAAACCCTTAACCAACGCTCATAACCTCAAATCAAAACATAAACAACAGCTTTAGAACATGGCCGATCCGAGTTTGCGCACTAAAACTAAGACAAGCTATTGTCCCTTCTGTTATTCTGTGGTTGAGCCAACGCCCACTGAATAATAGGCCTGCTCAAAGGAGTGGGAGAATACCCCGAGAACTTGAGACAATGCCGCGCGCGCCGCGCCGTTAACTGACGTATTATTTATCTAATGCCGAATGTGTAATGCGGAGTCAGAATTGACCATAAATTTATTATTGTAAAATTAAATATATTCATAAAACTAATTCCAACATGTTAAAATATATACAATGCCCGTGTGTGGAATATAATTATGTAAACTCACGAGCACGAGTTTAAAAATAATGTACTTAATTATTTTTGTTGTTTCTAATAGCTTTAAATTAAAAAAAGAAATAATTCATTTGAAACTATTGGAAATATGAACGATATAGCAGAGTTAACTGAACTACATACAATACATAATAGTTCTAACTACTATTGTCCAGGAGTCGCAGCGAGGACTACTATGATTCTTAAAAAAAGGAAATTTTTAATAATGTTAAAAAATAAGTTCTCTTAATAATTAAATACGAGATGTAATAATAATACATAATTAAAACAGATGAGTTACTTTCACACTGCGATACTGAACATGAAGTGACCATTTTAAATCAATCAGTAAGCGCATTTACGTACGCACTAACAGTTCAACGGCGAGACACATACTGACCGAGTCCCCCGAAAATCTTGGCGTCCCCCGAAATCTCGATGTTCCCCACTATCTAACTTCGGCCTATGTGAAGTGGGCGTTGGTTGAGCGCGTCAAAACGCCGGGCGTGTTGTACTCTCATTGGCTACTGCTCTTTACGTAACGAGCACTAACCAATGGGAGTTCAGTACGCCCGGCATTTTAACGCGTTCAACGCTCCATGTAAATCCAGTTTCATTCTCGCAGGAATCGCGAAATGACGAAAGTGAGGGGAGTACTGAACCATGCCTAGGGGCAAGGATACTAAACTCTGTATACAGGGAAATCATAAATTATTTCAACCCACGCACAGTGGGTCAGAATCCGCTAATGCTGGCCAAAATTACATATTGTAAAATTTTCGTCTTATCTACATAATTACATATTATTTTAATTAAAAAAAGAATCAGTAACTGCAACTATAAATTAATTATATTCACATGAAATTTTTTTTCACCATGTGCAATATCGGAATTACTCATTCCGTCTAATTCTTTAAATGTAGCTAATAATTTTAAAACTTCTGGCAGAAGTTATTTTTAAAATGATGGTAGAAATTATTTTAAAAATATGTATCTAATAATGTTTTACTGCAAATACATGAAGAGCGCTAAACAATGACCTTTGTATTTGTAGAACTGTAGAATATAACACACATTCTGAAGTTTCGCATGGAAGTTGGAATAACTTTTCGAATAGCACATATTAGCAGCTAATTATTTCACAAAAATTAGTTAAGATTACAAGCTATGCCATATGTGAAAAGTACAGTTAGATCTACATAGTCGGATTAATTGGGTACGTCTACAATTCGAACAAGACCAGATTTTATTTTATTTAAAAATTAATGTAATTTACATAATAATGTCTCACAGTAAATATTAAAATTTTATTTATACTCCTATGATCTGTACTTACTTTTATTTGTTTCTTCCATTTGTAATGAATTAACAAAATAATTGAATCAATAACAAAATAAAACATACAATCAGTTCTTTTAGAAACCTTCTCGTTTGACGATTGCAATTAAGTACGCTCTCTTTGTTATTTCCTACTGCAGATATAATCCGCTTATTTGTCATAAAACATATACTGTCATAAGCCTCGGAATATTTTGTTACATTTTACGGCTATTTTACAGTATTTTATTTCATTCGATAATTTTGAATTTTGGCCAGCTTTCGCAGAATCTGACCCACTGTGCCACGTGACCCCGCCGTATAGGCAACATATTGTACTCTGAGCGTACTACTGCAAAATTAACACTATGTGGTTTGTTGTTTAGAATATCATTTCCTGTCATGATAAAAGTACCGGAGTAATTAACAAAAAGTCAGACATGACATTTTATTACTAATTTATTCAGCATAATATTTCATTATGGTTTATTATATTTTAACACTACGTATTATGTAGAATGATAATTTTACATTCTTAAACTTAAACTGTTTCATTGTGCTAAGAATCATGATTAATTTAGAATAAGATGGATCTTATAACATGACAGCATTATACTTTTACATTATACTTTTATTTTATCGATAGGAGTGATGTTTTATCAAAATCGCAAAATTCCATTTTTCTCAATGTAGTTGCGTCAGCCGCAGGCAGGCCCGCGCCAATCACTTTTGGCGTCCTTGTGCAATTTTATATTTGGCGCCCCAAAGAGCGTAAAAATTCTATATTATAAGTAATAACAGTAGGTAGTAGTATATTGTTAAAGAAACCACGTTATTAAAAAAAATAAAAGAATTTTTATTTTTCAATTTTAGAGTGAATAATTTATTATTTAAGTATGTACATACAGAATACTTTTAAAAACAAAAAAAATACGTTTACAAACAAAACATTTCAAATTTAAATTTCAACTTTAGCATATACATGTAATAAAAAGTATTTTTTACAAACATCAAAATTTGTAAAACTAACCTACTCGAATTTTTTCTTACTACTACAATATTTTGTTTACACAAAACCTTAAAACGTTACATTTTAATTAAATGAGTAGAGCTTTTCGTACTTTAGATTTTGCAAATTGTTTGATTAAATCTTCGTTATCTATTTCTTTTAATAAATCTGATTCTATTGACACGATTGCAAGGTTTTGCCCCACAGTTGATCTTAAATAATTTTTGATTATTTTCAGTTTCGAAAAAGAACGCTGTAGCAACAGAAACTGGCATTGTTAATAAAATACGAAGAATTATGGTCGTATTTGGAAATGAATCCGCTAAGTTGTGAATTATGATAAAATTTAATGTTTTTTCTGGACACGTTATAATTTTTTCATCAAAATTTTGTAAAAATTGCAATTTTCTAAGAAGTTCAACAGCAATTATATCTTGTTCATTTAGAGTTTTGTCGCTTAATACATTTTCAACTTTTTGACATAATTCTAATTGTTCGTGTTCAGTGTAACTTTGAAATTTATCAAGATTCCATAGAAAACAGAAGTTATGGAAATAAGTAGGCAGGATTTGAAATCTTTCATCTACTGATGTTATTGTAATGATTTTAAAGGTTCTATTAATTTTTATTTTAAAACAAAACACGAAATAGTTAATAATCTAATTTATTTACAAGAAAACTAATTAACACTAACATTTAACACTAGATAATTTACAAACTTAATCCTAATTTATTTTAACGGCCGAGCGAAAGTTTATCACGCGACTTTAAGTCCGTCTAGCGTTGAATTCAATTCGAACTATCTAACATTGAATGATCTCCGTTTACCGGCCGCGTGTTTTATAAGCCGGGGTTGTTTATCTCGAACATTCTGGAGGCGGCCCACTGTCTATTCTAGTTTATTCCGCCGTCAGAATTCTTTGGGCTGTCGCCTAAGGCGCGTCGACTAGGCGGCAGTGACGCAAGAGACAATTTGGCGCCGGCTGGTGTCGATGAATCATTACATTATTATTACATCTAGAATATTAAAAACAATCAACTTTGAACTTTAAAGTTTCGTCTTCAATGGGTTCATCCTCACGCTCATAATCAAATTGTCTTTTTACTTTCCGTGCTTTTAGGCCCCTTCGTTTTTTAAATCTAGGTTCAACATCTAAATTAGATGCTATTTCTTTAGCATCGGTTAACATATCATTAAAACCTTTGTCAGATCGATGTTTTCAAAAATTTGTTCAAATTATTTAATTGAGTACAACACTGAACAACATCGAAATTTGGTTTTTACATTATTTTACTGACAACGTTAAATTTACTTAGGCCCGGTTTTTTCATCTCTGAGTAAGTGCCAAGTTACTACTTGACGATTAGCGCAATGCATTTCCCTATCTTTAATCATCAAGTATTTTACTGGCCACTTACTCAGAGACGAAAAAACCGGGCCTGAGAGGGTTATATCGCTGGTAAAACGAAAAATAAATCTAAAAAATCAAACTTGATAATTAACAAAATAAACTTATTATTAATAGGTCTGTTCCTTTTGAACGAATTTCAAGTTCTGAACCGTTCAAATCATGCGCAGTATGAAATTTATATCCAATTTTGTGCACTGCTCATGATCAGTAAGATTTTGAACGATTCAGAACTCGAAATCCTGATGAATGGAACGGACCTATTAAAAAATGTGCCCGGATTTTATTGTCCGCTACCATACGATAATTTTGTCGAAAATACGATAATTTTTCTTCAATTGGTACGATAAATTATTGTAAAGGGTTGGCAACGCTGGCCGCAGGTCAACCTTAAGAGGCCTATGGAGGTCCGCCATATTGGCAAAAATTTATTTTTCAAATGCTGCTTTTAAAACGCGTTCGATTTAAAAATTATAAAAGTAGATCAGTCTGTAATAATACTATAAATATGGGAAAGTCAATAATTATGGAAAATGTTTTATATTAAGAAAGAAAAATTATAAAATTTTAAAACTCACAACGGAAAATGACTTTCCCATATTCTACGTAAAAAACTGATCATATTTGCTTAAAAAAAATACGAAATTATCATTCCTAAAAGTGCAAAATGAAAAATACGTAATATAAAAATTTGCTATGTAATGTGCTGCCATCTTAAGGTTGAAGGAAGACTAACTCATGTCAAATAAATTTGGCAACGTTGTTATCGTAAAACTGGGTGCGTTCCGACTTGTCACTACGCTTTTAAACTTGCTACCTTTACCGTTCCAAAATTCTGAGAGTGTTATCATTTAACTTAACTACATATATTTGAATTTATGAGCAAACGCCGGATCTGCAGGATTGTTTTTTTTATATTTTGCACCCCATCTAGAGATTTTATTTTAGGAGTTACCGAAAAACTGTAAATGCAAATGTTGTAGGATTTTATGTATTTTATCTTTTAGAGTTATTGCAAAAAAACAAAAGCGCATCGCAAAGTATATTTTACGAACGATTTGTATTGATAGTGATAGATTAAAATACAAGTCTTCAATGCACCACCTACATCTACATATTAAAAACACGAATTTAACACATTTCAAAATTTTAGTTAAAACCTTTCTACGAGAAAGAAATTTTTATCATATAAATGACTCAAAGTGTGAGAATTAATGCTCTTATAAAAATTAATAAGGCGAAATTTGCTCTGAGAGAGTTGGAATAACGTCACTATTTCACCCTAAAGGATTGCTCATTCCCTGTTCGCATATTCGCATGTTGTGACGGATGATGGAATAGTCACAAATTGTCTGCTTGTCAGGTGTGATTGTAATCAATTTGACAAATAAAACTGACACCTGAAATATTTCGCTGTACAAAGTTTATGACAATCACGATCGCTTGACAATAAAACACTGGTCAATGTGTCAAAGTAAGGCACTGACGACCAATTTTTTTGGTCGCGACTATACATAATTATTTAATTACGAAAAATATAATTATAAAAACCTAATAGGACAAGACTTTTTAATCTGCATAAAACTGCTACCGATCGTAATTTGAAATTGTCATTGACAATCATACTTAAAGTAAATGTTGTTTTAAAAGCTATAGGATAATAATTGCTTGCATAGAAGAGAGTATCATAGTTACACAAATTCCTCAGAATTTCGGCGTTAACAAAAATACGGTTAGTGACTTGACAATGAAGTAAGATTTAATATAATAAATTAATGGAAACGCATAGCTGCTGGATTTTAAAGTTATTTTTTTTAAGATATCGATAGTACGCCTTTCTTAATTTCATTTTGTACGGTCTGTTGCTTACATTACATGTCGGCGATTGAGCAATCCTATAGGTTAAATATTTGTTCCAATCCATTCCTTATTCCTATTTGCGCGTCACTCTCAACTCTTTTTTTGAATATTAAGAAATTTTGAACTGGAATAACTTTTAATATAATTTTCGTCCACAATTTTTTTTTTTCGTCTTCGGTAAAAATATTTTATTTTTGTTATTTAGAATCATTCAGTGAGCGAGTAAACTGTAACATGCTTTCGTTGTGAAATAAGTTTAAATTCTTTTTTTAATATTTTCACAAAACAATGTTATTTTTTGATTTCTCAAAAGTTGCAACAATTTATTTCCTATTTGTATATTAAAAGATGAGTGTAAAGATGTTGTCTTGAAATGAAAACTTTTCCTAAAGCAAAAATATATTTTAATTTTGAAAGAATTTCTAAGTAGTGTTCTATGTATTACATTTTAGTTAAATTTAATATGAATTTAAATTTCAAAATGAAATTAGTATCGATCGAATTCTGTTTGGTTTTCAAATATCAGAAAATTGTTTATCAAGAAAATTATTACGTAATTGACTTAAAGTATAAGCTACAAAAGGTGTCTTAATTATGAATATTATTTAATTAAGAATTATTTTAGTACTGGCGTATTTATTTTTCGATATAAGAATGATTTTTATTCAAATCTTATACTTTTGAATTTCGCGCGTATATAACCAGCAAACTTTTCTTCCTTTATTCAGAATATAAGAAATATTACAACGTGTTAGTTTTGTAACACGTCGCCACTATGTTAGATACGATGAATGTGTATGAACTTATAGAAGACGAGTGTAGATGATGTTATCCTTATCGTTCAACTATTGAGCCTGACTGGACTAAACGACACTTATTTCTATTACAAGAAAGGCGTGTTTTCAGTCATGCGGGGTTTGCGGGGATACTGGTGGCTTTCGAGTAGTTGATCACGTGATCCATAGTCTATAGTCCATAGTCCGCCATATTGGCAAAAAATTATTTTTCAAATACTGCTTTTAAAGCGCGTTCGATTTAAAAATTCTAAAAGTAGATCAGTCTGTAATAGAGACCTGCACGAGTAAGTACAGAATCGTCCAAGTACAGATACGAATACTCGTTTGACGATTACAACGATGCGTATCGCAATACGCATAATCGTATACGTCCGTGACGAGTATAGGTAATCGGCATCGTGGCATCGTTATGATTAGTAATCGGCATCGTCAGGAACAGAGTTGAGAGTTGGTCACTCACAGTAACAAGAGATTTTTTGTTTCTTACATTTGTTAAATTTTCTTCGTCATTTTGGCGCTTAATTGTAGCATCGGTGCTTTTTTTAAATTTGAAGGGCTACATCCTTTTCCAAACTTAAATATGTTTTTGCATGCTCCACATATTACAAACGGTTGAACTTGTTGAGTTTTAGTGTTCACAATTTTTTCAAAATATAACCGCACATCTTATTTCAATCATAGAATTAATAAATATCATACAAAAATATGTTTATGATAGTTTAAATGTGAGAAAATATAGTGTAATTGTAATTATTAATTTCCATAATAATTACAATAATTCAAACAATAAAAACAACTTATAATACAATAATAATTTATAAATAATAAAATATAGGAGAAATATTGTTTTTTCCTACACTATTAGAAAATTCAATTTTACCGCCCTCATCAGAGAGGAGAAAGCAAACGTTTCCACGGCTAGCCCGGCAAAATGAACATAAATGCCTAGCCGAGAAAATAATTCACGAAGCTTTACCACTAGGTAGCGCAACAATAATTTCTGGAATGCATTCTCATCGACATCAAAAAATTAACAAACGTAAGTTTTTTATTTACTTATAATTATATTTAATAATGGTATTTGGTTTTAAAAAGAATCAAAATTATCAAAAAAAGAAAATCAACTTGGCAGTGGTGGGATTCGAACACATCCCTCCGATGAGTCTGATGTCTTAATCCAGCGCCTAGACCGCTCGACCACGCCGTCACATACAACACTATTTTTTAAAGCTTCCTATTAGTTATAATTTTTATAGTAAATCAATTTTGATATTTTTGCTTCAAGAAAAAGAACGTTTGTGTGATATTAACAAAATTAATTATAGTTATATATAAAAAAAAAGAATGTGTAAACCATGGCGGTAAAGTGGTTTTTCAGGCCGGGAGAAGATATGGACAGGTGAGGCGCATACATTTCCTGGATGAGTAACGATGCCGGCGATAGTCCAGGGGCGGATTTAGACATGGTCTTTATGGGCTGCAGCCCAGGGCCCCGCCAATCAAAGGGCCCCCTTCGCGGTCAAAAAATAAAAATGAAAACAATTTAACTTAAAAATTTAAGAAAATATAAATTATACGAAATTTTTCTTTGACTTTAAACAGTTTTTCGGCAAATTGGAGAATGAGTCGCGACAATTAACCTAAACTTGGGTTAATTTATGTTAATTGGGTAGGCCCTCAAACAGTAGTAGTTTAGGGCCCCCAAAATTAGCAGTCCTCCCCTGGGCGATACGATGCGACGATGTTTGGCGATGCCACGATGCCCAATCCACGATGCTGTATTTACGATTACTTACTCGCATCGCCGCGTAAGGTAATCGACGATTATTAATCGGATACATTTTTACTAGGGTACCTATACAGCGTGATTCAAAAGGGCCGCACCATCGCTTTGGTGTAAATACAGACCATTAACAGGAGCACAAATATGTTTTTAGAATTTTTTTGCCATGAATAGTTCTTAAGATACGAATGTTTAAAAATAACGCAAATAGGCAACGCTGCACCTTGTAGATGCACTTACAAATTTGAAATCATAGATCATAGGTACCCTCTTTTTTGTTGCTGGTTTGTCAAAACCTTTGGAAATAAAATTTGACATAATAATAAATGTCAATTCTTAATGTGGTTCTTAATATCCTACTTTCTTCAGCTATTCTTAAGTAAAAAAAAATAATGAAAGAGTTGGTTGAGGCGTGCTTTCAAAAAGAAAAAACACGCTAAACTTAGAATTTAGAAAAATCAGAAATTAAAAGAAGCAAACATGCAGACTGCAAGAGCAAGGACAATAAGGTTCACTTCAAAATGTAACGTTTTAATAAATTATTTAAATACATATTATGTAAAACTAACTGAAGATCAAACAAAAACAATCTAAATTCTAAACTAAAAACTAAATAGCTACAATAAATGTTCGAAATTTTGCCCATTTGCCTCAATACATTTTTCTAACCTTCTACTGATGCTCTCTTGAACATTTCTTAACATTTGAGGCGTTATTGTATGTGACGCATCTAGAATTCTCTGACGAAGTTCTTGCTCAGTGTTGGGGACAGTGCGATAAACAATTTGTTTAATATGTCCCCATAAAAAAAAATCTAGCGGAGTAATATCACAAGACCGCGGAGGCCAAGCGATATTACTTCCGCATCCGATCCACCTTCCACATTTAACCACTGCCTTACATGTCTAGCAAAATGCGCAGGTGTACCGTCTAATTGCAACCATATTGGGTTGACTAAAACCGCCAAGGGAATATTTTCTAGCAGTTCTTGAAAATCGCCTCTCAAGAAATTCAAAAAATTATGCCCATTGAGGCGATTTGGTAAAAAGTACGGGCCCATCAATGTGTCGTTGATAATGCCAGCCCAGACATTGACGGAAAAACGTTGTTGAAATGCTCGTCGATGTATTACATGAGGGTTTTCTATTGCCCAATAATGATGATTGTGCATGTTAAACACACCGTCACGAGTGAAGGTACATTCATCCGTCCACAAAATCAGATTTTGAAAATTTGGATTCAAATTGATTTGATTCAGGATCCAATGGCAAAAGTTAATACGAAGAGGAAAATCAGCTTCACACAGAGCTTGCACTTTTGTATAGTGGAAAGAATGGTAACCTTCTGTTTTTAATACACGTTGAACAACACTGTAATTTACGTTTAAATTTCGTCCAATATCTCGAATGCTGACGTTAGGATTGTCTTCAACGACTTATAGAACAGCTTCCTCGACTTGGAGAGTTCTGGCGGAGCGTGGCCTACCTATCACTTCATGGATTACATCCCATCGACCTGTTTCCCTCACACGCTGATCAAGCCGTTGAAAAACTTTTTTGTCTGGATGTCTATGTTCACCGTATCGTTCAGCATAAGCTGCTGCAGCGCGTCGAAAGTTTCCTCCACTCTTTCCCAGAAGAAGATACATATCGCAGTATTCATTTAAAGTAAACATTTTGAATTTGAATAAATTCTTCAAATCAATCAAAAAATCTGATTTTCAAAATGTGAACATCATTGATAAATTTTATTTGTCAGGTCACACTATGGTAACCATAGTAAAACCGAATTTTCGGTGCACCGTTGCCGGCTTTACTTCTAAAATAGTATTAGCATTTCCAAAGACTTTTCTTGCTTTATTACTTAATAAATATTATGTTTTATTAGCAAGGATAATTTTACAGGCGTTTATCTACACCTTTCATTAATAAAAACATAAAGTTATATTATCTAATTACTATAAAATCAACATCAGTTTCATAACTTTGAAAGCCTATATCTTCGTAAAAAATCATCTAGAAAATTTTTATTTACACTTTTGAGAACAAATAAGTGGGTCTAAAAACCACCTAAGTGATGGTGCGGTCCTTTTGAATCACGGTGTATAAAGAGGGTAAAGACATACAGCACAAGGTCAAATAAAATGTGTAAAAATAATGGGTTTTTTCCATCTTCCAATATTTTTTTCGATACTTAGAAATTGTATGTATGTAAGCTTTTACAGGCCTGTTAGGCTCATTGCTTGATGAACTCGTTCCATTTCTTCCTATCCTTTGCCAGCATCCTCCAGTTTTTTTGTCCTTTCTCTTTCACGTCCTCCATAACGGCCTCTCTCCATTTCCTTCTTGGTCTGCCCTTCCTTCTCTTGCCTTCCGGATCCTTCCATCCTATATCCTTTATTAATCTATCGTCCTCCAATCTTTCAAGATGACCCAACCACTGAAGACGTCTCATCTTTATAAATTGCGTTATTGGGGCTTCCCCGTATAGCCTATATATATCTTCATTTGTTCGTCTCTTCCACCCTTCTTCCGTTGACCTCCCACCAAATATCTTTCTTAGGATCCTTCTTTCCCAGATTTCTAGTCTTTCTTGATCTTTTCTTGTCATTGTCCACAATTCGCAGCCGTATGTCAGCGTTGGTCTTATTACAGCTTTATATAATCTTAATTTAGTTCTCCTTGAAATTCCTTTTGCTTTAATGATTTTATTTAGTCCTCCTACACATCTGTTGGTCTTTACCAGCCTTAAGTCAATTTCTACCGTTTCATTACACTTTGCATCTACTAATATTCCAAGGTACATGTAGTTTTCTGTCTCTTCAAAAGTCAGCGTCTCTCTTTCAATTTGAATTGTCAGTGTTTCTTTTGATACTCCTTCCTTACCTTTTTTGATGTGCATGTATTTGCTTTTTTCTCTATTTACCTGCAGTCCCATATCCTTTGCTATTTGTATGAAAGCCTGTGCTACCGCTTGTAGTTCTTTTTTATTTCTTGCCATTAATAAAACATCGTCCGCGTATGCCAGGCACTGATGACTTCTGGTGAAAAGTGTTCCTCCGCGGTTTACATTTGCTGCTCTTATTGCCTTTTCTAATATTATATTAAATAAAATTGTGGACAGCGGGTCTCCTTGACATAGCCCTCTCTGTACTTGGAATTCCGCAGACATTTTTCCATTTATCCTTACCACACACGTGGCCTTCTTCAGTGTCATTCTGATGAGGTTTATCAGCTTCTCCGGTATGTTGAATTCCTCTAATGCTTCGTATAACTTCTTTCTACTTACAGAATCGTAAGCGGCTTTAAAATCTATGAAGAACATATGTACAGGTATCTCATATTCATAACAACCTATTACTATCTGTTTTAACATATACAGGGTGTCCCAACAGTGTGTTCTCGGGTCATATCTCCATAAGTACTGAAGATAGAAAAAAATTTTCAATACAATTTCTTTTTTAATTTAAGAGATCTACAACACGAAATTATTTTCATCTATACAGAGTGAATTAAAACACTAATGCCGGACACAACTTTTTTATTTCAAATGGCATGCCCTATATATGAAACCAAATTTGGATTGCACATAAAATTGTAAACATTTTCTGTATACCATTGCCTATACCTAAACCTAACTGTTCTTGAGATATTTAACATTTTGTCTAAAAACTGCCATTTGCAGCCACTATTTTATTTATTGATATTTCATTTAATTTTAACTCTAAGAAAAAGATTTTTGATACAGATGTAGTTGATACATAAGCTTATCATAAGCCGTTATTAAAAGTACTTTTATCGCTACAGGGTGGTCATGGTAATAAACGAAATCTTAGAAATTTCAAAATGGCAAAACACAATTTTCTTAAATAGCTTGCCCTATATTTTTCTATCCTAAATTCTTCGTTTAATAAAGTACTTTCATTTTTCTTAAGTATGTCTTATACCTATCTGCGATATTTTTTGAGATTTTCAGATCTATTTGAATTATATCTTTTAAAACGAACACTTGTCTAAGGTGGCAGTGGAAAACCGGCAAACAATGAACCGGTTGACATTAATAATTATTTTTCAAAGTGTTAGACTGTTGGGTACTTGTTAAGACATGAATTATTAGATTTATTGAATTATTTCTTTACTAAATGGTTGCATAGCGAAAGTTGGTTGGATCCGCTGGCAACGGACTTGACGCTTGGTCTGACAATTATAGGTGTGTGTTCGAATCCCCTCTTGGTACATGTGGGTCCTATGTGACAAATGGAACACTTATGTGTCGGATTGTGTTCAGGATTCATTTCGGCCCCTTCGAACTAGGTTTTCTGAGTTTTCCCGGTTTGTAAGACGAATGCCGATGGAAAACACCTTTTAGGTCGGTCGCAGCCGCAGCGGGCAATATTACAATAACCAGCTTAACGCATTCCTGACAAGCTCATAGAGAGCTTGGGGCATGTATGACGTAAGTACAAAAAAAATGTATAACTGTTTAAAGAAGTCACGTACTAGAACTAACTAATGCCTGTACATTATTATCGCTTGAAAATTAATTATTAAAGTCAACAGGTTCATTTGTTTGCCGTTTTCCACGGCCACCTTAGACAATAACTCGTTTTAAAAGAAATAATTCAAATAAATCTAAAAATCTCAGAAAATATCTTAGATAGGTATAAGACATACTTAACAAAAATGAAAGTACTTTATTAAACGAAGAATTTAGGATAGAAAAATATAGGACATGCTATTCAAGAAAATTGAGTTCTGTCATTTTGAAATTTCTGAGATTTCGTTTATTACCATGACCACCCTGTAGCGATAAAAGTATATTTAATAATGGCTTATGATAAGCTTATGTATCAACTACATCTGTACCAAAAATCTTTTTCTTAGGGTTAAAAATAAATAAAATATCAATAAATAAAATAGTGGCTGCAAATGACGGTTTTTAGACAAAATGTTAAACATCTCAAGAACGGTTAGGTTTAGGTATAGGCAATGGTATACCGAAAATGTGTAGAATTTTATGGGCAATTCAAATTTGATTTCATATATAGGGCATGCCATTTGAAATAAAAAAGTTTTGTCCGGCACCACTGTTTTGATTCACTCTGTATAGATGAAAATAATTTCGTGTTGTAGATCTCTTAAATTAAAAAAGAAATTGTGTTGAAAATTTTTTTGTATCTTCAATAGTTATGGAGATATGGCCCGAGAACACACTGTTGGGACACCCTGTATATTTGATCCGTCGTCGATCTGTTTTTCCGAAACCCTCCTTGGTATTCTCCTATTAACTTCTCTGCGATCACTTCCAGTTTTCTCTTTATTAGCGAAGCCATCACCTTATATACCGTGTCCAGCAGGGCAATGCCTCTATAATTACTGCACTTTGTTGCATCACCTTTTTTTAAAGTGGTATAATAATTGATTTATTCCATCCTTCTGGTATTACCTCTGTGTTCCAAATCTCCTTCACTAACTCAACTATTTTATTCTTCAAAAGTTCTCCTCCGTATTTCAGGTTTTCGGCCGTTATTTCATTCTCTCCTGGACTCTTATTGTTTTTTAAGGCTTTTATTATTTCCTCCACTTCCTCTTCGGTTGGTTCTGCAATCCCTTGATCTTTCTTCTCCTCATTTTGCCACAGTACCTCTCTTTCTATTTCCTCGACATTTAATAACTCCTGAAAGTACTGTTTCCATCTACCCAGCATGTCTTTTTCATTTCCTATCAAATTGCCTTCTTTATCCTTGCAAAACTCTATTTGTCTTCTAGGCCCCATTTTTATATTTTTAACATCTTTGTAAAAATTTCTAAATTCTTTTCTTCTAAATTTTTGTTCTATCTCTATCACACCCTTTTCTATAAAATCCCTTTTACACTTCCTACACATCTTTTTTACCTTCTTTCGTTGCAATTCGTAAATCTTCCTATCAGCCTCCGATTGCATTTGTAACCACTTTCGCCAGAGCTCCTTTTTTTTGTTCATTTCTTTTTTGCATCCACCGTCTATCCATCCTTTTCCTTTGAGACTCTTCTTCATTCCTACGTTTCCCTTTGTAGCTTCGCTTATCGCTTTCTCCATAATTTGCCACATTTCTTCCACTCCCTTTGTGTTCATTGGGCTTTCCCTTCCGTATGTTTCACGAATACTTGCACGGTACATTCTAGCTATTTCGGTGTGTTGCAGTTCTTCGAAATTATACTATCAGAACGTGGTCAATCTGGTTCGTTTCGTTGCTGCCTGGTATTCTCCACGTTCCCTTATGCACTCCCTTCCTTTTAAAATGCGTACTCACTATCTTCATTCTTCTTTCTATTGCAAAAGCTATCAGCTTTTCTCCATTGTTGTTCGTGGTTTCGTGTTTACTTTCACCTCCTGTTAAGTTTTATATACGTCCTCTCTTCCCACCTTAGCATTTGCATCTCCCATCACGATTATTACATCTTCTTTTGGAACTTTATCTAACATTGCTTCTAACTCTTCATAATAGCATTCTTTAATTTCTTCTTCTTTTTCTTCCGTAGGTGCATGGATATTAACTATTGTTATTACTTCTTTTTGTCCTTTAATTCTTATAAGACATAGCTTATCCGATTGTGGCTGGAAGTATATTATATCGTCACGTATACTTTCTCTTATCATGAAACCTACCCCATATGTTCTTCTATTACTTCCGCTCGTGAACATTGTATAATTTGCAATTTTCTTTATGTCATTCCCTTTCAGATGTGTTTCCTGTATTGCTACTATTTCTAAATTGTACTTATTCAATTCTTTTACTAAATTTATTACTGCTCCCTCCTCGTATAAACCCTTCACATTCCAAGTTCCTATTCTCATTATATTCTGCTCTTCCTGCCTTTTTATTTCTTCCATTACCTTTTTCTTGCTCTTCTTATCTATATTACTAATCTCTTCTGTTTTCCTCATTACCCTTTCCATTGCCTTGTCCGTCGTCGCATCTTACTTAGAAATTAGGATACCTATATTAAGACGAAAGAAAATAAGAGAGGACGGAAAAAGGCTCTTATTTTTACACTTTTTTATTTGAATTTGGCCTGTTAATTGTTATTGATACACACTATGTCTTTACCCTCTTTAATATAGGTACCCTAATTTTTACTTACTCGTGCAGGGCTCTAGTGTATACGGGCATAAGCACAATATACTTATCAATCAGTAGGGACAGCTCGTGTCGGCACCTTTGATGTTCATACTACCGTTTTCAGAGTCAATATGGAGTCTATTCTGTAACGTTTTCCGTTAAAATTTAGAGGCTGTTAAAAATTTAAAGGCCTTTAAATTACGTATGTTATTCAGTAACGCCAATTCTACTAAAATTTTAGAGGAACCCTTTAAAATCTCCCGTTATGAATGTTGATTTTAGAGGGGTGTTTATTTCTAATTTTTGGCGGACATCAGTTTCTCCGAAATGGCTGTTTTTGACGTTTGGAGGGAATTTTTATTTCAAGAAATAATAGAAAATGAAGAAAAGTGTGTGTAAAAATAATTCTACAAACACCTTTTACATTTACTAATTAATTTTTGGTTATAAATTTCGATTTTTAGTGCTGCATTTCGACTACACCAAAGGCAAATCCGAGATTTGAGTGATCCTTTCCAGATACCGGAAAATTTGTTTAGAAATGTTTTTCGCTTTAATAAAGACACCGCCTTTACAATTGTAAATATGATAAGTAATCATATGAGACATCCACGAAAAATCACCGAAATACACGCCAAATCAAAATTTTAGCAACATTACAATTCTACGCCACAGGTAGTTACCAATTAAGTGCTAGTCAGGGATACCATTTTGCCCTGAGACAACCTAGCATGAGTCGCTGTATAAACGAAGTCACAAATATTATAAATCGACATATGGTGGCTAATTGAATTGTTTTTCCCACGACAGAAAATGAAAGAAATAAAATCAAAGAAGCATTTTACGAAAAGTTTCATTTTCCCAGATGTTTGGGTGCAATCAACTGTACGCATATTGCAGTTATTTCGCCCCCTGAAAATTATCCTGCTTTGCCATACTACTGTCGAAAAGGATTTTACAGCATTAATTGCCAAATTGTCGTAGACAGTAATTTAAAAATTTTAAACATGATTTTTTAAATGTCATCAAACGCAGTTTTTTTTTCTTAAATAAAAATCGTTGTCTAGGTATCAGTTTTACTTTTCGGGCCGAATGCGGTGTTGTCAAATGTGAACTGACCAAATTTTAGCGGGTCTGTTAAAACAGTATTGTTTTAATAGCCCTCTAAAATATGACAGTACAGAATAGCGCTGGCCCCCTAATTTTTTAGCAGGCCTCTAAAAATTATATTTTAAGTGGCTTCTAAATTTTAACGGAAAAGATACAGAATAGACCCCTACGGCCGTTACTGGCGGGCTTTCATTTTATTGCTAATAGATGTCACTGGTTGAAAAAGTGGCACCACAGTATATTCATCAATCAGTAGGGACAGCTAGGGGTTTCTGGCACTACAGTTTCTGAGTGCGCATGTGCGAAAACTGGCGGACTTTCCACAAACGGCCGCGTGTGGCGCATCGGTGAATTCATCAATTGCTTTTAGGCGGGCGTTTTTTAATTCAGCATTTTGTGTGATGGATGCGGAGAGATGAGAAAGATTGAACAGAAAACCATCTTTGTTAGATTATAATGAATTTATGTTGTGTAGAAAGTCTGAAGTTGTGTAAAACAACATCGCATTCTATGATTTGCTTGCAATCATTTCTGTCCGTGCCATTTTTTCAACCAGTGACATCTAGTAGCAATAAAATGAAAGCCCGCCAGTAACGGCATGGCCAGCAACATTAACATTCACTGACGTGTATGTATGGCCGTGTCAATTCGCCTAAAATTCGGTTCCGGAAAGCATGCCGTGGAGTACTCCCCTCAGCGCTCTCTATTAAAGATACTACAGAATTACTGACAGTAACGTAATGGCAACTGCAATTACTTGAAAACTCACAAGAGGCGCTGAGTGGAGTACCCGTCAAATTTTTAAAAGTCAAATTGAAACGGCCATACATACACGTCAGTGAATGTTAATGGAGTTGGCCATGGTAACGGCCATATTGGCTCTGAAAACGGTAGTATGAACATCAAAGGTGCCGACACGAGCTGTCCCTACTGATTGATAAGTATACTGTGGTGGCACGCATAGAAATGACTGCAAGCATATTATAGAAGGCGATGTTGTTTTACACAACTTCAGGCTTTCTACACAACATAAATTCATTATAATCTAACAAAGATGGTTTTCTGTTCAATCTTTCTCATCTCTCCGCATCCATCACACAAAATGCTGAATTAAAAAACGTCTACTTAAAAGCAATTGATGAATTCACCGGTGCGCCACATGCGGCCGTTTGTGGAAGGTCCGCCAGTTTTCGCACATGCGCACTCAGAAACTGTAGAAAATGAAAAGCCCAAGTTGTCCCTACTGATTGGGCTGATTCAGCAGAACATATCAGTAACAGTTCCCGCTCCAACAGTTGAGACTGAGCACTCATTTCTGCTGAATGAAGTTCACTCATCATAATATGTTCCAGACAGGTAGCGGAGAAGTTACGCTACAAAAAATGGCGACCGCTCCAACTCATCAACTTGTGATAGGTCGCATTCAGCAGAAATTTGATCAACAGTTGCACAACTTTCGGGTCTGCTGAATGCGGCCATTGATGAATATACTGTGGCACAAGTCCAGTGTTGCCAACCCTAGTAAACCACATTGCCGTGTCGCTGAGGGGAAATTACCGTGTTATCAAATAATAAGGTCGTGTTACCCAAATAACACGTTTAAATAAGAGGTAATACTAAAAATAGTACATTTATTGAAATTTTCCTAAAAACAAACAATAATTCAAAATATCTCTAAACAAAAAATAAAATATACGTACAAAATAAAAACGGAACTTGTTTTAACGTTTCAAAAATGCATTTTAAAAAGTTAACTTTTTGAAATTCTAACCGTAATAAAAGTCGTCTTCCTTTTGATTTAAAACTTCGTTATTATTATTATTAGCGTGAAGTATCTAATAAATAACGTTTACAGTTACCTTCCATTTTATTTACTTCAAAATAAATATTACAGACTTATTGGGCAACCATTAAAACACTTTCTCTTTTCCTTCTCTCAACGTCTCAGACCACAGACCGTAAAACATGAGGTTAAGGGTTATAGACTATAGAGACAGCCCGCCGCGCAAAATCGCATCTTAAAGTAACAAAAAATACTCCATACCAACTTCAAGTAAAATAATATAAGCAAACATTTTTTACCCATTATCAACTTATTTGGAAATAAATTACCGTGTTTCCACCTTGCATACCGTATCCCGTGTAATCAACTTAAATACCGTGCAAACACGGTATTTACCGTGTTGTTGGCAACACTGCATAAGTCTTACGAGTGTGACCAACGTGAAGTCGATTTCTATTGGTCGCGAGCGATTTTCGACTCTATATACCAAGGTCAGTTGCCATATTTGTGCTAAATGTGTGTTTGGCGCGGCCAGAGAAATGTTATACTTGTGACGGTTGTGATTGTTTAATAGTGCTGTTGATTAATCAGTTAATTATTTTCGTTAATAGTATACAGGGTGAGTTTTTAAGCGCTTTTTCTTCCATAGTTCATTTATAGAACGAGATTTTTTCTTTCACATGGAGATTCTACCTATTGAGCACTATAACCTAAAATTATTTTGATACATACAGAGTGTTTTGTAAAATAATGGCAGCATGCAGCGGGATTTTTTTAAATGGATCATCCTGTATATTTTCTTATAGAAAGACATAAGACTTGATTCTCTAAACAGTAGTACATAAAATATTTATATTTACTTAACCAACTAAGAGTAAATTAATGTTTTGTTGAAAACGGTCTAATTTTCTACTTCTCTTGAAATACTTACTGCAAACTCATCGTTTGTTGTACAGCAATAAAAATCGGTAGTGTTATAAATTAAAGGATAAGGAATAACCTAGATATAAATTCTTTTTTCCACTACTAGTACTATAGCCTGTCATTTTGACATGTGTTAGGTTGCTGTGAAAAACAATTTCTCGACCTGAGGTAAATAATTTTTTTATTATTTACCACGGTAAATAATGAACATCAATTGTTACGTACGCTTTCAGGTACAAATCTTTTGATTTTTCAGGCAATAGATTGTTTGCCACTTGTCCGGCAATTTCCCGCATTTCAGGCGGCGCCGGCGTACAATTTAAATCGCCGTACATCGTTTACCGTACTTACTTTATTTAATTGACGATTTGGCAAAAAGATCGACGTAATGTTTGTAACAAATTAAAAAATTTGAATCAACTGTCATATCGGTAATACAGAAAACTGTAAACCTTTCGTAATTTGTAATAAATATTTGTTCAAATTAAAATTATCATTTGCACTATAGTTTGTTTTTAAACTAGGAGGAGTAACAGTTGTCAGCCTGTTGTAGGTAGATTGACACTGTAGCACTAAATTACTAAGTCAGAAATTAATTTGACTCGCTTAGGAAGTTTACAAAGTCTTCAAATAACCAGTTGTTAACAACAGATTTGCTTATAAGTATAAAATTGACTGAAATTGTCACATGAATTATAAAAGATATTAATTTTTAGGCTTAAATTGAAGGCTTGTGTAAAACGGGCTGTCAAACAGCCAATAACTTTGCGAGTTTTTGGCGGGCAAAATTCAAACTACTCCTCCTAGTTTGAGAACAAACTATAGTAGTGGAAAAAATAGTATATACACCACGGTAGAGAAGTCTTATAACCCTCGGTCCTTTACATCCCTCGGCCCTAAGGGCCTCGGGATGTAATCATCCCCTCGGGTTATAACACTAGACTTCTCTACCTAGGTGTATAATATACTATTAGTTTTATTTGTTTTTTGAAATGTTCAAGCCTGCAATTGTCAGATTTTCAAACTGTCCTTATTCATTTTTTTAAATGCAACCCCCCTATCTCTTTTCACGAATAGACAGTGTTCATATTCGTCTTCAATTCAGTTATAGGTTTTCTGTATCTAATCCTTACAGTTTTTTGCTACAATAAACTTTTTATATTTTTACTCTAAAATCAACATTAGAAAGTTATTTAACGTACCGTATTTTAATTTCTTTAACACAGCGCCCTCGATTTCATAAAACAGATAGATAAATTCAATGTTTACAATTAATTACAGACTCTGATTACATTGTAATCATCGTATTTTTGTTATAATACAATTATTTTACTTTGTTGTAATTAACAAAGTTTTAAAATTGATTTGATATAGTTCCTAAGCTTCAGTTGTCTTAATTAACATTTGATTTAATAAAATCTGAATACTGGAACAAAAAAATAATTAGGTTATAAATTTATTATTTGTATAATTTTGTTATGTAAAACAATTTTTACATTAAGGTAATTATTTGCAAACACTGATGATTCATTTATTGTGTCAGATTTTATTAAATCAAATGTTAATTAGGACAACTGAAGCTTAGGAACTACAATGAATTAATTTTAAAATATTGTTAATTACAACAAAGTAAAAGAACTGTATTGCAACAAAAATACGATGATTAGAATGTAATAAGAATCTGTAATCAATTGTAAACATTGATACTATCCGTTTGTTTTATGAAATACGGGGCATTGTGTTAAAGAAATTAAAATACGGTACATTAAAGAACTTTTTAATAATGATTTAGGCCCGATTTATTCACCTCTCATTAAATTTATCTGGTGATTTATTCCCATAGTAACAATTGTGATCACAATAGTTACCATGGGAATTAATCACCAGATAAATTTAATGAGAGGTGAATAAATCGGGCCTTAGAGTAAAAATGTAAAAAGTTTATTATAGCAAAAAAACTGTACGGATTAGATACAGGAAACCTATAACTTAATTGAAGAGTAACATGAACACTGTCTATTCGTGAAAAGAGATAGAGGGGGTTGCATTAAAAAAAATTGAATAACGGCAGTTTGAAAATCTGACAATTGCACAGGCTTGAACATTTGAAAACACAAATAAAACTAAAAGAATTTATATCTATGTTATTCCTTATACTTTAATTTATAACACTACCGATTTTTATTGCTGTACGATAAACGATACATTTACAGTAAGTATTCCAAGAGAAGTAGTAGAAAATCAGATCGTTTTCAACAAAATATTTATTTACTCCAAGTTGGTTAAATAAATATAAATATTTTATATGCGACTATTTAGAGGATCAAATGTTATGTCTTTCTAGAAGAAAATATACAGGACGTTCCATTAAAAAAAAATCCCGATGCATGCTGCCATTAGTTTACGTAACACTTTGTATGTATCAGAATAATTTCAGGTTATAGTGTTCAATATGTCCTTGTGAAAGAAAAAAATTCTATCTCGTTTTATAAATGAGTTGTGGAAGAAAGGGCGCTTAAAAACTCACCCTGTATATTGTTGTTGACTTTATTATTATTGACTTTATTAGTGACTAAGAAACAGGTTGGGCGATTTGTCGCCAATTGGGCTACCTCGAACATACGTTTTGCGACATAAAATTCTACTTAGCGACAGGCGACTTTTTGGGCTACAATGAAACATAATTTAGGCATTTGGGCTACTCAAGCTGAGTTCGTTTATCCAACTCCGCTCACTTTATTTACTCTTTTCGTGCTTTTTTATTATACCTACATCAAAATCTCCGTTTTTAAAACTAGAAAGCGTGCGAAAAAGGGCGATTAAAGCACGCCGTGTTTTAAAGTTACCTAGGAACAACATATTATACAATCTCCATGTTATCGATTAAAATGCGATTCACAGGCAACTTTACAAAATGAATTTAAATTTTAATGTCTTCCTAATTTTCACATTTTAATGCAAGTATAATAAAAATACACGTGTATAAGAGCCTTTAAAGCATTTGCGCTTTAAACCACTAAACCCGTCGCGCGTGCTTTAAAGCACTTGCGCTTTAAACCACTAAACCCGTCGCGCGTGCTTTAAAGCACTTGCGCTTTAAACCACTAAACCCGTCGCGCGTGCTTTAAAGGCTTTCTTATGAACTTGTATTATAAGATACTATTTTCTCGCTTCTATGTATATGTATCAAAATAACTTCGTAGTTACTCTAATTTTATTCCACATCTGCACCGTGTGAATAACCGATCCCGGCTTTAAAAGATTTAAAGATTTGTTCGTTTGTTCTGCACTTTTGACACTTTTGACTTCTTTATTCTATTTTTCTCACTCCTACTTACATTATATTATATACATCTCACTCTCTCACGAACGGTTGGTACGTCATTTTTTATTATATGCCAATCGATTGATTGGTAAAACAGCTTTCTTCTCGCAGCCGGAGGTCACGTTGCATTCTTGGTACTTTTATATTTTTTACTAATATCTTATATATCTTATTTAAATAATATTTTATTCTTTGTTTGAAGAATTTTGTTCAAATTTCGCTACATTTTGGCCAAAAACATAAAAAATCCCTTTTCCCTTTATGACCTCTGAATTCCCTAGACATGGGCAATACTGTTTCGACTTCATGTCTTTATAAAAGCTGCGTTCGTTTTATCACTCCGTATAGGATTGGAGTAAAAATAGAATGAGAGGGAAGCTCTTTTGATACAAGTTAAAGTGAGAGAAAAGTGCGAAAGAGTAAGTAAAGTGAACGGAGTTGAATAAACGAACGCAGCTAAAGTAGGCGATTTGGGCGACATCAGTTACTGTGGCCGGCGACTTGAAATATGAAAATACTTGCAACCCTGCTAAGAAATTAGTTGTAGGATTCGTGGACAAGAATTTTTGTTATTTATTGAGGCTTTAACAGCCCTTCTTCTGCTTTTATCTTTGCCTTCCTCTAGCAGGAGCAATCAGGTAAGAATTTCTTTTAATATTGACTATAAACATTTTTAAAAAATCCTAGCCCACAAACATACTGAATTTGAATTTGAATTTGAATTGAATTTGAATTTGAATTTACTCTCTCTCTCTATACAGCGGCATTCAGGGTACAAGAAACCAGAAGGAGTATATGAGATTTGTCAATAGTTACAATAATAGAATATTAACAATAATATAAAAAATAAAAAATAACGAGGGGTGAACAATTTAATTTAAAAGTCTGTCAATTATTGTCCTCTCCTATATTCAGATCGTCGTTCTCGAATTCGTCAAAGGTAAAGAAAACTTTGTCTAACAGTAACGTTTTGACTTTTGCCTTAAAAACACTTGCACTTACAGATTTTAAGTTTGCCGGTAATTTATTAAAAAATTTTATGGCATGGTATCTAGAACTGTTCTGTGTTCTAGTAAGTCTGCTATGTTGGGTTCTGACATCTGTATTTCGACGGGTACAATAATTGTGCATATCACTACCTTTTGAGAAACTCTGTCTGTTACAATTTTCTTGGACCCAGATGAGACATTCCAATATATATATACTCGGTAGCGTAAGTATCTTCAGCTGCTTGAAAAGCGGTCTGCAGTCGTCTCTGTATGCTGCCCCTGCGATTATTCCAACTACTCTTCTTTGAAGTGCAAATATTTTGTGTCTCGCCGAAGAATAACCCCACGCCAATATGCCATAAGATATTTGTGATTGAAAGAAGGCGTGATAGGCGACTTTAACTGTGTCAGCTGATGCAGATCTTCTGAGATTGCGTAAGAGATACGTAGTTTTAGATAACTTCTTTGTAAGATGATCAGCATGGACATCCCATTTAAGCGTTGGGTCGATCCATACACCTAAAAACTTTGCTGAGGCACTTACATCTTCGTTGACTTCTGGGATCTTTTTGAGAGTCAGGAGCATACGAACCGTCTTATTATTGTTTAGGCTAAGTTGATTTGCCAGAAACCATTCATAAGCTTTAACTGTGCTATTTTCGTGGGTGTCCAATAGTATGTTTAATTCGTCGGCATCGGTTGTCATCGTAGTGTCATCTGCATATTGCACAATATTGGCATTTACACAGTTCGAAAAATCATTCATGTAAATTATGAATAATAATGGGCCGATAATAGATCCCTGTGGCACTCCCAATTCCACTGGTAATTCGGTGGATAGTTTTCCTTCGAAGCTGACGCATTGCCTCCGTTCCGAGAGATAAGAGGTAATTAATTTACCACTCAGTGGAGAAAAGTTGTATGCGTATAACTTACGTAGCAAAATCGTGTGCGACATGCAGTCGAAGGCACGACTGAGGTCCATAAATGAAGCTATTGTATATTTGTTTTTTTCGAAGTTATCAAGAATTCCACTCAGAAAATCCATGATGGCTCGTACAGTAGATCGTCCTCTTCTAAATCCGTACTGTGCGTCCGAAAAAAGTTTGTTATCTTCGAAAAATGTTAACATTTGTTCGTTAAGGACGGCCTCAAGTACTTTGGAAACTACCGGTAGGAGTGTTATCGGACGATAGTTGTGCATATCGGTTTTTTCACTTTTTTTGTGTACTGGAACACATTTCCCAACTTTTAAACAGTCGGGAAAGATACATTCTCTAATACATTGGTTTATTAGTTTTGTTAGGGGCAAGATGATCGGATCTAGTATATATTTTAACAGAGCCGTGCTGTAGCCGTAGATGTCTGCGCTACGTTTAGGTTTTAATTTACAAATTACGTCGCGAACTTTCACTGGCGAAACCTCTTCAAAATCAAAATATTTCTCTGGACTAATGGTCCCTTCCATGTAGATCAAAGGATCTTTCTTACTTTGAGGAAGATTAAGAAGAATTTCTTTCGGCATATTCATGAAGAAGGAATTAAAATCGTTAGCATTTAATTCAGAATCCTCAGTCGGAGCAACGACCTTTTTTTTTTTCGTTGATAAACTTCCAAAGCGCTCTGTTATTATTTACATTGTTTTTAATGAAGTCATCATTGGCAGTTTTTTTTGCTTCACGAATGTGCTGTTTATATTTATACTGATAAGAGTTTTTTAAGTGCTTCAATTCCGTCGACTGTAGTTGTTTACATGCTTCATTCATAAAGTTCAAGTTTTCTTTCATCTATTTTAGTTCTTCGTTGAACCATTTGTTTTGGTAGGGCTTTTTCCTATTATCACTCGAGACATATTTTTGCGGAAACGCGTCATTGAAAGCGCTCACTAAGATGTTCATAAACATTTGGAATTTAACATTTATATCTAATCTCGTGTCAGCGACAAATTCCCAGTGCAATACTGCAAGGGACTCGTATAATCTTATTTTCCCTTCGTTGGTAATTGGGCGATGTATTTTTCTTGTACGCGCACATGTTTTTTGGGGTAGAATAATTGAAGTCGCAATGCCGATATGATCTGAAAAATGCACGTTGCTACTTGCGATGGAGACGTCATTTTCGATATTTGTAAAACAGTTGTCGAGGCAGTTTCCATTTCTTGTTGGGAAGTTCACCATTTTTTTGAGGCCGTATGATGTAAAAAGTTCACACACACGGAAGGCTTTATTATCGTCACCGTCAAAACGAACATTAAAATCTCCACATACGTACACATTGTTTTCTGCAGTGTTTAATAAATTTAAGATTTCGTTTAAAAGCTGAAGGAAATTTTTAAAATCTCCATTTGGGGAGCGATATATTGTCACTAAACAAATGTTTTCATTTATTAGTTTAAGTGCCACTGCTTCACATTCTTTGTCAACTGAGATTCTATTTATTTTTTCTAATTTAATGTAGCGAATATTCGGACGTAGTAAGATGATTACCCCTCCGTAGTTACTTGATTGTCTATTATAGAACGCGACAGCGCGTAAGTCATTAATTTGACAAACTCCACATTCGTCTTTAGACAGCCAATGTTCACCCAACATCACTATGTCAATGTTTTTTAAATCACACAAATGAGCTTCTAATTCACTTATTTTATTTCGCACGGATTGGATGTTTACGTAGAATATGTTTACATTTTTACGGGAACTGTATTGTTTATTAGAATTGTTTTTAGTGTACTTTTGTTGCACATTAAAATTATCTTTTACTCCTTGTAAACTTTTTGAGTCATGCGTTTCAGGTTCATTGCTACGGTTAACATCGTTATTCATAGGAAGAATTTGTTTGCGTAGTGCTATTTCGGACTTGCAGTGTTCCTGCGGGGGTAAAAAAACTTATTGATACACACTCCGGCAGGCCACTGAGCTGGATCCATGGCTTTCGTGAGATTTTCCTTATATATATCTATCTTGAAGGACGCGTATAACGTAGGGTGTTTGGATACCAATGCCTCACATTTTGCCTCCGGAAAGTTAGGGCGTAGGAATTTTGCGACGTCTTCTGTTGTTGTGTCCGGATGCAACCGATAGACATGAAGAGAGGCGGGTTGTGGTACTGATTTCAAAGATACACCTTCACTGTTACCGACAATGGTAGAGTTCTTTGTTTTCTTACGATTAACTACCGTTTTCCACTCTTCTTTATTTGTTTTTTGCACCATTTTTAATGGGTTGTTTAAGTTTATAATTTCGTTGCACTTGGTTTCTGTTACTGCTTTTTGTACCGCCGTTGCCACATTCTCTCGTGTCACTTTTTCTTTGTGTTTAAGATGATCATCTTGATTAAATTTCGGCTTCAACGTGTCTCTTGCTGGTGATACCACTTTTTCAATAAACACAGCTTTTTGCGCTTTTTCGGAGCTTGCAGTTTCTTGTCGGTTGTCTTGATTTACTTGTGTCGATCGCACAAGGGCTTTGATTTCATTTTTTAACTCCTGATTTTCTTGCGAGAGCTGTTGCATTTTCAGGTACATATCTTCAAACTTTGTGAGCAATAATTTCACAGTGTCACATATTTCGGTCAGTGGACCATCAACTATCATGGGCGATTCCGTCGTCTTACTGCGCTTGCGGTCACTTAGCTCGAGCGCAGACGTAGCAGGCTTAGCCATTTTGTCATCTACATCGTTACACGGCTTATTTTCTGAGCATTTTTCACATTTCCAATATGCCCGCTTCATGTGAAGTCCTCGCCTGTCAACCACCCCTGCGCACGTATTGTGGAGCCACCTTTTACAATTATTACATTGAATAAAGGACTTAAGATCCGTAAAAAATTCACCACACAAAGCACACGCGTCTTTCTCATTCGCCATCTTGTACTGTACTGTTGTGTAATACTAAAAAGGAATTACAATTCGATGCCCTACCTCGTAAGTTTTTTTTTTTTGGGACAGTACATACATTTATTACTTATCACATTTATTAATTAAAGTTATTATTAAATCCTCCAAGTCTCAGGGTACGGACACAGCGGCGCACCGCTTATCGCACTGCACATAGCGTAGACCTTCGCTTTGCACAGGCGAAGGTAATACATCTATTATTTTTAATGCACGTACCTCAACGACACATCGCCCATCGCCTTGTACATGGCATAGTACCTTCGCCCCACGCAGAGGAATCGAACCTAGTATTTTTTGGAACATCGCACAGCGCTCATCCGCTATGAACAGGGATAAAATCATAAGTTGTGCTTTTGCTAGGAGACCCCTTTGGGATAAAAAAAGCAATTATCATCACAATAGTCTGGTTTTATAACAAAACTATGGAAAGAAGTGGCAATGGAATGTCAAATAACAGGTAAAGGACACAACTAAAAGTGTTATTATTTCACTTAATTGGGATTACGAGTATTATATAAATAAGAAGATGATGAAGGTGAAGGCGTAAACATTTCGATTGAAATTGCATTAAAAATGGTACGGAAAGACGATGTGCGGTGCATTACTGAGGACACTCGTTCTCTACATTCTGAGCAAAGCAAAAATGATGCTACTCTATGTGCGATGTGTGATGGATGCTATGTGCGGTACGCCGTTATGGACGCACACTCAAGCCCGAATGCATAGGCGCTTCGGTGCCGCGTATGGCACCGATTGAATTACGGCGCGGCGCACAGTGGAACGAGTCAATGTAATCAGGCGGACATGCGATCAAAATATCAAATTTTGAATTAAAAATATTGAATGATATTTTCATAATTTTGACTATATTCTGCATATTATAGTAAAATTTCAGGCCTGTAGGACTGCTTGTTGAATGATTGATTGATTGGGGCTCAGTAACTTTGCCTATGTTGAATAAAATTCACAAAAATGCTGAACACTTCTTTATTGTTTGAGTGGACTGTATACACTACTAACGCTTGTGTTAATGAGCATGTGTCCATCACGGCCATGGAGCTTTGTACGGACGACATCTACACGCTTTTAAGGCGCCAATTTTGAATGCATCAACATGCTCCCCGTCTTGAAAGGTACTTTCAACAAATGTATGTAAATATATAGGTAAGTATTCTAAGGGGGTCATTCTAATCGCGGTTGCAAGTTACAACTTGGTATGATCCTACTTCCGAGCATTATCGAGACTGCACAACGTTGTATCCCGTTACCACCGAACATTGCCGAGACTGTAGCTTCTTACCAGTTGCTATGGAGGTACCACCGTTGCTAGGTTGCAAATCCGATTAGAATGACCCCCTAAATAAATAAATTGTATTATGTAAAATTATGTCTCTTTGTTTTAGGTCTCTAGGGCACTCGTAATTGGTAAAGGACAAATTTTCGTTATAGAACGTTTTAATATACCGCATGGAGTTTTCACTGACACTACTCTCACAGCACGGTCACTGCCTGGATGGACGGCGATGATGCGACCCAGCTTCCATTTTAATGGAGGTAAGTTGTCTTCTTTTAGTAAAACGAGGTCTCCAACATTGACGTTAGGTTCCTGCTTCTTCCACTTTCTGCGTTGCTGAAGTTGTGATATGTAGTCCAGTGACCACCTCTGCCAGAATGTTGTGTCATTTGTTGCACATGTTGAAATCTTGACAGGCGATTTATTGGTATGTCCTTCATGTCTTCGTCTGGTATTTCCGTTGCACATCTTCCAATTAAGAAATGTGACGGGGTTAAAGGCTCAAAGTCGTCTGGAGATGTGGATAACGGATATAAAGGACGGGAATTCAAGACTGATTCAACCTGCGCCAACACGGTAAGAAAATCTTTGAAAGTTACCAACGAATTTGCTAACACTCTTTTCAAATGATATTTAGTAGACTTTACACCGGCCTCCTGCAAACCACCGAAGTGAGGATTTTTTGCAGGAATAAAATGCCACTATATGTTATCAGTAATAAATGAATTGTACAATGTTTCCTTGTTTTTTGTTAAAAATTTACCTAATTCGTTTAATACCGAATTCGCACCAACGAAATTTGTGCAGTTGTCAGTGTAGACATGAGAAGGTTTACCGCGTCTTGAACAAAATCTACGAAACGTAGCTATAAACGCCTCAGTGGTCAAATCAGTAACTGGTTCCAAATGCACGGCCTTGGTCGTGAAACAAATACAAATAGACTGATGTAACATTTGATCGTTTTACGCCCGCGCCCGCGCCCAGTTCCTTCTTTTACGACAAACGGCCCAGCATAGTCTACGCCCGTGGCAAAAAATGGGTATTTAGCAGTTATGCGATGTTTCGGCAAATCTCCCATAAACTGATTTGTTTGTGGTGGTTTAACCTTAAAACATTTGATACATTTATGAACAATTGTCTTTGCTAAACTTCTTCCAGCCGTTGGCCAAAATTTTTCTCGGATTGATGACAACATAAGTTGCGGTCCCGCGTGTAAGAGACGTACATGTTCATGTTCCAATAGAAGTTTCGCAAGTTTATGTTTGCCAGATATTAATATCGGGTGCTTTTTCTCAAAATTAAAGTCAGAATTTTTTAATCTTCCACCGACACGTATTATACCTTGCTCATCGAGAAAAGGTGACAAACTTGTCAAATTTCCGTTTAAATATTTTTTATTGCTCTTTAAATATTTTAACTTGTCAGAGAAACTTTCAGCTTGAGATAATTTGATTAACTGAGTTAGAGAAACCTTTAATTCTGATATTGTTAAACTTCTTGTTTTACAATTGTTAGATGTTGCTCTACAATTATTAATAAATCGTAGACACCAAGCTACAATGCGCTGAAGTTTTGTAAGCGATGAAGTGTAATCGAATGAAAAAACATTTGTTTCAATTTGCGTTGCAGTTAGTGTGATCGTAGTTTTTAATTCTGGTATTTCATCTTCTGTAGGTGTAGTTGTCGAAGGCCACTCAGTATTAGGTAAATGCAACCATTGAGGTCCTTCCCACCATATTGAGTTTTTTAACGTACTTGGCCAAATACCTCTTGATATCAAATCAGCAGGGTTGTCTGTTGTTCTTACGTGTGACCACTTGTTTCCACCTGTTCGTTCTTGTATTTCTGCTGCGCGATGAGCAACAAATACTTTTAATTGTGGTGTTGGCATTCTAATCCAACTGAGGACAATTGTGGAATCAGACCAGTAGAAAATTTCGTCAAATTTTATATTTGTTGAAGCAATTAATTTTGAAACCAATCTCGTTGACAAAACAGCTGCACAAAGTTCCGGTCTATGAATTGTGACCCTTGTTGCAAGTCGAATTTAGTAAATTACTTTGAAAATTAAAACGATTAAAATGTTTGATATATTTGATATAATTTCGCTCAGCTTTTAAATTCCAATCATTACTTTAGTGTATTAACCTTTAGTAACGTAACATCAGGTATTTGGCAATTAGCAACGAACAGAGTTCAAGCAAATAAATGATGATTCGGCTTGCAATAATGGGTGTAACTACGGGAGGGGACAAGAAGTTTTAAAAAAGCTTCTAAATCGAAATTGTGTCAGTTTTTATATAAGTTTTAACGTAAGTAGTTCGTAAGTTTTGCAGTGAATAATTAATTATGTGTAAGTAAGATTTTATTAATATATCTATTTTAGTTTAGGGCTGATTATTATTCTTTGCTCCCGCGCCGTACCCTTAAGAACCCCTTCTAGGCCCTTAGAACCGGCTGCTGGACTCGGTGTGCTCGGCCGATTAAAATAGTTAAGCAGTTGAGTTCTAATTTTACGCAATTTATTAAATTGCGATTCACAGCGCAGTTTTCGCATAAGTGCGACAAGTGCAACGCACAGTCCTGTGAATTTGCAATAATTCTTGCGTTGACTTAGATCGCGTAACATTGGTGTCAGGTGTCTTCAATTTCTTTATAAGCGGTTTTATACGCATTTGCTTAAAAGAAAGTAAGGGTCGGTAAGGGTAGCAGAGAATTGATCATATTTCAATAGGTTAATTGTAAATAAGTACTAGTTTAAGTAAGTAAAATGCCGGAAACTAGGTCACAAATTAATGCTAGATCACAAAATCCGCCAGAGTCACAACTAGATAGTGGTGCTGTAGCGACTTTGATTAATACAGTTATGACATTCGAGGGGCGAAATAATGTTAAAGATTTTATAGAATCCGTGGAAGAAATAGGCGATATTGCGCACTGGACGGACAAAGAAAAAATAATGATAGCAAAGTTAAAAATGAAAGGGCATGCGAAGCAATTCCTGCGTGCCAACGCGGAAATTTTGTCCTTGCCTTGGAAAGATTTTAAAAAGGTTGTTCTAAAAGAATTTTCAACAGATCCAAATCCACAACAGGCGGCCCAGAAGTTCGCTTCTTGCTATCAGAGGCAAGGAGAGACGGTCAAAGAATACGAGGTACGTTTAAAAATTGCAGGTATGGCAACTTTACCCAAAGAAGAGGATCAGCAAATTAATGCAACTAGAACAGCTATTTTAAACGAGCAGTTATTAACCCAATTTTGTATAGGTGTTAGAAAGGAGTACCAGCGTTACGTTTTGTCCTCAAATGCGACAACATTTAAGGATGCTGTAGAAATTGCCGTAAAAGAGGAATTAAACGATAAATTGATTCGTGGTTCTGCAAATATTGAACACATTAATTCAGTAAATTGTAATCATTTCAGAGATAACAGGCGACAACAAAATAAATTTCCTACACAACGAGGAGACAGGTGTCCGATGAATACATCATCTTCTTATTCCGGGAATAATTCACAGGAGCACTTCAAGCAACAAATGCGCAACTGCACGCAAGATCAAAACTTCAAATCAAAAAATTTTCAAGATGGAAACGTACGACAAAGAGGGCAAAGAGTTACTCCACCAGTTAAAGTCAGGTGTTATATTTGCGGAAAAGAGGGACACATCTCCAAGTTTTGTCAAAACGCTACACTAATTACATGTTTCAGATGCCAACAGAAGGGACACATAGCCAGAGGCTGTAAAGTTCAAGCTGCAACGATAAACGAACCCCAAAGTGGATCTTTAAACACGAAGGCGACCCTGGCAACTCCCCAACCCAGGTCGCATTAAAAAACGTATCACTAATAAAAGAGGAAGTTCCTGCAGTCAACGGAATCGGCACATCTATGTATACGTTACGCGTAAGTGTAAATGGAAATATTAAATATTTTCTAGTAGATTCCGGAGCTGCAGTATCCATAGTGAAACGTAGTGTTATGGGGGAAAATTTTTGTGCTTCCGAATTGGAGATTGGAAGAAATATTACTAGTATTTCTGGCGGTACATTACCGATAATAGGTAAATCAAGTGTAGAACTCGAAATAAAGGGTAAGAACCTTACACATACTTTCATTGTATGTGAAGATAGTCTGCATCTCCCTGCGGATGGGTTATTAGAGATAGATTTTCTAAGGAAAAATAAGATTATACTTAATTTTAAAAATAACAATTTAATTTTAGGAAAAACTAAAATTCAAATGGAAAACGCAGTCGCTAAGGAGGTCTTGCGAGATAATAGAATAAATTATGTAAGACTAAAGGACCAAATTAACATTCCGCCAAGGTGTGAAATAGTTGTTACAGGAGTTCAGTCTTATGATTCCACGGAATCAGTAATAATTGATCAGGCAGAAGAGCAGCTGCCTGGTTTAATTTCAGCAAGGGTGTTATGTTGTCCAAATAACAAAGAAGTGCCGGTACGTCTAATGAATATTTCCCAAAAAGGTCTTCAGTTGTGTGCTGGTCAAGTAGTGGGTATATCTAACAACGTAGAAGAGGAACTGAACTCTGAAAATGGACAAGTAGGATTTGTTAATGACACAAATCCACGCCTCCTCGACAAGCGACAAGCTTGGGGTATTAATGAATGTTAGAAAAAAAATTTCTTCTTAGAATTCGCCAACCATGGTGTAACTCAACTGGAAACGTTTTGCAACTTGGTTAGCACTGCATGTTCCGTGAAGCTCGGCTAATTCAGTCTGATTTAAAACTTCAGCAATATCATTAGCTACTTTTGGCCGTCCGAACTTTTTTACATTAGTAACACAACTGTTCTTTCAAATTTGTCTAAAAGACTGTAAACTGGCATGAACTCACTCGTAAATTATTTTTTTTTGTTTGAAATTTCTAAACTTAGCTAAACTTCTTGGAAGATTGGGGGATTTTATTTTCATTGGGAGATAAAATGGGAGAACAATTTTTCTATGGTATTTTTAGGGGAGGTAGATTGTCGATTGTATTTTTGTGAATTTTCAATCTTTTTTAAATTTATGAATTTTTCATTTCATTGTGTTTTATACTGTATAGATTTGTTGAAAATTTACTCGTGGTCCTCAATTTGTAATCAATGTTTTTGTTGTCAGGCGCCACGAATCGCTACATATATTGTAGGGTTTCCAGATTGGTTTTTTCCTGCTTTTAGGGGAATTTCTTTTCCTTGGGGAATAAAATGGGAGAACAATTATTCTAGGGAATTCTTTTAGAAGAGGCATGGGGAGGAACTGTAATTTAAAATTTCTTACTGATATCTTTATAATCAAAACTAAATGGAAATGCGAATTAAAAAAAAATGTATATTTGTTTACTTGTAACCACAGAGCAGCTTTTAACTTAAAGTCTAATTTATTAAATGATCCTATACGACACAAAAGACTTTCTATATTTATTTAACATTCAAATATCTAACTTTTAAATGCAGAATAAGCAATGCAGATTACATTTGAGAGTTAAATTCGTTTTACAATTTAAATTTGCAAGTGCAAAAATGGACGTTGAAATTGTGTGTTTCAATACATTTACCTGTAATAATTTTTTGTGTAATTTTGTGCTTTCAGGAAGTCGATTACAAGCTGACTGGAACGAAAATTCTTCAAGAAGCCTGGACGTTATTGAATAATAATGAATGGAAACTCGAGAAAGAGTCTAACGGTGATAAAGTCTACACTTTGTCCATGCCTAAAAGCACAAAGATCTACAAGCTTGTGGTAAGTGCACCAAATCAATCATAGCACGTGTAACTTCAAAATTGCTGTAGGCCTTCATTGATGTTTCACCTCGTTTTCTCCTCGATGAATTATTCTATAAAGTCGAAAATATTCCAACTTGGAATAAGTCCTTGATAGAGTCACATAAGATACAATCTATTGATGAGCACACCGATATAAGTTATCAGATTTCTGCTGATGCTGCAGCCGGAGCAGTGGCCAGCAGAGATTTTATTAGCTTGAGGAAATGGGGCATAATCGATGACTGCTACGTCATTGCTAACATTGCCACTGAACACCCATCGGTGCCGAAGAATGAAAAGTGTATAAGGTGCTTTGTGCTCATTTTTTGAGGCAAAATCTTACTCGTTTTGTTTACAGGGGTGTAAATGGTGTTGGTTGCTGGGTGATGAGACCCATCCCAGGTAACCCGGAAGGCTGTTGCTTCGAGTGGGTTTTAAATTCAAACCTTAAAGGGTGGATACCTCAGTATATATTGGATCCAGCGTTTGTTAAGTTGATGTTTGATTATGTGTCGCATCTACGCAAGCACTTGAAGCGGCTGAAAGACGAAGGGAAGCTTTAAATTCTTATTTAGGCAAGAAATGTGCTGTGTTATATAAGATAGAGACGAGACGAGACGAGTGAGTTGTGTTTTGAGGTGCTACATATTTTATAAGGTTTTTTACCAGAGAATTCTTAGCGTAAGTTCTCTAACAATAAGACTTAAATTATTGTGCATTTATTTTCTTTTATTACGATCAGATCGGCTGTTACTCTTTCATACGTTTCATTTAGGATAATTTTCATTTTATTTTTATAAATATGTATTGTTAATATCTTGCTGCAATGAAAGATTTCCCTTATGTAATTTAGATTTCATCTGATTCATCCTGGTGGAAGTGAGTATAAGTTTGCTAAAGATTCAAAATGCAAGGACACATTAAAATCAAATGCTACTGTGTTATTTAACTGATATTTTCATATATAACGAAAAAAAATATTGAGGAATAACTTGTTTAGTATAAAAGACAAGAAGCTGATTTTATTAAGGGCAAGTTACATAATTTTATGAAATTAATGATTTAGAAGAAAAAAAAATCCGTGAATCACCTTAAGAAGTTTGAGTTATTTTTAAGTAATTTTCTTTTTAGTTTGAATTTTTTTGTTTGAAAGCAAAAGAGGGTAAAAGCAGCAGCAAAAAAGAAGGAGAAGAAACAGAAAAATCGACTCTGAAAAATAATTCATAAAAAACATTTATTTTCTCAATTCTTCACAATCATTGTTTGTTTCCTAAGGCATTTGGAAAACTGCTCTGCTAAGCAAGAAGGTCGTATCTTACATATTTGTTTTGTGAAAGAATTAAATTTGTTTTCTTTTGCTGTTTTTTCACGATTATCAATTTTCAGCTCAGGGTTAAGTTTTGAATTCACAACATTCCAAGAAGCAACTCAATCATTTTTCAGTTCATAACTTAACACATATAAAATAAAATGCAAACGGATTGCTTTATAAGAATAAAGCAAAGAAACAAAGAAAGATCTTTGTTATAAAGAAAATATTTTGTAAATTTATTCTTTCTAGATCCATCAGCACAATTTATAGGTCAGAAAATACATTTGCAACTTTATTTTCCACCTTAGATTTAGCCAGTGGGTATTGGCAAGTCAAAATAGAGGACGACGATATTGAGAAAACAGCCTTCTCAACACCTGATGGACATTATGAATGTCTTCGTATGCCTTTTGGGTTGGCAAATGCTCCATCAACCTGGCAACGATTAATGAATGTCGCAATGAGTGGATTAACAGGTATGTCATGCTTTGTGTATTTGAACGATGTGATAGTTTTTAGCTCTGGAGGAATCGAGGACCATTTGAAAAAATTGGAGGAAGTATTCCGAAGACTACCGCAAGCTAACCTTACATTAAAACCTACCAAATGTAAATTTCTCACTAAAGAAACAAACTATTTAGGGCATAAAATTTCGACAGAAGGCGTAAAACCCGATGAAGAAAAAACAAAAATTATTGAAAAGTACCCAATTCCTAAGACTCCCAAAGAAGTTCGAAGCTTTTTGGGGTTGGTTGGTTTTTATAGGAAATTTATCAAAAATTTTTCTCACATAGCTAAACCCCTAACGGAATTAACTAAAAAAGAGCATAAATACGTTTGGAGTGAAGAATGTCAAAAATCTTTTGACACATTGCGGAAAGTTTTAATAGAAAATCCAATACTCAGGTATCCAAATTTTTCTAAACCATTTGTTTTAACTACTGATGCTTCAGGTGTAGCTCTTGGCGCTGTACTAAGTCAAGAAGAAGGAGGTTTCGAATACCCCATCGCTTTTGCGGGACGTGTTTTGAACAAGAGTGAGCAGAACTACAGTGCAACGGAAAGAGAATGTTTGGCAGTAATTTGGGCAGTGAAGCATTTCAGGTGTTATTTATATGGATCCAAATTCAAAGTTATTACAGACCATAAACCGCTCAAATGGCTGTTATCCTTGAAAGACCCGACGTCAAAATTGGCCAGGTGGGCTATTACACTCAGTGAATACGATTTTGAAATTATTCACAGATCAGGACGTGAAAATGGAAATGCCGATGCATTATCTCGCATACCAATTTATGCGGCAGAAGAAACCACGTATGAAGTAGTCTGGGATAGGCAGAGAATCATGGAAGAGCAAAAATTGGACAAGGATTTGAATATAATCATTGAAAAAGTTAAAGATTATCCCGAAAATGAACTGTATTCACTGGATGACGAAGGCATTTTATATCGATCAAGAGAATTGGGTAATGATCAAGATCGGTTAGTAGTACCGAAAACAATGGTTAATAAAATATTACAATCTTTTCACGATGCACCAATAGGGGGCCATTTGGGATTTGAAAAAACGCTAGAGAAAATAAGAAAAAGATTCTTTTGGAAGAATATGAAAACAGATGTCATGAAGTACTGCAAGAACTGCCGCGCCTGCCAAGAACGGAAAACATCACCGCATAGGAGGCCAGCGCCAATCCAGCGTTTTCAAGAAGTATCAAGACCCTTTGAGAGGACATCAATGGACATAGTGGGTCCTTTTCCAAAAAGTGACGCAGGTAATAAATATCTCCTAACTTTTATGGACACATTAACCAGGTATGCTGAAGCTATTCCGATTCCGGATCAAACATCACATACAGTAGCTAAAGCTTTTGTTACCAGGATTATTACCCGCCATGGAGTTCCTAAACAATTACTTACCGATCAGGGAACTAATTTCTTATCAAAAATGTTTAAGGAAATGTGCATCTTATTAAAAATCACCAAGCTGCAGACAACATCATATCATCCTTCTTGTAATGGAATGATCGAGAGATGGCATCGTACATTATCAGACATTTTGTCGCAATACGTTGAACATGATCAACGAAATTGGGATGAATGGGTTCCGTTTGCGTTAATGGCGTATAGAACTTCCACACATAGCGCCACTGGAGAATCGCCACATTATTTATTATATGGAAGGGAAATGGAACTGCCTTTCGATGATATAATCAGTTCTAGGAAGGTAAGGTACGATGTTGAAGAAAACTATGCAGCTGAACTCCAACAAAGGCTACACTTCGCATGGAAAAAAACAAGAGAAAAATTAAAATTGGCCGCAATTAAACAAGAAAAACAGCAACATGCAAAATCTGCTGAATCACACTTTCAGGTAGGTGATTTGGTACTTATACAAAATCCTGTTATAGGACAAGGACGTACAAAGAAACTAGTAAAACCTTGGGAAGGACCGTACGTGATATTACAACAAAAGAGTCCAGTCACTTATTCTGTACAGAAAATCGGTGCTCGGAGAAAAGAAACAATTCACGAAAATCGTATGAAGTTCTTGCTGCAACATGATGAAGAAGAGATGGAAGAAAAATTAGACGTAGACGAAAATGAAGAAGAACATGAGACAAAGGAGGGGAAGAAGAAGAAGAAGACTGGGAAGAAGAATCAAACTATTCTAACTCACAAGAGGAAGAAGAGTTGGCAGCTAGACCTCAAAGGATGCACCAATATGCAACGAGGAGTAGAGGACCAGTACAAAATCTTCCATGGATAATGAATCGTCCATTAGAGTATAAATAGTTTATTTTATTTAGTTTTAAGTACTGGTATCACTTAGTGGTGGGTCTGGCACGGAATTTGTTTCAAGATATAATTACATATAATTCTAAATATTATAATTTTAAGTGCTACAGTTTTATTTGTTTGCTAGATTTATTGACGCTGGGTATCCTGTTACTTCCATTGGTTAACAACGAAGAAGTATTACTAGAAAATGGGGTAGTCTTCTTTAACGAGGGTGAGATTTTACAAACCGGGGATCGTTGGACAATGGTTTTGGACGTAAATTTAAAACAATACACGGGACCGCTTGAAAACATCATGACGCAGCTGAATTACGCCAAGAACATACTAGATAAACTTACAAATCACAGTGGCAGAGACTGGAAATTGGTAAACACGGAAATGCAATTGATAACAGAACAAGGAACTAAACTAAAGGAAGAAATTCTCAACTTCGAAGGATCGTGAACCGTTTCCACGAGGAACAGGAGAGGACTTGTCGACGCAAGAGGGTATGCGCTTAAATTTCTTTTTGGCACACCTGATAATAGCGATTTAGAAAATACTAATAACTTAGTTGGAGATCTTGACTTAAAATTAAATAAAATGTCACACATAGTACACTCACAGGTCACAGCTTTAAACATAACTTATAATATGGCAAAAGAGAATCATTATCAAATTAAAGTTATTAAATCGAATCTTAATGAAATTATGGACCAAGTCACAAAGGTTACTAACACAGTCAATAAACTGGGATGGGAAATAATTGCAACAGAAGAATTAGGGTCCACATTGCGTATAGTGGAAAGTCAAATTTCTTTATTGAGAGAATCTTTAACTCGGCTTATGCTTGCTCTTGATGAAGCAAAAACAAGTTGCTTAAGCCCATATATTTTGTCACCGTCAGATTTTTCGACTGCTTTGTCCGAAATAAATAGTAATTTGAAAGGGGATTTTATGATGCTTTATCCTGTAACTCAGGAAAACATTAACTTATATTACGAAAGCGCATTTGTAAGGGTGGCCGTAGGTAATGAAGTTTTAAGATGGTTTGTTGAAATACCTTTACGATCTCCAAATCGCCAATTTCAACTGTATAAAATTAGAAAATTACCTTGTAACAGATCTAATTTGTCTATGTATGTAGAAGTCAATAACGAATATCTAGCCGTTTCAGCTGATCGTACTAGGTATTTGGAATTGGACAGGGAAGATGTGAATTCCTGTCACGGCAGAAAATTGAAAATATGTCAACCAATGAAACCGGTCATCCTGGATCCTCGAGCGAGCTGCGCATACGCACTATATTCAGGAAATAAAGAAAGGATTTTGAAACTTTGCAAAATTTTAATCAGAGTTAATCCTGTGCCTGTATTCTATCGCACAAGTAAGGGAAATCAATGGGTATACAGTGTTCATACTCCAACCGTATTAACTATTCATTGTGGTAAGGAAGTTAAACATAGGAATTTGGAAGGAATAGGTATAGTAAATATCGACAATAATTGCTTCGGGAAAACGGAGAAATTATTGTTACCGTCCTATTCTAATTCTATTTCAAAGGTGCCGAGAAACTCTATCGATGCCACCACCACCACCACCACCACCAAGTCCTATATCAGAAACCAATATGTATGGAAATCTCGAGATCGAATCCTGTCTAGAAGGCTGATTTTCTTGAAGCCCTGATTTTTTAAGTACCGTCTGTCTTATGAAAAACGCACGACACTATAACTCCGTTATTAATGATCCGATTTCAATAATTCAAAAAGCACATAAGACTAGTTTAAAAATACTAAAAAAGGTTAGCATTTTAGATTTTTTTAAATATGACATTTTTGTCAGACGATAGTCAACTTTTTTTTTCAAATGGCGGCAGATATTCTTTTTTACTTAGTTTGATAGAGATTTATTTTCTGAATTCAATTATTTAAAAGTAGATTTCGAAATATCAAATTTTGGGGGGTGGATAATCGAAAAACTTTCGGAAAAGTAAAACTCACCGTGCGGCAGAGCTGGGGTACTGATTACCAAATTTTACTGCAAGTAAAGTACTGAATACTTTTAGTAGTTGAAGTACTTTACTCCCAGTACTTTTGATTTTGCGTTACTGGTACTTGAATGTTAAGTACCACACACAAAAAGTACTGGTACTGGGTACTGATTGATACATTATTTATAATAAGTAATACTGTATACTTGGAAATATACTTAAAGTACTACCACATAGTGTAGAAATTATCTCCAGTACTTCTAGTTACTCTCAGTATAGTGAAATATTTCTAGTACTCTACTAACTGCAAGTTCGCAGGAAGTAAGAATAAATTAATATCGAAGTTTGTTTGTATTTGTTTACGAGTTTAGTTATATTGCAAAAGAAACAAAACAAAATAATAATTATAATAAATCCATTAATTAAGACAATACTATACTATACTGCAATAGTTTAAAGTATTGATTTAAAAATTGTCGTAATAAAAATACGTACGAAACGATGGATATTCACTCCGGTACTAATAAATTTATGATTTAAATTACATAGTTGTTTTTCATATGTGATTGTAACCATTAATAAATAAGCAAACAACGATTTAAATATTATAATTATGACTCTAATAATTATTAACAAAAATTGTATTAATAAAACTGCTAGTTGGGAGTACCATAAAATATTGTAAGTACATTAAAGCAATGCAAGTAGTATAAAGTACTGAAACTACTGTAAAGAGTGGATACTTTGATACTGGTACTGGAATTTCTCTGTTTTCAGTAAAATACTTAATACTTTAAGTACTTCAGCCAAGTACTGGTACTGATACTGGATTTCAAACGAGAAATTGTGGAAACTGAGTACTGGGTACTGCCAGTACTTTGTTGCGGTACTTGCAACAACTCTGCCGTGCGGGTACTCAAATTAAAGGTCTCAAAGAGGAAAGTTCTTGAATTTTCTTGGAACACTAAGAAAGACATCTAACTCTAACGAAATTGACGTTGCTGTTTCTTGGGTTTCTTAAAAGCTTCGTGATTTCTTAAATTTTTTCCAAGTCTTCTAAATTTCTGACGGTTAGGAATTTCTCTATTAGGAGAGCGAGCTGCGTAAAGGCGCTCAGCTTGACCATAATTTTTGTGACACTCGAAAAACACTTGCACCATATCAGTTAATTGATTGTTATCCATAATCAAATAATAATGGTATAATAAAATAATAACAAGACGGTAACAAATAATACAAACAAGAATAAATGAAAACAAGTTGATAGGTAAATACTTAAATCGTAAAAGATAGTTATTGTTTTGTGCAATTTGGTAGGAATTCAAAGCATACTTGAAATTTTTATTAAAAAAACAATTTCCATTTCTGAAAAACATTCTACAAAAAATATCAAGTTGAAATAAATCGTTGAATTCCGAAAATAAATCTCTATCAAACTAAGTAAAAAAAAAAATATCTGTCGCTATTTGAAAAAAAAAAAGTTGGCTATCGCCTGACAAAAACGTCATATTTAAAAAAATCTAAAATGCTATCCTTTTGTAGTATTTTTAAACTAGTTTTATGTGCTTTTTGAATTATTGAAATCGGATCATTAATAACAGAGTTATAATGTCGTGCGTTTTTCATAAGACAGACGGTATACTCCGCCAAATTTCGACATTATTACGGCCGGAGACCTCTTTCAGAATATAACAGAAGAAGTGAAATTACACCCTGTTATATTCAACAAATTGAAAGTAAATGGTACTGTAGAAGATATAAATATTAATGATATTCAAAATTTAATAAAAGATTTCGATGAAACTAATAGTAATAAAACAACAGTTACGCGTTTGGCATGGGTTCAATATGTCATCATAGGCGTAGGGTGCTTAACTATTTTATATTTCTTGACTAACTTCATTTTAAACTGTTCTTATAGGAAAAAGCGATCAAATTCTTCACCGACGACAAGAATTAACACAAGGCTCGTAATAGTATGTCCCGATTTTGACTATCTGGAACCTCGCGAGATTAGAGAAGAACCGATGCCCTTAGTGCCAATACCCAGCACTTCCAGAACTCGTCTTTTTTAATTTAAAAAGAAAAGAGAAAGGAGAAGCCTAGGGGGTGTACGCTTCACGGCGTGCATAATTGGAGGACTCGCAACGTACCAGGCGAACCCCGAGCTGCAAGAACCTTAAGAAAAGCCACTCATGCCCGGTTGCACCAACATTTTAAGCAGAGCTTCAATTTAAGTTATGTTTAGAATGTGACATTTACGTATGGTCAGTTTAATGTCAAATACATTCTAATTGACATTTAAACTTAAGTATCAATTAGAATGTGACTAACATTTTGTTAAATCTATAAATAATGTCACAGTCTAAACACCACTTAAATTTAAGCTCTGCTTAAAAAGTTGGTGCAACCGGGCATTATAGATGTATGTATGTATAACAATTTTAATTTAACACAATTGTAAGGTGACCTTTCCTAAGAATTAAAATAAGCTTATATGTAGGGGGTAAAGGTATATCTTTGTAAGAATGTAAGAGGGAGATTAATTTCGCGAAAGGGAAAATTAAGTAAACCTAGCAATGTAAGAGTTTTAAGAGTAATAACAAACAGATAGGTATTAATAGTTTTGTAAATTTGATTTTGTTCACTGGATTCTATATAATTCATATGTTATAACCTTGTAGGGAATTGTAACAATATACCTCAGCAATACATTTAACTTTGTTTTCGGTATAACATCGCCTATGGAGTGTCCGGAAGAGGAAGGGGAGGATCATCACATGGAAAAAAATAAACACGTTGGCTTCGGCAAACCAATAAGCTGCTACAAACTTGGAGTAAGCTACCCATGATGAAAAGAAAGGTCGTCCGGCAAAGACGTTATGAACCACCAGCATAACACCACCGCCTAGAGAGCCTGTAGAATATCTTGGACCTGCATGGTACTCAAGTAAAACAACTCAATAACCCAGTTCCTCGGGGAAAGTATGGCGACCAAGGAAAAATCAAGAACAGAAGTTCCTCTCCTAACCTTCTATTGGTCGCGAGCGATTTTCGACTTTATATACCAAGGTCGATAGCCATGTTTGTTCTAAATGTGTTGCTGCGAGAGGTAATTCAAAATTAACTTAAATTGTGACGATTTCTACAGTGCTAACTTGATTATTCAGGTAAGTACTTTTTTATATTATATGCGTTGTTGAGATTATTGTTAATTTTGGCATTTTTTAAACGGAAATAATTACATAACCACAATCTTGACTAATACTAATAACTACATAAAAACTAAATACCTAAACAGTAAACATGTACTATAAATATACGTAAAAATAAAGCTGATATGGTCTATACCTGAAAAACAACAAAAAGATCACCATTGAAGCTACCCAATAGAGCACTCTCCAACATAGATCTATTGAAATATGTAAAAAAGTTAAAAATTTACATTTCAGAGGTATTTCTATGCGTGACTCTCACCTCAATACCACCGAGAAGATATGAAAGTGCTATTATTATATATTAGACAGCGTAGAGGGTCCTGAACTCATTGGGTAGCATATAAGAAAACTAACGATTCAGTCTTTATATTTCGATAGCTTTGGATCGTTGAAACCACCAATAGAATTAGTTCGGTGTTTTATGGGAAATTTAAAATTAAATATAATCCTAATGCTTTTCAAATGTACAATACAACAAATTGCGGTCATTTATGTTTAGAATTTCTTTATAAAAGCAATAAACATGTATGATTTACATTCATTATGTCTCAAATATTCTCATTAAGAGGTCGAAGTTCTACGCTCTCCGTTGACTTTTTTAATCCCATAGAGCTAGATACTCAGTATGATTATTCACTGGCACTGATTGGTTTTCACACCTACAACAGTATACCTAACATCGAGAAGGGTGTAAATAATAAGTTTTATTACTGGGAACTTGGTGATAAATTCAAGGAGAAAGTCATAAATATACCTACCGGATCCTACGAAATAAACGATATTGAATCTTATCTGCAGAATAAATTAACTAGTGGTGTAACGCAAAGCGATTATTTTTTATTGAAACCTAATAACAATACGCTCAAGTGTGAAATTAAAAGTAAACACGAAATTAATTTTACACCTAAAGATAGTTTGGCTAGGTTATAGTGCTCAAGTATTAGAACCTAATAAACTATATCAATCCGATTACCAGTTAAAATAGTTAAGGTTATAACCATCTACGTGGACTGTAATATTACAGCAGGGGCGTTTTACAATAATAAGCCATCACATACAATTTTTGAATTCGGATTGAAAGTCGACCCCGGATACGCTATAGATACAGAACCTAATAATCTAATTTTTCTACCTGTCAATAACAAACAAGAGATACGCAGTATCACCTTGAACATACTCGATCAGAACCACAGCATAAATACATACAGCAGGTTCACTCTCCTTGGCGGGAAAATTTCCCGCGCAAACTGAGCCGCCATGTTCCGGATGGAGAATCTGTCACGTCACCTGTTAGAGCACATATCTGACTGGACGCACGGAGTGTTTTTTTCTCACTCTTACATGCACTGAAGCGCAGTCGCTCTCTCTCACACTTCTGCTCATTGCGTGCAACGAGAATTATGTCGAATGCGTCCTGAAATTGCATATGAATACCAGGGCCGTATTCATAAAGAACTCTAAATTGTTAAATGATACGATACGATTTATAAAGGGTTTCAGTTATGTAAATGAAATGCTAAATCAGACGTCGTTTCACAAATCAAAAATGCGACATTGAATTAATTACACTGAATTGAAGAGTAAGTACTCCTCTCTAATTTATAATCTCATAAGTATTCGTATGCTTTAAGGTATAACAATTAATTGGTTAAGTCTACAATATTGGTGTCTTGCCCGATCCCTTGAACTACCTTCCTAATTTCTTTTTTCTGATTTGATACAGAAAGAAGAATGTTATCGAAAATGAAAAGTCTGGTACGGATTGTTAAAAAGAGACCGAAGCATGGACTGAGATAACCTACAACACGAGGAAAATTTGCTATTTATAAAATTTCGAACATGTGTGCACAATCTGATTATCATTTCCCTTCGACTCACCGCATGCTTTAAGGTATAACAATTAATTGGTTAAGGGGGTCATTCTAATTGGGATTGCAAGTTATAACTTGGTATGATCCTGCTTCCGAGCATTATCGAGACTGCACAACGTTGTATCCTGTTAGCACCGAACATTGCCGAGATTGTAACTTCTTAGCAGTTACTAAGGAGGTACCACCGTTATTAGGTTGCACATTCGATTAGAATGACCCCCTAAGTCTACAACACTGGTGTCTTGCCCGATCCCTTGAATTACCTTCCTAATTTCTTTTTTCTGATTTGATACAGAGAGAAGAATGTTATTGAAAATGAAAAGTCTGGTACGGATTGTTAAAAAGATACCGAAGCATGGACTGTGATAACCACGGTTAGGCGGATCGGATTCCGCTCGCGCTGGCAAGAGCGCGACATCTAAGTGCACTCGATACGGGAATAGCAAATAATTGCATGCATAATTTGCAATAGCAAAGAACATTTAGTATTTAATTTAATTTGTTTAATTTTTAATTCTAAAATACGAAATTTTGTTTAAATTTAACAATTTCTTACGTGATGAAATTAAAATTTCGTCCGACGCTTATGGAGAAATAAGCCAGCGCAATGATCGTACATAAACATGCACAGTATAAGCGGCGATCCAGGCGGACAGTTGCAAGCGGAATCTCATCCTCCTAACCCTGGTGATAACCCACAAAACGAGGAAAATTTGCTATTTATAAAATTTCGAACATGTGTGCACAATCTGATTATCATTTCCCTTCGACTCACTGCAATACAATATATTATTTCCGCACTTGTTAGGAAATATTCCACTTTTCCTAACTCAAATTAGTGGTCACCTCCAAAGGCAATCAGCAGAAAAGGACTACTCCTAAGGACGTATTTGAAATTTTCTTTGATTTTCTATTTTCTTAACTGTGTTACAATTCCTTGATATTAACTTTATTTCACTTGACATAGTTTAACTACTATTGAAGTATATTAAACTGTCTTAGCGTGGGGCATTGTTGCAAGTCGAATTTAGTAAATTACTTTGAAAATTAAAACGATTAAAATGTTTGATATATTTGATATAATTTCGCTCAGCTTTTAAATTCCAATCATTACTTTAGTGTATTAACCTTTAGTAACGTAACATCAGGTATTTGGCAATTAGCAACGAACAGAGTTCAAGCAAATAAATGATGATTCGGCTTGCAATAATGGGTGTAACTACGGGAGGGGACAAGAAGTTTTAAAAAAGCTTCTAAATCGAAATTGTGGCACTTTTTCTTATATAAGTTTTAACGTAAGTAGTTCGTAAGTTTTCCAGTGAATAATTAATTATGTGTAAGTAAGATTTTATTAATATATCTATTTTAGTTTAGGGCTGATTATTATTCTTTGCTCCCGCGCCGTACCCTTAAGAACCCCTTCTAGGCCCTTAGAACCGGCTGCTGGACTCGGTGTGCTCGGCCGATTAAAATAGTTAAGCAGTTGAGTTCTAATTTTACGCAATTTATTAAATTGCGATTCACAGCGCAGTTTTCGCATAAGTGCGACAAGTGCAACGCACAGTCCTGTGAATTTGCAATAATTCTTGCGTTGACTTAGGTCGCGTAACACCCTTTTGATTGGTGCTACTCTAGATTTCGCACACAGTAATCTCACGAAAATGTCACCGTTGTCAGAGATCGCTCTTATGTAAATGTAAGCTCCAAATGCGGCTTCTGATGCATCAGAAAATGCTTGAAGTTCAACGCGTTTAAGACCTGAACTTGGAACATACCTTACAATTTCTATTTCTCTTAGCATATTCAACTCTTTCTTGAATTGATGCCACTTCTTTTTTGTAGTCTCTGGTACGGGATCATCCCAATTCAGTTTGTGTACCCAAAGTTCCTGTAACGTGATTTTCGCTAAAATTAAGCAGGGTCCCACTAATCCCAGGGGATCAAATAATTTAGAGATCGCTGATAACATTTCTCTTTTATACCCGTTTGCACCAACTTTTTAAGCAGAGCTTAAATTTAAGTGGTGTTTAGACTGTGACATTATTTATAGTTGTAACAATATATTAGTCACATTCTAATGGATACTTAAGTTGAAGTTTAATTGTCAATCAGAATGTATTTGACATTATACTGACCATACGTAAATGTCACATTCTAAACATAACTTAAATTTAAGCTCTGCTTAAAAAGTTGGTGCAACCGGGCATTAGTGTTATTTGCAGGGCCTTCTAAATTTTCCACATCATACCTTAAACAGTCTTGTGAGGGTATGCATACTAAACCTAGCGTTTTTCTTTCACCATTGCATGCCAGTGGTAGTGTTTCTTGCTCTTCATTGCCACATATTTCTTTCATGACGTCCTTACTGTTAGAACACCACTTTCTCAATGGAAAACATGAAAATTTCAAAATTGTTTCGATATTACAACTTAACTGGATGGTGTCTTGAACTGAATTGGTCCTAGTTGGTAAGTCATCTACGTAGAAGTCCTTTAATATTACTTCTGCTGCTCTGGGATATTCATCGCGATGGTCGTGTGCAGTTTGTTGTAGACACCTTACTGCCAAGTACGGAGCTGATGCTGTCCCATATGTCACTGTTTTCAGTTGATAATGCTTCAATTGTTTAGTGCTGTCTTCTCGCCAAACAATGCGTTGCCAATTTCTTTCTTCTGGAATTACTAATATTTGCCGATACATCTTTTCGACGTCCGCTGCTATTACGTACTGATGAGTACGAAATCGCACAAGTATGTTGAATAGTTCGTCTTGTATGACAGGACCCACATGTTGAGTGTCATTCAGGGAAATATTGTTTGACGTTTTACATGATGCATCGAATATTACTCTCAGTTTTGTTGTAGAGCTGTTCTGTTTTAATACTGCATGGTGAGGTATGTAATAAATTCCATTTATGTTTGTCATTGGGTCTTGAATTTCTGTCATGTGACCCATTTCTTCATACTCACGCAAGAATGCTACATACTGCTGTTTTAAACTTTCATTTCTTTCCAATCTTCTTTCTAGATTATAAAATCGTTTTACTGCTGTGTTAAACGAGTCTCCCAAATCAGGCTTTTCTTCCTTGAATGGGATGGAAACTATAAATCTCCCATCAGGACTCTTTTGAGTTGTTTCAATAAACTTGTTTCCGCAAAATGTTTCAGCTGGTGTCAAATACCTGTTGTCGTTACATTCTTCTAGTTCTTTTCAGTTGGTTTTGCACTTCAAGATTAGTAACAAGGTTACAATTTGTAGTTTTTCCATATTTGCAATTGGAATAATATGGACCTGCGATTACCCAGCCCAATAAGGTTTTCTGCAGCACTGGTTTGTTGTTGCCCAGTTTATGCCTTTCCGGACATAACAATTCCCAAAAAATATTTGCACCGAGAAGTACATCAATCTTGTGTGTCTGTAACAGGTTATTGAAATCTGCTAGCTTGACGTGCTTTGGTATTTTGTATGTGGAAGTGTCAAATGCGTTAAGATTTGTGCTCTCAGTAATTTTGTTAATTACAAAACATGTGATTTTTGTACTGTACGAATATTGACAGGATGTTAATTGAATATCCGTTTTTCATTTAATGGCCGATAATGTTTGGTTTATACCGATAACCGAAAGGTTTATTTCCGTTGTTTTCAAATTTAACCGATTACAAAATTCATTTGTTATAAAGCAACTTTCAGAACCCGAATCTAACATGGCACGACAGTGATGTTGTTTTCCATTGTGATCCTTTATTTTTACAATGGTTGTTGATAAAAGTACTTTGGGATTTTCTGAATTTACACAATTTGCAGTAATTGTGCTAACTGGACTGACAGATGTCTCCGACTTCTTGTCATCCGTCGTGTCACTTTCAAAGTGTAAAAGTGTGTTATGCTTTCTTCCACATTTTTTGCATGTTCTTGACTTGCATTCATTAACGAAATGGTTTTTTCTTAAACAATTCAAACATAGTTTTTTAGCCTTGACTTCTGCACATCGTTGCTTGGAATCCCAGTTTGTGAAACGTTCGCAATTGAAAATTGAGTGATAATCATCGCAAAATACGCATTTTGTTGAGTTTTTGCCCTCAAATGTCGCTAAGTTCACTGCTGTGGCCGTATTTGCTCCCTTTTGAAAATGTTTATTCGTGTTGTAAATTCTTTTCGAATTTTGATTATCCAAATTTTCTAATAATTCACATCTACCCTTGAGAAAGCCCTTTATGTCATCTACACTAGGAAATTCATCGCCATCTTGAATCCTGCTTTCTTCCCATTCACGTTTCGTTTTATTATCAATTTTTGAAGTAATCATATGTATTAAAAGCGTACCCCAATGTATTGTAGGCTGCCCCAATACCTCTAATGCTAACAGGTGTTTAGTAAATTCGTCTAGAAAATTTCGCAATTCTGTTGCGGATTCAACCTTTAAACTAGGTAGACCAAATAATGCTTTGACGTGATTGCTCACTAGTAGTTTTTTTGTTGTTGTACCGCCCACAAAGTAAATCCCAAGCAATTTGATAATTTACTTCACTTATTTCAAGTGCCTTGATGACTTGTGCAGTTTGACCTTGCAAGCTGAATCTTAAATAATGTAATTTTTGTATGTCGCTTAATTCAGTATTTGTATGTATTATTGACTTAAACGTATCTCTAAACTCTAACCAATTTTCGTAATTGCCAGAAAATTTAGGTAGTTGAATTGTTGGTAACTTAACGTGCTTTAAGTTGCCGCGATTGGAACCAGTAACCGAACCTACTGATTGCAGCGAATTACCGGACTCCGACTTTAAATCATTTTCGCTCGTATGTTTGCTAATTAACGTTTTGGCTTCTGAAATAGCCGCAAAATATGCATTTTCGAACACCTCCCTTTCATGATACTGTTCAACGACGTTTTCATCGTCACAAAAACGTTCAATGTTTGTTTGTATTTCACAAAATTCCTGAAACAGGACCTCTATTCTCGCAACCCGTTCGCGTAATTCCACGAGATCAGATTCGTGTACATGATCTTTGGTTTCTATTGCATTTAAATACGTTTTGAACGCTGTTAAACTGTGTTTAATGTAACCCCGTTTGCGCATGTATAATTTGTTTGAATTTTCCATTTTGCAATATTGCAGGTTGAAACAGGCAGATAAAGCGAAACAAGGATAGGTACTCACGGGAAAATGTTGCTTGTTGCTTTTCCGACGCCTCAAATGCACCCTGATGTCCTCGCTGCTTTCCACGTGTTAACCGTTGCAACCACGTTTTTCTTGGTTTTTGTTTTTCGTACAAATATTGTTACTGAGCCATCCGGTTCGAAGCTGACCAAAATGTTGAATGATTGATTGATTGGGGCTCAGTAACTTTGCCTATGTTGAATAAAATTCACAAAAATGCTGAACACTTCTTTATTATTTGAGTGGACTGTATACACTACTAACGCTTGTGTTAATGCGCATGTGTCCATCACGCCCATGGAGCTTTGTACGGACGACATCTACACGCTTTTAAGGCGCCAATTTTGAATGCATCAACACTGCTGTATTTCATTTTATAGCACTTCAAAGTAGACCATGTTCGCTCACGAAAATAACTTGTACTTTTAACTCACGGTTTAAATAGTTTTTCAGATGGATACAAACAAAAAATCGCTTGAGTCTTAAATTATTATATTTTTGCATATTTTCTCGTCTTGTTGATGCAAAAATAAACAGCATTCCACAAAAATTGTATTTGTTATGAATATTCAAAGTCAATCACTTTTAATTTTTTCATTTTTAACTTTGACCGTAAAAATAGTAAAACGCCCACATATGCCCGCTGTTTTGCAATCACAGTATGAAATTATGATACTTGCACATTATTTTCATGCAACAATATTTTGCGACTTTTTGCGACCTTCGGAGTTAATCCACATTAATCGTGCGTCAACACAATCATGTTAGTAATTAATCTTAAATTCTTCTTAAAAATGTTTCTATATGAGCTAGTACTTTTTAGTTTAACATTTTTCTAAGATCAATTATTGTCATCAAGTATTATTATTTTTGGAAAAATTATTGTTAACCTTTAGATATTAATTTGCTGGCATCAAATTAAAGTTTCCGCTCAGCATTAACAGGATTATTGTAATACTTCTTAAGAATATTTGTTTGTTGTTATTATTTCTAAAATGTCATTAGTATCAACTAATACTATAAATAGAATTAGATTTATTAAATTGTAACGTGAGTTCTCAGAAATATTAACTCCTTTTAATTGCGCTCATAGCCCTGATTGGAAATAACCAATAAATTGTTGTCATTATTTAATCATTGTCGTTTCTTTTGGCATTTTGCTAATCCGTATAACTTGACGTAAGCTTTAAATAATTGCAAATTAAGAAATTAAACATTTCAAATCACTGATTGATGAATACAAGTGCCATCAACGTTGTGTGGTGGGTGTTTGGAAGTTTCTAGTATTGTATACACCCAAATGGAAAATTTCAATACAAATAACGACATCTATATTTTCATAAAGCATAAAAATTTTAACTTTAGTGATGTAAATAATATAACTGAAACTCTATGTGATGAATTCGTTTTGTCTTTATCAGAATCTAATATGAATTTATTTCGTCAAAAATTAGAAAATTTTGCGCTAAACTTAAAAATAAATGGAAGGCAGCTTTCCGCAATGAAGAAAAGTTTCGTGATCAAAATCAAACGTGGCTGAACAGTAAGTTTGAATTACCACAACAAATTATAAGTGAAATTGATGATAAACATGTATTACTTGAACCAGACTATAGAATAGTATGTATGTATAAGCTCTAAAATAAATAACAATACCTCATACACGTAAACTTAAAATTCATTGTCATTTACTATTAATTTTTAAAAGAAACAAACTTTTTTTTTTCAAAATATTATCAAAAATATATTTATTCACTTCTCTGCTAGGTATTACAACTGATCACTGCATAAATATAATTATAATTTGCAATTTTTTATGATATTGCCCGATGTCCGGGTCGCTCCATAAGGCCACTCCACTGTGCGGCGCGGCGGTGCAAACATTATTTCTTCGGTATAGCGAGAATATTTTGATCAACTTAATCACATTTTATTTTGTTATTTGCTGTATTTTTGATCATACGATATAATTTAAAAAGAAAACGAAAACATTCGTTTAAATAACACTCGTTATATCTATGCATCACGCAGCCGTAAACAGCACTAGATACACAGCCAGTCGACCGATCGAGGTTTACAGTGCATCGGTGCGAGCAGCGAATAATATACAACTGAACGCACAAACGGAACTTTCTTCTCGAGTCTTTAGTTATTATAGAAAAATTACAGTTTTTTCTGATCCTGTAAAATAGCGCTGATGAAGTTTTAGAAGTAAGGTATCGAAATTTGCACTTATGGTATTTACAAAACAATTCTTTGCAGTACTATGTGTGCTGCTTGATGAAAACTTTTCCTCGAGATCCTGTAAGGAAGAAACAATGGACTAACCAAGTTAATCGAAAGGACTGGGAGCCCACAAATTATTCACGGCTGTGTGAGGTAAGATTTTTGCCAATGTAATAAAAGTAATGAAAGAAAAGTGATGATATACCTATGTGCAGCAATAAACAACATTATTAATTAATTAATAGATTAATAAAATAATCCTGGATGTAAACGTAAACAAACAGTATTTAGCATAAAGTACTTTTAAAACAAGGATGTTCTAAGTGCCGATTTACTTGCGTAAATGTAGCAACGTCAACAACTTCATTATCTCCTTTGCACTGCGGAATAAGTGATAACTGAATACGATAAGCACAATAACATATTAAAAATATCAAACTAACTAAAGTGTGTATTTTTTAGATACATTTTGCACCTGAAATGTGGGAAAAGCCCAGAGTTGATGGCAAGAGAATATTAAGAAAAAAACCCACGCAAGCAAGTCAATGATGGCATCACAATTGTAATAAAATGTAAGTGCTATTATATTTGTATATAAATGATGTTTGCAGTAAATTTATTATTTATTTATTATATGTGTTATTGTTTTAGATCTACATCACACGACATGTTAGCATAAATATAAATTTTATTTTATAATATCTGTTTATTTTCTTTTCTTAGTTATGTAATTCTCTTCTAAATTAAATATACTTAAAAGTAAAGCCCTTATGATTTTCTTATTTGAAATGCAGTCGTACTAATAATCGAAGGAAGAAAATGGCAAATTAGGATCAACCAATGAATTATTAAGCATAGAAATAGCATCCAATATTAAAACTTTGAAGTTGACATAACCTCTAAATTTGTTTACGTTTCCCACAGGACCAATAGCGTACCGTCACAACAGGGGAATGTTTCTCATTCTTTCAATATAAAATACACAACTGTGAGCTATTGGCACCAAATAAAAAGCTCTTACCAATAATTTTATTCTGTGAAATCCAATGTGTGATTCTAAACGTAAGTAAAACCACTGAAAATGGATATTCAATTTCGATGTGTAAAACACATCCGACGCTGCTGACTTATTTACATTTCAACAAACGTTTACGAAACTGATAAATGATGCTACAAATAGCATAAGAATTAGTCATGACACAAGTTATCACATTAATTTTCATTCAAAACTATTTATTAATATGCAAAATGAACAAATACTTGACTCCGGCAAGTCAGCTGTTCACGAATGCGTCCATGATATGCCCCTCGACCAATCAGACGCTGTGTCTGCTCAAAACAAAGTCACAGGTTATGCCGAATTCAATAACTTGTATACATACTATTTCTATTTATCCGATTTCAGTGGGATAAACCAACGGACGACAACCTAATTTCAAATTTACCTCCTAAGTTAGCACAGATATGGCGTCTGGTTGGCCACACTCTTCTTTTAAGACACTCTAATAGCGTTTTCGATTGACTGCACTAATGCGCACTCAGAATATCTTCATCTCATTTTATTACATTAGGTTAAAGGAAGATATAAATACACTGATGGCCGTATGCACAGACAAATCTTTAGACTTAAGTCAAAGTAAACCTTTACTTTGAACAATGTAACTATACGGCGCGGCGTACAATTTGATACAAAGTTAGCGTAGTATCAAGTCCACCTTGAGATTTGTCTGTGCATATCGCCATGAGTGCAACCGGTGCAGATGAATCGAAAACGTTATAAGTCTTACTAGAGTGCCTTAGGAGTGCGTTCGTAAAGTGGGGTGATTGAGTAAGGTAAAGTAAACAGATGGTAAAGAGTTCCTTTCCATTCCTAAAATTTGGACGAACGCTTAAAGGGAAGCAAATAGGAAACTAACCTCTACTTGTTAGTGTGTTACTATATTACGTATACATAGAATACAATAATAGTTGTTAGGTACAGCTGGTTTTTGATTAAAAAATGGAGAATATTCCGATTCCCATAGAAAGAAATACTAAAGAAATTTTAGTGGCTGCAGCATGTATAACTTTTAAAACGTGTCTAGATGCTATTTTAATTTGTTATGATGACGACATGCAGTTACATATTCCATTGTTGACAATTTTTCACGTTTTCACAAACGTGTTTACATTTATACTTTTAATTACTCTGCAAAAATAGGTTATGAAAACAATTTTCACCCACCTTCCCGCATTCCTAACTGCGGGAACAAAAGTACTCCAGGGTAATTCACCCCGGCACGTTCGTAAAGTTGTTTCCTCCATCTCCCTCTGATTTTACGAACGAATAGGGGAGTAGTAATGTTACCCAAGGAGACTACGAACACACTCTAAAAGAAGAGTGTGGCTATACGTGGCTGAATGTTGCAAATAGTAGGAGGATGCTTTAAATTAGTTTAGCAGTAATTTGCAATAAATTAAAGCTATTTTCAGAAGTGGACTGTATTTCTATATTGTTTACATAACAACTCAAATTGTCTTTTCTATGCATACTGTGTTTTATAGCATATTTAACATCAAACAGTAACTGCAGTACATTACAGTAACATTCTCCCCCCCACGTTAAAATAAAGTTATTTTAATGGAAGGACGCACAATCGCACCACTGGTCTTGATAACTGGCCGGTCTTGGTTTGGATTGTTGCCACTCGTTTCCTATCATCGTTCCCTGGGTGTAGTGATAGTATTCTGCCAAGTTGCCACGATAATGGCTGAGTATTGTCTTCTTTTATTAAGACCAAATCACCTACTTCTGGTTGATTACTACTAGAGCTGTGCCATTTATTTCTTCGTTGTAGATTTGTCAAGTATTCAGTCTTCCAGCGATTCCAAAAATGTTGTATTATCATCTGCATTTGTTGAAATTGATTTAACTTGTTGACTGGTACGTGGTTCAACTCTTCTTCTATTACTGAAGTTATTGGGGCACCAATGAGGAAGTGAGCCGGAGTTAATACAGTAAGATCATTAGATCGTCTGATAGTGGTGAGAGAGGCCGTGAATTAAGAATACCTTCTATTTGACACAATATTGTATTAAAATTTTCTAATGATAAAATGTTACAACCAACTATTTTTTAATGTGCATTTTCATAGATTTTATTGCAACTTCGTGCAAACCACCAAAATGTGGAGCTCTTGGAGGCATAAATTTCCACGTTATAAAATTTTCATTAATAAAGTTTATAAATGGACTTTCGTGGTGACATTCAATAATAGTTTTATATGCATTTCGCAGTTCTTTATCAGCAGCTACGAATGCCTTGGCATTATCAGAATATATCTGCTTGGGCAAACCTCGTCTAGAGACAAATCTTTTTAAACAATTTAAGAAAGAATTGCAAGTTAGATCACTAATAATCTCAAGATGAATAGCTTTAGAAGAAAAGCAAACGAATACACAAACATATATCTTAATTATTTTTTTATTTCTGAGCTTAGTCTCCTTAACCAAAAATGGTCCTGCCATATCTAAAGCAGTAAATAAAAAAGGTCGTGATGGTGTGACTCTATTGACAGGTAAATCAGCCATTTTAATAATTGGACTTTTAGGCAGGTATTTGAAACAAATTATGCAAGACTTTATAATTTTTTTAACTGCATTTTTTCCAGCAATTGGCCAGAAATGTTCCCGTATAGCATTTAATGTTCCTTGTATACCGGAATGAAAATGTTTATTGTGTTCATGTATTATAATTAAATTTGTTAATGCGTGATTTTTAGGTAATAAAATTTGATGTTTTTTGTCGTAAGTTATTAAAGCATGTTTTAATCTACCACCAACTCTCAAAATTCCGTTTTTATCTAAAAATGGTGACAAATGTATTACAGTACTAGTTTTATGTGTTTTTCCGCTTGATAAATTTAAAATTTCCTTTCAAAATGTTGATGTTGGGCTAATTTTATTAGTTTAGTTAAAAGAAATTTGAAGTTCAACTGGAGATAATGTATCCGTAATTCGAAATTCCTTTTTGTAGAAAGATTTTGATAAATCTTAATATACATAAGAGAATACTCAAGTAATTTATTTAAAGAAGAGAACCTGTTAAATATATCCCATGTTTTAATTGTAACTAAGAATGATTTATATTTTATTTCTAGTTCTTCTGATTCAGTAGAATCCATATTTTATCATCCAATATTTTGTATCATTATACATGAATTCAGGACCATGGAACCATTTTGATTTTTGTAATTCTGCAATTGATGTTCCCCGGATGCAATATCTGCAGGATTATCTTGGCCTCTAACATGATACCATTTTTTCAATGTCGGTTAAATGTTGTATTTTAGAAACTCTATTCGCAAACAAAGGTTTTCCATTTTGTGGGATCAGCGCGTAACCAATTTAAAACTATAGTTGAATCTGTAAAATAACTGGCTAAATTGCTTTTGGCATTAAAGATTTTCAAAATATTAATCATTAACTTTGCTAATAAGTGCTCCTAAAAGTTCTAATCTCGGAAGCGAAACCTTTTTGACTGGTGCTACTCGTGTTTTTGAGCAGAGCAACGCAATTTTAATTGACCCATCTGTATTGACGCTACGAACGTATATCATAGCTGCATAAGCTGCTTCATTGCTGTCTAAAAAACCGCAAAACTGGAAATAATCCAAATTGTTAGGAAATACTTTGCGTTTTATTTTAATGTTACATATAGAAAACATTTGATCCTTCAAGTACAACCAAGTACTTTCCAAATCTGGAGGAATTTTCTCATCCCATTCCAATTTTCGTAACCATAACTGTTGAATAAATATCTTTAGTTTAATTGTTATTGAGTTATGACTCCTAATGGATCAAAAATTCGAGAAATTAAAGATAAAATATAACGTTTAGTCAATCTAGTGTTATTATTTTTATCTGTATCTACATCAAAGCTGAATGTATCTGTGTCTGTTTTCCAAATAATTCCCAGCATTCTGTTGTCGTTTTGCCCTTACTTCGTGATTATTATCACTGTTACACAAATTGTTATTTTGAATGATTTCTGGTACATTGCTAGACCACTTACGTAAATTGAAACAAGCTGTTTTAAATATTTCACACAGTTGTTGTTTTAAATTTTTCGCATCATGAAGATTATCACAACCAGTCAGAAGATCGTCGATTATACATGTCATTTAATATAGCATTAGATGCTTCAGGATACTTATCTTGAAAATTGTAGTGCTAAATCCTTGAGGCATCTTGTTGTTAAAAATGTAGCTGGTGCAGTACCGTATGTTACAGTAAGTAATCGATAAATTTTTAATTTTTCATTAGGATTTTCTCGCTTAAATTATTCTTTGGTAGTCTGCGTGTTTTCTGTTACTAATATTTGTCTAAACATCTTTTCAATATCCGCTGTTAAGACGACATTATGTTTTCGAAATTTTTATCAATATGTTAAATAAATCGTTCTGTACTACTGGGCCAATTCGCAAAAACGTCATTTAATGACAACGAAGTACTTGTTTTTGCAGAAGCGTCAAAAGCTACACGTAATTTCGTGGTAGAACTTGCTTCCTTTATAACTGGATGTTGAGGAATATAATATTCTTCAGATTGTAGTGATTGTGTATAGTTTATGGCTTCTTCGTCTGTCAGTTCAAATAGTTTTTCCATATGATTTAATTGTTTATATTCCGCATAAAATTAATGTAATCTTTATTCAAATTACTACTTGACTTTAGTCGTCTTTTCAATACCATAAAATCTCTTTAACGCAGTGTTAAAGCTGTGCCCAAGACAAGTTACCTTTTTCGTTAAAAAGGTAGTGAAACTATATACCTTCCTTCTTCATTTCGCATGAGATTGTTTGTAAATTCGTCTTCACAAATTGTATCTTCTGAACTTAATAAAGTTTCATTTGAAATTCATCTAATTTCCAAAATCTTTGGAGATCTTCATGTAATGTGTTATCTTCTCTTATTGCCATATAACAAGAAGGTTTGTGAAGTTCAGGTATGTTTAATCTTCCAGTAATTAACCACCCAAATTTTGAATTCTGTAAAACTGGTTTTGTTTGCCAAGAGTTACTTGTTTAGGAAGCAATAATTCAAAAAAATATTTCAGCTCCTAACAAAATGTCTATCTCATTGGGTTCATTAAAAAATGGATCAGCTAAATTGATATTTTCTGGAATTTGCATATTATGAGTTTGTATACGTACTATAGGTATTTTCTCTGTAATTTTTTTAACAGACAAGAAATCGAGACACTTTGTGTAACTGGAATAAACCGATTTAATAGTAACGTTTGCTACTTCTTTAGCTTGTGATGTTGTATTATTTAGGCTCGAAATTACTACTGGGGTATTCATTTCACGAGTACTATCGCTGACACTATAAACAGAACGAGAAGCAATAAAACTGTGCGAAATTCGACCGTATTGCACCGACCGAAGTAGGCCTAAATGTTCAGGTCGTAAAATATGTTAATCCGGGATACTCAGGTAAAAACTTCCGAGACGAATAAATACGATTTAGAATATAGATATTAAATTGAATTAGTAAACATTAATTTGAGGCTACATGGAATCTTCACATTTAATCATACACAAAAGTTTTATCAATTTTATTTGTAAATAAATTTTTGAAATGAAAAAAAAAAAAATTTTATTTTATTAAAATTAAGCTTTTTTCAAAACTGTTTAATTAAAGAGAAAATGTTATGAATGTGTTCAGGTATTTTAATACTTCTAGCAAATATGGGAGAATTGATGCTTACCTTCTTGGAAATACATAGTTTAAAGAAACGAATAATACCTAATTAAAAATATTCGTAGACATTACATATATTCTGCTTAAGGGATTAAAATTGTTGTGGGGACGAACTGGATTTATCTGAATTTTTTTCTTTAAATGAAATAATATAAAAGGGAAAATTAAATTTTATACCTTCATTTCTAATACAATCGTGTTCGAGTGTTCATCACAGTAAGTTTAATTAATTGTTCTGAATATGTAGCATCGTCAGTTAGGTCGTCAATACACCATTGCCGGAAAAGGGAAAATTATAGGAATGTGGCAAAGTGGAAAATCGTATAGTGAAATAAGTGAGTCGATTCATAAATCGGTAAGTAATTTTATAACTAAACGTATTCTATTATTATTATGAATAATATTATTTTGAATGATTAATTCATTCAATAATTTATTTTAATTTTTTAAATTAAGATTTATTTTGTACATCTATAAAAAAATTCATAAATTGAAGAATTAAAAGGAAATTCTAAAATAATAAACATATTTTGGAATCAGTACAACTTTGTTTACTTTATTATTATTATTGTTCAAGTTTTTAGAGTTATCTAAAAATTCAAATTAAAAAAATGCATTTTCACAATTTCATAAAAATGTAATACAAAATAATGTAATTATTTCAGAAATCTACCATTCATCGATGGATACTACGTTTCAGAAATGAAGGTTTGTTAGAGAGGAAACGAAGACCGCTTGGTTTAAATAAAAAAAATACACAAAATGATGACCAAGAAATCGTAAATGCAGTACAAAATACAAAACAATCCTTTTCTTTCTAGTCAACATATTTTAAATGTCACAGGAATTGGTTGTTCAGCTAGGACCATCATAAGAAGGAGGGTTACATAACCGGAAATCAGCGAAAGTTGTAAATTTTACACCGCGTCATGCCAAGATTAACATCTCGGCAATATGTATGTCAACATGTCAAACAGCATTTATTACCTTTGGCGGATGCTAATGATGGAGGGATTGCATTTGTCCAAGATAATTCGGCCATTCATACTGGCAGAGTCGTTCCGGAATAGTTTGAAGAATATCAAGAAATTGATGTGATTCCCTGGCCTGCTAAATCCCATGATTTAAATCCTATCGAAAACTTATGGGCACATGTTATTCGACATTGGGATGATGGAAATGCAAACTTAAGAAACAGGCAGTATTTACAAGAACACATAAATAGAACTTGGAATCAATTGGGATTAGGAAATTTATGCCAAAATTTAGTTGGTTCCATGCCGAGAAGACTGCAGGAAGTCATCGCAAATGGAGGATACTATACAAAATATTAATGTAATTATCTTTTGTGTTATTTTTTATAACTAAAAATTATTTGGAATATATATTTTATTTATTAAAATGTCTGCTTCTTTCTTAAAAACAGAAACAAAAAAATTAAATATTGAAGTTTTCATACCGGGCTTTCAATAAAAAAACTTTGCAGGGACAGGGAGTATAACTTGCTTTTACTCCATTTAAATTACATTGCAACAAATGTTTTCATGACATCTGAAAGTGACTTTAATTTTAAAGTCTCCTTTAAATTCGATTATGAAACTGGCCCTAATAGTATTAATTTTGTAAATCATTAATGCCCGGTTTCTGGAACGTTACATAAAGTTAACGGTCCGATAAAAGTAAACGTTGCTATGGCTTCACATTGTAGTGTTACTTTTATTTGCAGATGTGGTAAGTATTTAATTTGTCTATCTTCTCTTTTAATTTAATCTTTATATCACATCCACTACACAATTATGTAGTCTAGTAGTCTTATATGAATTCTATTTTATAATGTCAAAGTGACATTTCAGGGTGGGAACTCTCAATGTCAGTTGTAATCCAGTTATTTATTATAATTTTGAAGAAAATTCTTTTGAAGATAAATTGGTGAGTAATTTAATTGTTTAATTTTGTAATGTATGTGCAAAATTCTAAAGAAATAAAGGTAATCCCTCGTTTGCCAAGTGTTGCTACCTGTTACGCCCAATCGCGAAACAAGCGATAAGACTCCTATGATACTTTAGAACTTTATAACGTTTATATGTAGTGTGATGTTGAATTAGAATTTTTATATTATTATTATAGATAGAGCCTTATTTGCCAAGTGTTGCTACCTGTTACGCCCTATCGCGAAACAAACAATAACTCTTCTTTAATAATAAAGATTCTTTGTAGATGTGTGTTGACAGTTCAAGTGATTGATAAATGACAAGATGTGTTATATGTAGTGTATTTTTAAAGCCAAAAGAATTTTTTTAAATCAAAATAAACTTACTTTAGCGTTATGCAATGATACATCCCTGGACAATGGTTTGATTTAATTGAAATATAGAATTGAGATTTTTTAAATATATATTGTCAAGTTTTTTTATAATAACAAAATTTTTAATGTGTATCGTTTGGTATCTATTGAAAGATTAACGTTTTGTGTGCATATCCTCCCCATTACACCTCGGTTTGTTTATTCTCTTAGGTGATCAACCCCTCCATTTTATTTACAAATACTTCACTCAATTTTACACTTCTGTCACACAAAACGTCAATCTGACAGATAACTTAAATATTTCAAATTTTAAATTAAACTAAGTAAGTATTCCATTAACATTTCAATAAAATCTTAAATTAATTAACATTCTTAAACATAATAACCTAATTATTTGAATAATAACAATTTTTTTTTAATTTTTTAGGACGCTGGATCTTGACGTATGCTCCATCTTGAAGATGTTTCATCCCGAAGAATACCGCGCCTGGACGAATGCTGCATCCCGCAGAACGCCTCTCGCATGATGTTGATAAAGAATGCTTTCATCTTGTGAAACGTTGTTGACTTTGTGAATGTTATGAAGAAACTTATTTTTTCATTTTTGGGAAATATTGCATGAAGAATATTGCATTTTGGAAAGTTTTTTATTAGATGTAAAATTTGTCGGAAACAGCATACGATGAATAAACTTCTGGACATACGTAAATATCACTGCAACATGTTAGAACTATAGGAATATTTTATTTTATCTATTAGTTAACTTTATGAAACGTTTCAGAAACTCGCCCTAAGTTATTTTTCTGAGATTAGAAATGATAAATTATAAATTTATTAATAATTATGAATAAATGATTAATTATTTAAGTAATAAAAAATTAATACATTAAGGCCCGATTTTTTCATCTCCAGTTAACTTTATCTGACGGTTTATTCCCATAGTAACAATTGTGATCACAATCGTTACTATGGGAATTAATCACCAGATAAAGTTAATTGAAATGAAAAATCCGGCTTCATCAACACGGAAAAAATAATTTAAAAGAGCAGCTGTTTTACTTATTTAAAATTATGCTAGTTATTCGGATATTTTATTGTCGAGGATGGACGTTTACTCCGGCACGCGGCAGGTAGTAAGTACTATCGCTGACACTATAAACGGAACGATTGAAAATTTGCTTGGCACTAATGCCTCTTACGACCTAGCGAAATTGAGCCTTATAGCACATTTCATTGCATTACCTGCCGGTGCAGGGGTAAACATCTGGAGTATTCTCTTCTGGTTTGCTCATTTGAAATTAAAATAAGCAAATCAGTTGTTTTCCTATATTAGAATCCTGTTAGAATTAATTTTCTGATGTTAATATTATAATTATTCGTTTTAAATAATAAAGTCATTTTCAATTAATTTATTAATATTTCATAAATATATAAGAATTTGTTTATATTCAGTCAGTAATGAAGTGGACAAATTATGTTAGCCAGCATAATACTATAAGCTTAAACATTTCGGAGCTAATTTTAAGAATTTAAATAATTAAAACCAATGTTATAATGATTAGTAAGCCAGTGACTATATACTATTTTCCAGTTAAATATATACTTAGAAATAATATTTATAGTTAGTTTCTGAAACGGCACTCCATTTTGATTTATTTAATGCATATTAAGCATTTTGCAAAAATTAGGATAGCCTGTAAGTATTATGTGGAGAAGAAACAAATTTTTATCCAGTAAAACTATATTTGTTTAAAGAATTTACAGACGTTTTGTCAAAATGAATAAAGCTAAATTAAAATATTAAGCTACTAAATTTTGAAAGTCTTTTATGAAGATACTGTAGGTAATATTAATTAATCTCAATTATACAAATATTTAAAAAAACAGCAACAATCAGAACAGACAAAAAAAACTAGTAAACAATTGTTAAATACAAATGATTATTATTGTAAAATTTATTAAACATCAATAACAATAATCAGTAAAACATGGAAAAGAAATAACTATCCACTTATCCAACATTTAGTTGAGATTTTGAAATTTCGTTCATACTGACAAATTTTTACTCCATTAAAAATGGAGTTGCTGGTTCTTAACGACGCACTTCCAGTGGAAAATAAAACTTCTTATCGTTATAATAATAATAATAATGTTTATTTGATCTGCTGAATAAAAACAAGTAATTCCAGAGACATGTTCAGTAGTTTCATACGTTAAGCTGTGGAATATAATTTTAATTTCTAATTTCAATATTGTTCTTTTTTGTTTAGAAAAGAAAAACATTTCAAAATAACTTTCTTTATATAACATATATAATACAATTCGTTTTTTACATAAATACTTGAAAATATTAATATTTAGTATAGTAGTATCCTTCATTTGTAATGACTTCCTCTAATCGCCTCGACATAGAACCGACTAAATGTAGGCATAAATTTCCTAATTTCTGGATGTTCTTCAAACCATTCTTGAACAACTCTGCCAGTATGAATGGCCGAATTATCCTGGACAAATGTAATACCTCTATCATTAGCATAAGCCAAAGGTAATAAATGCTGTTCAAGAATGTTTGTATATTGCCGGGATGTTAATCTTCCATTAAGTGGGACTAATTCTACAGGACCATGCGTTGACATACAGCCCCAATAGGCGACTGTCACTCGACCACTTATCTTTGTCTTATTGACATATGGTGTAGCATATCGTGTATTTACTGGACGATAAACTAGTTTTTGAATATTTTCATCCGACTAAACAATTTCTCGTCAGAAAACAATACATTTTACCAGTTTCTGTACAGATTTTGAATTTCAAAATTGACTCTTTCTTCGGCATGGCGCGGTGTGAAATCTATAACTTTAGCTTATTTGAGGTTTCGTAACCCTCCATTGGCAAGTCTTCTTATAACGGTCCTCGTCGAACAAGCAATTCCCATTGTGTCTAGAACTTGCCGACTGGAAAGAAAAGGACTATTTCTTATTGTATTTAAGATTTGTTCATCCTCATTGGCTGTAGTTTTCTTATTTAGACCAAGTGGTCTTCGTTTCCTCTCTACCAGACCTTCGTTTCTGTAACGTGGTATCCATCGGTGAATGGTAGATTTCTGAAATAATTAATTACAATATTTGAAATATATGAATAAATAATGAAACTCTATTGTGTAAATTATGATTTCCTTACACTTGAAAAAAAAAAAGAATTATTAAAGAATTAGAGCCAGTTTTATAATCGAATTTAAAGGAGACTTTAAATTTAAAATCTCTTTCAAGCGTAAAACAGCTGCAAAAATTCATTTGTTCACACATCTGAATGTGACTTTCATTTTAAAATTCTCGTTTAAATTCCATTATAAAACTGGCCCTTATAGTGTTTCTAAATTTCCAAAAGCTAATAATTTTGAAAATTCAAAGTTTCTTTTCAATTTCTGCATTTTTCCAGTAGTAAAAAATAGCAAGTAGTAAAATTCATATATTTATTAACAGAATTCAGTGACATCTTAATTTTGCACACAACATAAAATATTAGTATTTTATTTGAGAATTCTTAGAAACTAAATCACCGAAATTAAAAGCAACCTAACGTGGTTTATGAAATCAAATGTTTAAATTTTAATACAGGTCACATAGAAAAAAATTTAAACCAATATAAATATTGTGTTCAAAAAGTAATGAAAATCATTAACATTCGTTAGAAAATAATTATAATTTTGATTTTGAAAATACATACTAATTATATTATATATGTATACAGGGTGCAGCACCCGGTATATATATATATTATATTGTGAATAATATTTTCAAAAGACGTTTTATAGAATGCAGCAAAATTCAGATATGACTGAATTTTGTTAATAAATATACTGATTTGCTAATCAATATTTAATAAAACTTATTTAAAAAGTATTAAAATAAATTAATTATTTAACATAATTTTTAGATATAAAGAGTTCATTTTACCTTTTTAGGTTCTTTTGATAACTTTATTTCTTTATTTTGACTCCCGACGAAGCTATCAACTGATAGTGAATTTTAAGTGTCCGTTAAAAGAATTTATTACACAATAATGATAATAATAATAGAATACGTTGAAATAAATAAATTGACTTACCGATTTATGAATCAACTCGCTTATTTCACTATACGATTTGCCACTTTGCCCACATTCCTATAATTTTTCCTTTTTCTGCGATGGTGCACTGTGGACCTAACTGATGCCGCTCCATTTTCAAAACACAATCGAACGCAATTAGTATAGAAATGAAGAAACAAAAAATTCTTCTACCAATTTATATTGTTTCATTTAAAAGTAGGGATAAATCCTATTCACTTACCCTCATAATTCATTATAGTGGCAAAACCCAGAACATAATTTCTGGGAATATTTTTAATTCGGTTTCACTTATTTCTTTAAACGATTTCCAAAAATATAAACAGATTTAGTATTATTTACAGTATAAGCAGACCCAATCTTTCTCAGAAAAAAAATAAAGTAAGCACTATATAAGGAATTCTCACATATATGTATGCTAATTTTAGTGTAACAAAAAGAATTTGATCGTAGTTTACTTATCCGAGAAAATAATAGTACAAAGTAATGACATCAAATTTATTATAAAAAATAAATCCTAGAAATATTTATTTACAAAAAAGGAATTGTTGAAACCGAAATTATTTGTGTTTGACTGAATATGCAGAAATAAAAGATACGAACATGAGACCCCAAATTTATATTTGCTAATTCAATATTCAATTTTAATACCCGTTTCCTAAAGCGTATTTTTCCTGTCCAAGATTTATACCTGGCATCCTAGATTAACACATTTTATGACCTGAGCGTAAGGCTCACATCATGCCGGTGCAATAAGGTCGAGTTTCGCACAGTTTTATTGCTTCTCGTTCTGTTTATAGTGTCAGCGATAGTACAATAACATGCAATAAGGTTGAGTTTCGCTCGTTCTTCAGACACGTTACTGCCAAGCAAATTTTCAATCGTTCTCTTTATACTGTCAGCGATTACATATTTTCAGTTTTTGAAGTAATTTATTTGTAATGTAATTACTATCGCTACCGTTGTCAAGTAACGCTCTAGTCTTAATAAATTCACCTTTCGAATCTTTAATTTCAATTACTGCTGTGCTTAAAAATATATGAGATGATTTGTTAATACAATGTGACGCAATTGTCATTTGTTCTTTATTGTTATCAGTAGATAGTGAAAGTTTATTAGAAATGTTATTATATTTGGTATCATTGTGAAGTAATGTATGGTGTTTTTTGTTGCATTTAAAACAATTTCCAGATTTGCAATTTGCAACTGAATGTCCCTGTAATAAACAATTTGTACATGCCTTACCTTCTTTTATAAATTCAAAACGTTTCGAAGGTGTCTGCATTAAAAATTCTTTACAAATATAAATTGCATGTGATCCCTTGCAAAATATGCAGTGTTTCCGTGATGCTACACTAGAAATTGTTTTTGGTTTAGTTTCAGCTGATTTAGGATTATTATAAGAAATGGTTTCTAATAACTGACATCTTTTTTTTAGAAAGTCAACTAAGTCACTCAACTTGGTAAATCTTTCTGAGAATTACTTTGTTCCCAAAGCGTTCGTGTATACGAGTCTAATTTACTAGTTATTAAATGTATCATAGGTGTATCCCAAAATTCAACTGGTTGTTTTAAAGCCTCTAAAGCACGAAAATGATTCAGAAATGTATCTAATAAATTTCTTAGTCCTGAAGAGTTTCCTTTAATAATTGGTGGTAAATCAAATATGCCTTTTATATGCACATTAACTATTAATTTCTTATTTTCGAAACGATCTTTCAATAATTGTAAAGCTAGATTGTAATTAGCTGTAGAAGTTTCTAAATACCGAATCGTTTCTGCAGCTGATCCTTTAAGTGACAAATTCAGGTACATGAACTTTTGTATTTTGAAAGCTTTGGATTTTCATGGATTAGCGTACAAAATGCTTCATTAAATTTGTACCAATCTTGATAATTTCCGTCAAAAGTTGGCAAATTTATAATTGGTAGCTTCACTATTGCATTATTCTGATCATTATTTGTTTCTGAAACTAATAAATTAGAATTTGAATCATTTTTAGATTCTATAATATGTTTACTAAGAATTGTTTTTGCAAGAGAAACTGCTTTAAAGTATAAATTTTCAAATTCTTCGCTATCTACGTCATCTGTACTGTCATTGTCGGGCGCGTCAATATTTAATCGCAAACCTTGAATTTGTCTTTGTACTTGATCGTACTCAGCTAATGCACCGATTCTAGAATCTAATCGAGTTTGTAATTCAATTACTGAAGAATTATCATCAAAGTTTTGAATAAATTTTAAAAACTTTGTGATGCCAGACTTTATTGTAGCCCTTTGTCGAACTAAAACCTTTAATTCTTTGCTCATTTTTGATTAAGGAGAAACGTGTTAAAGCAATGAATTAGTTAAATTATTTGTAAATGTCACAATTGACTGATATATTATTGACAAGTAGCTTGCTCAAGATAAAGAAAATAATGTTCTGAATTTGAGAATAAGGCTAAACAATGTTTATTGCAATAATTGTGTCAAATAGAAAGCATCAATCAAACGTCCTCACTCACTTTTCTTATATCTCCGTCAGCGTAGTGGTTATTCTCAATGAATCAAATCCTGTGCCTCTGCTGTTCGCAACGAACTGCTCGTCAGCTCGCTCCAAATTTGCTACGAATCTTGTACTTCGGTCTGTGCTTCGGTCACCGTCAGTTCGCAATGAATCGAAGGTGTTCCAATCCTCCTTTGGCTCTCAGGAATTACAGGGATATGTATATCCTCGGCTCGAATGGACCAAAATTGAATGTTGCAAATAGTAGGAGGATGCTTTAAATTAGTTTAGCAGTAATTTGCAATAAATTAAAGCTATTTTCAGAAGTGGACTGTATTTCTATATTGTTTACATAACAACTCAAATTGTCTTTTCTGTGCATACTGTGTTTTATAGCATATTTAACATCAAACAGTAACTGCAGTACATTACAGTAACAGTGGCCATATTAATCGCGAGCGATTTTCGACTTTATATGTATAGCAAGGTCGGTAGCCATGTTTGTTCTAAATGTGTTCCTGCGAGAGGTTATTCAAAATTAACTTCAATTGTGACGATTTCTACAGTGCTAACTTGATTATTCAGTTGAGTACTTTTTGATATTATATGCGTTGTTGAGATTATTGTTAAATGGCATTTTTTAAACGGAAATAATTACATAACCACAATCTTGACTAATACTAATAACTACATAAGAACTAAATAGAAATATACTATGTGTTTTTTTAAAAATGCCATAAGGGGTGGCTGTGGAAAAGAAAATTCATGTCTTAGCTCCATTCATTTACTCTAAATTTTCAGATTTGGCATGTGTTAGATGCCAAGCTACGACATAAGTTTTAATTTTCATGGCCAACCTTTATGGCATTTTTAAAAAAACACATGTTACTATAAATATACTTAAAAATAAAGCTGGTATGTTTTTCTTTATTTAAATGCAATGAAGGTAATCATCACTCGCAGAAAATAACATGCAACCATAAACGGATTGACCACTACTTCATTTTGAACTTGCCTCCTCAATTTAGAACAAACGTGGCGCCTGTATGGCCACACTCTCATTCTAAGTCTTACCACAGTATAAACAGCATGGAAACGGCACCTTTGATCTGGCGGGGCAAGATTCTTTGACCTTGGCGCCATTTTGCAGATGGATAAACTAGTGCCGCAATAAAAATATTTTGGTAATCCAATTATTTAGATTATTTTGTTAATCGGATGACAGATTATTTTTAATTTGAATTATCCGATCACTACTTGAAAGCCTAGAGTTTAAGTTTACTCAGTGTACCCCAGCACCTATTATGCTGCTAATTACACGAGACACCACTGATCATATCCGTGCAATTTAAGGGCGCATTCGACATAATGCTCGATACACGCAATGAGCAGAAGTGTGAGAGAGCGCAGCTGCGTTTCAGTACATGTTAAGCGGCATTTACATTTACGAGTACTCGTATCCGAGTTGCGATACTCGGATGTTAATTCGCATACGAGTAAGCGTTTACACTTCCGAATTAACATCCGAGGTGCATCCGAGAATCCCAACTCGGATCCGAGTACTCGTAAATGTAAATGCCGCTTTAGAGTGAAAAAAGAAACACTCCGTGCGTCAGGTCGAATGCACTCTAACAGGTCACATGACAGATTATCCATCCGGAATATGGCGGCTCAGTTTGCGCGGGAAATTTTCCCGCCAAGGAGAGTGAACCTGTTGTAAGTATTTATGCTGTGGTCTTACTAAGATTACTGTATTTAGAAGGTACCGCTATTCATTTCCGCGGCTTTGAGCCCTAAATTAAAAAAGACGCGATGAAACGCTAAGAAAAGAAAAGGATAGATACATAACAAGTTGCTGTTGCTAGGGAGTTTATGAATGAATTTGATTAACCCAAAATTAAAAGAGATAGAAAGTTGGCGCTACCTTCTCAATATAGTAACCTTAAGTCTTACTAAGGTTATGCCCGTATACATAGACAAATCTTACACTTAAGCCAAAGTAAACCTTTACTTTGAACAATGTAACTATACGACGCATAATTTGATATGAAGTAAGCTTTGAGTATCACTTTTTCTTTAAGTCCACCTTGAGATTTGTCTGTGCATACGGACCTTACTCTATTGTGAAGGTAGCGCCAACTTTCTATCTCTTTTAATTTCAAATTCATTCATAAACTCCCTAGCAACAGTAACTTGTTATGTACCTATCCTTTTTCTTCTTTAGCATTTCACCGCGTCCTTTGTAATTTCGGGGACGAAAGTCGCGGAAATGAATGGCGGTATCTTCTAAATACAGTAACCTTGTCTTACCCGTCAGTATGGTACATTCACATCTCTTTTATTTAATCTATGGTATACCCATGGATTTAAAACAATGGATGGTTAACTATAGGGATAGGAAGTGAAGCAGGTGGTACACGTAATTCGTCATTTGCGACCTAGGCAACACAATCAGCTCGTCATTTAAATTACATACTAATAGTATGTTCCATAAATCAACTTTTAATAACCAACGGTTTGGTTACGGTTAATGTTGGTTATTGAAAAAGCAGGTTATTTATAAAACGCTACGGTCATCATCGTTCACCTTGGAAATTTTATTCTCCGAAATAAAAAACATAACCTTATTTTTTATTTGGAAAATTAGGGTGTTGGTGTTGTCTTTAGTCGCATTGTTATTATTTATCATATTACGTACTGGATTATGAATGTAAATAACTGTAAATCATATAGAGAAATTTTTGCGGAATCATTTTCAACATCTGATGAAAGTGAAAGCAACAGTAGAATTTGAATTTCCAAATATTAATGTTTTTGTAAAATAATTAATATCAAATATGTACTATTTCACTATTCCAGACGACTCATCTATTGTTGATCTCAAAATTAGAAAAATATGTGTGGATTTACAGCTAAAAAATCAGATAAAAAACCTAATTCTGCAGAACAATAAGCCCACGTCAGTAATGTGGTAATACTCCCTAAAATTTATAAAGCTTCATTAATACTTAAATCTACGTATGGTTTTATGAGAAAAAGAATTATTTACCTTCAAATAATCAATTTCTTATTAGTAGATACCATAGAGTAATAATATCTATATACTAGATACTTAGTTACATTTCGTAAATTGGCGGTTTTCGATTTAACCACAACTTACTACATTTCTGTTCTGGTTACTTTGGTTGTGACCACGAGTTACCGTTTTCAGGAAACCGCGTTTCATAAATAGATATATTTCAGGAACATATTATTTATGGAACACAAAACCGAAACCACGGTTAAAATAGTTGATTTACGGAACATAATCTTAATGCACAGAATAACTAGCATGGAAACGGTTTGTCGGCACCTTTGATCTGGCGGGGCAAGATTTTTTGACCTTGGCGCCATTTTGCGGATGGATCCACCAGTGCCGCAATAAAAATATTTTTGATAATCGAATTATTTAGGTTATTTTGATCATCGGATGACAGATTATTTTTAATTTGAATTATCCGATCACTCTTGAAAGCCTAGAGTTTAAATTTACCCTAGCATGCATATTCGAAAGCACCTATTAATTATGCTTCTAATTACACGAGACACCGCTGATCGTATTCGTGCAATTTAAGGGCGTATTCGACATAATCTTCGATGCACGCAATGAGCAGAAGTGTGAGGCAGAGCGACTGGGTTTCAGTGCATGTAAGAGTGAGAAAAAGAAACACTCCGTGCGTCCAGTCGAATTCAGGTTAGACAGATTATCCATCCGGAATATGGCGGCTCAGTTTGCGCGGGAAATTTTCCCGCCAAGGAGAGTGAACCTGCATGTATGTATTTATGCTGTGGTAAATGTCACTAATAGCGAGTTCCACTTCACAAATCAGAGTTGCCCCAATTCCGTTCTGGTGTCGCTCCATGCAAGCACGCACTAGGTGCGCACTGCTTTAGAGCGCACTTTGAGCGTGCCATTGCATGCATACCTATAAACCCTCTTTGGTGCGCACTTTGTTCGAACAAGTTGTTTCTTCCCTGCCTCTGGTGAAGTGTCGTGTATTTGGAACGCGGAATTCTTTCAATTCTGTTGATTTAAATTCTTTTTATAACCTCAAAAATAGAAAAAGAATGTGTAGTGCTGCCGAAGTCCCAGTAGTACATTTTTATGTGAACGTACTGACCTTGATAATAATGAAAATTTGTTGGAAAAGAATGAAAAATCACTTCGTAATGAATCGCACTGACTACCAGAGACAGTGCAAGAATTATTGCCCTGGGGCAATGCTTTTTGCTCACGAAAATTAAGTGGAACGCGCAACTCTGTATTGGTGCTAGATCAAATAAGAGTGGAACGCGTATCTCTGTTCCGGTGCTAGGTCCAACTAAGGCACTTGATCTGTCTGTGGACACAGGTACTGCCATCATATGTTTTTGACACTGACAGTGGCTATTTGACCATGAACAAATTGGTTGTCATTGTGACAGTTCTTCCGTTCAATTTTCGCTTCTTGGCGTTATACATTTAAAAACAGCCTGGATAATGCCTAAAGTGTGTTGTGTTGCCCATTACAAATCAAATGCTACAAATTTAAACTTTTTAACGTTCCTACAGGTGCATACAGCTTTTCTTTTTCAAATGTCATAAGCTCGCAAAAGATATATTTGCACATTTCATATAATTTAATGTATTTTTTGACTTAAGACAAATTTTGTTGCTTATTTTAAATAAATTTGTTAAAATACATCAGAAATTGTTTTTAAATTTGATCTAAAATATGTGTAGGTAGGTATACGCAAATTTTTTTGTAAATGAGAACTTTACGCAAGAAAATGTGTACGTAAACCAGTTAATTTGTCGCTAGTAAAGCTAATAAACATTAGGAAAAGCTTAGCACATTAATAAGTTAACTTTCAGTTTGGAATATCTCAGCTATGTTCTTTTGGTTATTAGGTACTTGATTATTACTTACAGTTTTCTAATTTATTTATTTATTTATTATGTCATACTTTCCCGTAAACGCTTAAATTTATTCTAAACTCACATTTTGTGTCAATAAAATGGAAATTTAAAGTCATTTGGGGCTTGATTTATATAAAGTATTCCAGTTTGTCATTTTTGACAACTAATTTCTTCAAGGTCAAATAGCCACTGTCAGTGTCAAAAACATATGATGGCAGTACCTGTGTCCCTAGACAGAAATCGAGTTCCTTAGGTCTAACATGAGTGGAACCCGCAAATCTGTTTCAGTACTAGATCCAATAGGAGTAGAACGTAAAACTCCGCACGAGTTCGCACTAAGTGCGCACCAGGGCGGGAAGTGGAACTCGCTATAATGGCTAAGTTCATTTTAAAACTCCATCGAGCGAGTAGTGTCAGAGCAGAGTGCGTGACGTCATTGACAGAGCTTCGTGGTTCACGCGAACGACACAAAACTCCAGCCAGCTGTTTAAGAAATTTGTCAAATGTCAAGTACGATAACGAAGTTATTTTATGGTTATTTTTGATTGCAAATAATAAACAGACAGAATTGCGTTTAGTTAATAAATAATAAATTGTACACTCTCCATAATTTTGATAAATACACACCAAAACTTAAATTTAAGGTTAGAATATGCACATGTGATTACCAACAATAACAAGTCAAATTCGCAGTGCGCATGCGGAACTTCAGAACTCTACAATTGAATCCAGAGCACATCGAGCAAACTCCGTGCAACATTTGAGTGCCATGTCGAACGAAATAAACTAAACTCCGTGCACTAAAACGAACGTGTTTGTGAACTCCGAGCGCTCGGAGCTCTTAAACGTACTTAGCCAATATAAACTGTCTTTTTAAGGCTAGGCGCATATTGAGACGCGTCTGGCGCGTGCAGCGTGACACAGCGCAGCGCGGGTTTTTGTAATATACGGAATTAAATGGGACAGCGCAAATTGGAGACACGACGCTAGGCAGCGCTAATCGCATCGGCTGCGAGACGCGTGACGTAAAACAAAACACGCGACACGTGTGGCGCGAAATCTGTGTCTCTGCCACTGCGTCACGCGTCTCGCAGCCGACGCGATTAGCGTTGTCTAGCGTCGTGTCTCCAATTTGCGTTGTCCCATTTAATTCCGTATATTACAAAAATCCGCGCTGCGCTGTGTCGCGCTGCGCTGTGTCACGCTGCACGCGTCAGACGCGTCTCAATATGCGCCTAGCCTGAGGCTAGGTGTATTTTTTATCATGTATTTTTACAGTATTTTTACCACGATTATTGCTGGCCACAAATAACCAATGATTAAAATTGGGTTATCCATGATATTTGTGACTGTTTGAATAATGATTATTCAGGTAAATTTACCATGAAATTTTTTAGTGTAGTCAAGGATTAATGTATCAAAACATAATTACATTTTAGAATACTTATATAACCATAATGCTGTTGTCGACTTGTACTTTTGTGAACTGAGTGTATTCTCATCTCGTTTTAGCTTTAGTAATAGCACAGCATAAATACATACAGCAGGTTCATTCTCCTTGGCGGGAAAATTTCCCGCGCAAACTGAGCCGCCATATTTCGGATGGATAATCTGTCTAACCTGTATTAGTGTATTCGACTGGACGCACGGAGTGTTTCTTTTTCTCACTCCTACAGGCACTGAAACGCAGTTGCTCTCCCTCACACTTCTGCTCATTGCGTGCATCGAACATTATGTCGAATGCGCCCTTAAATTGCAGGAATACGATCAGTGGTGTCTCGTTTAATTAGCAGCATAATAGGTGCCTTCGATTATGCATGCTGGGGTAAACTTAAATTCTAGGCTTTCAAGTAGTGATCGGATAATTCAAATTAAAAATAATGTCATCGGATGATCAAAATAACCTAAATAATTCGATTATCAAAAATATTTTTATTGCGGCACTGGTGGATCCATCCGCAAAATGGCGCCAAGGTCAAAAAATCTTGCCCCGCCAGATCAAAGGTGCCGACAAACAGTGTCCATGTTGGTTATGCTGTGGTAATATACAGTTCTTTCGCTCGATCTTTGCAGTTACGTCAGAAAATTATCGACTCAAAATGACAAACTTATAAATTCTATCATTGTTTTAACATACGTATTAGATAAGGATAAAAGAATATGTTGATTTCGTTTCTCGAATCGGTAAAGTGTGACGTGACTGCAAAGATCGAGCGAAAGAACTGTAGGTCTTATTTTCTAAGTTCCGTTGTACGTCATCAACGTGTCATCAACAGAACAATCAGTCATGCCAACTTTCATCTCCGAATGCAACCACATTCTTACGTGAAAATCGACCGTCCGCTTGAAAAGTTTGTTGGCAATAAATTGCAATGTTGTCAAACGTCACCGCTGCCATTTGATTTGTTTACATTTGGTCCGTGAGTGTTGGTTTGTGTTCAAAACGTTGTATTAGTGTATTCCAGAGGCAATATTTAATAGTTCTTTTCAGAGCTCATTATTGCGTGAATTAATACAACATGCCGCCAGGATTAAATTTGCAATCACAGCAAATGGTTGCTTCTTTAATTACGTACTTTGAAAGAGAACGTGACTGTGGAGGGCCCTTAATTCCGTTAACAGCTGTAAGGGAGGTAATGTGCATAATTTAAAAATTTTGCTTTGTATAATTTCTTATATATTTCACAGCGAGTTGCAGATGCTCTGCAGTTGAATATTTCCACTGTCAGTCGTATTTCATCTGACATTAGGAAAGGCACCCCATTGTCTGGGCCTTCTAAAAAACGTGTACGTTCAAAACCGACAACCGACCTAGATTATAACCACCAAGCTACTATTCGTGAAGTAATATACAAGATGTACGAAAGAAGTAAGATTTGTGTTCAATCAGATATTTTTAGTTACTATAAAAATTGTTCGTTTCAGAAGACCACATCACTCTAAAAACATTATTGGATAAACTCAAGACTAGAGCTTTATTTGATGGAAACATAAGTTCCCTTTGGAAGGTAGTGAAACAAATTGGCTTCAAATGGCGCAAAGATGATCCACGGCGAGGTTTAATGGAACTGAGTAATATCGCTTTCAAAAGAGTAAATTTTTTACGTTCTTACATGGACAATAAAAACGAAGGAATCTATCAGTTCGTCTACCTTGATGAAACTTGGATATTTCAAGACGGAACAGTTGGACGTTCATGGCAAGATAAAGACGTTAGAACAGTGAAGACTACTAAAGTTGAAAGTAAAAGGTTAGTCAGAGAACTTTTATGTAGGAATATATCTAGAAATATAATATTCTTTTATTGTAGGTTTGTTATTCTTCATGCTGGGAATGAACATGGATTTATCCAAGGTGCAGAATTAATTTTCTCCACTAAAAACAAATCCTCAGATTACCATGGCGAAATGATTAGTGACAATTTCTTACACTGGCACTGGTTTGAAAATAAATTAATTCCAAACTTAGAGGAACCATCAATTATCGTAATGGATAATGCTTCATATCATAGTGTAGTAAAAGAAAAGTTCCAACTACAACTTGGAAAAAAGCTGACATTCAAACTTGGATAACTAGCAAACAAATTATAACATGTGTTTTTTTAAAAATGCCATAAGGGGTGGCTGTGGAAAAGAAAATGCATGTCTTAGCTCCATTCATTTACTTTAAATTTTTAGATTTGGCATGTGTTAGATGCCAAGCTACGACATGAGTTTTAATTTTCATGGCCAACCTTTATGGCATTTTTAAAAAAACACATAGTATTTGACCCTCATCTCTTGAAATCTGAATTATTGCAGAAAGTTACCCAGTAAGTGTTCTATTTTTTAATCAATCAGAATGTAATGAATAGTAAAGTAGATTTTTTAAATCCCAGAATCTAATTTACACCTTTTTTTTAAATTCTATTAATTTTTAATTTTTTTTAATTGATTAAATTTATTGTAGAAATAGACCGTCTACAACATATGGTATCGATGAATTAGCTGCAAGTAAAGGCCATAAAATCTTAAGGCTGCCACCTTATCACTGCATTTTTAACCCTATTGAATACGTGTGGGGAATTGCAAAAAAATATTTTAATGACCATGCAACAAAATCTGGTACTTCGGTGGACAACTGTATTATGCTATGGCGAGAAGCACTTGCAAAGATAACGCCTGCTGTTTGGGCTGACTGTATAAAACATACTGATACTGAAATACTAAAATGGTGGGACAGAGAATCTCATTTAGATACCAATGACATATGCCCCTTAATAATTAATATAAATGGTAATTCTGATGACAGTGAAAGTGAATCGGATCTGTCGAGTTGATAAAACTGAATGAACAAAATTTATCTGTTTAACGTGCATTTTTTGTTTCCCCATATTATTTTTATGTTCTTGTGCATTTCTTTTGTAATCAGCTTATTTGATTTCTGTACAAATATTGCATTAAATTTGTAGTTACTTTCTATTGAAACACAATGCATGTGTTTTTTAAATGCACCAGTTCCTAGAGGCAAATATGTTCGAACAAGCTGTCAGATAATTCAAGAACTTGCTCGATTTTAATAATAATAATGTGTATTATCATTATGTACATACGTGTTACACATTTGACTCGTCAAAAGAAAAAAAAGGTATTAAAATTTACATATCTAAAAACTCGCTTACCGAATAGTAAACTTTTATGGCGGAAAAGTCCTTCACTTTTAGTTTAAAACATTTAAAGGACATTGTGTCATAATTTACATCAGTCGTAACTAGTTTATTATAAAGTTTTGTGCCGATATGTTGCAGGTTTTTTTATCCCACTTGTAACCTGGAGAAGGGAACCTCTAACTCCTTGCTGCCTCTTGTGTCGTGTAAGTATACATCGGATCTTTTCTTCAGAGCTCCTTGTTGTTTCTTTACATGGACTAAAGTAGCATACATGTAAAGGGAAGGGTAGGTCAAATTTTTTAATGATTTAAATAGCGGTCTACATGATTCGTCCGAGCTTGCTCCCATCATATAGCGAATGGCTCTTTTTTGAGCTACGAATATTTTGCTTGAACTGTGTGCTGCACCCCAGTATATCACCCCATACGAAATAATCGATTGTATTAGGCCGTAGTACAGTAGTTTTAATACATGATGTTGGGTTCTTTAGTGTTACGAAATGACGAACACACCTTACAATTAAAGGTTTTATTCGTAATCGAATGGAATCAGAATGCCATTACATTCAAGTATATCAAACTCACATAAACAAACAACATTCACTTTTTTTATCAGCACGCTCAAAGCACACGCTTTATTTTAAAAGCTTTCCTACTGCGCAGGACCCAACATTTCCTCCTCTGCCGAAGTTTCTTTGTTGCGGCGATACGAACGGTATCCGGCGAGTGAATGGTAATTGACACTTGTCATGTTCTGGCGACGCGGTCTATCTCTCTGCGGTGCCGAAACTGGAAGAGGTGCCTTTTGATCGTCATCAGTACTTCGACTGTGATCATTAAAGACAGGTAGATTTTCAGTAGGTGGGTGTTCCGCGGCTTCGTGATCTTGGTTGGAATTCACCGGTCCTTCCTCATCTAAATCTATGTTTGGGCGATGGGCTACCTCACGATAGCGTTTCCAAATTTGATTGAAATGACGAACAATATTCTTGTCTCCTATTTTTATTTCAGCCATTGTGTTACCAACAAGTTTGACGACGATGCCATTGACACGGGAGCCATCCCACAATTCAACCATAACTTCCTCCCCTTCTTCGAAGTTGCGTCGACGGGCACCATGACGATGGTCAAATTGAGCCTTCATTTCGACCTGTGCTGGACTCAATTCACAGATTGAAGTTGGACTAGGCTTAAAAATGTCAAGCGGTGTTCGGGTTTGGCGTCCAAAGAAGACTTGAGCAGGAGTGTGATCATCTAGTTCACTATGCGGTGTGTAATTGTATGTGGCTACTGCTACATCTAGGGTATTCACGGAGTTGTCTAAATATATTAATAAGGTTTGTACCATCCGTTCAGCTAGGCCATTTGATTGAGGCATGCGTGGTGGTGACCTAAGGTGGACAACGTCAAACTCTGAACAGAGTTGAGCAAATTCTGTTGCTGTGAACTGAGTTCCATTGTCGGAGACAATTGTGCTTGGTGCACCCAGATGTCGGAAAAGGATACGGAGATATTTGACTGTAGCAGAAGCTGTTGCTGGAGTAACCCAAGTTGCATCAATGTAGCGGGAAAAACTGTCGACCACTACGAGAAAAGATTTTCCTTTTGTTGGCTCACCAAAGTCCATATGGATGCGATCCCAAGGCTTCTTTGTATCAGGCCACGGATGTAGAGGTTCCTTAATAGGGTTGGCTGCGGTAAGACCACACTGGAAGCAGGACTTTACCCTATCTTCAATTTCGTTGGACATTTTGGGCCAATAGAAGTGATGGCGAGCCAGATTCTTCATGCGTCGGATTCCTGGATGACCACGATGCAAGCGTCTCAGCACAAAATTGCGAAGCTTGTTTGGAATGATGACTCGTTCACCATCAAGCAATATACCGTCACTGTTGGTGATGCTATTTGACTTTTGTAGTAGGGTGCCAATTCTGGATCAGACTTATCTTCATTGTGCCATCCATTTTAACTCGGTCTATGACTTTTTTGAGAGACAAATCTTGTTTGGTGATTTCACGAAGCATTTTACGAGCTTTTGTTGATCCCATAGCTTCCAAAGTAATATCGTTGAGTTCTTGATCAATGTGAATGGAAGCAATGACATTTTCAATGTCGTTTTCCTGAGCTTCTCGACGGGTTTGTTGAATTAGTCGAGAGAGGGCATCAGCATGTCCAAAATCTTCTGTTCGGATGTATTCAATGCTGAAATCATAGCCAATCAAACGAAGTGCCCAACGCCGTAGACGAGCAGCAGTTCGTTCGCTCAATCCTTTGGTGTTGGAAGTCTTGAACAGCGCAAGTAGTGGGCGGTGGTCAGTTTGGAGAATGAAGTGTCGCTCCATACAAACTTGTGAAATCGCTCGACAGCGGTGACCAAGGCGAGGGCTTCTTTCTCGATTTGACTGTAGTTTTGCTGCGATTTAGTCAATGCCTTGCTCATATGGAACACTGCTTTTTCATTACCGTCAGCATATCGTTGGAGTAAAACACCACCAATGCCAGTTTGACATGCATCGGCTGAAATGAGGACTGTCTGACGTGGATCATAGTGTGCAAGTAGGAGAAGTCCTGTGAGAGTGCGTTTAATTGCACTGAAGGCTTCCTCTTGTCGATGGGCCCATTTGAATGGTATGTGCTTTCGTAGCAGTTCCTCCAATGGTGCTTTGAGTAGATGGACATGTTGGACGAATTTTCCGTAGTAATTGATCATTCCAAGAAGTGATCGTACCTCCTTCTGATTGGATGGTTGGCGAAGTTCCTTTATAGCTTGTATTGGAACTGGATCTGTAGAGACACCTTTGTCCGTAACGACAAAACCAAGGTATTTGACTGAAGGCATGTAGAATTGGCATTTATTTTGCTGTAAACGGAATCCCCAGTCTTGAAGGCGTTGCAATACTTGATGTAGACGACAATCGTGTGTTACCTGATCAGGTGCCATAATGAGGATGTCATCCAAGTATATGATTACTCCATCGATTCCAGAGAGACAAGACTCTATCGTACGCTGGAAAATGGCCGGAGCAGGCTTGAGGCCAAATACAAGGCGATTGTACTGGAACAGTCCCCGGTGAGTCGTGATTGTAGTAAGCGGTCGGCTTGAATCATCTAGATGCAGTTGATGATATGCATCTGAGAAATCAAGTTGACTAAAAACTTTGCTTCCACTAAATTTGGTCATAATTTCTTCTATGTTTGGAATAGGATAATCGTCCGAAAGTAAAGCGTCGTTGAGCCCAGTTGAAAAGTCAGCACAGAGTCGGATCTTGCCATTAGCTCGACGGGCAACCACAATTGGAGCGGTCCATTCAGACGATTCCACTGGAGTCAAGGCACCATTCTTGACGAGCCGATCCAATTCAGCATTCAGTGTTTCTTGGATAGCTAGTGCGACAGGACGGTAAGCACAGTGTACAGGTCGTGCTTCTGGTTTAAGACGAAGATGTACTTGAGTCTTTGTGCAGGAACCAGCATCTTGTCCAAATAATTTCGGATACTGTGATTGTAGCGAATTAACAGTGACACCAGTCAATGTGACAGTGTTGACATTAGTCCATTTGATGATGTCAAGACCGGAAAGAACTTTTTCACTAAGCAGACATGCATTACTATTTATTACCAGAATAGGGGCTGTGATAGAATTTCCGTTGAAAGTGAAAGTAACCTCACAGGTACCTAGGGTTTTGATTTTACTTCCGTCAGCATTGAGAACTTTTGCAGGACACTCGTCAAGGATTGGTGTGCCAATTTGTTTCCAAGTTGTCGCGCCAATGGTAGAAATGTCAGCACCAGTGTCGGCTTGCATTCTGACATTGATTCCATTGATGTTGACGTTGAAAAATTTTCGGTAATGCTCATCCATAAAGTGAATGTCCTGAAGGTAGATAGTTTTGACTGAAGTATTTTGTTTTCGTGCTCCCTTCATCATTCCGTCCTCACGTATTTCTTCTTTCTCGACTTTCTTCTTTTTGCGACAAACTTTGGCCAAGTGGCCAACAATTTCGCAATAATTACATGTAGTATGCATGTGTGGACAATCGATGCGCCGGTGTGATGTTGATCCACAGCCTCGGCATGATGATGTTGAATGTGATTCAGACTTTTCCATCTGGTTGTATGCCTTCGGTTTATTTTTACTTGATTTAAAGTTGACAGCGTTGACTTCCACAGTATTATTTATTGTTCTACACTCAACATTTGTGTCGACGACTCGGTTGTAATAAGAACGACACTTGTCCCTGATCTCAGCAAACGTTGATGACTGACTGTCTTTGAGTATAATGGCTCTAAATGGTTGATAATACGGATCATTCATTCGAAGTGCGGCCAAGAGAAGTTTGAATTTGTCAAGATCTAATTTGTCAAATTGAAATATGTCTCCCTCCAGGTTGACTTCATCCAAAACAGTGTCAATGTTGCGGTTTGTTGCCTTTGCAGTAAGAGTATCGTAACGACGCTGAAATAGCGTGCGTGTATCGGAAAACAGGTCTTCCAGAATTTTAACAAGGCCATCAAATTTCATTTCCGTTGGTTTATTTGGTGAAATGCGACCACAAAGTTGACGGTATTCTTGATCTCCAAGAGCATTGAGTAGGAGTGACACCTGCAGTTCTACCGAAAGGGTTGAGGATGCTTCTGAGAAGGTAATCTTGTGGCGTTGATACCAATGAGAGAATGTAGAATCGATCGACAAATCGAAGGTAAACGTTCCAATCCGAGCAGCTAAGTTGTCCAATGTTGGATTACTTGAGGTTGAAACCTTTTGTTGCTCTTTTAGAAGACGCAATTCTTCTTGTTGAACTTGTAAAAGCGTGATTATACTTTGCAGAATACTTTCCATTTTTGAATCCATTTCAATACTGACTGCGCCAATTGTTGGGTTCTTTAGTGTTACGAAATGACGAACACACCTTACAATTAAAGGTTTTATTCGTAATCGAATGAAATCAGAATGCCATTACATTCAAGTATATCAAACTCACATAAACAAACAACATTCACTTTTTTTATCAGCACGCTCAAAGCACACGCTTTATTTTAAAAGCTTTCCTACTGCGCAGGACCCAACACATGATGTTAAAGTGTCAGAATTTTACATTTGTCACATTTTGAGTTCTATCAAAATTTATGTACGTAACTTAATGAAAAAAAAAAAAACATGGCCTACTAGAATGCAAAAAGAACGTGAACGGATAATAACACAATCTTGAGCAGCATTTAAACGGTCATCCTCAGAGTCTTCCGTGAAGATCACATTGTAGTCGTCAGCGACTTCTTACTTGGGTTGTCATTGGGTAAATCATTGATGAAGCAGTTGAAGAGGGTTGGTGACGGACAAGAACCCTGTGGTGTGCCTCTTGTAACACTGCGCTTACTTGATCTGATGCCATTTATCTCGACAATTTGTTCTCGATTGTATAAGTAGGATTGGATCCACTTGTTAGTTTGACCTCGTATTCCCATGCGTTGTAATTTAATTAATAAAAGTGAGTGTTCGACCGAGTCGAAGGCACGACTCATGTCAAAAAATATTCCTAAAGGCCGCTTTCTTTGGTTGAGACTGCAATTAAAAAACGCTTAAAAAAACGATCAGTTAGTGCTTGTTGTATGTAACACACATACATGACGTTAGGTTATTTCACTGTTCTACATTGCTGCACTACCTCAACACTCGGTGCATGTTAGCGGAGCTCGAACAGGTTGTGGATTTTTCGAACGCTACTTTAGTTGCTCCAATATAATTAAAAAACGCTTTTTCGTCTACTCGAACGCTCGATCGAGTAATTAAAAAACACTTGGCAACGGTGCCTAAATTTTACGTCATCGTTGTTGAAGACGCACAACGGAACCACAGATACTAAACAATCAGAAGTGTATCTCACGTACGTAAAATAAAAGTCCGCGCTTAGGAACGGCCATTTTCCGGGGCTAGTGTCAAAACCTCAAAACTTCAAATAATTTGACGTTACTTTAATTTAATTTCTGGGGATCGACAAGTTAGGTGGGACAGAGCATTATAAGTGATCAGAAACGTAAAGGCGGTCACGTTTGCGCTGCAAAAGATTCTAAAAACGATCAACTAAATTGTAGAACTAGTTTTTTTAGGTTTCCTAAAGATATTGAAAGGTTAGTGGTTCGTAATATTTGAATTTAAAAACATATTATCAGACACATTTATAGAGCCAAAATTGGAGCAATGGAATGTGGTAGGGAAGACTTACTAATGAATCCTCAACATTTATACAGGAGCTATCGAGTGTGCGATTTAAGGAACCGATTGTAAAGACTAGATTGTCAGTGGTGGTTATATTGATATTTTTTTATAATGATTTGAAAATATTTACATTAAAAATTAATTCTGTATAGGTATTTATAACTTTTTTTTAATGAAAAATATGAAAATCATTAATTACGTTTCCGATTTTGGGCATTTTAGTTTTAGTCCAGTCCTGCGTTCTAGCCCAAGAAAATGGCCGCCAATTCTAAAAACGGATTTTAGACATCAAAGGTACCGACATTGAGAGTTACTTCTGATTGTTTAGTATTCTGTGACGGAACTTAGAAAATAAGACCTATAGCAGAGATGATAGGTGCTTTCCTTTTACCACAAATCTTACCTCAGATCAGATAAACGTCATTTCCGTTAGCACGAACAAGTGAGTTTGAATTGACATTTCGATCTCCCACCTTGCCGTTCGAACACTCCCATTAGTTGCTAGGTTGAAATATCCATTCCATCTTACTTGTTCGTGCTAACGGAAATAACGTTTAAGTGATCTGAGGTAAGATTTGTGGCAAAAGGAACGCAGCTAATGTCGAGATGTGAAAGCAAGCCTAAAAATTTATCCCATTTTGAAATTATATCTCTATCTCACTTTAGTTCTTGCAGCATGCAATATATTTTTCTTTATCTGTAAGGAGGAAGGTGAACGTAGAGGTCTCACCCATCGATCCTTCATTGCGCTTACGCGCAAATGAAATGGCGCGTTTTGGTCTATCATAACTGTGATCATAACCTCTAACTTTCCTGAACCTGTCAGCGGGCGGTTATATAACCGTCATCAGCGGATTTGAATTTTGCGTAGCAAAACGGTTAGGCGCACGCCACACTTAGGCCACGTTTATACCGAACGCGCTTTACTTTGCGCTTTGCGTCTTACTGCACGCTAGGCGGTAAAGCGATGTTAATCGTCCTACTGCCTAGCACGTAAACGTTTATACCGCGCGCTTTTCATGCTGTACTATGCTTAGCAGTAAACTAAAAGCATATTTTAGCGACGAACAATTATTCCTACATTTTTAACACGGTTTATGTTATGATGTCATCAAAAATGGTATTCGCGAAAGTGGAGTATTCCATCGGTTAATAACTGTCAACTGTTTATTCTTGCTGTTGTAAGTTTTGTTAATAAATAAATAACAATGAACTCTAAAATGTTTATTATATTAGCAAATGAAGCGATATTCTTCAATATTCGGTATTATAATACAAAGACTGCTACAAAATGTTGATGAAACAACTTCACTAACATCAAGAAATATGTTATTTTATTTAAGAATGCTTCGAGAAATGCATGTCAGACCAGTTCTCACCAGAATTCTCATGAACAATGGATGATACCTATGTACATCTTCTCGACCATCATCCAATAGTTCCACGAACGACGTTCATAATATACAACAATGACGTCACGTGTTTGTCGGAAAAGTGTTCATTTTCGTAACCATTCTAATCTGGTTCGTCGCTAAAATATGCTTTAAGTGAAGCGCCAGTTAACGGACAGTGTTCGTTTTTCCGCCTGGTAGAAGTTGAACGCTTTGTTTACGAAAAGTACTTTTATAAAAATATGGAAGAGCAACTGATTAGTTCAGTATGTAAACGGGAGCCAATCTGGAATCCAAAGGATGCCGGTCATAAAAACGTAAACCTTTTGCAGAAATTGTGGATTAAATGCATGTACCCATTTTCTAGGCCGTCTCTTTAATGTTTTCATTTTTGATGTAGTATTTTCCAATAGCAACAACTTGCGTCTTAATTTCTTCATGTTTCAATAATTGTCAAGTGGTGGCTGAAACGCGTTTCAACACCTTGTCGATATAAGCTGCATTCGATTTGCAGCCGAAATCAATTCGTTTTTATCAGTAGATCACTTAGAAGTGATCTAGATCAGTTTCTTTACGTTTGGCTTATGGTGAATCCTGCACGAATCGAACACATAAATTCTTTTTGGATCCATTTAAATCGATCCAAATCGGTGAATCGAATGCAGCTATAAACACCTACTCTCGTGTGCATTACTTAGCGCTTTTCTTTACACTGTGAGCATACGTGAAACACTAAGCAAAGCGCGTTCGATATAAACGTGGCCTTTTACACTGTAGGAACGGACATGCCGCCGCGATTTCGGATTTTCACCTTTATTTGATGAAATAATCCCTCACGCAGCATAAACTCAACACAAAAACTTAAGAAAATCTTATATAATACCACAGCTATAACGAAAACGAAAGAAATATCGAGTTTTATGCATCAAGATCTTCGCACCGGGAATGTCTTCCTGCGCGACCGGCCGGGCCAGAACGAAATGTTCATGAAAAATAGTACTTTTTTATTACGAAACGCAAACTTTTCTAATTGCACGAGCACTTACATCTGTACATGTGGATTGATTATCTGACGTCAAAAAAGTTGTTGCCCCCTAGACATTTAAATTATTTCGCATTATCGAAAACTCCCGTAAGCGCACGTGTTAATATGATAAACCCCATAACTTTTTTAATAAGCAACGCAGAAATCTGTTATTTAACAGGTAGATAGAGGAAACCTTTCGCTATAGGAATATGGAACCAGAAAAGTTGTTGCCCCCCACGAATTTGAATTATTCCACGAAATCTGGAACGATCCAAGGACGGTTTCATTACGTGTGCGTCACACGTAAGGCGGATTGTCTAACTATCGATGCTCGTATCATTAGGAATCGAAATTTATAAAACTTGACGAACGAAACCGCGACAATCTGTGGCGCGAAATCTCTTTTTTACTGATTACAATCGCGGCGGTTAGAGGCAAAGAAGTGTAGTGGCTTTTTCACACAAATTGAGTTATGTGTATAAACACAAATTTATCGAATTCTTAGAAACAATCATGAAAAGATATTATAAAGTCAAGTTTTTCTATCTTATTAATTTTCATTTGACCGTGATTTTTGTTTATATAACTTTAACTTTGAACCTCTCTTTCTTAAAATCACGAAAGTTGCACTAACACCCCTTTTCTTTTGAGCGCCTCAATTTTTTATTTTGAGTGTGTTCACATAAATTAATAAATAGATAGGAATCATTTATAAACTAGAGCTTGTTTTTACGCAATGGGTATACTTATTGAGCGCTTGTGTGTCTCGAATGCAAATCTTTGGTAGAAGATTTTTTTTTGTTCTAAAAAGAACCTTTTTGCAGCAATATACGAAGATCGTACCAATCTTATATCTTCTGTTCAACATTGCCTGTGGAAGAAGGCGTACAAATCCCGGACACATTTCCTGTTCAAATGAATTCTGTCTCTGAAAAAATAATGGTTTGTTAATGACAAATTTTGTTACACATCATTGGCAGACTTACTTTTCAAAAATATGATAGAACTCACTTGTGCATTCATCGTGAGAGTTCGAATTTTATAATTTTTTATGTTTCCAAGAATATCGCAGTTGGTATCACCTACGTGCTGGAGTAAAAAGTGTTCTTTTTAGAACCAACAATCTTCTCCGAAAAATTTGCATTCGAGACACACAAACGATCAATAATTATGCCTGTTGCTAACAAAAAGCAATCTCTAGTTTATAAATTATTCTAATCTATGTATTTAATCATACCCGAACAAATGAAGAAAATAAACTGTTACGAGTAAGAAAGAAATTTCGCGCCACAAACAAATTGCCGCGGTTTCGTTCGTCAAGTTTTATGCATTTCGATTCGTAAATGATACGAGCATCGATAGTTAGACAATCCGCCTTACGTGTGACGCACACGTAATGAAACTGTCCTTGGATCGTTCCAGATTTCGTAGAATAATTCAAATTCGTAGGGGGCAACAACTTTTCTGGTTCCATATTCCTATAGCGAAAGGTTTCCTCTATCTACCTGTTAAATAACAGATTTCTGCGTTGCTTATTAAAAAAGTTATGGGGTTTATCATATTAACACGTGCGCTTACGGGAGTTTTCGATAATGCGAAATAATTTAAAAGCCTAGGTGGCAACAACTTTTCTTACGTCAGATAATCAATCCACATGTACAGATGTAAGTGCTCGTGTAATTAGAAAAGTTTGCGTTACGTAATAAAAAAGTACTATTTTTCATGAACATTTCGTTCTGGCCCGGCTTGCCGTGCAGGAAGGCGCGCGAAAACTGTCCTTGCATTGTTCCATATTTCGTGGAATAATTCAAATTTGTAGGTGGCAACAACTTTTCTGGTTGCACGTTCGTTATAGCGAAAGGTTTCCTCTATCTGCCTGTTAAATTTCAGATCTCTGCGTTGCTTATTAAAAAAGTTATGGGGTTTATCATATTAACACGTGCGCTTACGGGAGCTTTCGATAATGCGAAATAATTTAAAAATCTAGGTGGCAACAACTTTTCTTACGTCAGATAATCAATCCACATTTATAGATGTGAGCTCTCGTGCAATTAGAAAAGTTTCCGTTACGTAATAAAAAAGTAGTTACTATTTTTCATAAAATGTCCGTTCTGGGTCGGCCGGCCGCCCAGGAAGTATTCCCGGTGCGAATACCGTGATGCATAAAGACGTGATATTTCTTGAGTTTTCATTATTGAAATGTTATTATATAAGATTCTTTTAAGTGCTTATGATGATTTTATATCGAAGGAATTGGGAAAAGAAACGTTACGATTGTAATTAATTGATAATTTATGCGGGTACGATTTTTAAATTTTGGCGCGAAAACGGTCATTGTATCGTTCCAGATTTCGTGGAATAATTCAAATTCGTAGGGGGCAACAACTTTTCTGGTTCCATATTCCTATAGAGAAAGGTTTCCTCTATCTACCTGTTAAATATCAGATTTCTGCGTTACTTATTAGAAAAGTCATGAGGTTTATTTATTAACACGTGCGCTTACGGGAGTTTTCGATAATGCGAAATAATTTAAAAGTCTAGGGGGCAACAACTTTTTTGACGTCAGATAATCAATCCACATGTACAGATGTAAGTGCTCGTGCAATTAGAAAAGTTTGCGTTTCGTAATAAAAAAGTACTATTTTTCATGAACATTTCGTTCTGGCCCGGCCGGCCGCGCAGGAAGACGTTCCCGGTGCGAAGATCTTGATACATAAAACTCGATATTTCTTTCGTTTTCGTTATAGCTGTGGTATTATATAAGATTCTCTTAAGTTCTTGTGCCGAGTTTATGCTGCGTGAGGGATTATTTCATCAAATAAAGGTGAAAATCCGAAATTGCGGCGGCATGCATGTCCGTTCCTACAGTGTAAGTGTGGCGTGCGCCTAACCGTCTTGCTAGGCAAAGTTCAAATCTCCGACGATTAACCTAGTTAGACTGGGCAAGTGAGCTTTAAAATGTAGCTAACAAGTTCACAGGGATGTTTACTAAGACACAGAATAACAGAAAGGACAAAAGCCGTCGGCACCTTTGATCTTCGTGTACCCAGTTTCGATGACCTTGCGCCATTTTGTAAAGCTGTTCAGCGGTAAATTTTGAATGTTCAATCAATACACAAATAATGTAACTGATGCTTTCTGACTAATCAAAATTTCTAAATTGTAAAAAAATTGTTAACTTTTGCATTATAATAAAAAAAAATCTTTTTTTGTTTGTCTTTCTTACTTGAGATTCACAGAAGGAAAATGGTAGGGTATATGTAAAACAATATCCGAAAGTACGTTAATGTTATTTTTGGTGATAATTTATCTACACACTAAGTTGTATGAAAAAATAAGAAATAAATGAAAATATTTAGAAAGAAAACGCAGATCTAAGAAACAAATTTTATTTACTACATATAAATAAACAATAACATTACAAAAACAAAACTTACTTGTTGATGTTTGTATATTTTCTTTATCACTTGAAGAACTTTTCTCTTGCTGACGTTTGCACATTTTTCTTTATCACTTGAGGAACTTTTCTCTCCAATGCGTTGAGAAGCTAAAATCAAAAAATTATTGAAAGGTAGTTTCACTCAGAATCACTGCTCAGATTGAAGAGAGAACGTCTTTATACAAATGTTTATGAAGTCAAACATACGATTTATTACTTGGCGAAAGTTTTAATGTGTTTCAAACGGAAAAAATCAAAGAAACAAACTGATGCACATAATCAGTTTATTGTCAGGGTTTCAATTTACGTTGTTTATTTTCTAAATGGTCGCGTTCAGGCAGAAAAGATGTTTGGAGCGTTACAGCACAGCATAAAGTTGTAACATGGCGCTCTAAATTACCTGTACTGGCTTTGTCATGGGGGTTATGAATTCATTACGCTGTAATGTGGCGTATACAGACCATGCTTGATTATCGCGGCCGGCTTGAAGAAAGCGCTGCAGGCAATGATGTCACATGTACCTCGTTCAGGTTTACGCTTTACTAAAGCACTGTAGCACTGCAGTTACCTGAACATAACTCTAAGTAAATATAAAATAAACAACGTGCATCGAAACCCTGACAACAAACTGATGATGCGTTCAAGTATTCTTTCGTTTGAACAGTACAAGTAATAACTAACATTATTAACACCTACATTGTTTCTGTCTTTTAAGATTGAGTATAGTAACAAGTGATTACAGAATCCATGTTGTGCTTCATTTATAGCGTTTCCACTGGCTGCATCGGTTGTACACTCAGGATATCTCTATCTCCTTCTATTACATAAAAGCTGAATCGAGATGAAAATACACTCCAGTGCACACTAGTGCAGCCAGTGGAAACGCTATTAATTTCATGTGTTGCTCTTACCTTCCGCTTTCAAGTGAATGTCCTGATTTCGATGCAGTTTCTTGAAATACTGTTGGAACAGCATGTGAGTGAATACGATTTTTGCCAAATATTAATAAACATTTATGTTTCTCAAAGTGTTTTCCACATACATAAGTTGTATTTGTAAGTTTTGACAAATCTCTATTTAAAAAGATCTTCTCGTTTACAACTATAAATCCATTTCAAGGCTCTGTATGTACAATAATACTATGTTTTTTTAAAAATGCCATAAAGGGGTGGCTGTGGAAAAGAAAATTCATGTCTTAGCTCCGTGCTCATTTACTTTAAATTTTCAGATTTGGCATGTGTTAGATGCCAGCTACGACATGAGTTTTAATTTTCATGGCCAACCTTTATGGCATTTTAAAAAACACATGTTACATTATTATATTAAATTAGTTTAAATATACAGCAGTTAATACTTACCGATCTTTATCTTTTGGAAAGGAAAAAAGCTGTAACCTTGATTCAGCACAATAACGTGAAGCCGATGTTCTTTTCTTTTTTGTTTTTACGATGTTTACGAAAGAGATAATTTAATAATAAACAGCAATAATCTTAGAAACCCTTAACCAATGCTCATAACCTCAAATCAAAACATAAACAACAGCTTTAGAACATGGCTGATCCGAGTTTGCGCACTAAAACTAAGACAAGCTATTGTCCCTTCTGTTATTCTGTGACTAAGACTAACTTAGTGATTGGTTACTTTCAAATTGCAGTCGATAATTTTCGGCGGATGTCGTGTAACGCAACAGAACTCATAGGCGTACATACTAGTTGTATTGCGTGTATTTGTATTTAATGAATTAATTCAATATAATTAACTGATTAATTAAATTAATAATTCTATTTCGTAATGAATAATCTATTATTATTTCAATTAACAAGTATATTTTTTGTAATATTCGATTTTTATCTCCATTTAATGAACGCCGCCTATGTGCACTAGGAACGAGTAAACAGTACCCCACCTTTCCCACCCACCGCAAGATCTGTTGATGTTGCTTTCAAACAAACCGTCCTATTTTGACAAGCGGCTAGCCACAGAATTGCAACTAAGGAACCCTCCAATCACAGCTCAACGATCTTTTGAAATTACCCGGGAAAATGCCTATGATGTCTTTGGCATAGATTTTATTTTTCTAATGAAAGTTAACCAGTTTTGTATTGAAATTTTGAATTTTAAAGTCGTTTAATATGCGAGATGGGATTTATAATCGTTAAAGTGACTATAAGGTTTTATTTTATTCAGAAACAATGCACATTAAAAAATCAATGTAGGTAATTATAAATAAGTTCAACCAAGGAGTATTCTGAAATTGATAGTAATTATCAAATTACTACATCGTAAGCCTTTTTAATGACTTTATTGATAGCGAGAAAAATAAAAAACGAACTGAAACGCGTAAATCATTACTGTTAGTTTAGAAAAAGCCCAAATTATAATAGTTTCTATGCAGCTCTTCGATTCAGAATCAGTAATGTTACCTATTACATGTATGTATATGTTGTAGGTCCTTTCAGCAATAATCGATGTACTTACCTATTTTGTCTTTTGATTAAAATTGTAACGTATGTAACCTTTGAGCAAATAAAAATCAGATTAGAGCAGGCGGTGCAAAGAAAATGTCTGTGATTAAATAAAAAGTCAATAAATTTGACAGTCTATGGATGTATTACATTAATTCAGTTAGGCCCAGTTTCATAAAACGTAGTTAACCACTCGTTCAAGTTAATCATGTGATTAAGCAATATCATTGGAGGAAAGTTTAAGGGCCGGTTTTATAAAGGCAAGTTAGCTTTAACTATCGGTTTATTCCCATGGTAACAATTGTGGACACAATTGTTGTTATGGCAATAAAGTGGGAGTTAAAGTTAACTTGCTTTTATAATACCAGGCCTAAATTTCCTCCAATGATATTACTTAATCACATGATTAACTTGATCGAGTGATTAACTACATTTTATGAAACTGGGCATAAATCACAGACATACATTTTCTTTGCACCGCCTACTCTAATCTGATTTTTATTTGCTCACTTTTTATTAGACTTACCAAAAACTGTAAAACCTGACTTAGGTGCTTTTATGTAATTGCTTGTTAATTTATCAAGAATGTAAGACCTGCATACATAAGTATCTCTGTTCTTGCATAGATTCAGCCATAAAATTTAATATGTGCAAACATATACCTACACTATTTATGCCATAAATTACAAAATGAAGAGCTAATTTCGAACGTATCCTTGCTAGCATTCAAACTGATGAAGAAATTTATGGTGTAAAGCAAATTATGAATCCTATTGATATTACGTTAGCAGCAATTCGCAGCCATACTACTGGTGATTTGAAAAGTCATACAAAACAGAACCGTCAAAGGATACCTCATGATAGTCACAATACAAAAATTAGTCCCCAGAGAAAGTTTTTTAGCACCCGTAGGGGTGTAAAAAGAAAAAATTTACCGAAAATAATAAAACCTACAACTGAAGAAGCCGATAAAATAGCGTTTTGTTTAATGAAAAATAATTAATTAATGTTATTTTGAGTAAATTTCTTATTACAATTTTGGCAGTGTAAAACAAAACATCATAATCCCCCCTATTCTGTAACTCAAATCGAATCGAAATCACTGAATTTGACAGATCAGATCTTAATGTTGTTGAATTAGTATGCCGTAATTCTGCTCGATTTCTATATTACAATGTTTTACAGAATGTTAAATAGCTGATGTGTTCTACCTTCTTTACAGAATATCACAGATCATACCCAAAAAATATAATAGAGACTGAATATTTTGATTTGAAAACATTCCGATTCCTGTTATACATTTCGATTCGATCCGAAAAAAGTTACAGAATAGGTCTGAATAGCCCCACTACTTTGTTACAGATTTTTGTTTTTCTTTCTATCAATAGACTTTAAAGAAGCTGAACATTTTTAACACTATATGAATTTTGATTTATCTTCTTCACTAGGATGCCTTTTCCATCCTGTCGATCAGCTCTCATCATACTGTAACCACTACATTCCAATTCCAATTAACCCAATTGGATCCTAGTTTCAGCAGAGTTTCACTGAAGTATACAACATCAGCGTGTTGCCCCTGCAGAAGTAGCAGCAGATCACTTTTATTGCTGGGTATTTATCTTATGTCCCGGTGCAAAATTCTGAAATCCACAATAAGGGAATTAATAGATTCAAGATGGGAAGCTGCATCTAAGTTCTAAGATTACATATTTTTGAGGTGTGGCCATAGTGTAAATATCTAATATCATTGGATCACTGGGATTTTGCAAATTTCAACTTAAACTTAAGACGGAGCATAGTATAACCGTACAGCCAAACCATTCTTGGGAACGCCGTGCCTTCAAGGAAAGTATTACTGATTGATCGATTATGATTACCTGTATGAATGTTAGCCTTCCGAGTCGGGGACTCTTCTGCTGAATCTTCTGGCTTTGAGAACTTTGGCCGGAAAATTGATATTTCCCAAAATGTCGTCAATTATGAAAGATCAATATCAATTCTGATTATTCCAGTAATCATTTTAACTGATAGCCTTCGTCATTTGCTTATTACCTCTTTGACTCATTTGACATAAGATCAGCAGCAGTGGCAGGTAAACCAGGCAACCACCCAGGGCCCCGTGCTTGCAACGGCCTTGCGCCACCCGCAATGTATGAAAATACATACTGTTAATTTGAAACTTGTTTAATTTAAATAAATTAATTTCACTTACTTTATTTTATTTTATATTTTTTTGCTCTCAGTGCGAAACAAACCTTATTCCTTACTCAAAGGGCCCCATATATATCTCACGCTCAGGGCGTGCACCTAACATAGAATTCAAGTTCCATTAAACTAAATATTTAGGTTAAACACTGGTTAAACTTTTGTCCTGTCGAAAGTAAACTGTCAAGCGTATTACACGTTTCGCGGGTAACTTCAAACCCCTTCAAACTATCCTTGCGTGTGATTGGAGGGTTCCTTAGTTGCAATTCTGTGGCTAGCCGCTTGTCCTATTTTGCCTTGGCATTACCACAGAATAACAGAAGGGACAATAGCTTGTCTTAGTTTTAGTGCGCAAACTCGGATCAGCCATGTTCTAAAGCTGTTGTTTATGTTTTGATTTGAGGTTATGAGCATTGGTTAAGGGTTTCTAAGATTATTGCTGTTTATTATTAAATTATCTCTTTCGTAAACATCGTAAAAACAAAAAAGAAAAGAACATCGGCTTCACGTTATTGTGCTGAATCAAGGTTACAGCTTTTTTCCTTTCCAAAAGATAAAGATCGGTAAGTATTAACTGCTGTATATTTAAACTAATTTAATATAATAATGTAACATGTGTTTTTTTAAAAATGCCATAAAGGTTGGCCATGAAAATTAAAACTCATGTCGTAGCTTGGCATCTAACACATGCCAAATCTGAAAATTTAAAGTAAATGAACGGAGCTAAGACATGAATTTTCTTTTCCACAGCCACCCCTTATGGCATTTTTAAAAAAACACATAGTATTATTGTACATACAGAGCCTTGAAATGGATTTATAGTTGTAAACGAGAAGATCTTTTAAATAGAGATTTGTCAAAACTTACAAATACAACTTATGTATGTGGAAAACACTTTGAGAAACATAAATGTTTATTAATATTTGGCAAAATCGTATTCACTCACATGCTGTTCCAACAGTATTTCAAGAAACTGCATCGAAATCAGGACATTCACTTGAAACGGAAGGTAAGAGCAACACATGAAATTAATAGCGTTTTCCACTGGCTGCACTAGTGTGCACTGAGTGTATTTTCATCTCGATTCAGCTTTATGTAATAGAAGGAGATAGAGATATCCTGAGTGTACACCGATGCAGCCAGTGGAAAACGCTATAAATGAAGCACAACATGGATTCTGTAATCACTTGTTACTATACTCAATCTTAAAAGACAGAAACAATGTAGGTGTTAATAATGTTAGTTATTACTTGTACTGTTCAAACGAAAGAATACTTGAACGCCATCAGTTTGTTGTCAGGGTCTCGATGCACGTTGTTTATTTTATATTTACTTAGAGTTATGTTCAGGTAACTGCAGTGCTACAGTGCTTTAGTAAAGCGTAAACCTGAACGAGGTACATGTGACATCATTGCCTGCAGCGCTTTCTTCAAGCGGCCGCGATAATCAAGCATGGTCTGTATACGCTACATTACAGCGTAATGAATTCATAACCCCTATGACAAAGCCAGTACAGGTAATTTAGAGCGCTACAAGCTACAACTTTATGCTGTGCTGTAACGCTCCAAACATCTTTTCTGCCTGAACGCGACCATTTAGAAAATAAACAACGTAAATTGAAACCCTGACAATAAACTGATTATGTGCATCAGTTTGTTTCTTTGGTTTTTCCGTTTGAAACACATTAAAACTTTCAAGCCAAGTAATAAATCGTATGTTTGACTTCATAAACATTTGTATAAAGACGTTCCTCTTTCAATCTGAACGAGTGATTCTGAGTGAAACTACCTTTCAATAATTTTTGATTTTAGCTTCTCAACGCATTGGAGAGAAAAGTTCCTCAAGTGATAAAGAAAATGTGCAAACGTCAGCAAGAGAAAAGTTCTTCAAGTGATAAAGAAAATATACAAACATCAACAAGTAAGTTTTGTTTTTGTAATGTTATTGTTTATTTATATGTAGTAAATAAAATTTGTTTCTTAGATCTGCGTTTTCTTTCTAAATATTTTCATTTATTTCTTATTTTTTCATACAACTTAGTGTGTAGATAAATTATCACCAAAAATAACATTAACGTACTTTCGGATATTGTTTTACATACAGGCTGTTACAAATTCGAGGCTCACCATTGGGATCTCGGAAACGGTAAGAGATACGAAGTCGGTTAAATTGGGGCAAAGTTGCGTATTTTGGTGCTGAATAATAATCCGTTCTGAAAAATCTTCTACGTTTTGTAGTTTTTGAAATATTTCAAAAAAACCAGAAAACGTAATTTTCTTTTTTATTTTTTCCTGAAGTTATTATTGCAGGGATCATAACAAAATTAATACATTCTACAGGCACCTTTTTAAGCTCTTTATGATGATATCATTAGATTTTACTTAAAACGTTTCGTCTCGTTCTGACCATCATCAACTTCATTTTTTCTTATGGGGGCTACATTGGGTTTTAATACCATTGAATAGATCTATTTTTTCTGATGCTTTTCCATGTATCACACATCCCTATTTAATAATTTGAAACAGCTGGAAATGTAAGAAATTGTTGAAAATAGCACTGCAAAGAAAAACATGGTATGCAGTGAAAACAAAAACAAAAAAAAATTGATATACCTTCGGAGTTTTATTTCGTGTATCACAAGAGCTGATTTTAGTAAAATTTTTAGATCTAAAAATGAATGTTTTTGAACCCAAGAATGACATAAATTTAAAAATTTATTGTGGTCTTAACAACAACAATTTAGTAATAACGAGCGAAATTTCCTTCCAACAATATCCAGAAAGATAACTGCAAAACAATAGTTGATTAGATTTGTAATTAAATTATACATTATTATTATTATTAAAGCAAGAAAATATCAAATTAAATTATGTATGTCTATAGAAAACTCAGCTTAAGCTCTTAAAAGATATTACTGCTCGAGGAAACATTCTTTCTTGTAGTCTCATAATTTTATATATTTTATAAGTAACTATTTAACTATCTCTACTAATAATTCTTCATTCTCATCATCATTAAGGCGATCTCGATACGTCCTTCGAGCTTCATGAAAATATCCATAAAGTGCAATGTTTCTATCTAACTTAATAACATTGTTCTGTGTGGATGGCATCTTTCTGGGTATTATTGGAAGTAAATTTCTCTTGCTATTACTAAATTGTTGTTAGCACAATACCTTTTTAAATTTACAAGAATGAGAGATTTTTAAAGACATAATTTCTTGTGATACTTTCTTGCTTTAATCATAAAAATGTATAATTTAATTACGAAACTAATTAAATACTGCGTCATCGTCATTGTTGGAAGTAAATTTCTCTTGCTATTACTAAATTGTTGTTGTTAGCACAATACGTTTTAAAAATGTACGTCTTTCTTGGATTCACATCATTCATTTTTATATCTAAAAGTTTTTCAAAAATCTGCTTTTGTGATAGACGAAATAAAACTCTGAAGGTATATCAAACTTTTTTGGCTTTTGTTTTCACTGCATACCACGTTTTTCTTTGCAGTGTTATTTTTCAACAATTTCTTGCATTTCCAGCTGTTTCAAATTAATAAATAGGGATGTGTGACATATGGAAAAGCATCAGAAAAAATAGATCTATTCGTTGGTATTAAAACCCAATGTAGCGCCCATAAGAAAAAATGAAGTTGATGATGGTCAGGACGAGACGAAACGTTTTAAGTAAAATCTAATGATATAATCGTAAAGAGCTTAAAAAAGTGCCTCTAGAATGTGTTAATTTTGTTATGATCCCTGCAACAATAACTTCAGGAAAAAAGAAAAAAGAAAATTACGTTTTCTTGTTTTTTTGAAATATTTCAAAAACTACAAAATGTAGAAGATTTTTCAGAACGGATTATTATTCAGCACCAAAATACGCAACTTTGCCCCAATTTAACCGACTTCGTATCTCTTACCGTTTCCGAGATCCCAATGGTGAGCCTCGAATTTGTAACAGCCTGTATACCCTACCATTTTCCTTCTGTGAATCTCAAGTAAGAAAGACAAACAAAAAAAGATTTTTTTTTATTATAATGCAAAAGTTAACAATTTTTTTACAATTTAGAAATTTTGATTAGTCAGAAAGCATCAGTTACATTATTTGTGTATTGATTGAACATTCAAAATTTACCGCTGAACAGCTTTACAAAATGGCGCAAGGTCATCGAAACTGGGTACACGAAGATCAAAGGTGCCGACGGCTTTTGTCCTTTCTGTTATTCTGTGGCATTACCAGTCTACCTTGATTATCCGTCGACGGTTCAAATCCGCTGATGACGGTTATATAACCGCCCGCTCCTCGCTGACAGGTTTATTTTTGAGGTGTTTTGTAGTTTGTAGTAGAAAATATTGCTAGTGTGAGTGTGCGTACAGTGCTCGGACTTTGTTTAATGCGAAGATCATCATTGATTTAATGCATACAATGGAAACAAAAAGATGTGTTTGCCTTGTTTGTGGAGCAACTGATACAGAGGTTATGAGAATGCATTATTTCCTTAAGAAATCATAGAATATGCTCTCGTCATTTTACATCAGAATGTTATAAGGGGTTGAAACTGTCTCAATACGCTGTGCCAACATTGTTTCCATGTGCAACAAATGTAGACAGACAAGTACATCAACCTGATGATTTGCCAGATTTGGAAAACGTTAATAGTGAACGTATTTAGTATTGAAATTATCAAATTACTATTTTCATTTTTTTGATAATTATTTCAGTTGTAACCGTACAACCAGAAAAAGCTGAAGTTGAAGTAACAGATCTTAAACGTAGTACATCAACTGTACTAAATGAGTCAAGAGGTCGACTGTTCAAACGTATTCCAAATCTTACAAGGGCAGATAGTACACCTCGAAAACAACATTTAATGAGTATGATTTTGGGAAAAGAAGACCACATACGAAAATTGAAAAGCTTATGTAAAAAAGAGACGCTAACATAAAAGCATTGTCAGATTTAAGTGACAGCAATGTGGCACGTCAACTTTTTAGTGGCATGTCACGAGTAACATCCGATTTTTTGGTGTCACAATTACGATGTGCTGTCAAAAAGTCAAAAGCCTGAAGATGGACTACCGACGAGAAGGTCATTGCATTATCCATTTTTAAGCGCATCCCGAAATGTTACAACTTCTTAAGGAAGCTTTTAGCTTTACCCACAACACGCACACTATTAGACCTTCTTAAGAAAGTTCCATTTACAGTTGGTATCAATAAACATTTATTTAAACATATAAATGAAAATTTAACACATAAAAATGACAGAATGTGCACACTTCTTTTTGAGTAATGATTTGACAAGGCATATGTTTCTTTTTTTAAATAAATGTTGCACAAAAATGTGACACTAATTTAACAAAAATATAATATGTCCTGCTGCATGTTAAAACAATCGTGAATTCTCTATAATGTGACCTGACTTAATTTCATATTAACATTTTATTTTAGGCGTATAACAAAAAAAGGTAACCTCAGAAATGGAAAACCTCCATCGCAAGTAGGTTGGATGACGTCAATCAGGGCAATTAAATCAGTATGGGGATATGTTAAGACTGAAGGTATCTCACCTGAGACCGCGCTATTTAAACCAAGATGCCCTAGAGCATAGGTTCTCAAACTAATTTCGTCTACCGCCCACTTTGAGAATCAATTATTTTCTAGCGCCCCCTAAAATTTTTAACTTTACCACATCTTAAAAATCACAATCGCAATCATTCCTTTAATAACTTTAGTTAAATTATTGCCTGCCATATATGAGTCTTATTTTGTTTCCCCCAATTTTCTCTGTGCCCTTTACCGCCCCCCTGTAGGCCTCTAGCGCCCACAAGGGGGCGCTATCGCCCACTTTGAGAAAGACTGCCCTAGAGAATCTTTTTGGTGGTATTAGAGGAGGTTGTGGGAGTGGCGATAATCCTACAGCCTTTCAATTCGTTGGCAGTCTTAAGACCCAAATTTTAAATGGTTTGGTTGGATCAGGAATAGGAACAAATTGTGAAACCGATGAACACACATTATTATCAAATCTAAAAGACTTTTTATATGTGACAAATGAACAAAATTCAACTAAAGGAGTCATACCGATGGTTCAAGAACACGAAGTATGCTCAGAAAGCAGTTTAATTGATGATGATGCTGATGCTTTGTTATGCACGACTGGTATTCTTTCCGTTGCATATGTGAGTGGCTTCTTATTAAAAAAAATTTCTGAAAAAGTTAAATGTCAGTGTTGATTTTTATTTGCCCACTTTTTATTAAATATACAATTATGCTTTAACTTATGTAGATAATATATTCAATTTATAGAGTGCAGTACGTGGCCGTACGTATTATCTGGCCCGCAAATAACGTCACATCCCCTCCATACCCGGCGAAGATTTTCGCTTATCCAGCTATCCACATAGCGTTTTCGATTCACATGCACCGGTTGCACTCAGTGTATTTGCGTCTTCATTTAACCTCATGTAATAAAACGAGCCGAAGATACACTGAGTGCGCACTAGTGCAGTCAATCGAAAACGCTATTAGTTATTTAGAATCCTTGACCCGTATACACAAGCAAAGCAAGCGCTGACAATCGGCCGCCGTGTGTGACCTAGGCAAAAAAGCGCGGGAACGCATTTACTTCCTGTAGGAAACGAAATTTTTATTTTTTTTTACTGAAAATACAAGACTTTTTATTTATTTATTTTTTTTTCATAAACGTTTTATTATACAAATGTCTACAATATGTACGTATTTGCAATAATGAAATTTCGTTTTGGACCGAAATATTTTATTTTAAATTTATACGATTCAAAAGAATCTCACAGTTCAGTTAATATTTTATTCATTCAATAAATAATGTATGCACATACATAATAACTTATTATAGAAGAAGACCTCACAAGCTATTTTTAATACTTATCATCAATTTTGTATGATAATTGTTGATAATTACTTATTAATAATAATTACTTAATAAGACAAGATTTCTCCAAACTATCAAATTCAGGTTAGGGTTCCGTGCACCTAGTTCATTGGTAGTATGTGAGAGGCAAGGGGAAGGTACTTTAGAATTTCAAACCCTTGGTAAAGGTAAAAAGAACGATGCCTTTGACAAGGCATATGTTTCTTTTTTTAAATAAATGTTGCACAAAAATGTGACACTAATTTAACAAAAATATAACATGTCCTACTGCATGTTAAAACAATCGTGAATTCTCTATAATGTGACCTGACTTAATTTCATATTAACATTTTATTTTAGGCGTATAACAAAAAAAGGTAACCTCAGAAATGGAAAACCTCCATCGCAAGTAGGTTGGATGACGTCAATCAGGGCAATTAAATCAGTATGGGGATATGTTAAGACTGAAGGTATAACTCACCTAAGACCGCGCTATTTAAACCAAGATGCCCTAGAGAATCTTTTTGGTGGTATTAGAGGAGGTTGTGGGAGTGGCGATAATCCTACAGCCTTTCAATTCGTTGGCAGTCTTAAGACCCAAATTTTAAATGGTTTGGTTGGATCAAGAATAGGAACAAATTGTGAAACCGATGAACACACATTATTATCAAATCTAAAAGACTTTTTATATGTGACAAATGAACAAAATTCAACTAAAGGAGTCATACCGATGGTTCAAGAACACGAAGTATGCTCAGAAAGCAGTTTAATTGATGATGATGCTGATGCTTTGTTATGCACGACTGGTATTCTTTCCGTTGCATATGTGAGTGGCTTCTTATTAAAAAAAATTTCTGAAAAAGTTAAATGTCAGTGTTGCATAAACTTGTTGCATTCGGAGCCATCTGCAGAACACAACATGTTTATATCTTATAAAGAATGGGTTGATGAAGAAAAAAAGCTCCTATATCCATCTGAACAATTGGTCATACTTACTGGTAAAGCCATAACATTATTCATTCCAACATATGGTGGTGCAGAAGGAATTAGGAAGGCAGTAGTAATTTTCATTTTGTCAAAGCTGAACTTCGACTGGTTCTCTTGCCATGTTCACAAAGCAGTTTTTCCAAAGACAATTATAGAAGGATTGTGTCACATTGGTTTACCATGGTGGGCCAAACGGAAAAACATGAACCTCCTTGAAGTTAAAAAAGACTCCAGAGAAATGAAAAAAAAAAACTAAAAAAACTACAAAATAAATAAAAGAAATACAGTCAAGAAAATTTCCAAATAAATCAACCGATATTACAATTAAAAAATGATTTTACATATATTCTTGATATTCCAACACAAGAGTAATTGAAGAACTGTAATGGAAAGCGTGCTAGAAGAATTGCAGCTTGCACAGCAGCAAAAAGTGGACATATTAACTGTTTTGTTTTTAAGTTTCATTTTGCTTTTTTTACTGTTTCTTGTTTAATTAAAGAAATGTTTTTATTTGACAATTTGTTGTGTACATAACTGACAATCATGCTTGTTAAAGCTTATTGTACATCTAATTTGCAATGTTCTCCAACAAATTTCTAAAGTAATTAACATAATACAAGCATGTTTTTCTTTAAATATCAATAAATTCAGTAGAAGACTTCTTATCGTATATTAATTAAATCATTGACGCAAATATAACGGAGAACGTATCTACTAAATTCATGACTATTATGAATATGCAATACAATAAAATAGAAGCTAATACTCTTACTACATTAGATTAATAACACGTTCTATTATTAATCTAGTGTGCTAGTAAGTTATTAGCTTTTATTTTATTGTAACATAGGTATGTACTAAATTCCAAAGCAAAACGCATTTCAAATTTCGCGGCGCTGACCTGCAGCGTCCTCTATATTTCACCTTACCTTACAGTTGACCAATTAGTTACAAGGAGTAAAATTTTGCATGCACTTGCACATCTCGACATTATCTCTGCCTATACTACGAAATTAGAGCCGCTTTGTTGTTACGTCAAGGAACGGCTCCGAGCAACACTGAAGCGCTCGCTCTGTGCAATACAGTGCATCGTTCTTTTTACCTTTACCAAGGGTTTGAAATTCTAAAGTACCTTCCCCTTGCCTCTCACATACTACCAATGAACTAGGTGCACGGAACCCTAACCTGAATTTGATAGTTTGGAGAAATCTTGTCTTATTAAGTAATTATTATTAATAAGTAATTATCAACAATTATCATACAAAATTGATGATAAGTATTAAAAATAGCTTGTGAGGTCTTCTTCTATAATAAGTTATTATGTATGTGCATACATTATTTATTGAATGAATAAAATATTAACTGAACTGTGAGATTCTTTTGAATCGTATAAATTTAAAATAAAATATTTCGGTCCAAAACGAAATTTCATTATTGCAAATACGTACATATTGTAGACATTTGTATAATAAAACGTTTATGAAAAAAAAAAAATAAATAAAAAGTCTTGTATTTTCAGTAAAAAGAAATAAAAATTTCGTTTCCTACAGGAAGTAAATGCGTTCCCGCGCTTTTTTGCCTAGGTCACACACGGCGGCCGATTGTCAGCGCTTGCTTTGCTGTGTATACGGGTCAAGGATTCTAAATAACTAATAGCGTTTTCGATTGACTGCACTAGTGCGCACTCAGTGCATCTTCGGCTCGTTTTATTACATGAGGTTAAATGAAGACGCAAATACACTGAGTGCAACCGGTGCATGTGAATCGAAAACGCTATGTGGATAGCTGGATAAGCGAAAATCTTCGCCGAGTATGGAGGGGATGTGACGTTATTTGCGGGCCAGATAATACGTACGGCCACGTACTGCACTCTATAAATTGAATATATTATCTACATAAGTTAAAGCATAATTGTATATTTAATAAAAAGTGGGCAAATAAAAATCAGATTAGAGTAGGCGGTGCAAAGAAAATGTATGTCTGTGATTAACTGAATTAATTAATCTGATACATTCATGAACTGTCAGATCAGCCTAACGCCGCGTTAGTAACAGACATACTTTTTCTTTGCACCGCCGACTCTAATCTGATTTTTAGTTACTCACAGGTTATTTATTTTATCGATTTTTAAGTATAAATTGAATGCTTTTATACTCATTCGTGGAATACGAAACAAGAACACAATTATTTTAATATTATCCGAAGTACATGTGTTATACAGTGTGTCCCAGGTTGAGTAGGCTACCATGGGTAACTTTCTTATTAGTGAAGATAGAGATTTGGTTAAATGGGCAATATTTTGCAGTTTTATGTGTTGATTCAGATTCCGTTGAGAAAATTTGAAAATAGTTCTGAATAGTTCAGATATTATCGCAGAAAAACTGAAAATCGCTATTTTCTTTAATGTCCAATAACTTCGCAATTATAAAAAATATGAAAAAATGTTTCGTATAAAGGTTACTATGTTTGATAAAATACAGCTGAAAATACAGTCAAAATAATATTCAAAATGGCGGCTGTCAAGATATTGATAGCAACTTTCTTATTTTAAATGGACGCCATATTGGATATTTGTACGATTAAATAGCTTTTTTTTTTCTCGTTCCAACCGTGTATCACAGCCCATATCTAAATAAAAAATTATTTAAAAAATGTAATATTTTTATTTTAAATCAAGTAAGCGGGTTGCAACCCTGCATAGTAACTTTTATACGAAACATTTTTTCATATTTTTTATAATTGCCAAGTTATTGGACATTAAAGAAAATAGCGATTTTCAGTTTTTCTGCGACAATATCTGAACTATTCGGAATTTTCAAATTTTCTCAACGGAATCTGAATCAGCACATAAAACTGCAAAATATTGCCCATTTAACCAAATCTCTATCTTCACTAATAAGAAAGTTACCCATGGTAGCCTACTCAATCTGGGACACACTATATACTTCCCCACGAAAATAAAGTAAGAAACAAACACAATGCTGAAAATACAAACCTACAGAAGGAAAAGAAATTCTTCAAAAAATATTTGGAGTAAAAGGAGTTCCTTTAATTCGTTTTATTACGCATAAAAGAAATTAAGTTATAATTTTATGTTTTTTTTTCACCGCCTTTCTTTTCACATCTGGACTTTGTATATTAGTAGTACTTTTGCGTTTCAGAGAAGTTTTACCAATATCTGATGTGTTTTTAGTATTTAAATAGTTAATACGGATAATGGTTCTTAATTTACAGAAGAGTTTAATAATATCGGACACTTATTTCTGGTCTTCTGGAAGAAGAGTAAATTCAGATCTTGAGCCAGATGAATAAAACGAAGCATATGCTTAATATGTAATTCATTTTTTAAGTCACGTTCATAATCTTTTTCAGTAAAGTGAACAGAACAAATTTGTATCTGGGTTCCAAGTGTCGCCGCGTTTACAACGTCTAATCCATTCCTTACGTATCTTATGTTATCTGTTATCTGATACAAAGTCATTCGATTTGGGAATGTTGTGATAAATAATTTCTGGATTTGTGATCTTTGTAGAAATCCGACTGTTATTGCAACCAAATATACTGCACACCGACGCGGCGTCCTGGCATTTTTCATAAAAATGCGAGTTACAGTTTTAGCAACTCCATCTCCAAACACACGTTAATGGGCATACACACGGTGAGGCATGCCTTCGCGCCTAACTGAACGTTTTGAGGCTCGCAGGTAAGTTCGAATGTGTATACGCTGAACTGATGGAGCGATCCTGGCTTTTGGCGCGATGTGAAGCAATCTGGCGCTTCTTGATTTTTCGAGGAGGCTCGCAGGCAGGTTTGAACATGTGTATGCTTCTCGCGTGTCAAGCCTTCATTTTCACTATTGTGATCTGGCAATACATATACACCTACTGGAAATATAAGATAATTACTTGTATGAAAAATGTCTACAAGAGAAAAAGTAATTTGTAAGAGACTTTATAGAATTATACAGGGAAAATGAATGTCTGTGGAAGGTGAAATCTAAGGAGTATATGAACAAAAATAAAAGGGAAGAGGCATATATAGTTCTTTTGGAGAAACTGAAACAACTTAATCCAGATGCTGTGACAGAGGATGTTAAAAAGAAGATCAACTCGTTAAGAAGTTGTTTTCGAAAGAACGGAAAGAATAGCGTGATCCGCAGTATTCTTTAAAAATGAAGAGTTGAACCATACTCTAAAAATGAACGTGTGTATGCAAATGAATCTATCATACTTGCTCGCAGACTTGTCTCTTCAAGCAAGCGCGAAGGCATGCCTCACCGTGTGTATGGCCATTTAGATGCTCAAGGGATATGAAAACCTGGCCCGTCAGTGACGTCACTCAGTAGTGGGGACAAGGTGGGAACGCGACAACATTGCAAGTACAGGAATCTGGCGGGTCAGTTAACTTGCCCCCCCCCCTAACGTTTTTCAAAGTTTTTTTGCACCAAATGATTGCACCCTTATGCACCACCAAAATAAATTTTTGCACCCCTTCAGGAGAAAAACTGCAGGCAAATTTCACTGGGAGGGGCCAAGTTAACCGTAGCCCCCCCCCAGTGAAAATTTTCTGGTGCACCGTGTTGCACCCTTATGCACCACCTTTTTTAACTTTTGCACCGCTCAAATAGCTGAGAAAAAAAATAAAATAAAAAGTCAGCTAGCCCCCCCCAGTGAAAATTTTCGAAGTTTTTTCGGTGCACCTTATTGCACCACTAATGCACCCTTATGCACCACCTTTTTTAGCTTTTACACCGCTCAAATAGCTGAGAAAAAAAATAAAATAGAAAATTAGCTAGCCCCCCCAGTGAAAATTTTCGAAGTTTTTTTGGTGCACCTTATTGCACCCCTAATGCACCCTTATGCACCACCTTTCTTAACTTTTGCACCGCTCAAATAGCTGAGAAAAAATTAAATAGAAAGTTATTTCAGTTATTTTTTTTTCTCAGCTATTTGAGCGGTGCAAAAGCTAGAAAAGGTGGTGCATAAGGGTGCATTAGGGGTGCAATAAGGTGCACCAAAAAAACTTCGAAAATTTTCACTGGGGAGGGCTAGCTAATTTTCTATTTTATTTTTTTTCTCAGCTATTTGAGCGGTGCAAAAGCTAAAAAAGGTGGTGCATTAGGGGTGCAATAAGGTGCACCAAAAAAACTTCGAAAATTCTCACTGGGGGGGGGGCTAGCTAATTTTCTATTTTATTTTTTTCTCAGCTATTTGAGCGGTGCAAAAGTTAAAAAAAGTGGTGCATAAGGGTGCATTAGGGGTGCAACACGGTGCACCAGAAAATTTTCACTGGGGGGGGGGGGCTACGGTTAACTTGGCCCTTCCCAGTGAAATTTGCCTGCAGTTTTTCTCCTGAAGGGGTGCAAAAATTTATTTTGGTGGTGCATAAGGGTGCAATCATTTGGTGCAAAAAAACTTTGAAAAACGTTACGGGGGGGGGCAAGTTAACTGACCGAAAACAGAAAACGAGACAGAAAAACTTTGAAAATGTTCACTGGGGGGGGGGGGGCTACGGTTAACTTGGCCCAGTGAAATTTGCCTGCAGTTTCTCTCCTGAAGTGGTGCAAAAATTTATTTTGGTGGTGCATAAGGGTGCAATCATTTGGTGCAAAAAAACTTTGAAAAACGTTACTGGGGGGGGGGGGGGGGCAAGTTAACTGACGAATCTGGCTATCCTATGTATTTTAACATCCTTGTATACGGGTAAAGTATAGCAGTTGTCAACTTGTCAATCCATTAAACGTCCTTCGTCCTTGGGTATACCCCTCGGGTTGTAGTACTACATTGCCGACCTGGGCGTTATAAAACCGTATAACGCCCTTAGTACCTTAATAGCTATTGTTTACGACGACTTACTGCAAGATCATTTTTGTTAAAATATAAACCCGTCAATTAATTTGTGTTAAGCGGCATTTACATTTACGAGACTCGGATCCGAGTTGCAATACTCGGATGCACCTCGGTTGTTAATTCGGAAGTGTAAACGCCTACTCGTATGCGAATTAACATCCGAGTATCGCAATTCGGATACGAGTACTCGTAAATGTAAATGCCGCTTTACCAACCTAAAATAAATTGTGATTTGTGACTTTTAAAAATTCGTATTTTAAATAAACTTTTGTATATTTAAAAGAGTGTTTTACTTACCTGACACATTTTACGTAATGAGACAAAGTTACAAACTATTAAACGAAACAAAATTAAAATCATTGGAACCCAGTTAATCTTAATTTGTTTCAAACAATTGGCAAACCTGAGATACCACTTTAATAAACAGTTATTAATAGACAAGAGTCTTCAAGATAACTGTCGTGTCTGACTTTACATTGTTGTTAACGATTATTATTAAAATAAAATAAAAATTTGGGAGTAGTTCAGTAAACATCTCATGAGCAAGGCGATATAGAATGTATAATCTTTCAATCAAAACAAACTACTTTTAAAATAGATTTATTAATTTACTACATACATATTCTACAGTTATTTCCAGTGTTATATAAGAGAAAAACAAAAAAAAAATGAAGATGGTTAATATCAATAATTATGTATTTCACTAATCCAATAAAAAAGATAACATTTAATTTTTTTTCATATTTTGTTATATCGCTTAAGACAGTGAGGACTGGAAAAATAAAACAAGCGAAGCTGCTAAAAACTAACACTTACGAACTTAAAAAAATACATACTGATTATTTTTTAACCTCTGAAATATATTTTACACAGACAAAAAATTGCAGTCTTAAACTGCTGTCAATAAATATGGACGCAAGAGCAAATAGCTTTAGAGCTCTTTTCCAAATTGCAGCAAGTGTAAAGCCTTCTGTAAATTTCCAATGGCCGTTTTAACATCGTCGTAGGTCAAGGCAGATCCAGCCCACTTGCAATATTTCTGTGCTTTTTCCATTTGTTCAGGGGTTAAACTTGGTGGAGTATTGTTACCGGCCAGTGGTGTGATCGGAGTAAAAGGGACTGCAGTCGGTGAAGGCTGTGGTTGGGGAACATCAGACACAAAAGGCTGGTTTGGAAACTGAGATGGCACATTAGGCCATGCGTTTGTGTTGGGTTGACTAGGAGTGCTCGGAGTGGCGGGAGTAACCGGCGGTACAATGCCATTCTCTACGCTCGAGTCCTTGTTGCTTGGAATTCTTCCTTTCAGTCTATCCAGGTCTTCTTTAGGTAGAAAATCTTTGTATTCTTCTTGATCTTCGTCTGTGTAAAGAACGGTAGTCGAACCCGGAGTCGGAATTTGCCCGTTCTTTAGGCAGTTATGCACGTAAGCCGCCCTCCATTTTGCGTACTTACGTTTCTCTTCAATATCTTCGCTCAATGTGCCGAACTGATCGAGGATGTCAAACAGGATTCCACTGGTGTAGAACGCTTTCACCATATTCCTGCAAATTACACCAATATTTTTTTGAGATTTCACAACTTGGCGACAGTAACATTTCAAGTATCGAAAATGAAGCAATTTCTTTTTAGGCATCCGTTTACGAAGATGACACACAACTAATCTCTTTGCGAAAATTGGAAGTAACATACGAAGTTTAAATGAAATGCGGCACAAAAAGTACACATTCAGTATTTTTGATAAAATTGGAGCGGTGGATACATCGTACTCTACTTTTCTAATTCTTACATACACTAGGGGTGACGGCACTGACCAAGAGAAACTCAAATTAGGGTGTATTGGAAAATCAACGACTTCAATCATAAAGGTAATAAATGCTGAGTCTTTTCTACAAAGTTTTATTTAAATTCTCCAAACCGGTTTCGCCTAAAGAGGCATCTTCAGTGGAAAGTTATAAAATTATATAATATACAGGCTGAGTCGGGAGAAATGAACCAAACTGCAGGAGTATATTCTACCCGTCAATATAAGAGAAAGAAACCAAAAAGTTGTAATCCGATTTTCATTTGTTTTCGAGTTGGAACGTTTTAACAACATACCTTACATAATATTTTTTTCTCAATTGAAGTATTCAGATCAAAAGATTCGCTAGTACACAAATACACTTGTATTACGAAATTTTAACATTAATTAATTCTTACGTGAATTACAAGGGTTACGATGTTGCACTACTCTGAAATGTTCAAATTTCGTAAAAAACTGCATTTGTGTACTAGCGAATCTTTGATCTGAATACTTCAATTGAGAAAAAAATATTATGTAAGGTATTTTCTTAAAACGTCCCAACTCGAAAGCAAATGAAAATCGGATTACAACTTTTGGGTTTTTTTCTCTTATATTGACGGGTAGAATATAGCGTGTCCACCGAGTGCCGCGGTCTTCTTTACCGTCTATAGTATATAAGATAGAAAAAAAAATCAAACGAGCTAAGATGTAACTCAATCAGCTCTACTTCATAAAATTATTTTAGGCTATACAGAGTGTTCAGTAACAGAGAGCCATACCAAACTTATATTTTTTTAAATGGAACACCCAGTTTTTACATATTTCGAAAGTACGCATAACGAATAGGTAATAACCAAGAATTTAGGAAGTTTTACTTGAGAGTTTGTAAGATATTGACGTTTAAGTGTAAAAAATTGCCATAATATGAGTGCTTATATCTTTGTTATTTATTTACATTTCGCCTTGAATTTTTGTAGGTTATTATGTGTACAGAGTGTTAAGTTTTGCAAAAGATAATTTTTCTTAAAATTTTCAAATGGAACACCCAGTATATCTAGACTCTCGTGAAACACTGTTTTAATAAGTTTTCATAAAACGCCAAATGTATTTGCCTAAATTGTAGAAGTCGTGAGACGAAAATTAATAATTTTTCTTTCTTTCAATATTGATGTTATTTAGCCTTTCTGTCCGGTTCTTATGTTTTGATTTGCTGATAAATCAATAAGTATGTTTTATTTTTTGTTCAAAGCAGTTGAATATATTCCTGTTAAAATAATTCCTATTTTTCTTTACTTTGAAAATATCTAAATAACGTTATAATAATAATATTAAAAAATAAAATTTAGAATCACGTTACCGCTTGCTAGAAAGTAGGAAAACAGTTGCTATAAATTTTTAATTGACAGGACAACTATTTAATTAGTAGATAACACTACTTTTACAGTTTTGAATTTTTTATGATAACAAAATGCATTTTAATAATGAAGAGTTACGTGACATAACATTCCTATTAGGAAAAGGCAACAAAAACTGTCTTTTGGCATCAAGATTATATTCGCAGCTTTATTCTATGAGAAGTCACCCGGATTATGGAGTTTTTCAAAGATTAAAAGAAAGATTCTAAACGCCAGGAAACATTAAATACAGTAAAAATGTTATTAAAATAACGTTATGTAAATATTTTCAAAATAATGAAAAATAGGAATTAGTTTAACAGGAGCATATTCAATTATGTATTTGAACAAAAAAATAAAACATATTCATTGATTTATCAGCAAATAAAAACAGAAGAACCGGTCGGAAAGACTAAATAACGTCAATATTAAAAGAACGAAAAATTATTAATTGTTGTCTCACGACTTCTTCAGTTTAGACAAATCCATTTGGCGTTTTATGAAAGCTTATTAAAACAGTGTTTCACGAGTCTAGATATACTGGATGTTCCATTTGAAAATTTTGAGAAAAATTATCTTTTGCAAAACTCAACACTCTGTACACATAATAACTGATAGACCGAAGCTGTTTTGAAATTTCTGTAGTATTGAGTACCTACAAAAATTCAAGATGAAATGTAAATAAATAACAAACATATAAGCACTCATATTATGGCAATTTTTTACACTTAAACGTCAATATCTTACAAACTCTTAAGTAAAACTTCCTAAATTTTTGGTTATTACCTATTCGTTATGCGTACTTTCGAAATATGTAAAAATATACTGGGTGTTCCATTTAAAAAAATATAACTTTGGTTTGGCTCTCAGTTACTGAACACTCTGTATAGCCAAAAATAATTTTATGAAGTAGAGCTGACTGAATTACATCTTAGCTCGTTTGAATTTTTTTTCTATCTTATATTCTATAGACGGTAGAGAAGACCGCGGCACTCGTGGACACCTGTATATTCCTGTAGTTTGGTTCAATCCTCCCGACTCCTGTATAATAAAATCTATTATAATATTTTTGTGGTGTGTATTCTTGTAAAATACACACCACAAAAATATTATATTAGATTTTATTATACTGGGTGTCTCTAAACCTATGTCTTTAATTGAAACCACAGATAGTAGTCAAAAAAAGAAGCAAAATCTGTTACACAACAATAGGGAAAAAGTAAATAATAACTCCGGGAAAAATCAGTTTTCGTTTTCAAAGAAATTGTTTGAGTAACGCTGGTTGACGATTTAAATGGATTTAAATGTCTCAGCTGCGCAGAATTTCGTTGGGCTAGGTCATGTTTGTCCGTCGTAAAAAAATTTCGTCAGGATTCTAAATAAAAACGTTTTCATGCGGCGTTCCTTATTGCAATTACTTATTACTATTTTATTTATGCTTATTTATTTAAAGTAAAATTTAAAAGCAAACTAAATTCGTAGCACAATAATGCATTTCAGTTTTATTTGTTTCATTTTCATGACAGACAGTACATCGATCTTAACACTGTAAACTGCAAAATGTTATGTTTATGTTCATTAATAAGACGAAAATAAATGTCTACTAAAAATGTTGATAAATATTAATTAAATCCAAGAAACGAGTGACTTAATTAGTTTTCGTGATGAAAATTTGATTCTGGTTTAAAATAATTCTGAATTCTCAGAAATGTTTACCTATGTACAGTCGTGTTCAAAAAAGTATTGTACAGAATTTGTACTGTGTAAACTTTTATGTGCATTCATGAAGTCAAAAAACAGTTGTACAAGTTGTTTTGGTACATACAGGCTGTTACAAATTCGAGGCTCACCATTGGGATCTCGGAAACGGTAAGAGATACGAAGTCGGTTAAATTGGGGCAAAGTTGCGTATATTGGTGCTGAATAATAATCCGTTCTGAAAACTCCTCTGCGATTTGTAGTTTTTGAAATATTTTCAAAAAACAAGAAAACGTAATTTTCTTTTTTATTTTTTTCTGAAGTTATTATTGCAGGGATCATAACAAAATTAATACATTCTACAGGCACTTTTTTAAGCTCTTTACGATGATATCATTAGATTTTACTTAAAACGTTTCGTCTCGTTCTGACTATCATCAACTTCATTTTTTCTTATGGGCGCTACATTGGGTTTTAATACCGTTGAATAGATCTATTTTTTCTGATGCTTTTCCATATATCACACATCCCTATTTAATCATTTGAAACAGCTGGAAAAGCAAGAAATTGTTGAAAATAACACTGCAAAGAAAAACATGGTATGCCGTGAAAACAAAAACCAAAAAAGTTTGATACGCCTTCGGAGTTTTATTTCGTATATCACAAAAGCTGATTTTTAGATCTAAAAATGAATGTTATGAATCCAAGAATGACGTAAATTAAAAAAATTATTGTGGTCTTAACAACAATTCAGTAATAACGAGCGAAATTTCCTTCCAACAATATCCAGAAAGACAACTACAAAATAATAGTTGATATTGTAATTAAATTATACATTATTTATTATTAAAGCAAGAAAATATCAAATTAAATTATGTATCTTTTTAGAAAACTCATATCTTAAAAGATATTACTGCTCGAGAAGACATTGGGTGGTATGCATAAAACGAAGTAGATGCTAATACTTCTCAAATTAGTATATTCTTCGAAGTATCTTCTCTTACATAAAGTACCTACTACAGTTCTGAAGCGTATTCTACGAAAACAAAGTTTATACTACAGCACGTAGTAAATACTACGCTGCAGTATATTTACTATTAAAATGAATCTGAGGCTTTGAAGTAGATACTACAGTAGGTGCTTCTACAGCGAAGCAAAAACTTCTATGTGCTCTTGTGCTCTAGTATCTACTAGATCGCATAGTAAATACTACGTTACTATAGTAGGTACTTCACTTTCGAAGTATGTGCTTGAAGTATTAGCATGTACTTCGCTTTATGCATACCACCCGTTGTTTCTTGTAGTCTCATAATTTTATACATTTTATAAATAACTATTAATTACCTCTTCTAATAATTCTTAATTCTCATAATCATTAAGGCTATCTCGATACGTCCTTCGAGTTTTATGAAAATATCCGTAAAGTGCAATGTTTCTATCTAACTTAATAACATTGTTCTGTGTGGATAGCATCTTTCTAGGTATTATTGGAAGTAAATTTCTCTTGCTATTACTAAATTGTTGTTAGAACAATACATTTTTAAATTTACAGGAATGAGAGATTTTTAAAGACATAATAGCTGGCCATACACACAGAGGTTGATCCGCCAGTTTTGAACGCCGCGGTTCTAAAAAGGGGCATCTTCATGATACGTCCAGGATGTTATGCGTTTGGTTAAAGTCTAATAAAAATGTGGGCGTTGCAAGCGTTGCAATAAAAAAACATTACGCCTAGAGTCGAATTTATTTTGGCGTCGGAAACCTCTTTTATTAATTCTTCAAATTTGCAACGCAGGAGAAGCTTTCATGGCGATTTCTGTATACGCGTCAGGCATAATAAAACAATTCGCACTTACCTACACGTATAAATGGTATTGTTTTCAAGGTATTTAATAAAATGTTAACTATGTTTTGTACGACTCTCAGCCATTTATAAGTTTACTTGACACTGCAAAAAAAATATCTTTCATTTATTTACGGTAAAATAAATAAATCAAGATTCACAAAATACTTTAAATTTGTCGCTAAATTTCGAGCGTTGATAATTTTTTCCGTGTATAGCACGCATACGAAAAAAATCAGTAATTCAAAAATACTTAAAAATCTCCGTAAATGCATGCTCTCTTGCGCAGGCCTTCAATGCAACCGAAAAGGTATGTGGTAAACGCAATGTATATTTACGAAAAATGATCCTGCAAGATAAAGTACAATCAAAATTAAATAAAATTCATTAAAAAATGCCGACAGTATAAAAAAACAATTCTCCAATTAGCACGCAAAAAAAAACTGTTGAGATTTTATGATGTCGCGCCGCCGGTGAACTTGGCCTTTTTGCTCGACTTTGTTGATGAAGCAATAAATACATTAAAAAAACCTTATCGTATCGTCCTTAATCGCTCCTTAACGTGCGTATTTATCTTTTAGTTAGTGGTAAATGCACGCATCAGATTTAACCGGTACAGACTTGTCTGTCAATTTACACCGCCAGTGAAAACTGCTGCCGGTAACTAACAGCAACTAACAGACGATTTTAGAAATTTACAAAGAACATCCTGCTTTGTGGAAAATTAAAAGCAAGGAATATAGGAACAAAAATATTTTGTTTTGTGAGGGCCCCTCTTACTAAACTTAATAAAAAGCCATATGTCTTTACATCCATTCTCAAATAATTCTTAAAATCATCCGGATCATTTTCTCTTAGCTCTTTTAATAGAGCCCGCTTTTTTATCGCAGAACATTTTTACCTTACTGGTTAAACACTTGGAAACAGTTTACTTGCGGTACAGAACTTTCGCCAAGTCGAAATTCCACAGTGCCGGTTCAATCCGCGGATATATCTGCCGTTTCATGCACACTAGCACACGGTTTTGCACGGGACAGATCAACTGTGCAGATTGATCTGTGGATTTTTATTTTTATGAAATGGCTGAGAGTCGTACAAAACATAGTGAACACTATTAAATACCTTGAAAACAATACCATTTATACATATAAGTGCGAGTTATTTTATTATGCCTGACGCGTATACAGAAATCGCCATAAAATCTTTTCCTGCGTTACAAATTTGAAGAATTAATAAAAGAGATTTCCGACAGCAAAATAAATTCGACTCTAGGCGTAATGTTTTTTTATTGCAACGCTTGCAACGCCCACATTTTTATTCGACTTTTACTAAACGCATGGACGTATTATGAAGATACCCTTTAGAACCGCGGCGTTCAAAACCGGCAGATCAACCTCTGTGTGTATGGCCACCTAATTTCTTGTGATACTTTCTTGCTTTAATCATAAAAATGTATAATTTAATTACGAAACTAATTAAATACTGCGTCATCGTCACTGCGTCGTACTGCGTTGGAAGTAAATTTCTCTTACTACTACTAAATTGTTGTTGTTAGCACAATACGTTTTAAAAATTTACGTCTTTCTTGAATTCACATACATAATTCATTTTTATATCTAAAATTTTTTCAAAGATTTACTTTTGTGATAAACGAAATAAAACTCCGAAGTTATATCAAACTTTTCTGGTTTTTGTTTTCACTGCATACCATGTTTTTCTTTGCAGTGTTATTTTCAACAATTTCTTGCATTTCCAGCTGTTTCAAATTATTAAGTTGGGATGTGTGATATACGGAAACGCATCAGAAAAAATAGATCTATTCATTGGTGTTAAAACCCAATGTAGCGCCCATAAAAAAAATGAAGTTGATGATGGTCAGAACGAGACGAAACGTTTTAAGTAAAATCTAATGATATCATCGTAAAGAGCTTAAAAAAGTGCCTGTAGAATGTATTAATTTTGTTATGATCCCTGCAATAATAACTTCAGAAAAAAAGAAAAAAGAAAATTACGTTTTCTTGTTTTTTGGAAATATTTCAAGAACTACAAATCGCAGAGGAGTTTTCAGAACGGATTATTATTCAGCTCCCAAATACGCAACTTTGCCCCCATTTAACCGACTTCGTATCTCTTACCGTTTCCGAGATCCCAATGGTGAGCCTCGAATTTGTAACAGCCTGTATACGGTTTCTGGCAAAAATAATATCATTGAACACAAAAATAGAAAAACCAACTGCCGCTCAAAAGCAAGGATATTTAAAACGTAGCTGTATAACACCTTTTTGAACACAACTGTACATTCGTCTTGGCGATTTATTGGTTACAATTCATAAAATAAAATTTAGCTGGCTCAGTTTCGTTCTTTCGTTCTTTTATTGTTTGTTTTTATTATCATGCTGTCATAACTTCACAAATGCTTACATTAGGGAGGGGGTTAGAATGAAAGAATTTATCAAATTTACGTTTGTTTTGTTAGTTTAGTATCTGTGTATGTACATAACTTAATTTAAGTGTAAATAAGTAATAAATATGGCTCATGTGTATTCCAATGAGGAATTATTGGCAGACATAGGAATTATTGGTAGACTGTTATGGCGAATTATACCGCAGGACAACATTTTGAACATTTATTGTAATTACAAATATCAGTGCCAAGAACAAGACGTGAACTTTAGTAAAATTCTAAAGTTATAATGAATACACAGATATGACAACACGTTCGATATGCATTTTGTGCTGTACTGTACATTTTTTTTTATTTCGCATAAATGCATTTTATTTCGAAAAACGCATTTCACTATTCCAGTAATTGTCGGTGAAACACGGATATAAAAAAAACGCCAATGACGATCGCTGCGTCTGAGACCTTGACCTAGTTCTTGTAAACGTAAATAAAAAATTTATCGCAGTTTATTGCTTTTTATTGAAAGCGGACTTGCCTCAACAAGTCATAAACTAAGCAGAGGTTTCCAAACAAAGGAACTGCACGCGCTTGTGGTTGATCAGTTTTTCATTTTTGAGCAATACCGTTCATATTTGGGGAATCAATCTCTTTTATAATGAGGAACTTACAGTTTTAATTAAAGACATAGGTTTTGAGACACCTGTATATTATATAATTTTATAACTTTCCACTGAAGATGCCTCTTTAGGCGAAACCGGTTTGGAGCATTTAAATAAAACTTTGTAGAAAAGACTCGGCATTTATTACCTTTATCAAAGAACTACAAAATAGCAATGGAGTACATTAATAACACTTCAATCAATACAATAGAATAATAGATCATTGAAAAACTTTACCATATCGATACGTATTTGTCAAAGTATCGTAAGTGACATTTTTTGAGAAAATGATAATTTGGTTGGGTTGAAATGATACTTTGGGTATGTTATAAGCACTATAATATGTGTAGGAGGATCGCTCTGTGGGAATATTATAAGTCTTTCTTTTATTAAAAGTGCGATATGACCGAGTTTACATTATTGTAACAACTTGAAATCGTTTTAAGAGTTCAGCCATGTGGATCCAATATCAAAAACAACTTGATTTTTAAAATTATTTTCTCCTGTCATTCTTTATTTATTAATGACAAATAAAGTGCGTCTAAATAAAAACCTGGTCAAGTGGGTTGTGATCGAGAATTTATCCATTGCATTTACATAGCAGAATCACTAAATGTAGCCTACTTGACCAGGTTTGTTTTTAGACACGAGTTAGATTGATCGTATTATTTAAGAAATTATATTTGTAGTTTATAATTGAAGAAGGATATGTAAGAAACATATAATGTAATATTACAGCACAATTTAAAAAGGTAATGCAAACAATTTTGACGTCAGATTTCACATTCCAATGCTTTTACCATTGCACGTTTTACTGATTCCTCTGCACTGATTCGTTTCCAAAGATTGCGTGTAACGTTTATACTGTAAAATCTTTTTCTTAAGATTGCGTGTAAAATAGGCGCCATGCATATCTCTGCGTTCAGCGCTGGCTGACGTGGTGATTTGTGAATTAGTGATATGAAAATATTTCTTGAGACTCATTGCATGGGAATAATATCACTCTTATAACAATTAGCTATTAGACTTTATAATAAACTTCCCAATAAAATTAAAGAAGCTTCCTCCCTCGCTTTGTTTAAGGATAATTTAAAAAGTTGGCTTATCCGGGAGTGCTATTATTCTTTGAAAGACTTCTTTTCAGTAAACTAATATATACATTTGTTCGTGATAACTGTAAAATACTGTTTAGTATGTTTGTTTATAATTGTTTGTTTTGTTTTTTTTTGTGACAATGTCGATGTCTTTTACAAGATTTTGACGGCAATAAATGCATTATTATTATTATCATTATTATTAATTTACGATTGTAGTACATAATTCTTGAGCTTCCTGGTATTGAAATACATTACAATATTCAAGTTCAAATGTACACTAATAATTTTAAACAACTCATATTTTCATACCACTAATGCATTGGTGGCGCTGGCTTCGCATGTGCATGGTTCCTATACCCAGCTGCTTATTATCGTTTCCTTAATCTTGTGATAATTTGGAATTGATAAAATTTGACAGCTTTAAATGAAAAATTATTAACATTTTCAGAAATTTAGTCTGTAAGGAGATTATTTTCAGTATTACTGCAAATAGTATTTCTGCAAATAGTCTACTTAAGAATTCTTCGTTTGAATTGGACAGCCATTACATCCTGAAAATGTCACATCCCTGATGTCATATACACACAGGGGGGTAGATCTTTCATATAATTGGCGAAGCATGAAAATGGTGTAGCCATCTACTGTCACTGCTGAGAAGTGTTTAGCATGGACTTTCACTAAAAATGTAGATATCTTGTCGTTCCACCTGACACTGTTGCCGTGAAAACAATTGTCAGGTTTAAACCCTGTTTAAATCAAATCAGAATTTGTGCGTCGTACGTTTGGCGATTTCCTGATATTATTTTTTTTAATAATGAATGTGAAAAAGTGTTGTGTTCCAGATTGTGCAAATACAGATGCCCGCAAGTAATTAACAAAATACAATTTTAATGAGCAAAACTGCAGTGGAGCTTTTCGATGTTTTTGGTAATCGATACGATATCGATATAAAATTGTGTGATGGTGTCATTTCATTAATGCAAATTGCATTGCGAAACGATATTTCAGCTGTGGACAATAAAAAGTTCTATAATTTTTTATCTAATGATAACCAGTAATGTTACATTAAATAAAGGCGAGACAATAGCTCAACTTAAGAAATGTAAAATTTCCAGAATAATTGTATCAAAAAATTTAAAAATTTTTAAAAATTTAGGTCTAGCAATTTTAGCAACTTTGTTAAATGAAGTGAAATATATTTTACGAGCATCGATACTTTCATGCAGTACTTTTTATTTCGATACGATTCGATACTGGTAAATTTTCCACTGACTTCGACACAATATCGATATACAATGTGTTTCATTTCTCATCTACACACCCCTGTAGTGTTTATATTTATTAACGGATCGATTTCAAATTTTCGCCAGATGAACATCCTCTTAAAACACACATTTTTCAAATTTGAAACCTTTTTTATTGCAAGCCATGACCTACAGCGATTTAATAGAAAGTCGAAAAAATTAAGAAAATATAGTAGGCCTTGTTTGATCAAAAAAAGTTAGAAAAAGTTGTTTAGAATTACGAAATAACCCCAATTACCAAATTTGGTTGAAAAATTTTAATATTTAATTATTAAGAAAATAGAATTTCAATTTAATCTACAGTTTTACAAAACGTTAAAACTAACCGACTAAGGCTGGATTTCACAAACGTCACTTAACTTTAATCATCGATTAAGAATAATCATTCCTATACCTTCAACACATGTAACCATGGCAACGTTTACTTTTAACGGATGATTAAATTTAAGTAACGTTTGTAAAATCCACCATAAAACACACAGAATGAAAAAAACAGCTTAATCTAATATTTTACCAGGCCCCCATCGTGCAGTATGCATTTTTCGATACGTTTCCTATTATTCTTTACAACATTGTTTAGAAACGTATCGAATAACTTGATTTTTCTGAATTGTTAATTGGTTTTTTATGAATTGTTTTCTTGGTAGTTATTCGTCTAATAACTATTGGCTATTTTATTAAGAGGTGGAGATCTCCGCCCTTTAACAATTATTACATTTTAGTTTTTATTTTTGTGTTAGATATGCGTGGAAGTCTTCTCAAACATGCAGGCTGCGAAGACAAAAGTTCCTGTCTCCAAACGCGAAGGGTCTCTACCAGCAATTGAAACTTCTGAAAAGAGCGGCTTATCGTTGTAAGATTAAGGCTGTGAAAACTAAACAAAAACTAAATATACTTAGTTACTTGAAGGATATGAATGAAACGACAGAAAATTTTTTTTTTAAGTCAAATGAAAAATCAAAAATTAAAACCTAGGGGACGAAGGTTTAGCGAAGATGATGAAATATTTGCTTTATCTGTGCACAAACAAATTGGCAAGGGATACAAATATTTATCTCGATTTTTTAGTTTGCCATCAAAGAAGACATTAAATAAATTGTTGCATAAAATCCCATGTAGGTGCGGTATCAATGAACAAATGTTTCTACATCTAAAAGTTGTAAAGAAAATGAATAATCTTGATAAATTTTGTGTCATGATGTGGGATGAGATAGCATTAGCATCTGGACTGCAGTATAATTCACCTAAAGACTGTATCGATAGATTTGTGGATTTTTGAAAGGAGTTCGCAGACAATGGAAACAGCCTGTTTGTTTTTGTTTTTGTGACCATCATACTTCAGCTCCTGTTTTACTGCGATTAATTAAAGAAGTTATAAGACATGTTCGTCAAACTGGCCTGCATTTGGTTACAACTATATGTGATCAAGCTCGTTCTAATACATATGTCATTAATACATTACTAGAGGATACACGTATACCGTCTGTCTTATGAAAAACGCACGACACTATAACTCTGCTATTAATGATCCGATTTCAATAATTCAAAAAGCACATAAGACTAGTTTAAAAATACTACAAAAGGATAGCATTTTAGATTTTTTTAAATATGACATTTTTGTCAGGCGATAGTCAATTTTTTTTTTCAAATGGCGGCAGATATTTTTTTTTACTCAGTTTGATAGAGATTTATTTTCTGAATTCAATTATTTAAAAGTCGATTTCGAAATATCAAATTTGGGGGGGCATAAACGAAAAACTTTCGGAAAAGTGAAACTCACCGTGCGGGTACTCAAATTAAAGGTGTCAAAGAGGAAAATCAGTCGGTTTAACTCTAGTTTACCCTATTACTTTTTTATAAATGACTCAGAATTAATCCGAGTGGTAGTGTCAAATCGCTTTGGTGAAATCGGACATAAATGAATCTTAGTCTGTACTGACATATGGGCCACCAGTTCGGTGGCCTGCGCGTTCACCTGATATTACGCCGCTCGACTTTTGGTTATGGAGCTATGTCCATGTTTATTTAACACTACCCGAAAATGAGGATATTAGCTGCTTTCTTTCGTTTGATCCAAACGCAACATAACGCGTTTCGATTCAAAGATGGATGCTCTCTTGTAACTGGATCTTCGCGAAATTTCAATTCCGATCGGTAATCCCATTTCCCCTCTCAATCTTCCAATTTTGCAATCCGTTTGGATTGAAATGCATTCAGATCCAGAGCGGGTAACGAAAAATTATCCGAATCATGATTCAAACTTTTCAGCGAAAGAAAGCAGCTATTTTAAGGCAGAGAATTATCCGCACTTGTCACGAGATACCTCTCAATCTTAAATGCAATACAAGGAGTAAATAGAAGGTGTCAGCTATGTATTCAACAAGGCGGGGGACATTTTGAACAATATTTATAATAATTATAAAATTTTAAAAACTTTCAATTTTTTTTCCATCGCACACTTCATTTTTGTTTAAAAAGCGAAATTATTTCCCTACAGTATTTACAAAATCAAGTTGAAATTAAACGTCTTGGCGAAAGTTATTCGCCTATAGCCAGGAAGAGATGATTAAATGGGTTCAAAAAGCGCATCGTTATCACGTCGTGTTTAGTAACAAATGAAGCGTGTCCGAGAGACCTAATCAACGATACAGACTAAGATTCATTTATGTCCGATTTCACTAAAGCGATTTGACACTACCACTCGGATTAATTCTGAGTCATTTATAAGAAAGTAATAGGGTAAACTAGGGTTAAACCGACTGCTATTCTCAATCCGCGTTGGTGAAATCGAACATTAATTTTTCCTCCTTCGATTTTTCGATTATCTGATTTTCTTCTTTGAGACCTTTAATTTAAGTACCCGCACGGTGAGTTTCACTTTTCCGAAAGTTTTTCGATTACTCTCCCCCCCAAATTTGATATTTCGAAATCGACTTTTAAATAATTGAATTCAGAAAATAAATCTCTATCAAACTGAGTAAAAAAAAATATCTGCCGCTATTTGAAAAAAAAAAGTTGACTATCGCCTCACAAAAATGTCATATTTAAAAAAATCTAAAATGCTATCCTTTTGTAGTATTTTTAAACTAGTCTTATGTGCTTTTTGAATTATTGAAATCGGATCATTAATAACAGAGTTATAGTGTCGTGCGTTTTTCATAAGACAGACGTATATTCTGCCCTCATAAGCAAAAGTGCGGCATCTACCAAAAAAAGTGAAATTGACATAATGGTATCATAAGAATCAGTATGGAGTTTTTTACCATTTATACAGCACAAAAACGAGATATTTTCACTCAAAAACTGATATAAATATAATTTTTATAATAAGAAACGCCGTATCTCCACAAATTATAAGTACGATACAGGATAAAAATGCAGTATCTGTAGAATTCCACTGGAATTCTAAACATAAATGCGGCATCTACTCGTAGAAGCCGCACTTTTGTATTGTTTTATGCATTTACCGCGTTTATGCTTTGAGTGACAGATCAACTAGCGCCATTATTTGAAGTTACCGCCATTACCGCGCGTCCAACTGTCATCGTCGCGTCGTGTTGATTTGAAAAGTTGATTGTCAATGCTCGTGCTAGAAACAATAATTCTGTTAAAGTAACTTGTTATAAAAGTGTGTAATAATGAATAACAGTAGAGTGAAGAAGATGTTTGAAATAATGAGTTTACATGGTAATGAGAAACATCCTAAAAATGACAACTTTGAACCTAATCTCGAAATCACAACAATTTCAGGTAAGTTTATGTGAAGTTTATTAACTTTATAATTTTCTTTCATCATTTTCCTGTATTTGATGGAGACGTGAACATTTACTAATTATTATTATCTGATTACAATTATTGAGTGAGTTGCAAAATCTTGTAATAATTAATGCAAACATTGAAAATTAGCGTTTCTAAAACGTGCATTAAGTAGAAATGTTTATAGCAAAAACAAAATTTGAATCCAAAGGCACCAGTGCTTTTAGGCTCGAAATCAGCTTTATTGTGGATACCGTTAACCAAGATTGCTGCTAATAAATACATATTCTGCTTTTTGCAGAAATTGCCGGTGTTAATATCTTGGAACCGGCTTCAGAAAATTATTCGCCAAGTTGTCAAGACCAATCACTGAATCAAGTAACTGCATAATTCAAGAGCTGGATCTAATCCAAGACGTAACTGATGTTACTTTGAACAATTCCTCCGACATATTGATACTCTTCCTCCAGAAGAAATTAGGATTCCTAATTTAACAAGCTCATTTAACTTAATAGAAGAACATTCTTTGAATTCAATAGGAAACCTCCCAATATTTTCTGAGGATGGTGTACAAATTCTTCCTGCTAATGAGGGAGGTAGCTTACAAATATCCGAACAAACTGCAGAAAATAACATTGAAGTCACAAAACGTGATACTATCCGAAAAAGAAAGAAAAAAGAAAATCCGGAAGAAATTAAGAAGAGAAAGATGGATGATTTGGCAAATAAACATAAAGTTTTAGAGCCTTGCTATCCGGACATATGCAAAAAGAAATGTTTGGTAAAAGTTAATGAAGAGAGAAGAATGACTATCAATGAGGAATTCTGGAAACTCCAATGGTTAGAGAGACGAAGTTTCATCTTCCATAATTGCCAACGCCTAAAAATAAACAGACGTACAACGAATAAAGATAATTTGACGCGAAACAACACTTTTAAATATTATTTGAAAGATTCAAAAGGATTAAGTCAAAATGTGTGCAAATTGTTCTTTTTGACAACATTGGGCTATAAAAAAAAGCAATGACAAGAGTGCTGGACGATGTGCTTTCAAAGACTTCCGCGGGTGCTTTGCAACCTAACCACAATAAAACAAATAGACAACCATCAGCTAACAAAATATCTGATGTTGAATTCAAGGAACATGTGGAGTCTTTTGAACCACATGTCTCACATTATCGTAGGGAACATGCCCCTAATGTGAGATATTTGCCCGCAGACATTACAATAACGTTAATGCACGAGATATGTAAAACCTAGAAATTACACAACGATATGTACACGCAAAGCCGTGCTTTATATCGTCAGCACGCCGAAAATATTAAAAAGGGTTCCGCAGCTTTGCACTTTTCTGCTGACCTAGAGAAGGTTATCATGCTTCCGCGAGTAGATACCTTCAAAGAGGTGATATTTTAGTAAAAGATTGACGGTATATAATGAATGTTTCGTACCTTTGGGTGTTAAGTCTATAACTCCGCCTTTTGCGGCTATTTGGCATGAAGGAATTTCAGGGCGTAATAAAGATCTGATCAGCACATTTTATATGCGTTTTTAGTCAATCAGCGGGACACCCTATCTCTTGAAATTTGGCTAGACAATTGTGCCAGCCAAAATAAGAACTGGTGTCTACTACGTTTTCTGGTATTTATAATAAACTCGGATGTCATAAGCTGTGAAGAAATTATCATTAATTATTTCGAGCCGGGTCACAGTTTTATGAGTGCTGATAGTTTTCATCATCAAATTGAGTTATCTTTGAAAAGGATGGGAAAAGTTTACGACTTTCATGACTTTTGCGAAGCTGTGCGCAATGCAAATAAAAGTCATGTCACCATAAAAGTAATGAATCTCATAGACTTTCATAAATGGAATGATTATTCATCAGCAATTAAACTGAAAGACCTAACTCGACCACGTCTGGCTGATATTGTACGTATCAAAGGTGTAAGAGGAGATTATACCTTACATTATAAAAAAACATACGAGGAAACAGAAAAATATAAAGAATTGAATTTCTTAAAGTCTTCTGCTATGAAAAAAGGTGTGATGCCTTTCCCAGTAGGAAAAACACAACCCAAAGGATTTCCTAAATATAAAGTAGATAATTTACTAAGGACATTAAAGAATATTCTGCCAAAAAACCGAACACTATTTTGGAAAAGTTTATCAGAGTCAGGTGGACAAGAAGCTAGACCGGATCAAACAGAAAAAAAATCAAAACGTAAATAAATCTAAGAATTAACAAATATCATTTATTGTTGGTAATCACAGTTGGTAATTAAATTGCATTTAATTGTTTAAATAATTGTTTTATTTACTCGTAAGATATCCTTTTTTAATCGCTAGGTAGATACCGCACATTTATATGTTTCTATTCATAATACTGCTATATTAACTGAACCTAGCAGAAGTGCAGCATCTACATTTTTTCCCCATAATTTTTACATTTTATAATTTAAATTTCAAATCATAATTATTACAAACTCCCATTAACTAAAACTATGCTTTAAATTTCAAAATAGTAGTTGTTGTGTATCATTTAATTCCAAATTATCGATTAATTATACTCAGGGCTTTATCTCAAAACTCTGTAACTAGTAGATGCCGCACTTCTGCTTATGAGGGCAGTATTGTCTTCGCAATAATTTAGATCATCGGTATCAAGGATATTTAATAGATGGAAAGGAAATTGTACATATGTACTTACGATGTCCCACATTTAATGAAAGGCATACGTAATAGGCTATTAAAGAATGACCTCCATTTTGTAACATGTGTTTTTTTAAAAATGCCATAAAGGTTGGCCATGAAAATTAAAACTCATGTCGTAGCTTGGCATTTAACACATGCCAAATCTGAAAATTTGAAGCAAATGAATGGAGCTAAGACATGAATTTTCTTTTCCACAGCCACCCCTTATGGCATTTTTAAAAAAACACATGTTACAAGACGGTAAAGCAAAGCTGGCATCTTGGTCATATATAATACGGTTATATGAAATGGATCAGAAAATGGGACACTATTCACAGTTTTATCATTTAACAGACGAACACATCCTTCCAAATAAAATTTAAAAAATGACGGTGAAGAATTGCACACAGGTTTTTAGCCATACTGTGGGTACTTCAATGAAAGCTGAGGCAATGATCAGTGCAGAGTTAAGTCCACAATCTCAATTCTATGGCCCAGTATTTCATTCAGAGTTTAACTTTAAGCTTCGTTTTATTTCTACGGAAACAATTGTCCTTACAATTACTACTATGGGAATAAAACGAAGCTTAAAGTTAAACTCCGAATGAAATACTGGACCTATATCAGTCCACAAGCTTCTGATACGGCAGATTTACTGCTTTTCTTTGATAAACTGTTTGATAGTGTGAATGGCAATTTACTAAAACCTCCACCAGGAAAGGAGTTGCGTGGAGTAGTGACACAAAAATCTCAACATCTTTCTGTTTGGTGATCTTCTTTGCGTATATTAAATTCCATGTACTTTTTAGCACCTACTTCTAACCGTTTAATTACTCCTTCAATTAAAAATTGGGTTTTTACGATCCATGGTTTCATATACAGGTGTCCCAACAGTGTGTTCTCGGGCCATATCTCCATAACTACTGAAGATACAAAAAATTTTTCAACATAATTTCTTTTTTAACTTAAGAGGTCTACAACACAAAATTATTTTCATCTATACAAAGTGAATCAAAACAGTGGTGCCGGACACAACTTTCTTATTTCAAATGGCATGCCCTATACAGCGTGTAATCGAATAAGTTTCACATATTAATACTGTAAGTTTTTCATCACTTAAGGAATTGATTCTGCAAATATCAATGTTCTTGCTCGAAAGTAAAAAAAACTGACCTACCACAAGAGCGCATCACCTTTTGTTTGAAAACCTCTGCTCGTTCGTCAGTGCGTCTGCGATTTTTATAGACGCATCGTAAAACGATAAATTCCGCAAATCTCACAGTCACTGGGTTAGTGTCGCCCGCAATACAATTTGAAACGGAACATCTGTTTCATTAAATAATCCACAATAATTACATCGTGATATACTTATCACACTTTGTAAACAAATAACACACTATGTGATATAATTTGTTAATTTCCTATGTTAAAATAATGAATGTAAGTTATAAGTACATTGATAAGAAACAAATTGGTGATAGGAGAATTTTGCGGATGCGAACATTTTTTTCGGTTCCGTCAAATAAATAAATGCATTGACTGCACTAAATAAAAATGTGTAGTTTAACGCTTTCCCTAAGTTTTGAGAACATTCTTAAATCATTTACGGTAATAAAGTAATTAGGTGCGATTTTATCGCTCGAGTTTAACAGTACGATCGTTTATTGTTTAATTCACGTATAAATTACTATTTACTTTCAGAATATTAAATGATAAAGAACGTCTAATAATAATTAAAAAGGCAAATTTCAACACAACACTTGCAACTATCGTAATCAGATGGACACTGTAAAAAGGCGTAGACGCAGTACCTCCGCGATCTTTCGAATTTTTTTTTTGCTTAGCCTGAACATAATAATCATAAATTATGGGATGATAAGTTCGGCGCTTTTTGTTCCAATAATACTTTAGAATGTTACCTTTATTGAATTAATTGTTACCTATTTTTTTACTTATTGTTAGATAGGATTCATAATTACAGTTTTATTTTTAATTAAAGAAATAAAATTTTTATGCAAAAATTTTTGAAAAATCTGCATATCTATTACTTAAATATTAATTTAAAAAACAGCTGGGAAACTCCGTATTCTTTCGTATGAAAGTAATAAATGACCTGCCTCAACGTTTATTGGGGGTTTACTGCTCTATGATTTATTGCGTATAATAGTAAATTTCGCTCAGCCGTTTGGGTCGTCCGGGGCTTTAAATTAAAGCCAGCGGTTCTCAAACGTTTTTTGTAAAAACTAAACATATATTGTTCCCGAGTTATTATTGAATTTTTTTTCAAACGTATGTCGTAACTTCGCTTCTTTTCTTTTGTATTAGTTGTGGTTACAATATGTGAAACTTATTCGATTACACGCTGTATATGAAACCAAATTTGCATTGCCCACAAAATTCCACAGATTTTCTGTATACCATTGCCTATACCTAAACCTAACCGTTCTTGAGATATTTAACATTTTGTCTAAAAACTGATTTGCAGCCACTATTTTATTTATTTTTAACTCTAAGAAAAAGATTCTTGGTACAGATGTAGTTGATACATAAGCTTATTATAAACAATTATTAAATGTACTTTTCTCGCTACAGGGTGGCCATGGTAATAAACAAAATATCAGAAATTTCAAAATGGCAAAACTCAATTTTCTTAAATAGCATGCCCTATATTTTTCTATCCTAGATTCTTCGTTTGATAAAGTTCTTTCATTTTTGTTAAGTATGTCTTATACCTATCTGCATTATTTTTTGAGATTTTCAGATCTATTTGAATTATTTCTTTTAAAACGAACACTTGTCTAAGGTCGCTGTGGAAAACCAGCAAACAATGAACCGGTTGACATTGATAATTATTTTTCAAAGTGTTGGACTGTTGGGAACTTGTTAAGACATGAATTATTAGATTTATTGAATTATTTCTTTATTAAATGGTTGCATAGCCAAAGTTGGTTGGATCCGCTGGCAACGGGCTTGACGCTTGGTCGGGCAATTATAGGTGTGTTCGAATACTTCCAATCTCCTCCTGGTACATATGGGTCCTATGTGAGAGATGGAACACTTATGTGTCGGATTGTGTTCAGGATTCATTTTGGCCCCTTCGAACTAGGTTTTCTGCGTTTTCTCGGTTTGTAAGACGAATGCCGATGGAAAACACCTAGTAGGTTGGTCACAGCCGCAGCGGGCAATATTACAATAGCCAGATTAACGCATCCCTGACAAGCTCATAGAGCTCGGGGCATGTATGATGTAAGTATATAAAAATGTATAACTGTTTAAAGGAGTCACGTACTTGAACTAACTAATGCCTGTACATTATTGTCGCTTGAAAATTAATTATTAAAATCAACAGCTTCATTTGTTTGCCGTTTTCCACGGCCACCTTAGACAATAACTCGTTTTAAAAAAAATAATTCAAAAAAATCTAAAAATCTCAGATAGGTATAAGACATACTTAACAAAAACGAAAGTACTTTATTAAACGAAGAATCTAGGATAGAAAAATATAGGGTATGCTATTTGAGAAAATTGAGTTTTGCCATTTTGAAATGTCTGATATTTTGTTTATTACTATGGCCACCCTGTAGCAATAAATAATAAGCTTATGTATCAACTACATCTGTACCAAAAATCTTTTTCTTGGAGTTAAAAATAAATAAACTATGAATAAATGAAATAGTGACTGCAAATGGCAATTTTTAGACAAATTGTTAAATATCTCAAGAACGGTTAGGTTTAGGTATAGGCAATGATATACAGAAAATGTGTAGAATTTTATGGGTAATCCAAATTTGGTTTCATATGTAGGGCATGCCATTTGAAATAAGAAAGTTGTGTCCGGTATCACTGTTTTGATTCACTCTGTATAGATGAAAATAATTTTGTGTTGTAGACCTCTTATGTTAAAAAAGAAATTGTGTTGAAAAGTTTTTTGTATCTTCGGTAATTATGGAGATATGGCCCAAGAACACACTGTTGGGACACCTGTATATTTGGGAAAACATACTTTCAAAACATTATAGATTTATGGCACCTCGCTAATTTAATCAGGACCCCATTGAAAACTATTTTTCTTGTATCCGGAGTTATGGAGTGCGAAATACACATGTTCATCTTTTTCTTCTTTTAAAGCACTTTTAATTAATAATTTTGTGTAAACACATTCTGCAGGTGCTAATTGCGAGGACGATGATTCTGCTGGAGCTCTAGACAAACTCAAAGTGTTCCTTTCAAACAAATGGCAAACTACTGATTCACAAATTCCAGACATACCACCTAAAATATTTCCCAGATTGGCAGATTGTGTTGCAAACATCAACACATATGATTTTGCAACTGCATATGTTGCTGGTTCAGTTGCCAAAAAATTAAAATGGCATTTGACTTGTGAAGAATGTAGGAAACAAATGGAAACATCAGAGGACGTGCCTGAAAATATTTTAATCAAATACAGGGAGCACGATAGAGCAACATTAACGTATTCTTCAAACAATTTTTCAGGAGTTAAAATTGTTACAAATTTAGTTTATAAGTTTTTGCCACGGTATGTAATTTTATTTTATAAAATATTTGTTAGCTTTTATTGATACACTGTATTTTATAAGTATCATGTAAGTAAAGCTTACATTAATTTTGTGATCGTCGTAATTGTTTATACTAGTTAGAATACAAAGTTATTTGTAAATTATTTGTTTGTTTTGCTTAATACACTGTATTTGACAGAAAACTCTGGTTTTTGTGCTTCTAATTGTGATTTATTCTTCGAAAAACGTTACAATATTTTCATTAAACAAGTGCAACTTATTTACACATACATAACAACCTCTACAATTTAGTCTACGCTAACTACATACAAATAAATTAGGTACATATCGATTTATTTCCAACACCCCTTCTATCGATATGTGCTCTAAAGAATGCAAACAATTAAATTTGAATCATTCTATTTTAGATTTAACATTTCTACACAACGGTTATGTTTATATTTTGCCAATGATTTTGTAAAAATATCTGCAGGCATAAAATCCGTTTGTATGTAATTAATCGATATAATATTGTTTTCAACTAATTCACGAGTAAAATGAAAACTAATATCTATATGCTTACTACGTTTATGAAATACAGCGTTCTTTGATAATTCTATTGCGCTTTGATTGTCGCAAAATACATTGATCGGAGAACTTACATACTTATCAAAACCCATATGAAATAAAATTCTTCTGATATAAATAATTTCACGTGAAATTTCAGAGAGTGCTGCATATTCAGCTTCCATTGTTGATAAGGCTACGGATGCTTGTTTTCTTGATTTCCAACTAATTGGTCCTCCGGATAATATCAGTACATTGCCTGAACACGATTTTCGTTCATCAATATCTCCAGCCCAGTCTGAATCTGTATACGCTTTAAGGTTTTCACCGTCTTTTACATATGTTATACCGTAATTAGATGTTTCCTTTAAATATCGCAACACACGTTTTGCAATAAGCCAATGATCCTTACCGGGATTATTACAAAAACGACTTAATGTACTAGCTGCAAAAGCTATATCAGGTCGGGTTGCGTTTGCTAAATGAATCAATCCACCTATTAATTCTCTGTACGGTTTGTTCATCATTTCACATTTTTCATCCTCGGACATTGGACTCATTTCTTTTGAAATTTTTGTATTTGACTCAATAGGAGTCGATACTGTCTTCGCATTTGTCATGTCAAATTTTTTTAATAAGTCTTCTATATATTTCTTCTGTGAAAGATGTATTTTTCCAATTATACCTTCTCGTTGTACATTTATTCCTAGTATATTATTAATTTTTCCAAGATCTGTCATTTTAAATGTTGACTTCAATTTTGATTTTATAATTTCCAATTTTTCAATTTTCTTGGAACTTAAAATCAAATCATCTACATAAATAATAACTATGACTCGGTCTTCTTTTTCACCAAATACATAAACACACGGATCCGATAAATTTTTCTTACCACCAATTTCTGTAATATAGTTGTCCAATTTTTTATACCACTCACGACCGGATTGTTTTAGGCCATACAAAGGTTTTAATAATTTACATACTTTTTCTTCTTGTCCACATTCAATAAACATTTCGGGTTGTTCCATATAGACTTCATCATGTAATTCACCTTGTACATATGCACAAATTACATCCATTTGATGTATATGCATTTCTTCATTTACAGATGCTGCGAGTAATGTACGAATAGTTTCATACCTTGCTACAGGTGCAAACACTTCTTCATAATCAATACCTTGTTTCTGTGTGTGCCCTCTTGCAACTAATCTCGCCTTGTATTTTTCTATTTCACCGTCTTGCTTAATTTTTGTCTTGAACACCCATCTATTCGTTAAAATCTTTTTATTCGTTGGCCTAGGTACAAGAATCCACGTTCCATTTTCTTGTAAACTGTCGTATTCTTTTTTCATGGCGGTTAGTCATAATTCTCTGTCGTTTCTCTCCAAAATTTCAGATGCAAATTCAGGATCTTCAAGTTGTGCTCTGCTGCATTGATAAATTTTTCTTGGTCTTCCTGGTTTGCCAGTTTTCAATATTTTTGGACGACCTGGTCCTCTCCGTAGTTCACAGTTTTCTTCGTCGACAATTTCAATATCTTCTTTTGATGAATCATCATTACTCGCCTCACTCATAACATCTTTGGATTCTTCAATCTTCGTATCATTAAAATATTCAGGTACTTCAAAAATTTCTTTTGTTGATACTTGAGGAGTCTCGATCCTTTCGAAGAATTTTACATCTCGAGCTTTAATTACTGTTCTCGTTCCTCGTTTCCAAAGTTTATAAGCTTTTGATTCATCTGAATAACCTATTAATATATATTCATCACCTTTTGGTTGGAACTTTCCTTTTTTTTGCCCTTTATTGAGTACAAATGCTTTACTGCCAATCGTTCTGAAGAAACCTACATATGGTTTTCGTTTTGACCATGCTTCTATTGGTGTAATTCCATTCAAACATTTCGTCGCACATCTGTTTCTTAAATATGTCGCTGCATTTATCATTTCGGCCCACATAAAGTCTGGTAAATCAGCTTGCAACATCAAGCATCTGGCCATTTCTACCAGGGTACGGTTAGCTCGCTCCGCTACTCCGTTTTGTTGTGGTGTATATTCTACAGTTAATTGATGTATGATTCCTTCTTCTTCTAAGAAATTAGTAAATTCTTTTGATAAATATTCCTTACCATTGTCTGTGCGCAATTTCTTAATTCGTCGACCAGTTTGATTTTCAACTTTTCTTTTATAATTTTTAAATGCTTGTAAAACATCTGATTTTCTGCGAATTATGACCGTTTCTGTGTATCTAGAACAATCATCAATAAAAGTAACAAAATATTTAGCACCACTTGCTGATTCAGTGTTCATGGGACCGCATATATCTGAATGTACTAATCCTAAAATCTCTTTTTCCCGATTAATGGATGGTTTAAATGGTTGAACATGAATTTTACATTTTGCACATACTTCACAATTTATTTCAGATGCTTTTGATGTAAAATTCATACCGCATACCATATCTTCTTTTATCATCTTTTTCAGATCATTAATATTAAGATGTCCATACCTTTGGTGCCATTTAAACAAATTTTTATTACCTTTTTCATCTGTAATAGCTGCTTGGTTTACCTTTTCGTTCACAATGTAAAGTTCATTTTGTTTCTTTGCCGTTAAAGCCACAGTACCATTTTTCTTCCTAACTATCGCCTTATCTTTATCAAATGTAACTATATAACCTTTATCAGTAATGCTCGATACAGATAATAAATTATTTCGTAAATCTGGAACATATAATACATCAGTTACGTTGATAGTGCTATTTACATGTCTTTTTAACGTAATATCAAAATTGACATCTCCGGTGCCGAATGATTCTATAGAATGATTCGCGGCCGTGTATACCCTTGACTTTAAATTATTATTCATATTCGCAAATTTTCCTTCATCATTACACATATGCCTAGTTGCACCACTATCAAGATACCAAATTTTTGATTTTTCTGCAAGTTCAGTATTATATGTAATTGCTGTTAGCATGTTACTTACATTATTTATTTCTCTGCGTTTTGATTTACAATCTCGACTTTTGTGTCCGCTTTTACCGCAATTAAAACATTTCCCGTTAAATTTTCGCACGCTTGTAATATTACCCTTCAAATTGACATTATTTGACGGTTTTGACTGTTTAAAATGATTTTTCGTTAATAATGCATCAGTTTCATTTACTTTTAAGCTACGATCATTTTGCCTAGCTTCTTCCTCAATAAGCTTTATTTTTAAATTATCAAACGCTGGTATTTCATCGCGAGACTCAATTGCTATACTAAAATTTTCAAATTCTGATGGCAAAGAACCTAACAACATTATTGACAACAACTCATCTGGAATTTTAATACCGGCTTCTTCAAGTTTCTCAGCTTTACATGCGAAGTCGGTGACGTACTGCGTCATCGTGATGTTGGTCGGTTTCTCCATCCTCAGCAACTGCTTGTACAACGCGGCTTTTCTCACTGGACCTCTTGATTCGAATACTGCCTTGATTCCATTTCAATATCTTCTTTTGATGAATCATCATTACTCGCCTCACTCATAACATCTTTGGATTCTTCAATCTTCGTATCATTAAAATATTCAGGTACTTCAAAAATTTCTTTTGTTGATACTTGAGGAGTCTCGATCCTTTCGAAGAATTTTACATCTCGAGCTTTAATTACTGTTCTCGTTCCTCGTTTCCAAAGTTTATAAGCTTTTGATTCATCTGAATAACCTATTAATATATATTCATCACCTTTTGGTTGGAACTTTCCTTTTTTTTGCCCTTTATTGAGTACAAATGCTTTACTGCCAATCGTTCTGAAGAAACCTACATATGGTTTTCGTTTTGACCATGCTTCTATTGGTGTAATTCCATTCAAACATTTCGTCGCACATCTGTTTCTTAAATATGTCGCTGCATTTATCATTTCGGCCCACATAAAGTCTGGTAAATCAGCTTGCAACATCAAGCATCTGGCCATTTCTACCAGGGTACGGTTAGCTCGCTCCGCTACTCCGTTTTGTTGTGGTGTATATTCTACAGTTAATTGATGTATGATTCCTTCTTCTTCTAAGAAATTAGTAAATTCTTTTGATAAATATTCCTTACCATTGTCTGTGCGCAATTTCTTAATTCGTCGACCAGTTTGATTTTCAACTTTTCTTTTATAATTTTTAAATGCTTGTAAAACATCTGATTTTCTGCGAATTATGACCGTTTCTGTGTATCTAGAACAATCATCAATAAAAGTAACAAAATATTTAGCACCACTTGCTGATTCAGTGTTCATGGGACCGCATATATCTGAATGTACTAATCCTAAAATCTCTTTTTCCCGATTAATGGATGGTTTAAATGGTTGAACATGAATTTTACATTTTGCACATACTTCACAATTTATTTCAGATGCCTTTGATGTAAAATTCATACCGCATACCATATCTTCTTTTATCATCTTTTTCAGATCATTAATATTAAGATGTCCATACCTTTGGTGCCATTTAAACAAATTTTTATTACCTTTTTCATCTGTAATAGCTCCTTGGTTTACCTTTTCGTTCACAATGTAAAGTTCATTTTGTTTCTTTGCCGTTAAAGCCACAGTACCATTTTTCTTCCTAACTATCGCCTTATCTTTATCAAATGTAACTATACAGGCTGTTACAAATTCGAGGCTCACCGTTGGGATCTCGGAAACGGTAAGAGATACGAAGTCGGTTAAATTGGGGCAAAGTTGCGTATTTTGGTGCTGAATAATAATCCGTTCTGAAAAATCTTCTACGTTTTGTAATTTTTGAAATATTTCAAAAAAATCAGAAAACGTAATTTTCTTTTTTATTTTTTCCTGAAGTTATTATTGCAGGGATCATAACAAAATTAATACATTCTACAGGCACTTTTTTAAGCTCTTTACGATGGTATCATTAGATTTTACTTAAAACGTTTCGTCTCGTTCTGACCATCATCAACTTCATTTTTTCTTATGGAGGCTACATTGGATTTTAATACCATTGAATAGATCTATTTTTTTCTGATGCTTTTCCATGTATCACACATCCCTATTTAATAATCTGAAACAGCTGGAAATGCAAAAAATTGTTGAAAATAACACTGCAAAGAAAAACATGGTATGCAGTGAAAACAAAAACCAAAAAAGTTTGATATACCTTCGGAGTTTTATTTCGTGTATCACAAGAGCTGATTTTAGTAAAATTTTTAGATCTAAAAATGAATGTTTTTGAATCCAAGAATGACGTAAATTTAAAAATTTAACAACAACAATTTAGTAATAACGAGCGAAATTTCCTTCCAACAATATCCAGAAAGACAACTACAAAACAATAGTTGATTAGATTTGTAATTAAATTATACATTATTATTATTAAAGCAAGAAAATATCAAATTAAATTATTAGAAAACTCGTATCTTAAAAGATATTACTGCTCGAGGAAACATTCTTTCTTGTAGTCTCATAATTTTATACATTTTATAAGTAACTATTTTTATGTAATCTACCTGGCCATGAAAACAATGACAAATGACAACGATTTTGAAACGTCAAGTACAAACTACCTCTACTAATAATTCTTCATTCTCATCATCATTAAGGCGATCTCGATACGTCCTTCGAGCTTTACGAAAATATCCATAAGGTGCAATGTTTCTATCTAACTTAATAACATTGTTCTGTGCGGATGGCATCTTTCTGGGTATTATTGGAACTAAATTTCTCTTGCTATTACTAAATTGTTGTTAGCACAATACATTTTTAAATTTATAAGAATGAGAGATTTTTTAAAGATATAATTTCTTGTGATACTTTCTTGCTCTAATCATAAAAATGTATAATTTAATTACGAAACTAATTAAATACTGCGTCATCGTCATTGTTGGAAGTAAAGTTCTCTTGCTATTACTAAATTGTTGTTGTTAGCATAATACGTTTTACAAATGTACGTCTTTCTTGGATTCACATCATTCATTTTTATATCTAAATTTTTTTCAAAAATCTGCTTTTGTGATAGACGAAATAAAACTCCGAAAGTATATCAAACTTTTTTGGTTTTTGTTTTCACTGCATACCTTGTTTTTCTTTGCAGTGTTATTTTTCAACAATTTCTTGCATTTCCAGCTGTTTCAAATTAATAAATAGGGATGTGTGATATATGGAAAAGCATCAGAAAAAATAGATCTATTCATTGGTATTAAAACCCAATGTAGCGCCCATAAGAAAAAATGAAGTTGATGATGGTCAGGACGAGACGAAACGTTTTAAGTAAAATCTAATGATATCATCGTAAAGAGCTTAAAAAAGTGCCTGTAGAATGTATTAATTTTGTTATGGTCCCTGCAACAATAACTTCAGGAAAAAATAAAAAAGAAAATTACGTTTTCTTGTTTTTTTTAAATATTTCAAAAACTACAAAACGTAGAAGATTTTTCAGAACGGATTATTGTTCAGCACCAAAATATGCAACTTTGCCCCAATTTAACCGACTTCGGATCTCTTACCGTTTCCGAGATCCCAATGGTGAGCCTCGAATTTGTAACAGCCTGTATAACCTTTATCAGTAATGCTCGATACAGATAATAAATTATTTCGTAAATCTGGAACATATAATACATCAGTTACGTTGATAGTGCTATTTACATGTCTTTTTAACGTAATATCAAAATTGACATCTCCGGTGCCGAATGATTCTATAGAATGATTGACTTTAAATTATTATTCATATTCGCAAATTTTCCTTCATCATTACACATATGCCTAGTTGCACCACTATCAAGATACCAAATTTTTGATTTTTCTGCAAGTTCAGTATTATATGTAATTGCTGTTAGCATGTTACTTACATTATTTATTTCTCTGCGTTTTGATTTACAATCTCGACTTTTGTGTCCGCTTTTACCGCAATTAAAACATTTCCCGTTAAATTTTCGCACGCTTGTAATATTACCCTTCAAATTGACATTATTTGACGGTTTTGACTGTTTAAAATGATTTTTCGTTAATAATGCATCAGTTTCATTTACTTTTAAGCTACGATCATTTTGCCTAGCTTCTTCCTCAATAAGCTTTATTTTTAAATTATCAAACGCTGGTATTTCATCGCGAGACTCAATTGCTATACTAAAATTTTCAAATTCTGATGGCAAAGAACCTAACAACATTATTGACAACAACTCATCTGGAATTTTAATACCGGCTTCTTCAAGTTTCTCAGCTTTACATGCGAAGTCGGTGACGTACTGCGTCATCGTGATGTTGGTCGGTTTCTCCATCCTCAGCAACTGCTTGTACAACGCGGCTTTTCTCACTGGACCTCTTGATTCGAATACTGCCTTGATTCCATTCCAAGCTTCTTTTGACGAGGTAGCTTTCTTTACATGGTTCAATTGACTGTGTGTAATACTTAAATTAATCAACGCCAGTGCCTTGGAATCTTTCTTCATCCATTCTTTGTCGTTGATTTCTGTCTTCACTTCTGTGCCGTCCACGTACTGCCACAAATCGTTGAAGACGAGTACACTCTTCATTTGAATCTTCCATAATTCGTAATTTTCTCCAGATAATTTTTCTATATTGGCGAAACCGGTTGACGTAGACATTTTTAGCAAATCTCTCAAAAATTACATTTTCTTCAAAATTATTGCGTAGCTGATAGCATCTGGTGTACTGGGCCCGTAACCTGACAGAAAACTCTGGTTTTTGTGCTTCTAATTGTGATTTATTCTTCGAAAAACGTTACAATATTTTCATTAAACAAGTGCAACTTATTTACACATACATAACAACCTCTACAATTTAGTCTACGCTAACTACATACAAATAAATTAGGTACATATCGATTTATTTCCAACAGTATTTTATAAGTATAATGTAAGTAATTTTATATTAATTTTGTGATCGTCATAATTGTACAAATGAATATCATACTGAAGTTATATTTCTGGAATTCGCACAATTTGTATAAATTATCCATGTTCCTTTTTTTGCAATCTACAGTTTGTTGTAAACGAAATTATTAAGGAAATTAACTGTCATTGTGTAATAAATTTATTTATTCATCTGCTTGAATTTGATAAATTTATGAACAATTCCATCTCCTTAATAATTTTGTTTACAAAATAAATTTAACTTATAATAAATCAATTTGTGGTATTTAGTTAAGAGAGAATCCAGAAAATTTAGCTTCTTAAAGCATTAATTTATAACAGTGACAATAGATGGCGCAACAAAATAATGACTCAAATTCTTTTAAGAATGTGGCTTATCTAAAAGAGGTGTTTGTCTATGCATACACATACACAATTGACATCCTCCATTATGCTTACAAAATTTTATCATTTCTTATCCAAATACCTTTTAATTTTGAATGTTTTTGAAAATGTACGAAACGAAAAGCCTCGATTTATTCTTTTCTTATAATTAAATGCTGAAATACTTAAGCATAATGTCAAAACTAAATTGTCAAATTATATAAATCATATACTCCTTGAAACTGGTTCCAACCAATTAAAATGTGCATCATACATGGCCTAACTCTTATCTAACTTATACAGTGAGAATTTTTTAACGTAGAACATACATAAGTGCTATTGAATTTTTTTAAATCGAACATAGGCCGAAAAGTACGTGGTAACCATGGATATGGTTAACATTAATTGTCATTATCTTTATTTCACACATTTGACAATGCAATTTGACATATATTCAACGAATGAAAGGACACAAATCTACAACTGGTATCGAGCAGGATCAGTTTAAGGCAATTAACAATTTTTATGACCGTTTAGGATATGTTCTCAAACTTCCAGAAAACTGATTAATGATTATTTTTATCTATTTCGGAAAAAGAGCTTCAGTGCTAGACACACAAGTACGAATGGTTTCCACAGTAACGAAGCCCACATACAGGCTGTTACAAATTCGAGGCTCACCATTGGGATCTCGGAAACGGTAAGAGATACGAAGTCGGTTAAATTGGGGCAAAGTTGCGTATTTTGGTGCTGAACAATAATCCGTTCTGAAAAATCTTCTACGTTTTGTAGTTTTTGAAATATTTCAAAAAAAACAGAAAACGTAATTTTCTTTTTTATTTTTTCCTGAAGTTATTATTGCAGGGATCACAACAAAATTAATACATTCTACAGGCACTTTTTTAAGCTCCTTATGATGATATCATTAGATTTTACTTAAAACGTTTCGTCTCGTTCTGACCATCATCAACTTCATTTTTTCTTATGGGCGCTACATTGGGTTTTAATACCATTGAATAGATCTATTTTTTCTGATGCTTTTCCATGTATCACACATCCCTATTTAATAATTTGAAACCGCTGGAAATGCAAGAAATTGCTGAAAATAACACTGCAAAGAAAAACATGGTATGCAGTGAAAACAAAAACCAAAAAAGTTTGATATACCTCGGAGTTTTATTTCGTGTATCACAAGAGCTGATTTTAGTAAAATTTTTAGATCTAAAAATGAATGTTTTTGAACCCAAGAATGACGTAAATTTAAAAATTTATTGTGGTCTTAACAACAATTTAGTAATAACGAGCGAAATTTCCTTCCAACAATATCCAGAAAGACAACTACAAAACAATAGTTGATTAGATTTGTAATTAAATTATACATTATTATTATTATTAGGTAAAGCAAGAAAATATCAAATTAAATTATGTATGTCTTTAGAAAACTCAGCTTAAGCTCTTAAAAGATATTACTGCTCGAGGAAACATTCTTTCTTGTAGTCTCATAATTTTATACATTTTATAAGTAACTATTTAACTACCTCTACTAATAAAATTCTTCATTCTCATCATCATTAAGGCGATCTCGATACGTCCTTCAAGCTTCATGAAAATATCCATAAAGTGCAATGTTTCTATCTAACTTAATAACATTGTTCTGTGTGGATGGCATCTTTCTGGGTATCATTGGAAGTAAATTTCTCTTGCTATTACTAAATTGTTGTTAGCACAATACCTTTTTAAATTTACAAGAATGAGAGATTTTTAAAGACATAATTTCTTGTGATACTTTCTTGCTTTAATCATAAAAATGTATAATTTAATTACGAAACTAATTAAATACTGCGTCATCGTCATTGTTGGAAGTAAATTTCTCTTGCTATTACTAAATTGTTGTTGTTAACACAATACGTTTTAAAAATGTACGTCTTTCTTGGATTCACATCATTCATTTTTATATCTAAAAATTTTTCAAAAATCTGCTTTTGTGATAGACGAAATAAAACTCCGAAGGTATATCAAACTTTTTTAGTTTTTGTTTTCACTGCATACCATGTTTTTCTTTCCAGTGTTATTTTTCAACAATTTCTTGCATTTCCAGCTGTTTCAAATTAATAAATGGGGATGTGTGATATATGGAAAAGCATCAGAAAAAATAGATCTATTCATTGGTATTAAAACCCAATGTAGCGCCCATAAGAAAAAATGAAGTTGATGATGGTCAGGACGAGACGGAACGTTTTAAGTAAAATCTAATGATATCATTGTAAAGAGCTTAAAAAAGTGTCTGTAGAATGTATTACCTTGGAATTATGTGCTTCAAAAATAAACAAACGTGAGAAACATGACTACATTTTGAGGAACTGGTATTTAAAATAAATGTAACTATTATTATGTACAAAAATAAAATTAATTAATTAAAATGTGCTACTCTTGAAACTAATGTTAACTTAAACTAATTTAAACAAAATTATAAATAACTTAAAGTAAATGTTCAAAAACATTCCCAGTTTGTTCTAAACATCGCTGAACACGTTTATAGACGCTTCTAGTGGCATTTAAATGTTGCGTTCTATGGCTTGTATTAATAATAATAACTTCTTTATTATTCGTTTTAAGGAAAAATAGTAAAGAGTAATTTGTATTTATAATTTGATGTTCTTTCATTTGTCGGCAAAAAATACAGGCTGCTCCATTAAAAAAAACTTTACACATGCAATTATTTTGAGAATGCGATGCGCAATTGTTTTTTTCATATCACCATTGTAATCCTGAGTGAAAGCGGTTCATTTTTGCTAATTTGAACCACTTCGTAGCTCCAATAATAACGAAGTTAGCAATAGTGCGGCAGTAACTTTGATCACCCTCTATATGTATACAGTATGTCCCCGGATTGAGTTGACCAAAAATTTGTGAATTAAGATTTCAGGTTCTGCAGTTCAGGTCTGCTTGGTGTGAAATGAATGTATGTCAAATTTGACGCCGAAAGTCTTCAAGGTGGCGGAATTAATACAAGAAGAAGTAAAATCTGTGTAGGTAAAGTGGTCTTCCTTTTGAATTTAGGAGAAAAATTTAGTAAGATAAAATGATTCTCATTTCAAATTAGGGAGGTATACCAAATTCCAACATCCTAGAAAAAAAAAATTGAATTACGGAATATTAGGATTTCAGTACAGTTGTAAGACATTAACACTGTCAGGTGCTAATATGGACGTAGTGTTATTTGAATTAATCATATTTTATTTGTTTTTAGTCAATAAATATGTAGATGGCGTTAACATTTTACAACTTTACTGAAATATTTATAATTTAATTAGTAATTTTCCGTAATTCAATTTTTTTTCTAGGATGTTGAAATTTGGTGTATCTCCTTAATTTGAAATGAGAATCATTTTATCTTACTAAATTTTTCTCCTAAATTCAAAAGGAAGACCACTTTACCTACACAGATTTTACTTCTTCTTGTGTTAATTCCGCCACCTTGAAGACTTTCGGCGTCAAATTTGGCACAAATTCATTTCACGCCAAGCAGGGCTGCACTGCAGGACATGAAATCTTAATTCAAAAATTTTTGATTCGTTTTGATTGTAAACTCAATCCGGGGACATACTGTACAGTGCAATAGTACAGCTTTTGCAAAAATACAATACAGATTAATACAATCAAATGATGGCGCCAGCACTATGATGGGTGCCACCTATTCAGTGCAAGCTCTTTTTAAAAGTGATATTTCTCAGTTATGCAGGCTGTTACAAATTCGAGGTTCACCATTGGGATCTCGAAAACGGTAAGAGATACGAAGTCGGTTAAATTAGGGCAAAGTTACGTATTTTGGTGCCAAACAATAATCCGTATTGATAAATCTTAAATATGTAAAAATATACTGGGTGTTCCATTTAAAAAAATATAACTTTGGTTTGGCTCTCAGTTACTGAACACTCTGTATAGCCAAAAATAATTTTATGAAGTAGAGCTGACTGAATTACATCTTAGCTCGTTTGAATTTTTTTTCTATCTTATATTCTATAGACGGTAGAGAAGACCGCGGCACTCGTGGACACCTGTATATTCCTGTAGTTTGGTTCAATCCTCCCGACTCCTGTATAATAAAATCTATTATAATATTTTTGTGGTGTGTATTCTTGTAAAATACACACCACAAAAATATTATATTAGATTTTATTATACTGGGTGTCTCTAAACCTATGTCTTTAATTGAAACCATAGATAGTAGTCAAAAAAAGAAGCAAAATCTGTTACACAACAATAGGGAAAAAGTAAATAATAACTCCGGGAAAAATCAGTTTTCGTTTTCAAAGAAATTGTTTGAGTAACGCTGGTTGACGATTTAAATGGATTTAAATGTCTCAGCTGCGCAGAATTTCGTTGGGCTAGGTCATGTTTGTCCGTCGTAAAAAATTTCGTCAGGATTCTAAATAAAAACGTTTTCATGCGGCGTTCCTTATTGCAATTACTTATTACTATTTTATTTATGCTTATTTATTTAAAGTAAAATTTAAAAGCAAACTAAATTCGTAGCACAATAATGCATTTCAGTTTTATTTGTTTCATTTTCATGACAGACAGTACATCGATCTTAACACTGTAAACTGCAAAATGTTATGTTTATGTTCATTAATAAGACGAAAATAAATGTCTACTAAAAATGTTGATAAATATTAATTAAATCCAAGAAACGAGTGACTTAATTAGTTTTCGTGATGAAAATTTGATTCTGGTTTAAAATAATTCTGAATTCTCAGAAATGTTTACCTATGTACAGTCGTGTTCAAAAAAGTATTGTACAGAATTTGTACTGTGTAAACTTTTATGTGCATTCATGAAGTCAAAAAACAGTTGTACAAGTTGTTTTGGTACATACAGGCTGTTACAAATTCGAGGCTCACCATTGGGATCTCGGAAACGGTAAGAGATACGAAGTCGGTTAAATTGGGGCAAAGTTGCGTATATTGGTGCTGAATAATAATCCGTTCTGAAAACTCCTCTGCGATTTGTAGTTTTTGAAATATTTCCAAAAAACTGAAAAACGTAATTTTTTTCTGAAGTTATTACTGTAGGGATCACAACAAAATTAATACATTCTACAGGCACTTCTTTGAGCTCTTTACGATGATATCATTACATTTTACTTAAAACGTTTCGTTTCGTTCTGACCATCATCAACTTCATTTTTTCTTATGGGCGCCATATTGGATTCTAATACCATTAAATAGATCTGTTTTTTCTGATGGTTTTCCATATATCACACAACCAGATTTAATAAAGTGAATTAAGTACAAATGGAGAAATTTTAGAAAATAATAGTGCAAAGAAAAATATGGTGTGCTGTGAAAACAAAAACAAAAAGGCTTAGATATATCTTCGGAGTTTTATTTCGTACATATACATATCATAAAAGCTAATTTTTGTAAAAATTTTTGATGTAAAAATGAACGATGTGAATCCAAGAAAGACGTAAATTTTTAGTAATAGCAAGTAATACCGACAATATCCGGAAAGACGATGATAAAGCAGTAATTGATTTGGTTTGTAATTAAATTACATATACATTTTTATTATTAAATCAAGAAAGTATCACATGAAATTATGTATTTAAAAAACTTTCATTCTTGTAAATTTAAAAATTTATTATTGGTAAATGAAATGCTATATAAAAAATTATTTTGATAACTATAACATTAGCGAGTGAAATTTACCCACAGAGATGCCAACCACATAGAACAATGTTTAACAAATTAGACAGTTGCACTTTATGGATTTTTTCATAAAACTCGAAGGATGTATGGAGTTCGCCTTAATGATAATGAAAATGAAGAATTTTATTAGAAGAGGTATCTAATTAATAGTTATAAATCGTATAAAAAAAAATATGATATTACAAGAAGGAATGTTTCCTCGAGCAGTAATATCTTTTAAAATTCAAGTTTTCTAAATACATACATAATTTAATTCTATCCACTATCACAGTATAATTGAACTTTTATCCACACTTATGAAGCATTTTAAGTGATCTATTATCCACTAGTGGAATAAAGTAACTTTATTCCACTAGTAGATAATAATAAACAACGTACCACAGCTTTCCAATGGGTATGACAGAGCCTGTCGCGTTTCATTTTACAAATACGAATATTTTTTAATTAAATTTCGCTTATTCTGATTCCATAAATGTGGTGATTGTGGATAAAACGTTGTATTGAATGCGTGTTTTAGATGCATTTTATCCACTTAAGAAAATGCTATCTAAAACACTTATACAATAAATAACTATAATACTTTCTTGCTTTAATAATAAAAATGTATAATGAATTACAAATCTAGTCAACTACTGCTTTATCGTCGTCTTTCTGGATATTGTTGGAAGTAAATTTCTCTTGCTATTTTACTAAACTGTTGTTCTTAGAAGAATAAATTTTAAAAATTTACGTCTTTCTTGGATTCACATCGTTCATTTTTATATCTAAGAATTTTATAAAAACTAGCTTTATGATATACGAAATAAAACTCAGAAGGTATATCAAAGCCACGGTGAATTGAATACTAACGGTGGCAGCATTTCGGTAAGCGAGATAGAGAGCCGTTACGTCATCGCATACCCGCTCCTCCTTTTACACAATTATTAACCAATATTAACTGTCACGGTTGACAGTTGTATTAGAGGGAGAAGCGGGTATGCGATGACGTAACAGCTCTCTATCTCACTTGAATGCTGCCACCGTTAGTATTAAATTCACCGTGTATAAAAGCTTTTTTATTTTTGTCTCCACAGCATACCATATTTTTCTTTGCGGGTCATTCCATACGAAATCATCAAAAATAAATAAAATTGGTTGCCGCACTATTTTGGATTTCGATGAAATTCAGTAAGAATCTTCTTTTAGATGTCAAAAAAGAAAATTCACTGTCGTTTAATTTTTTGAGTGCTTTAGTTTCGGTCGTGATGAACAAAACACTGAAAAGGTGTGACATTTAGACTCTACTACGATTGGCTCTCAAAATCGTTCTATTAGAGATATCTAAACTTTTATAGTTGCTTTTGAAAGCTAAAAAAATGTAGTTTCATCAAAAAATACAAATATTAGAGCATCACATTTCTTTAAAGAATGACACCGTACTGAAAATAAACTTATTTCTGCTATATTTTAAGATTTTCTGTTCACTGTTGTACCTGCTCTATTAAACCTAATAAGCTGACTTTTTTGTGAAGCGTCCCCATCTAACATACAAAATAAAAACTCACGATTAGCTGGTTATATCGGCTTTCTGTTAGAAAAAATTAACTTGAAATTAATTTTTTTTGAAAAACGCATATTTCGAGCTTTGAAATTATTATGTTGGGGACAAGATACAAATTTGAATTTTTCTGGAAATGTAGTTCTTTTCTTTAATTTTAAAGAACCGTTAAGCTCGTTTTGTTATTTTCATCTTCCTATTTGCTACAAGCGATTGAAGGGAGGTAAATATGCTATTTTTTTAAACATGTATTTTTTGCTTTTTAATTCTTAAAATACGGGCCTCATAATAAATTGATGAATATTAGCTATCAGATAATTTAAGAATTATGTATACTGCCTACCCAACGCCATGAAATATTTTTTATGCTCAAAATATCTACGCGCTAGTACAGTGTGAACAAATAACAATGATCAAAGTTCACCATGAATAAAAAGTCAAATGTCGTTTTTCACTTTTTAATTTAACTCTACACTGCCCTGTGTATCAGATTTGATACGACTCAATTAAACTTCAAAGTTTCATCTCCACTAATTTCGTCTAAATGCTTTCAGAGGTTTCAGAAGTTGAAGATATTGTAATGATTCGCCGACAGCAGCCGGCGTCAGTCTGTCTCTTGCGTCATCGCCGACGCGCCTTAGACCAGAAACTTCGAGTATCTCAAGATTACGCTAGCGGTGGAATCAACCGTAGACATTCCGTCGCATACTGGAATGTTCGCGAAAAACAACCCCGGCTTATAAAAGCACGCGGCCGGTGAATTCAGCGTTGGACAGTGCGGCATTAAAGTTCGGTTAGATTGTTAAAATAAATCAGAATAAGCTTGTAAATAAATTATTGTAAGTTATAAATAAATTAATGTTACTTTTAAATAAATTAGTTTATTAACTATTTCGTGTTTTGTTTTAAAATAAAAATTAATAGAACCCTTAAAAACGCAACAATATGTTTTATTATTTCGTAATAATTTTATGAGAAAAAAGATATTTGTTCACGATATATTATAGTAACAAAGTTAATTGTATCTGATCAGATATATTGGACTGTGAGAAAACAAACGTAAATAAATATCTAAATAATAGGTCTTTTCGCGGAGACGTTCCGAACTAGTTCGGAACGGTTAAAATCAGATGCCCATCGAAATAATGAACGATTTTAACACGCTTTCAAGTGTATAACTTTCATGAGTGCATGGATTTTAAGGTTCCGAACTAGTTCGGAACGTCTCCGCGAAAAGACCTATTGTTATCAATGTATCACAGACTAACTTATTATTGTTAAAATTTTCAGAGTAATATCTTATTGTAGAAAATTTTTGATATACCAAGACTTGGAAAAGATCATCGCAAATAGTATCCAATGTAGCATATTGATAAACAATTTTTCTTGTTATAAATAAATATACGTTAGTCCGATATTTTTTTAAATATTTTTCCCATGATCTGCAGCCTTAAATGACTTGTAAAATATTTTTTTCCAAAAAATATAAAAAATTGGGCACTGTAGGGTTAAAAGTGACAATTGTATCTTGACAATTAATTTTTTATTCTATCGTTTACAAGTGTTATTGGTTTTGTTGTTCTGAATTAAAATTTATTTTAATCCTCGTGAAAAATTAGAATTAGAAAAATGGAGGGCTCAATCGGCTTGTTTTTAAGAGAAGAGTGTATAAACTTAGTTATTCAAGAACATCAGTATTGAAGAATGAAAATAATTTAAGTTACAACGACAAACAGTTACTAATTGCACGAACAGGAGTTCAATTAATTACACTAGCCTGCGAAAAAAATATTTTTTTTTGCGGATGAAATAAAATTGGGTGTTTTTGAATGATTTTGGCATTGTAAAGAAGAATCTGTTATTAGTTTTTTTCTATCACGTCAGGTTTTTTAAAAAAAATGAAATTACTGTAAAGGTCGGCTATACATATTGAAGCCATTTGAAATGAACTCTTGGTTATAACGTACTATATTTCGAGCAATTAAAAAACCTATTAAATACATGCTTCGTATTTATTTACCGATTATAGCAAACTTTGGATATAACGAACCTGTTTTGGTGCATTTTTTGGATTCGTTATAATATAACCAGACTTTACTGTATACAGTTCTCTCCGGATTAAGTTGACAAGAGGAAAAACTTTTTTAATATCAATTTTACGTAAAAAAGTTATTCTTTATAAAAGTTCTGCTTCTCAAGAAACTTCAGAAACAATGGTTAAATTTAAATTTTTAACTACAGTCTGTCTATAAAATTCAAATTTCTTAGTTTCATATTGCACATATCAAAGTAACGTTTTTATTATTATTGACTTTACGCAAAAAATGTATTCTTTACAAAAAATTCTACCGTTCGAGCACCTTCAGACACATAAATTTAAGTTTTTTAACTACATGTACATTCTGTATAAAAAGATTCATTTTCTCGGCAAATCTCAGAAACCATACTCAAATTGAAGTCACGAAATACAGAGTGATTCGGCTAAATTCTAGTGGGGTTGGCCATATGACCTTAGTAGTTAGAGCCTAAGTTACAAGGAGTATTCCGCAAGCCGATACCTTGCCCATAAAATGGGAAAAAACAGTCAGTTTCTCGAAAATTATGTTTGAAAAACGTATTTTGAAATATTGTATTAAAAAAAATGGGACGTGATGAAAAAATTATTACATTTTTTTCGAACCCAGGAACACCAAATCTACTACATAAACTTAGTTTTATGTCATCCGCCAAACCTTCGCAGGCTAGTGTTACCAGTATTTGTACATATCATTATAAAAAATACGTGGAAAAGTTTTTTCATTTGTTTGGAAATAAGTGTTGTGATCCATTATCTATTCATAAAAAAATTGTCACTTTTAAATTAAAAAGTGAAAAACGACATTTGCCTTTTTATTCATGGTGAAGTTTGATCACTGAATAATTAAAAAACAAAAAATACATGTTTAAAAAAATAGCATATTTACCTCCCTTCAATCGCTTGTAGCTAATAGGGGGATGAAAATAACAAAACGAGCTTAACGGTTCTTTAAAATTAAAGAAAAGGACTACATTTCCAGAAAAATTCAAATTTGTGTCTTGTCCCCCACATAATAATTTCAAAGCTCGAAATATGCGTTTTTCAAAAAAAAATTTAATTTCAAGTTAATTTTTTTCTAAGAGAAAGCCGATATAACCAGCTAATCGTGGGTTTTTGTTTTGTATGTTAGGTGGGGACGGTGCACAAAAAAAGTCAGCTTATCAGGTTTAATAGGGCAGGTACAACAGTCAACAGAAAATCTTAAAATATAGCAGAAATAAGTTTATTTTCAGTACGGTGTCATTCTTTAAAGAAACGTGATGCTTTAATATTTTTATTTTTTGGCGAAACTACATTCTTTTAGCTTTCAAAAGCGACTATAAAAGTTTAAATATCTCTAACAGAACGATTTTGAGAGCCAATCGTAGTAGAGTATAAATGTCACACCTTTTCAGTGTTTTGTTCATCAGGGACCGAAACTAAAGCACTCAAAAAATTAAACGACGGTGAATTTCCTTCTTTGACATCTAAAAGAAGATTCTTACCAAATTTCATCGAAATCCAAAATAGTGCGGCTTTACCCATTTGATGATTTCATATGGAATGACCCTTGCACTATTATTTTCCACAATTTCTTCATTTATAGCTATTTTAGTTTATTAAATCTGGATGTGTGATATATAGAAAAGCATCAGAAAAAATAGATCTATTTAGTGGTATTAGAATCCAATATGGCGCCCATAAGAAAAAATGAAGTTGAAGATGGTCAGAACAATACGAAACGTTCTAAATAAAATGTAACGATGTCATCGTAAAGAGCTCAAAAAAGTGAAGAATGTATTAATTTTGTTGTGATCCCTACAATAACTTCAGAAAAAAAAATAAATAAAATTACGTTTTTCAGTTTTTTGGAAATATTTCAAAAACTACAAATCGTAGAAGATTTATCAAAACGGATTATTGTTCATGTTATAGTGTTTAATTTAGTTACCCTTGAATTAATATTAGTACGGTAGTTACTATACATCTTATATTAAAATTGGTGTACGTCAAACTATATAATTTGTAACGTGTTTCTTCTGCAAATAAAAGATTTATCCAAGCTGCGCTAACTTTACTACTTTTCAAATAACTTAACAGTTCAGCACCAAAATGCGCTAATTTAACCGACTTCGTATCTCTTACCGTTTTCGAGATCCCAATGGTGAGCTTCGAATTTGTAACAGCCTGTATACTTATTTGTAAGTGCTTAAAGCTGCCTCGTGTTATAGAAGATCTAGTGCGGGATTTTATAATTACTTTAAAGTGAGTTTTAAACGACAAGAAAAATTCAAGGAGTTTCAAAGTTTCATCCAACTTAAACCACATAAAATGCTTCAAAATTCGCAAACTCGATGGTTGTCCCTTTTATCTGTCATAAAACGTGTTATAGAACGGTATATTTTAATAAAGGTAAAATGCTGAGTCTTCTCTACAAAGTTTTATTGAAAATCTCCAAACCGGTTTCGTCTAAACAGGCATCTTCAGTGGTTAATAATAAAATTATATCTAAAACTAGAACTTAAATATAATACATTATAATAATAAATGATAATATACTTACTACAGGCTGTTACAAATTCGAGGCTCACCATTAGGATCTCGGAAACGGTAAGAGATACGAAGTCGGTTAAATTGGGGCAAAGTTGCGTATTTTGGTGCTGAACAATAATCCGTTCTGAAAAATCTTCTACGTTTTGTAGTTTTTGAAACATTTCAAAAAAACAAGAAAACGTAATTTTCTTTTTTATTTTTTCCTGAAGTTATTGTTGCAGGGATCATAACAAAATTAATACATTCTACAGGCACTTTTTTAAGCTCTTTATGATGATATCATTAGATTTTACTTAAAACGTTTCGTCTCGTCCTGACCATCATCAACTTCATTTTTTCTTATGGGCGCTACATTGGGTTTTAATACCAATGAATAGATCTATTTTTTCTGATGCTTTTCCATATATCACACATCCCCATTTATTAATTTGAAACAGCTGGAAATGCAAGAAATTGTTGAAAAATAACACTGCAAAGAAAAAGATGGTATGCAGTGAAAACAAAAACCAAAAGTTTGATATACCTTCGGAGTTTTATTTCGTCTATCACAAAAGCAGATTTTTGAAAAATTTTAGATATAAAATGAATGATGTGAATCCAAGAAAGACGTACATTTTTAAAACGTATTGTGTTAACAACAACAATTTAGTAATAGCAAGAGAAATTTACTTCCAACAATGACGATGACGCAGTATTTAATTAGTTTCGTAATTAAATTATACATTTTTATGATTAAAGCAAGAAAGTATCACAAGAAATTATGTCTTTAAAAATCTCTCATTCTTGTAAATTTAAAAAGGTATTGTGCAACAACAATTTAGTAATAGCAAGAGAAATTTACTTCCAATAATACCCAGAAAGATGCCATCCACACAGAACAATGTTATTATTTTTCACTTCTGACGAAGCTGTCGAACGACGGTGAAACGTAAAGTGTTATAGTGCGCGATTTAGTGTCCGCTTAAAAGATTTTGTGATACAAATTTCATCGGACAAGAACCAACTGTAAAAATGTTATTAAGTTAGATAGAAACATTGCACTTTATGGATATTTTCATGAAGCTCGAAGGACGTATCGAGATCGCCTTAATGATGATGAGAATGAAGAATTATTAGAAGAGGTAATTAATAGTTATTTATAAAATGTATAAAATTATAAGACTCCAAGAAAGAATGTTTCCTCGAGCAGTAATATCTTTTAAGAGCTTAAGCTGAGTTTTCTAAAGACATACATAATTTAATTTGATATTTTCTTGCTTTAATAATAATAATAATGTATAATTTAATTACGAATCTAATCAACTATTGTTTTGTAGTTGTCTTTCTGGATATTGTTGGAAGGAAATTTCGCTCGTTATTACTAAATTGTTGTTAAGACCACAATAAATTTTTAAATTTACGTCATTCTTGGGTTCAAAAACATTCATTTTTAGGTCTAAAAATTTTACTAAAATCAGGTCTTGTGATACAAGAAATAAAACTCTGAAGGTATATCAAACTTTTTTCGTTTTTGTTTTCACTGCATACCATGTTTTTCTTTGCAGTGTTATTTCAACAATTTCTTGCATTTCCAGCTGTTTCAAATTATTAAATAGGGATGTGTGATACATGGAAAAGCATCAGAAAAAATAGATCTATTCAATGGTATTAAAACCCAATGTAGCGCCCATAAGAAAAAATGAAGTTGATGATGGTCAGAACGAGACGAAACGTTTTAAGTAAAATCTAATGATATCATCATAAAGAGCTTAAAAAAGTGCCTGTAGAATGTATTAATTTTGTTATGATCCCTGCAATAATAACTTCAGGAAAAAATAAAAAAGAAAATTACGTTTACTGGTTTTTTTGAAATATTTCAAAAACTACAAAACGTAGAAGATTTTTCAGAACGGATTATTGTTCAGCACCAAAATACGCAACTTTGCCCCAATTTAACCGACTTCGTATCTCTTACCGTTTCCGAGATCCCAATGGTGAGCCTCGAATTTGTAACAGCCTGTATATATAATAAAATCTAATATAATAGTTTTGTGATGTGTATTCTTGTAAAATATTTTAGTAAATGAAATGTAAATAAATAAATAACAATTTGACATCAGGAAAAATTGAGTATAGTTTTTTAACTGGTACAATACTGTACTGTACTGCATAATGAATGAATGTTAAGAGATCAGATGCACAATTTCCAATTTATAGAATTGAAAAAATTGTTATTTTGAAAAAATGTTTGTTCATTAAGTACTGTATTTTGAAAAAAATTACAATGTAAAAATATTTCTAAGTTCTCAGCTATATCAAGTTTGTTGCCTTTTGGTAAATTATGTAATAATTTAGTATTTGAAGAATAATCAAAAGTATGTGATGTTTCTAATAAGTGATTTGCAAAACTTGAATCTGATTTATTTAGTCGCAAAGATCTAAGATGTTCATTTATACGAATTTTAAGGTTTCTACCAGTTTGGCCAATATATATTGCTTTACAAGTACTACAATTTAGAGAATAAACACCATTTTTAGAAAAATTATCAATTTTGTCTTTATTATGACACAATAAATTTGAAAAAGTTAATTGATTTTTAAACGAAATTTTTAAACCTAAAGATTTTAATAACTTTTTTATCTTAATTGATACATTTCCAAAATATGGAATAGAAAAGAAATTATTTGTTAAATTTGAATTATTAATTATCTGTGGGTATATAATACTATTTGATAATTTGTTTTTTACTTTGTTAAAGATATTGAAAATAGTTTTAATTGGAAAATTATTAAGATAAGCAATTTGAATAATAATATTAATTTCTTCCCTAAAATCTAATTCATTCATAGGAATTGAAAAGGCACGATGAAAAAAAGATTGAAATGCAGCTAATTTATGTTCAAAAGGATGAAAAGAATTATAATTAATACAGTTATAAGTTTGAGTTGGTTTACGATAAATTTTATATTTAAGTGAATTGTTAAGTTTAGTAATAGTTAACTTTTTTGAGAAAGGTTAAGTTTTTTGTGTTTATTATTAGCAAGTTTGATTAATAATTTCAATCTTATAAAAAATAAAATAACAAGTTCAAATATTTTAATATCCAAATCAGACAAAGGTAATGGTATAGTAATTTTAGATAGACAAACATATATAAATAAAGTAGAGTCCTTTTTAAAGACTAATGGGTTCACAACACTAAAATCTAATCCTCTTCCAACATACAATTCACTTTTACAAAAATTTCTTAATAATAACAAAAATAATTCTTTAATCAATATTTATAAACTCAAAACTATGAATCCACAAGTCCCTAGATTATATGGTCTCCCAAAAACACATAAAACAAACTGTCCAATACGTCCAGTAGTTTCTTTTATTAACTCACCTGCACATTGTCTTTCAAAGTTTTTGGTTTCTTTTTACAAAATGAATTTACAATACAAACCTAAATACAGTATTAAGAATACTTCCGATTTAATTAATAAACTTAACTTTACTCATATAACAAATAACTCTATATTAATTTCTTTAGATGTATGTAATCTCTTTACATCAATTCCAGCTTCGGAATGTATTGAAATTATCAATGAAAAATTAATGTCTTCTAATTTAAACAAAGAAAATATTCAATTCATACATGAATTATTGAAAATTACTCTTGAACAAAAATTTTTTATTTTTAATAAACAATTTTACTCTCAAACTGACGGTTTAGCAATGGGATGTGGTTTATCCCCTCTTCTAGCTGATTTGTTTATGGATAAATTAGAATCAGAATATTTTTCTTCTATTAATCCGTGCAAGAAATTTATTAGATTCTATGCCAGATATGTTGATGATATTCTTATTATTTATGATGGTCATCCATCATCTCTTACAAATCTTCTGGAAGAATTTAATTCGTTATATACTAATATTAAATTTACCTTAGAAAAAGAAAATAATAATTCCATTAATTATTTAGACTTAACTATTACTAAACTTAACAATTCACTTAAATATAAAATTTATCGTAAACCAACTCAAACTTATAACTGTATTAATTATAATTCTTTTCATCCTTTTGAACATAAATTAGCTGCATTTCAATCTTTTTTTCATCGTGCCTTTTCAATTCCTATGAATGAATTAGATTTTAGGGAAGAAATTAATATTATTATTCAAATTGCTTATCTTAATAATTTTCCAATTAAAACTATTTTCAATATCTTTAACAAAGTAAAAAACAAATTATCAAATAGTATATATACCCACAGATAATTAATAATTCAAATTTAACAAATAATTTCTTTTCTATTCCATATTTTGGAAATGTATCAATTAAGATAAAAAAGTTATTAAAATCTTTAGGTTTAAAAATTTCGTTTAAAAATCAATTAACTTTTTCAAATTTATTGTGTCATAATAAAGACAAAATTGATAATTTTTCTAAAAATGGTGTTTATTCTCTAAATTGTAGTACTTGTAAAGCAATATATATTGGCCAAACTGGTAGAAACCTTAAAATTCGTATAAATGAACATCTTAGATCTTTGCGACTAAATAAATCAGATTCAAGTTTTGCAAATCACTTATTAGAAACATCACATACTTTTGATTATTCTTCAAATACTAAATTATTACATAATTTACCAAAAGGCAACAAACTTGATATAGCTGAGAACTTAGAAATATTTTTACATTGTAATTTTTTTCAAAATACAGTACTTAATGAACAAACATTTTTTCAAAATAACAATTTTTTCAATTCTATAAATTGGAAATTGTGCATCTGATCTCTTAACATTCATTCATTATGCAGTACAGTACAGTATTGTACCAGTTAAAAAACTATACTCAATTTTTCCTGATGTCAAATTGTTATTTATTTATTTACATTTCATTTACTAAAATATTTTACAAGAATACACATCACAAAACTATTATATTAGATTTTATTATATACAGTGACTTTCATAAAGTTCGTAACAAATGGTAAAAATTTTTATTATTGTTTTTTGTGAAAAAATTTTAGTACAGTTAGTTCGTGCACCAATCAAAATGAAAGACAACACAATGCCATCCAACTACTCGTTTAAAATGTGGCTGAAAACTTGAAAAATAGAAAGTCTCGAAAATGAAAAATTGCGATAATTCAAAAGTTATCAATCTTTTTGTTCTAGAATCGATGTACTCAGATAAAATTAAGTGTAACGAACAACCTACAGTGTTTAAATACAATAATTTGCTAGAATTATGACCAAAAATCAATTTTTTTGGAATTTTATTTTATGTGATCTTAAAATTAAAATGCTGTTTTGAATCCTTCAAAAACAAATATAATCTCGTTCCTTGATCTGTGTATACTAAGATAAATATCACTAATCTGAAAATATTACTTTAGATAGGACGCTTTTTACAAAAAATTGAAATTTCGCTTTAAAAAACACGTTTTTGTTACATTGCGTTTTTAACAAATAAAAATAAATTGTTTAAATTTATTTTTTGCATAATAGAAAGCTAAGATGTAAATATGCTCTTTTTATAGAAAAAATGTTCTTTACAGCATATTAAATGCATACTTCTGGCCTTTTGAAAAATATTGTACATTTTAAGCGAAAACTCGTAAAATAGTGTTAGCCATGACGTGAACTTCGTCAACAAGCGAAAACATCAGTTGGTTCGTTGATATTTCTTGTTCATAGCAAAGTTAATCTTTATACATGTTCCGTTAAAGACAAAGTTGACTCAACAAGAAATATCAACGAACTAACTGATGTTTTCGCTTGACGTTAATTTCACGGCTAATATTATTTTACGGATTATCGCTGAAAATTCACAATATTTTTCAAAATACCAGAAGTATGCATTTAATATGCTGTAAATGACATTTTTACAAAAGAGCATACTTACATCTTGCCTTTCTATTACGTAAAAAGAAACGGAAACAATTTATTCTTATTTGTTAAAAACGCAATGTAACAAAGACGTGTTTTTAATAGCGAAATTTCTATTTTTTGTAAAAGACGTCCGATTTGAAGTAATACTTTCATATTGGTGGTATTTATCTTAGTTAACACAGATCAAAGAAAGAGATGATATCTGTTTTTGAAGGATTTAAATTTTAATTTTAAAACCACATAAAATGAAATTCTAAAAAAAATGATTTTTGGTCAAAATTTTAGTAAAATATTGTATTCAGACGCTGTAGGTTGTGGATTATACTTAATTTTATCTGAGTGCATCGATTCTAGTAGGGAAAGATTAATAACTTTTGAATTATGGCAATTTTTCATTTTCGCGAATTTCCATTTTTCAAAATTTTAGCCATATTTTAAATGACTGGTTAGATGGAATTATGTTGTTTTTTATTTTGATTGATGCATGAACCAACTGTAGTAAAAATTTTTGGCAAAAGTCAATAATAAAAATGTTTCCCATTTGTTACGAACTTTATGAAAGTCACTGTATAGTAAGTATATTATCATTTATTATTATAATGTATTATATTTAAGTTCTAGTTTTAGATATAATTTTATTATTAACCACTGAAGATGCCTGTTTAGGCGAAACCGGTTTGGAGATTTTCAATAAAACTTTGTAGAGAAGACTCAGCATTTTACCTTTATCAAAAAACTACAAAACAGCAATGGAGTTCATTACTAATACGGTATATTTTTTTAATCTCATTCTTCTGGGGATTTTTCCATAGAAGCCTTGAAGTTGTTTTTTCAATCTGAATATCTTGTAGATAAAATTCAGGCATCAGAAACACTGTATAATAGACTGAGTAATCCTTTAAATTTTTGTTACTTAGAATTTTTAGAATATGTGCTACCATTTATTATGGATGTTAATGTTGAGTTTCAAGCTGAATGTCCTAAAGTGCATTTTTGTAATACCGTATTCTTAAGTTGTCATTATTTGACAGTTTTCAGTGTCTAATATGTGTCATTATTTAAAGGTGTGAAATAAAGAAGTTACTATAAAATAAAAAAATAACTATAAAATAAAAAAGTCACCAGAATAAAAGTTTTATTAATATTTAGCATCGCAGATTCAGTCACGGTCGTCACTCGATTTTTCCGACACCATGCCATAAACAGTTCGTATTCGACTTCATAAATTTTTCGTGATTTAGCCGGCAATAATTCCAAACTTGCGACTTTCGCTTTTTCCTTAATTTTTGGCGGAGTACCAAAGATATATCTTCCACTTCATCACTGCTAATAAACTGATTTTCGCTCACTTTTATGTGTAGGTAAAGTGGTCTTCCTTTTGAATTTAGGAGAAAAATTTAGTAAGATAAAATGATTCTTATTTCAAATTAGGGAGATGTACCAAATTCCAACATCCTAGAAAAAAAAATTGAATTACGGAATATTAGGATTTCAGTACAGTTGTAAGACATTAACACTGTCAGGTGCTAATATGGACGGAGTGTTATTTGAATTAATCATATTTTATTTGTTTTTAGTCAATAAATATGTAGATGGCGTTAACATTTTACAACTTTACTGAAATATTTATAATTTAATTAGTAATTTTCCGTAATTCAATTTTTTTTCTAGGATGTTGAAATTTGGTATATCTTCCTAATTTGAAATGAGAATCATTTTATCTTATTAAATTTTTCTCCTAAATTCAAAATGAAGACCACTTTACCTACACAGATTTTACTTCTTTTGTTAATTCTGCCACATTGAAGACTTTCGACGTCAAATTTGGCATAAATTCATTTCACGCCAAGCAGACCTGAACTGCAGAACATGAAATCTTAATTCAAAAATTTTTGGTCCATTATACGTATTGTAAACTCAATCCGGGGACATACTGTATGTATGGTGATAATTAAGGAATTATATTTAACTCGCATCTGTAATTTATACATTATCGTTTCGTTTGTAACTTTAATCGAAAATTATATCTTATATTATCTTTGCTTTTCTTTCTTTTTATTTTATTTCGTGCTACATATTACCACAAATAAATAAAGAAAAATATTGGTGAATTTTATTTTATTAGTAAATTCTGTCCCTGTACTTTTGGGGTTACGTACGACCCATACCTCTCTTCGAGTCTAGCCGGTCAGGAGGTGATTTTAATTTACACATCTCCACCTTTGCAACCAGGTAGGTAGCAAACACAGAAAACTTAGCAGGTGTCAGAAAACTGATAGAACGAAAGAATAGCACGTTTCGTATCATGATTAAAATACCTAACTTAACTCGATAAAGTGTAACGATAATTTTCTCGGCCTACTAGATTTCACGAGACAGTGTGTCTTATCCGACCTGCGCAAATTATTAGTTCAAGTGTTTCTTCGTTGGCGCCACTTACCCAAGAAATCGGAAGCGAATTATGACGGGAACGTCATTTTTAATTATCAAGTTCGCGTAGTTTATAGCAAGTACAGTTGTATTTTTTTGCTGAAATACAGACTGGCCCAACGAAAACAGTCAGACTGAATATCTTCCAAGAAAATATTTGTTTGAAAAAACGCAAAAACAGGTCGATTTATAATACAAGGGGGACACTTTTCTATCCTACACCAAACTGTCATGCGTCATCCCCCTGCCTTCCAGCTCTCTAACCAATAGAATTTAAATAGGGAATGTACCATGAGTGGCATATCATTGAAAAGGTAATTTTATAGAGAATTCAGTAATGTGAATATGAATACCTGAGAATTTGATTTTAGCGCCTTCTTTCGGAGAAAAAATTGTTACATAATCCAAAGTGTGACAACTCATATGAAAGCTAATTTTAATAGTAACTCAATGTACGAATTGAAATTACGTAAAGATATTGAAAACTGATCAAAATAACTAAAAATAAGGTTCGTAACAGATTTGGTATCTTTGTTTTTAGTTATTTTAGTTAGTTTTCAATATCTTTACATAATTTCAATTCGCGCATTGAGTTACTATTAGAATTAGCTTTCATATGAGGTGTCACACTTTGGATTATGTAACAATTTTCTCCCCGAAAGAGGGCACTAAAATCAAATTCTCGGATATTCATTTCACATTACTGAATTCTCTATAAAATTACCTTTTCAATGATATGCCACACATGGTACATTTCCTATTTAAATTCTATTGGCTAGAGAGCTGGAAGGGAGAGGGATGACGTATGACACTTGTGTATAGGATAGAAAAGTGTCCCCCTTGGATTATAAATCGACCTGTTTTTGCGTTTTTTCAAACAAAAATTTTCTTGGAAGATATTCAGTCTGACTGTTTTCGTTGGGCCACTCTGTATATAGTTTCCTTGAGATTTTGTCTTTCGTTACTTATCATGTGTTTGGATAACTAGCGCCAAAGCGGAGAAAATTTGCGTTAAATAAAATATTGTCCAGGCCAGATAAGAGCTCTGTTTCGTGAAATCTAGCAAGTCGTGAAGTTGTGACAATTTCAATAAAACTTACTACATACAGTGTGTTTCATTTCTCATCTACACAACCTTATATTTTGAAAATTTATTAACGGCTCGATTTTAAATTTTCGCCAATTGCACATCCTTTTAAAACAGCCTTTTAAAATAACCCCGATTCCCAAATTTGAGTAAAATGTTTTAATTTTTAATTATGTATTTTAAATTAGCTGAAATAATGCATTTACAGTAAATAAATTTTTCTACTGCATGTCTAAAGAAATTTTTGATAAAGGTAAGAATAAGGTACAGAAGATAAATTATTACGTTATTTACATTAAAATATTGTTTATTGTTTGAGTAGTTAAGTAAAATTGAAGTTTAATTTTCCACATTGCTTGATGTGTCACTAACTTCAAAAACTGCTTGGAGTTGTAGATTAGACGTAGACTTCCACTTTTACATTTTATCAATTTTTCAAAGAAATTGAAATTTCAGTAGGTGGGCCAACTGAAGCGGGACTGGGCTCGTACAAGTACTAAGGACTTATAGTTGAACTTAAGTACATGCAACAAACACACACAGTACTTGTACTTATAACATATACATATTAAAATACTTAAGTACTTGTACTTATATAATAAGTACATCTGTAAGTACCATTTACTGTTAACTTTTACAGAATAACGCAAAAGTAAGTGAAAATGAGATTGTTTTTCTACATGTAGACACTTGCAATTAATTTTAGAACCAACATGTTCACATAATAGATTGTCGAGTTTTTTGTTTTGTGCATATCCTACTGTAGAATGTCCTAGAATTCCAAATTCCAATTGAGGCGGTCAGAAGCAAAGGGATATAAGTGCTATTTTTGTGATTTTGAAGAAAAGAGATTCAAAGTTAAAGTTCTAAAAAAAATCTCGGTCAAATGAAAATTAATGATATAAAAATACTTTACTTTCTAATATCTTTTTACGATTGTTTCCAAAAATTCGATAAATTTGTGTTTATGCACCTAACTCGATTTGTGTGAAAAAGTCACTTACACCCCTTTGCTACTAACCGGCTCAACTGAGAAAATTCGAACAAACCGCCTGTCGAAGCTTTACTACTTATTTCTGACTTCATTTACTTTCTTGTTGTGCGTTAAAGTCAGTGTTTTATTAGGCTGGGCGCAGACTGATCAAGCAAAAACGTCTTCAGACAAAACGTTTTGGTACTGAAAAACATGTTGCTTTATCTTGCAACAATGCTGGATACACCAAAACGTTTTACAACAAAATTGTTTCATTTTGTTCCATAACGCTTTGTTTGGGTTTAATAATAATAATAATAATAATATTCATTTATTGATCTACCAGATAAGAAAAATAGTAAAAAGAATTTACATGTATACACAGTGTATCTTAGACGTAGATCAATCAGGTATAGATTCAGGCCGTCGGCAAACCGAACTTCTGATCTTCCATCTATACCTTTCCACCCTACAGTTAAATAAAGTAGAGCAAGAACAAATGCAACAAAATGTAATAACATACTTGTATGAAAATTAATAGCAAATTCGAAATTAATAAATGAAAATATAATTACACATGTGGTCGAAACACATTACTGTTCGCTCTTCTTCAATGCAATCAGTAGTCGTTTAAAACACATTTGAGAAAGATTGTAATGCACACTGATGATGCAAAACGACTTTAGTCAAAACAATAGGTTGAACTAATGTCAAATAAAAAATCATGTTTGCACTTCCGATACGTTGCATCTTGTTGTAACCTGTTGGATGGTGCTTGGTGCCTACCAGTATACATACATTGATTATACAGGAAACGTTTTTATACAAAGCATGTCGTTTTGCTGACTGTCGATGCACATTGCATACTGATTAAGAAAATTTATCTTTCCACACAACAATTTGTTTAACAGCATTGTGTTTTGTTGACAAGTATTGTTTCATCATTGTGCGATGGTTGCTCTTCAGTGGATGTAAAAAAACAGGTTTTGGCAAGTTCAAACAAAAACGTTTAGTCTGAAGACATTTTTGCTTGCTTTCTACTGTCTACACAACATAAATCCATTATAATCTAAAATCTAACAAAGACAGTTTTCTGTTTAATATTTGTTATTACTCCGCACCCATCACACAAAATGCCCATTTAAAAGCAATTGATGAATTCACCGGTGGGCCACACACAGCCGTTTGGGGAAGGTCCGCCAGTTTTCAAATGTGCGCGTTCAAAAACTGTAGCAACGAAAACCCCGAGCTGTCTAGCATTACATTTGAAATCTGATGTTGAAAATGATTATTTTTGACAAGCCATTAAAGAAAGCCATATTTACAGTACCAAACTCTGGGCACTTTTCAGAATTAACCGGTTACTCCACCGGTAGACATTTTAAAATTCTAAAATCCACTGTAAAGCTAACATGTGTTTTTTTAAAAATGCCATAAAGGTTGGCCATGAAAATTAAAACTCATGTCGTAGCTTGGCATCTAACATATGCCAAATCTGAAAATTTAAAGTAAATGAATGGAGCTAAGACATGAATTTTCTTTTCCACAGCCACCCCTTATGGCATTTTTAAAAAAACACATAGTATAATATGTTATTTTAGCTATAATAAGTTATTAACTTATTATAACTGTATTATTATTATATACTTATTATAGCTATAATAACATAATATAGCTTTACAGTGAATTTTAGAATTTTAAAATGTCTACCGGTGGAGTAACCGGTTAATTCTGAAAAGTGCCCTCTTTCTTTCAGAATTTAGTTCGAACCATGGCCTTCTAAATCAACAGCGAGTTCTAACATGGCCTGCAACATTAACATTCACTGACGTGTATGTATGGCCGTGTCAATTCGCCTAAAATTCGGTTCCAGAAAGCATGCCATGGAGTACTCCACTCAGCGCTCCCTATTAAAGATACTACAGAACTACTGATAGTAACGTAATGGCAACTGCAATTACTTAAAAACTCACAAGAGGCGCTGAGTGGAGTACCGTCAAAATTTTTAAAAGTCGAATTGAAACGGCCATACATACACGTCAGTGAATGTTAATGGAGTTGGCCATGGTTCTAACTGGCCTGGGCGTTTTGAAAAATTTACATTGAATTTTTGTGCTCGAGAAAACGCCAAAAGTCGACACTTTGGCGCTGGTTACGGGGCACTGACGGCAATGACACAGATTAATATCATAGCAGATACGAAACTGTTTGTCGGCACCTTTGATGTTGTGAGTCGAAATTTTTTGACCTTCAGCCATTTTGAAAAGGGTGTGCTACCTTTTGATTGAAAATATTTTGCATAAGCTCATATAGTAATGTTTGCCGATGACTTATTTTCAGTAAATCTGCTTTGGGTGTGCGTATTAGCCACTTTCCCATTACCCACTTTGCACAAGCAAATGAGCACAAAACCGCAAAAATCGCCATAATAAGACTATTACCTTTCGGAAAACTAAATAACGAAGTGATTTCTTCTTTTCAATTTGTCCCATCGTTTATTACTGCATAACATGTAAAAAATATCACATTAAAAGTTAATGTCAAACTGGCACTTGTTAAAAATAATTAAATCGGCAAGTTTCGTATCTGCTATTAAATTAATCTGTGGCAATGAGTGAAGTGCACTGTCATTACTGTCAATCAAAGTGAGTTCACGCAAAATTAATTAATATTGTAATTACCGTAATACAACATAATTTATGCGGTATAAACTTTATAGCTTCATGCACAAATCATTTGATCTCGTCGGAGTGAAGTACGCTTGTGCAATAAAGAAAGACTGGCACTTTCGTGTTATGAATAATTACAACAAGTTACATAAAAGAGTTTCGACTTTTGATAATGTAAAACGTGTTAAAAAGGGCGTTGATAATTACGCACAATGAGAAAAGAAGCTTTATTATACATGTTGTAACTTACCACAGAAATTCTGAGTATGTAGGTGAGATTTTAATCTAAAACCGTAATAGTTTAATGCTAAATTAAGTTGTCGAAATTGGACATAAATACTCCACCTTATTCCAACGTAAATAATATCCAGTATGCTCAAATTTTTACAACAATAACGTTAATTGTTCTTACACGAACTCATCCACCATTCACATGTGACAGAACTGTCAAGTAGTGATGGAGAAAAAAGTAACTATTCGTTACAAAGTATTCGTTACTCAAAGAGACCCAAAGTATTCGGATCTTGTTGAACTTGGTATTCGTTACTTTTACCGACGATTACATTTATTCAGATAATTCAATATTCACAGACGAAAGTCTGGTTGCAGCAATATTCGTATGTATTTACACGAATGCAAGAAAATTAATATTCCGTACTTTTGATTCTAACAAATAATTTAGCGACTCTTCCCCAGAATACAAAATATGTATTAGGAAAACTATGAACAATTGTTTATTGTATTGTACTCCTATATTATTATAACACATAAAATAAAATAATCGAATAGATACCTGATTAATCCAACTTGTTTTAACTAACATTGGTAGTAATCACGGTAATCAAAGTAACGAATACAAGTAACGATTACTGAGTTCAAGAGTAACGATTAATACCGATTACTCAAAAGTAACGATATTCTCCCTCACTACTGACAAGATTTTAGGTTAAGAAAGCGCCCTGTAAGCAGTGCTTGGCCGAGCACGCCTGAACTGCACTTTTGCGCAGGCCAGATAGAACTCGCTTTTCATTTAGAAGGCCATGGTTCGAACTAATAAGTAAAAACAAACTTGACACCCATAAAGCAAGCGTACTTACTTATCAAATTTCTCGCTTTTGTCTTGTCCCTCAGCATAATTAAACAACTTTATGGCATATTCCTCGATGAGTGCTTGTGCACAAGTTTCATTTGTAATTCCTTCATTATCCTTATGTTCAGCCTTCGCCTTCTCAAGCCAGTCCATGAGCGCACATAGCAAAGCAGTAACGTCTGGCGGCTTTGCGCCCGGAAGAATCTTCATGGCATGTTGAATTGCATACATACGACCTTAAACGTTATCGGTTTACATAGTTATTAAAACCTAGCGAATGTTAATACTGTCAACTTACACCAGTAGCTAATAACGATGTTGCGCTGATCATGTTCGTCCGCAACTTTCAGGAAGTGAGACACTGATTTTATTGAAGCAGGAGTCGGCGGAAAATTCATTTTCTTTTTTTAAACAGTTTACAAAGCAGATAAACCGATTAATTTAATAATACACCATTTTGTCTTGATCACTACAAAATATCAAACGTCAGTATGTTATGTTGGTCACACTCAATGATCTGACAAAATGTAGATGCACACTGCCTTATGTTTCCTGCATTCTCGATTGATGTCAGCATGTGAGTGAAATAGCGAATATCTGTGAGTAATTTTAGCTCATGTACGCGACAAGGATGTCACTCAAAGCCTATCACGTGACACGTGACTTAGAATAAACAATGCGTTCGTTCCGAATTAACGCATCCAATGTTTTTGAAACGGGTGTATTTACCATCTCACTCTTAAGTTAATATCAATTCCTCCTTCTCTACAGTGAATCTGCTACTTGATAAATCTGTTGAAAAGTTTTGAGTAAATAGCTACTTTCGTTCATCCCCGTGATTACTAATCATGTAATCATGATCAGTAAGCCTCGTGAATAATGTACGAAATCGCCCTACTACTGAACGAGAAACACAGCCCAACGGCGTGAGATGTCGTGTTTTCCGAGCGCTACGCCGCCGCCACGGGGTACACAGACGGGGTAGACACTTATATTGGAGCTCTGGGTATGGCCAGCTACATTAACATTCACTGACGTGTATGTATGGCCATGGCCAGCTACATTAACATTCACTGACGTGTATGTATTTCAATTCGCCTAAAATTTGGTTCCGAGAAAGCATGCCGTGGAGTACTCCCATTCGACTTTTAAAAATTTTGACGGTATTCCACTCAGCGCCTCTTATGAGTTTTTAAGTAATTGCAGTTGTCATTAAGTTAGATAAAAATTACAAGAATGCACAATAATAAAAAAACGTATATTTAAATCCTTATACATTTTTCTTTTCACCTTTTTGGAATACTGTAAATCAAGGGCGTCCATGAAGGGGGCTTGAGCCCCGACCTTAGACTTTGAAAAATATAGTTGCAGTGGGACCAAATGCTCCCTCCTCCACCATTATGTTAATTAATAATTAAACTGTTAATTATATTTTATGTAAACTTTCATATTAGTTAAAATTTACTTTATTTTTTTAATTGGAATTTAATTATTATCAGTCCAATTATTTAGCCATGGCCTGTCAGCCCCTCCCCTCCCGTAAGTTGCCACATGGTCGCCCATGATGGAAATTCCCAAGAAGCCCCCCAGAAGAAATTTCTGGCTGCGCCACTGCGCTTTGTACTATTCTATCCTTCATTTACTCATGATAAACGCATAGCCAGAATACAAAATAGATGGAAATATTAGTTTATTTGTAGTACGCAAAATATTTTTTAATTTCTTCGTTACTTAGAACGGTTTTATTAACAATACGTCTTTATGTCAAAAATAAAGATTACTTTAATTAAAAAGTGTACCTATTATATTTTCATTTCTTAATTTTTAGTGGGCGAATCAGCCGTTTTTTATTATCGGCACTGTTCTACAGGTATAATGTTCATCTATTCTTATTCCAAAGTCAATTACATGAACGGAAACTACAATGTTAAGCCCATTTCACGCCAAGGTAGTTTCGTTTAATCACTTCAATCAAATCAATTCAAACTAGTGATGGGTCGGTCGTGAACGAGTCAACGAGTCACTTTAAAAAGGAACGAACGAACGGGCGAATCGTTCTTAGTGAATCGTTCGTTGATGAGTCGATGAACGGTGCGGTGAGTGAGTGAGTCGTTTAAAATGAACGATTCACTTTAAAAAGATTTGTGAACGAACGCTCCGTGCATCTGAACGAGCCGATTATTTAAAATTAAAACTGTTCTAAAAACTATTATTAATATTATTTAATTTAGCATTTTTAACTTAAAATAATAAGTTTTATTTATACTTACTAAAAATATTATTTTCATTTGTGTTAACAGTTTTAATTGGAATAATTTTTAAGAAATAAATATATTAGGATAATCTCGGATTTTGAAGTCAACATAAGTACTACACGAAAAAAAAATAGAATAAAATTTGATGCAACTGCACTAATTCTTATTGCAAATTGCAATATACATATGTACATACATATGTATACAAGTGACAACTGGAAGCTGCAGTAAAATGTTCCAGAATTTTTACGGCAAATTCTACATTTCGTCATAATTTGCAATTCATGCAGATGTATTAGATTTTCCTCTACAATCGTATTATTGTAAAGTTGCAATTGTGTATGCTTTCATGTAATGAGTGTCAATTGTAGTAAAATGTACGTTTTAAAATTATCTTTTAAGTCCGGCCGCCGAACAAATTAGTAAAAGTGGGTGCGGCTGCAGAACATGGTTTGCTATACCAAAAGTCTATTTTATATTTACAATGTTTGCATGTCTGCGTGTTTACAATTATTTAATTTCAAAATATAAATTTCAGTCCAATCAGAATAATGGTACCTAGATAATAGCATAATGTTTTTTTTAATGTAACGGCAATGAAATTCCACTATAATTTAAAACTGCGATAATTCCATTAACAGTATTTTCATTTATTTCAGTTCTTAAATTTACCTCCGAAGTTTATAGTCTAGTGCAGCGATTCTCAACCTTCTTAGCTCCGCGAATTACGTTTTTTATAAACACGATAAAGTTTTAAAAAAACATTTATTAAAATTACAGATGGGCAGAGAGTAACGTTACAAGTTCTGTAGATATGTCTAAACTAAAGTTCTAACCCTAATATATATCCTATATTCTGTATATTTAGTAGAGATAACGATAGAGTAGCGAACAATAACAATACGTCACTTGTTTATATTACTAGTCAGGGGTCATAGAGCGTTTAACATAACTCCTCCCTTCTTAAATTAGAAAATAATAGTGAAGTATTATTTTCGTCCCTTTTTTCCTCTGACTTATTGTTTTTTTTTCTACTTTTGATTGATTTTGGTTCTTTCTATATTTGAGTATAATGAACACAAAAACAAAGCATATTATCATTAAAATTAGGTTGCTCAAGAAGAAGGAAATCTTCAGAGGGTGCCATTCTCTGGTTCTAGAAGTGGGAACTCCTGTATTTCTTCCGATTTCATCTTAGGTAGAATGAAGGGTTCTCCTTGAATGATTTTTTCTTCATTGATGATTTTGAAGCTTCCATCCGTTACTTGACAATGGAAAGGGATTTTGATGAGGCTTGGTTTTTCTACTATATTGTATCCAGTAGTTTTACATTTTTTCTGTAATTTTATTGGCAATTTGGCGGGTACAATTATTATGTAATTCTTGCTGATTTGTTCATAAATGGTATTACTTGTAGATATGGGAGTCAGTTGACATTTGGTAGTCTTGGTATTCTGAATGATGGACGTCACGCAGTCTTTCTCTTTTATAAAGGGTCTATTATTGCAGATGTAGGTATTTTCAATCATTGGACATTCTTCATCTTCACACTGATGGCCTTGATTATTGAGTATCAGGTAAGGACTTTTTGGTACAAGAGTAAAATTATTTTGAGGAACAGGAAATATATGGTAATATTCAAACTGTATAGAACTGAAGACAGGAATATGCATAAAGAAGATTACCTTGTCATTATGAACAGTTACCTTTGAGTTGGCTAAATTGTAATAAGAATGAATGTTTTTGAATTTAAGAATTTTGTTTTCTTCATAAAGTTTAACTAATGTATCTATCGTATTATTCATGTCTTCAGATGATATGACAGAGTTATGTAAAGTATTTAATCTAGCAAAAACCACTGCGTTTTCCAAATTGTCTAGAAGGTTTTGTCAATACCTTCTAAAGTATTTATTTCAATACGCGACAATGCATCTGCATTGGTGTTTTGATTTCCTTTTTTATATGTGATTGTATAGTCATACTCTTCGAGTTTGAGTCTCCATCTTGCAAGTCTAGAGTGAGGTTCTTTTAGACTAAATAACCATTGTAAGGGTTTGTGGTCTGTTATGATAACAAACTTACGCCCGAAAAGGTAAGGTCTAAAATATTTGGTGGCCCAAACAATAGCTAGTAACTCTTTTTCTATTGTACTATAATTACATTCAGCTGGATTCAACGTTCGTGAGGCGTAGCAATAGGTAAATCTTTGCCTACGGGGCCTTGGCTGAGTACTGCTCCTATAGCAACATTAGAGGCATCTGTGGTTAAGTTAAAAGGTTTATCAAAGTCAGGGTATCGTAAAATTGGGTCGTTACACAATAAATTCTTGCACAATTCAAAAGTTTTGCAGAACTCTTTTGTGTGTTCTATTTTTTCTCCCTTTTTTAAACATTTTGTGAATGGTTTTGTGATTTTGGCGAAGTTTCTGATAAATCTGCGATAGTACCCGAGAAGTCCTAAGAAACTTTTAATTTCTTTGGAATTTTTCGGTATTGGAAATTTCTGAATTGCAGAGATTTTCTTCGGATTTGGTTTAATACCGTCTGGTGTCACAACATGCCCGAAAAATTCTACTTCTTTCCTACAGAATTCTGATTTATCGAGTTGGATTTTTAATTTTGACTCGCGTAATTTTTTAAAAATTAATTTTAAACTTGCAATATGTTCTTGAAGAGAGGTAGAAAAGATAATTATGTCATCCATATAGACAAAACAAATTTTACCTTGGAGGTCTTTCAATATGTTATCCATCACCCTTTGGAATGTAGCAGGTGCATTTTTAAGCCCAAATGGCATTCTGACAAATTCGTAGTGCCCGTTCTCTACATTAAAGGCGGTTTTGGAAACAGATTGCGGATCCATTTCAATTTGATGGAATCCTGATGCCAAATCTAAAGTACTAAAGTACTGACATTTTCCTAACTTATCTAATATGTCATTAATGTTCGGAATTGGGTAACGATCATCTATTGTTTTTTCGCTGACTTTTCGATAGTCTACTACAATTCTCCATTTTTGTTTTCCACTACTATCTAATTTTTTTGGAACGATCCAAATAGGAGAACTCCAGGGGCTTTGTGATGGTTTAATTATACCGTCATCGAGCATTTTGTTAATTTGTCTTTCTACTTCCGGCTTATGAATAAAGGGATATCGATACGATCTTGTATGAACTGGGATTTCGTCGGTAGTTTTTATAGAATGCTTAATTTCATTCGTGAAAGTCAAGTTCTTACTGTTATTATGGAAAATGTCTGAAAATTCGCGACATAAGGAAATTGTAGCTTTCTTTTCTTCTGGATTTAAATGATCAGTTCTAATTAATTTATCAATATGCTCAGTGTCATTGTTAGCGTGATTTTGGTTTTCTGTTAAAAATTGTTCTGCATGAAAAATTTGATATCGTTCTTTTTCTTTATCCGGAAAAGGTATAATCTCAAATGGTTTCGTAACGTTTGCTGTAATTCTGGAATCGGTGTTATTAGAAATTTCAAGTAATGCAAAACCGTTTTTTACAGTAGTTAAAGTTTCCGAGATGTGTAAGTTATTTATAGTTTGTTCAGGAATTATCACATCTCCATTATAATAGTTTACAGGAATTTTAGTTTTTAAAAGTTCGTTTCTGTATGCTCGTAATTACAATAATTATTTTCCATGAGATTTAATTCCTCTGAAATGAAATTTCTTGGTGTTGGTATAGTGTTTTTAAAATAATTATTATAATTATTATGTTGTCTAATTGACGGGATTCTGGATGTGGTTGACATTGGTTCCGGTTTGTTTGTTGGGATGTGTCCCGTTGGTTTAAAAACATTTTTCGGAGTACCAAAAACTTGATGGTTAGTAAATTGTTTTTGTTGAACTACTCTTGGTCTTATGTCAATAGGTTGACTAGGGAATTGGTTAGAAGTCAAGGGTCTTGGATTTTGGTTATAGAAATTCTGTGGCCATTGTGCATAAGGTGTTTGATGAATTTGCATGTTTGTTTTTTGGGGATATTGATTAAATGATGTTGGTGCGTGTGAATATTGTGGGAATGTGTTGAAAGTCTTAGGTAACATTTGAGGTTGTGTTTTGATTTGGTTGAAAGAGCTTTTATTATTATATAATATATTAGGAAGATTTTGAGTATACATAAAGTTTTCTTCTTCTATTACAGAGGCCATTGCGTTTTCTAATGATGTAGGGTTTCTTAGTCTTATAATGCTTTGGAAGTTACCTGATAAACCACGAAGGAAAGTTTTTAATGCTAGATTGTCATATTGTTTAGAATATACTAATTTTGTGGCTTGTGGTATTTCTATCGTACTAGTTGAGTTTAATTTTGCAGACAATCTACTACGTAATATTTGTATTCGTTTGCCGAATTCTAATGGTGGTTCATTTTTTAAAGGTGTTAATGTGATTAAGTCTTGTTCAAGACAATCTAAATTTCTCTGATCACCGAAACTAGTTCTCAAAGCACCTTTTATTAAAGGCCAAGTATTTAGTTCGTTCCTAGTGCCAATTAAAATTTGTGCGTGATCTTTTAATTTACCAATTACTACTCTAACTAAATATGAAGTTACTTGAGGGTCGTTGTTACCAATGTTATCGAACAAATAGTCGCAGGACGATATGAAAATTTCTAATGAATTTTGGTCGCCATTGTATGAAGGAATTGTATCTACGTATAGTTTTAATATAATTGATAATTTACTTCCGGCATTTTTGCTTGGATTACAGTAGGTTTAGATAGATCAATACTATTATTAAACGTTTCAATCAAAGAATCTAAATCTAAGTTATTTACTGAATTACTGTTCATATAAGACAAGAAATCAGGTAAATAATGGGAAAATTAGACGGGATACTCAAAATTTGGTCTCACGAAATCCGGGAATTGCCAGTCGTCTGTTTTCTGAAGTGTTGATATCTGCGTTGCCCAGAGCTGTGGATCTCCTCTATGGATTGGAAGACGAATGGGATCTTCAGAGTCTTACACGATGTATTTCTCTTGAAGTTTTCTTCGTCCAGGGTTCTTTTGGGTAGTACTGAAGGAACTGGAGTCCCAAAATCGCGATTTTAATTTGTACGATGCACTTTTTTTTTTCGCGACTGCACTATCCTACTGACTGCGCCAATTACGTTTTTTATAAACACGATAAAGTTTAAAAAAAAAACATTTATTAAAATTACAGATGGGCAGAGTAACGTTACAAGTTCTGCAGATATGTCTAAACTAAAGTTCTAACCCTAATATATATCCTATATTCTGTATATTTAGTAGAGATAACGATAGAGTAGCGAACAATAACAATACGTCACTTGTTTATATTACTAGTCAGGGGTCATAGAGCGTTTAACATAACTCGCGACCTCCCAAATAGTAAATATAAAATAAATTAATATTTCGCGACCCCCCTCCTATAATTTTATGTCGCTGCGTTTATAGCGACGGGTATAAACATACATGTATAACGTCATAAAATGATTTCATTATTGTGTAGGCTATTTTCGCGACCCCTCTTTGATATCACCGCGACCCCCAGGTTGCCCAGGTTGAGAAACGATGGTCTAGTGTACTAATTTTTGAAATGATTTAAAAATTACGAGTTATTTTTGTTGGCCAAGAAGTTATAAATTTATTATTTATTAAACAATTTAAGTAGCGACATCTTGCAATCGCTTTTTGACCTAACATCGCAGTAGGATTGACAAATTGAAGCTAGTTCGCCACATAATAAGTCATCCCATGCGAGGCGGCCATGCTTGCTGTCAAAGCATATGAGAATTTTAGAAAAATTGTGTGCAAATCGGTTTTGATTGCAGCAGATTCCTCGAGCAGGCTCTGTACAGCGAATAACTCGGACATGTCGGTTTGGTTTGCAGTGGATTTCTCGAGCTACGGTTCTGCTGATGAAGGCCCAACTAAGCCTGAAACAGCTGTACAGAGCCTGCTCGAGGAATCTGCTGCAATCAAAACCGATTTGCACACAATTTTTCTAAAATTCTCATATGCTTTGACAGCAAGCATGGCCGCCTCGCATGGGATGACTTTGTAAACGGCCGAAAATTTTAAATCCAAAATTAATTAGAATAAAATCGTATTGATTAAAATTTAACAAAGAACGCAATGTGAACGAGTTCCCAGGCCAACGATATCTACTAGTCTCAACAAAAGAGACCACCTTTCAGATAAGAGCCATTTAGATTACCTTAAGATAAATAAATTGGCGATAACCGCAAGCTTTACTCGTGAGAAATAAAACTTACACCCACGCGCGTAGAAGAAGCGGGTCAAAATTGGACCAACTGGTGCCCTAAGGGTATGCAACTTAAGTCACTTCGGTGCCCAGAATTTGCGATTTGTACAAAAGTTTAAGAGAGGGAGGATTTTGAATTTGTAAACAAGGCCCGAGGGGGAGAGGAGTTTTAGAAAAATTAATTAATGTTCACCAAGCCATCTCCGCGAACAGTCGCGTTCCCTTTGTGACATTCAAAATTTTTATCAAAATTCTCCAATAATTTATTGTCCCTCTCAATTAGTATTCTCTTTACGTCCCGGAAATTTTTACTTAAATTAACGCAAATCTATTAAAACGCGAGTCAAGTGTCTAAACTTATTGGTGTGGGTGAATGCGACGGCCCAAGAATCCCTCTGGCCGAGTCCACCCCCAAAAGAGAGCCCAGCCGATCTTCCAGCCCTCCCAAATTCAAAGGGAACTATTTAAAAGCTGATCGAGTCCCCTCTGCTGCTGGGATCCACCTCGAAACCCCTACCTGGTAGGTGCTTTGTTATTCTAATTTTTTTATTGATACTTGCCATTAATTTAACCCTCCGAGGGAAACCAAAGATGTACTATTTTTTTATCTTAACCAATATACCCTATTTTAAGCTAGTCCACGTCTTTAATTTCTATTAGGGTAGATTGCGGTCATATTGTGCGCTTGCACAGTTCCAGCCCAAGGACTCACTTCCGAAGGGTTAATATTCGGCTATGTAATTTAATTAGGCATTATAGGGCCCGGAATCCCTTAAAAACCCGGTGGTGGCAGCGAATCTCGAACCGTTACTTTAATAAGTTTCTTTGCTAATTAGTTTCTATTTTTTTGTGTTCAAACTCTTGCGAAATTATTTTGATTAAAAATGCTTAATTAAATTTTCTTTCAAAGAAATCACGCTACTAAAGTAAGAAGGGTTAGAAATGAAGAAAGTCTTCAACTTTCACCACAGACCTTCCTACATAAATGTTGGCAGCACGGTGGGATAATGTCCAGAAATTTAATTAAGGGGATGAACTGAAAAAAATTGTAAATTTCCCATTTTTTTTTTTTAATATTTGAAATTTTGTCTGATTAATGTCATTATATTAATGTTAAGTAGGACATAGGTCTGGAATGCGTGCAAGTGCATTTTTCCTGTTATTTTCTTTGTGTTTTCAGGTACGCGTTCGGTTGTGCGTAATTAATTTGTAAAACTTCGGCGTCAGCATTCAATTTTGTTTTAAATGTTCCTCATTTGAAAAATTTTGTTTCTTGAAGTTACTTAGAAAATCAAAAGTTGAAGTAAATTAATCGTGATTAAACAAGAGGACGAGCGCACCATAAAATTTTAATTAGCGCCATTTTTAATTTCTAAACGCGCATACGCTAGAGTCACGATCGCACGAGTGATAAGAATTTTTGCGTCTACAAGGTGGAGTCAAGAAAATTCGAGCGCCGGAGAAATATGCGGTCGCGCCGGTAGTTACATGATACGTCGAAAAAGTAATTGCCTAATTAACCACATTGTGTTTTGTTATTGAGGGAAGTAGCTAATTTATTAAATTCTTCATTCAATTTAAATATTATTTAAAAATTTAATGCGGACTTAATTAAATTCAATTTTTTTTTTTAATTAGATTTTAGTTTGTTTGTTTTGAGCTATTCTGATTATTTAATGTTACCTTCCCTAGTAATCTTAATTTTTTTTATGACAGAATTATTTACGGTGGTTAATCATAAATAAAATCGACACCCTGAGTTTTTATGCGGCACCGTAGATCGAAACCAAAAATAATTTAACTCGATCAATTCTTTCGTTTTTTATTTTTTTTTCATTTGGCACTCTCGACTCAGCTTACGAATTATTTTCAAAATTTACATTAAGCCGAATTTAAGTTTAGTCAAAAGTTAATAGTGAATTAAAGTGAGTTAATATTGTAAGTGAAAGTTAAAAGGAATTTAATTTAAAATGGAAGAGGAAACAAATGATGTAACATTGGCAACAAACAATACTCAAGCTATTAACCTCCCTGTAAACGGCGCACAACCACTTATAATAAATTTGTCTAGCTTTCGAACTATTGGGCAAACCCTTGTTGGCCTCCCAGAATTTTCAGGAAAACCGGGAGAAAATATTAAGGAATTTTTCCTGAAATTACGCCAACGAGCAGATATTGATGCTTGGACGGAGCAGCAAATTTTGGCAGTTGCGAGATGCCAGCTGAAAGGAGAAGCTTTTCAGTACCTGGAAATGGAATCGCACCTTTTGTCATCCACCATAAAGTACGCCGAATTTAAAGCAGCGCTAATAAAACGTTATGCCGAGAAAGTTTTACCTGGTGAAGCATATTTAAGGCTCCAACGATGTACCCAAGTATCAAAAGAAAACGTTGAGGAATTCTCCATCCGAGTGAAAAAGGCAGGAATGAAACTCTTAGAAGAAAACCTTGCCTTAGTCGAACCAAATCAACCAGCTGAACGAGAAGTCACAATAAAACGACATCAGCGAGATTTGGCGGAACAATTCAAGAGGGGACTGGACCAGGAATTGATGAAAATGATCATCCTGGACTTAAATAGAAATCCTCAAAAGTCGTTCGAAGAAGTGATAGAGCTTGCCCAACAAGCTGAAATAAGCGGAAAGATGCTGAAGCAAATGAGAACGTTGAACAACTTGTACAATCAAACAATAGAAGACTGGGATGAAGAATACAGCGAAGAAAATTTTAGTTATGAAGGTGAACGCGACGAAAGAACTTATCAACATGAACTCGACGAAAGGGCTCAATAGGTCAGTGAACCGAAATGTCCTCCAGAACACAGGAACAATAGATTTCCTACTGGAAAAAGGCCCATGGGAAGAGACGAATTCTCAGAAAATAGTTACGAACATTCCAGAGAGGCAGTAAGAAACGACTATTCAAGAAAAGCAATATTAAAAGGCGAATATTCAAGGGGAGCAGTAAGGGATCAAAGTTTTCCACAAAGCGGTAATCCAACCCCAGGTTACCAGACGTATTTTGAAACGAATTATGGGGCGAACTATGCGCGTAATTACAGGAAAAGAAGACGCGACCTTGATTCGAGATCGGATGAGGAAAGGAACTGGAAATTTAAGAAAAAAGTGAAGGGCTTCAATTGTTCAAGAACGGGACATTACGCGCCCGAGTGTAAAGAAGGAGACGCAACATCGCAGAAATTAAAAATTACGCTCCCTCATGCATATACGGTCGAAGAGGAAGGAAATAAATGTATAATCCTACCAAGAGTATGGGGACACGAAACTACTATGCTAGTGGACACCGGAGCCTCTTTGACCATATTAAAGGAAGAGTTCATTCGGAGGATCGGGGCCCGAACTGAACCAGAACCAAATGTTGTTTTCCGAGGAATCTCAGGGGATGAAGAGCCATGCTTGGGGTCAATAATGTTACCACTACAGATAGGGAACAGATATTATGACGCCAAATGTATGATATGCTCCAATTCCGTCAACCTGATGGTAGATGGCCTTCTTGGAAGAGACTTTCTCAGAGCCAATAGCGCGTCAGTCGACTACGGGGAAAATGTCCTTAGGCTCGGAAAGGAAAAGATAGAGCTTTTAAGTTATGATGATCTAAGTAATCCAGGATATGACGACGCATACGCTCTATACCAAGAAAATACCTGGAAAACAAAGACTAGGAGAAGGAGGCCCAATAAACTTCAGAAGCCGAATTACAGATTTACAGAATCTGAGAGGTCTACAGAACTTCGACATCGGAATAGAAGCACGGGGCCAAGAAACAACGAAACTGAAAGGTTTATAAAATCTGAGGAAAACCAGTTCCAGAAAAGGAAATGTGAGAGAAGTAAGCTCTCAAAGAGGATATACGCTGAAAGGAAGAAAGCTCCTAAAATAAATAAGGAATTGGAAGAGCTAAGCTACAGCGGCATAATGAAACGTGGAAAAGGAAACACGACGGCTAGCGAAAATTTAAAATCAGCACCAGAGAATAAAATCAGTTTGAGAAATAATGAACAGCATAGCAAAAAGAGGTTAAAAGACGGCAAGAATTCAAAGGAAATGAATGTTGAAATAAGTGAAATCTGTGGTGATTTGTTTACGGCTCCAGAAGAATACTCCTTGGTTCATTGTGTAGCACAAGATCTCCACATGAACAAGGGTATAGCGGCTGAATTCAAGCGAAGATTTGGACACAATATCGTGTTAAACGGACGGAGCAGGTTTATCTACTACCTTGTGACGAAAAGTCGAAGTCAAGAGAAGCCCACCTACAAATCCTTAAAGAAGGCATTAATCAGTCTGCGTGATCACTGTCTACAGTACAGAGTTCGAAAGTTAGCAATGCCGAGGATAGGGTGTGGATTAAAATGGACGGTAGTTAGAAAAGTGATAGAAGATGTATTTGAGGGAACCAAAATAAGCATCTCAGTTTATGTTTTGGGTTGGCGCGAAGATAGGCAAGGAAACCAGGAAAAGATGTACGAGGAGAAAAGTGTAAATGAAATACGGAAGGATGATAAGAAAAGGAATCAAAAGACGCTCAACCATAAAGAGATGGGAAAAGCACGAAGAAGAGAAAGGATTGAGCTGCTGAGCCATAACGATCTTAGTAATCTAGGACTCGACAGCGCTTACCCTCTTCATCAAGAAGAAGAGTGGGGAACGGCAAAAGTAAAAAGTAATCTTCAAAAATCGGAAAACGGACCTACAGAATCTGAGAGATCTACAGTATCTCAAAACCCGAAAAGAGGATTAGAAACAAGGGATCACCAACGAGAAACATTTGGACCCCGGGGAGAAAGGAAAACGAGAAATCCGGGAGAAGACACGGAAAAACGAGAACCGCAAAGGAAAAGTTATAGCGATATGGTGAAATTAGGAAAACAAGATGTTATTAGTAAAGAAACTTTAATGAACCAGAAAGTTAAACTTCGAAAAATAAGAAAAGATGGCAATATTCTACGAGAAAAAGGCGCAAAAATAAAGGAAGTCTATGAAGATTTATTTACAGCTCCAGAGAATTATTCCCTCGCTCACTGCGTAGCAAGAGATCTTCGCATGAGTGCAGGAATCGCGGTTGAATTTAAAGAAAGATTTGGACGTTTAGGAAACCTGAAAAAACAAAATGCACAGGTTGGGGAGGTAGCAGTTTTACAGGAACATTCGCCCAACGGAAAGCAGAAATTTGTTTATTACCTTGTGACGAAAGAACGAAGCGAAGATAAACCCACTTATGAATCCTTAGGACAAGCACTGGTAAGTCTACGAGACCACTGTCTACAGAACAGAGTCCGAAACATAGCAATGCCTAGGATAGGTTGTGGTTTGGATGGATTGAATTGGAAGGAAGTGAGGGAAATGTTAGCAGAAGTATTCGCCAAGACGGCAATAAACATCGTAATCTACGTCCAAGGGGTAAATAGGAATAGGCAACAGAGTACAGACAACGTTATGGGGAAAGATGGAAGAAATCAGAAAGTGCACGAAAGAGTGGAAAAGCCAATAAAAAGCGGGAGAAAAGTCGTTAAGAATACCAAGAAGGAGACTCAAGGAGAAGAAGATTGCAGGGTAACACCATCACTACCAATGATGGAGGACGGGATAGTTGGTAGCTGTCACGTCCGCGTTAAAAATGCGACCGACATTCCTCCAAGATGTCAAATGGTGTGTACAGCTGTACAGGGAATGCGCAACCCTGAACAGGATCTATTGTTGGAACCCGCCGAGTTGTTAATCCACGGACTAGTTGTTGCACGTACAGTTTCTAAAGCGAAACAGGAAGTACCAGTGTGCATCATGAATATAACAGGAGAGACGCTCCGAATACCGAAGAACACGGTAGTTGCCTATGGCGAGCCAATAGAAATCCTTCATGGAGGGAAGACAGGAAGAAAATATATGTCCTTGAATAAAGTCGACATTGTAAAAGAAGGTATTTTGGAAAAATTGGAGCTGGAACATTTAGCGAAAGAAGATAAGAACAAATTAGTAAACTTGGTACAAAATTATGGAGACATCTTTATGGGCAAAGATGTAAAGCTAGGGTGTACGCACGGGGTGAAACACAGAATTATCACAGAGGACGTGCCGCCTATTACCAAAGCACCGTATAGAGTACCGTTTAATCAACGGAAGGAACTCCAAAACCAGATTGGAGAGATGTTAGAGCAAGGAGTGATCAAAGAATCCTCCTCGCCCTGGAGTGCACCGGTAATAATGGTGAAGAAGAAAGCCGCGGAAGGTGAAAATAAGATTCGAGTCTGCATAGACTACAGAGCACTGAATACCATCACTAAGCGAGACTACTTCCCATTACCAAATCTTCAGGAAACTCTCGACCAACTAGGAAATGCAAAGTTCTTTTCCACGTTGGATCTGGCAAGCGGATATTGGCAAGTGGAAGTTGACCCGAAAGATAGGGAGAAAACTGCGTTTTCAACTCCCGATGGTCATTACGAATGCCTGAGAATGCCGTTTGGACTGGCTAATGCGCCTAGCACCTTCCAAAGACTGATGTACTCAGTCATGTCGGGACTCACAGGAGAAAAATGTTTGGTATATCTCGACGACATAATATTGTTTAGTAGGACACTGGAAGACCATCTAGAAAGGTTAAACGAAATTTTTGAAAGATTGAGAAAAGCAAATTTGAAATTAAAGCCGTCAAAATGTAAGTTTCTAGCCAGGGAGGCTAAATATTTGGGTCATATTATATCCAAAGAAGGAGTTAAACCGGACCCAGAAAAGTTGAGTGTCGTGAAAAGTTATCCTCGACCTAGAAATGTAAAAGACATTAGAGCGTTCCTAGGACTAGTAGGATTCTACAGGAAGTTTATCCCAGAATTTTCACACAAGGCAATCCCGTTGACATCGCTCACGAAAAAGGACGTTGAGTTGGTATGGACGCAGGAACAAGAGGACGCATTTGAATACTTGAAGGAGAAGTTGTGCAGTCCGCCAGTTCTGAAGTATCCCAACTTCGAAGAACCGTTCATACTAGCGACAGATGCATCTGGAACAGCTATCGGCGCAGTGCTAAGCCAGAGAGAAGGCAAATACGAAAGACCTATAGCTTACGCCAGTCGACAACTCAACAAGGCTGAGAGAAATTATGATGTGACTCAACAAGAGTGCTTAGCAGTTGTTTGGGCCATTAAGCATTTCAGGTGCTACCTTTACGGGACTAAGTTTACCATTTACACGGATCACAGACCGTTAAAGTGGTTATTTTCACTTAAGGATCCTACATCAAGGTTAGCCCGATGGGCGTTACTCTTGTCGGAATACGACTTCACAATAGAGTACAAACCTGGAAGAAAGAACAACAACGCTGATGCCATGAGTCGGTTGCCCACAGGTGAAAACTCGCAACAGGAACAGGAAGTTCAAGGAAATCAGGATCGTGATGCAAGGCCAGAAAAGAAAAAGGGAAGGACAAATCTTCATATATTAAGTGACGCGTTAAAAAAGGAGCAACGTCAAAAGATACTAAGAGAAATTGAAATCATGGATGAAATCACCGAATTTTCAAATGAAGAAAGAAGAAAAACGAGAGTAACTTCACCAAAAGGAATTGTGAAAAAAGAATTCAATAATGATTTAAAAAAGATCCTGGATAAAAATAAGGGAAGAGTGAACCCTAGATGTGAAGGGAGGAACATAACAGTGCCAATTGATATTCAAGTAGAAGTCGAGAAATACAACGAAGATCTCAGCGATGATGAACCAGGAGATCGAAAATACGAGAGGTCATTTTCGCAACTAGACCGAGAAAAGAGGCAAGGATATGAGGAATTCCAAGAATGGGCGCGAAAAGCCAGAGAGCAGGATCGGAAGGAAGATATAACTCCGACAAAAATAAACCAACCTCACGAAGCGACTCCAAGAGGAGTTGAAACACAGCCAATTTCGAAAAGAAATCGAATCGACGCTGAGGAAACACCTATTCCGTACCTAGATAAGGAGTTGATAGGAAGCGAGCAGAAGAAGGATCAGGATATTAAGAATCTAAGCCGACAGATTCGAGAAGACCAAGTGGAGAACTCTTACTACATCGATGATGACGAGGTTATCTTCCGAATTAGACGAGGAAATGAAAGAAATGACAGAATCGTCATTCCAATGACTTTGGTGCGACAGTGTATACATGACCATCATGATCTACCGTACGCGGGACATCAAGGCGTACCAAAAACCTTGAGACTATTGCAAGAACGGATGTATTGGAGAGGAATGGAAGATGATGTTAAGGATTACATCCGAAAATGCCATTCTTGTAATACGCGAAAAACGCCTACAAACAGAAGACCAGCACCATTGCAACCGTTCTGTGATGTTGCTTATCCATTCGAGCTGACAGCTATGGACATAGTGGGACCGCTAGTTACCACAGATCAAGGTAACAAATATGTGCTGACGTTCCAAGATTACTTCACAAAGTATCCAGAAGCAATACCTTTACCGGATCAAAAAGCGGACACTGTAGCTCGAGCATTCGTAGAAAACATCGTGGCTAGACACGGAGTACCCAGGAAATTACTGACAGATCAAGGAACGAATTTCGTGTCAGAACTGATGAAGAACATCTGTAAAATATTGGGGATTCGAAAGATACAAACAACTCCTTATCATCCGCAAAGCAACGGAATGATAGAAAGAACACACAGGGTACTGAAGGATATGTTATCGCATTATGTTTCGAAGTCGCAACGCGATTGGGACAAGTGGATACCTTACGTCTTGATGGCTTACAGAGCCAGCATCCACTCCTCCGTTGGCGAGACCCCATACTTTCTACTCCACGGAAGAGATATGAGATTACCCAATGACGACAACCTCATTTCTACAAGGCAGCGATACGACTACAGCGAAAACTATGCGTCGGAACTAGTCGCAAGACTGAATTCCACCTTTGAAGTCGTCCGCCAGAGGTTAAAGAAGTCGGCAGAGCAGCGGGAGAAACAGTACAACAAGAAAACTAGACCTACTGAATTCCAATTAGGAGACAAAGTCTACTTGTACAACCCGGCTGTAAGACCAGGCCTGTCGAGGAAATTAAGCAAGAAGTGGGAAGGTCCGTATCGAATCACGGAAAGGTTAGGACCTGTAACCTACAAAATAGTCAAAATAGGTGGTCATGAAGAACAAATAGTTCACGTCAACAGGTTAAAGAAGTATGAAGATGGTGAAGATATCCAAGTTGTCCCTCCAGGTCAAAGAAGCAAGAGGGATGCCCCACAACCAGAGGATTCAAGCGACCTAGAGCTAGAAATAGAATCAGAGGAAGACACTAGGATTCTCGGAAACCTAGAAGAATTGGAAAAAGCGTATTTTGGCGGAGAGCCACCACAATTTCCACAGGGAAATGTCATGAATCCTCCGGAAGAGATAGAAACTTGGATAGGAACCCCGGTGTCACTAAACGAAGAACCGGTAAGGCAGCGAGTAGTAAATTTTAACCCAAATGCTCTAGATGAAGTCCCAGAAGGTTATCAACTACATGACGAAGAACCACCAGATTTGGTGAGTGACAGTAGTTTCGAGGATAATGAAACAGACATTGAAGAATCTGCAGGAATCCAGGGACAACATGAGCAGATCCCGGAGAATGAAGGAGATAACGAACAACTTGAACAAGCTACTGAAAGTGGACACCACTATGGGACAAGAAGTAAAGGTCCGGCAAAACCACAACCGTGGGTCATGCCGAAAACACTGGTGGTTGAAGATGAACGTTACGAGGAGAAACCTAGGGTAAATGCAAGCCCTACGATGGCACGCATATAATATATGTATGTGTCTTTATTTTCCTTAGTATTATCCAATCCTTCTAACTCCTTTACTAGCGATAATCATTTTTTTTAACGAAAAAATCAAAATTTATTGAAGAATTGTCGTAACATTACTTACTATCATTTCTAATTTTAACTCAATGCTTGATGGCACGTGGAAAATAATCGTAAAACATATCCGCAATCAAACCAAGTCAACAGCTGATTGGATCAACTTTTGACTTTGGCGTACGGTTATTAATATATAACATTCTTCTTTTCTTAAATTGTGAATACATGAAGCGAAAACATTGCGGCTGAACTGGGAATAAGGATTTAGAATCAAAGAAATAGCACTAAAAAGGAAGAAGAATGTTAAGACAAACATACAACAGTAATTAAAAGTAATGAAAAGGTTAAAGGAAAACTTTAGGAAATGTATAGTCCCAGTCTAAAATCTCATATATTTTGTAAATCTATTAGTATAGTCTACTGGGTGTGTTACCCTTGGTGAAAAGATGAGAGAAAGAATAGGGACGTGGGTGTATGTACCGCGGAAAAACAATTTTTTTAAATATAAACATGCATAAGGCGACTGGAATGGAAAAGGTGACATGCTGTTTGAGGAGATCCCGGATCTTACAATGGATTCTCAAGAAGAACACCGTAGTTGGTTTCTGCTTCCTCACTGCAAAGAGGATAATGCTAGTGAGATTAAGAGGGTGACGAAACGCTAAAATAAGAAGACGGAACCGTCGTAATCGTCAGCCCTGGACGATAAGGGAGAAACAAAAACTTATATCGATACCCAAGATGCTCCGGGCTGTACTATATATAGTGCGTGTAATGGCCACCATTCAATGGATGATAGATACAAAAGAACCTGCAATATGGTGTCCTTGAAATTACCTCTCCCTCAAGAGTTCGTTGAACTTCAATTTAACAAACAAGAAATAGTCAATTCCGGGAGATGGACAGACGTCATCGCTACAGTCGAGAAAGACGTTCTGGTCTGCAATCTAAATAATGAGCCTGAACTGATATGCTCTATCGGACTGGCCTCAAGGACAGACAGTATTAATAAGAGACAGCTACAGGTGCCAGTGATTGAATGGAAAACTGTTCGGGACGATCCTGGATATTGATGGATGGATGCATAGAAACTGAAATATCACCAAACCTAGTTCGCCTGATGCATGGAGTAGGAAAAGCAGTTGAAATCATTTATTTTACGTTAGTTTATTTTATTCCTTTTTTTAAATTAATTAGGCTAACCGGAATGGTTGTCGAGCAAGCACCTTATTCTTTCTCGCTATCTGATTATATAATGAAATTTAAAATTTTCACCGTTTCTTTTGTATAAACTTTTCTTTTTATAATTATTGTCGCCTACAATAAGATTTTGATACTCGTATTTTGTTTTCATGTAACAATATCATGGAGACATCCTGGGATGAGGCACACCCGATATTCAACTTGGGGATCATGGTCAAACACGCAAACGACCCGAGGATATGATATCCGGAATGGTCCTTCAACACAAGCCGTTACGCTACGAGATGGAATCTAAATTAGCCGATCGAGCGGACCCTGATAGTATACCAATAAGTTCCAGCCATTATGACGAAATCTGTGAAGGAATGGATACCTCCCCATCTTCATGGAATGGACTCCCTCACCAGTTGGATAGTTGTGCCGATTGATAAGTGTTGCCCTGAAATTTGCTACCATGTTGTGCCTCATACTAGACTTACTTGTCCCATGTCACGATGTTCTTTTCCTCTTGTAATAGGTTAAGGTTATGATATTGTAAGGAACTCAGCAGCAGACCACCTATGCAATCCTTAAAAGGTGTCGACCATCGGGTCAACACTTTTTCTAAGGGGGAAGGGATGTAAACGGCCGAAAATTTTAAATCCAAAATTAATTAGAATAAAATCGTATTGATTAAAATTTAACAAAGAACGCAATGTGAACGAGTTCCCAGGCCAACGATATCTACTAGTCTCAACAAAAGAGACCACCTTTCAGATAAGAGCCATTTAGATTACCTTAAGATAAATAAATTGGCGATAACCGCAAGCTTTACTCGTGAGAAATAAAACTTACACCCACGCGCGTAGAAGAAGCGGGTCAAAATTGGACCAACTGGTGCCCTAAGGGTATGCAACTTAAGTCACTTCGGTGCCCAGAATTTGCGATTTGTACAAAAGTTTAAGAGAGGGAGGATTTTGAATTTGTAAACAAGGCCCGAGGGGGAGAGGAGTTTTAGAAAAATTAATTAATGTTCACCAAGCCATCTCCGCGAACAGTCGCGTTCCCTTTGTGACATTCAAAATTTTTATCAAAATTCTCCAATAATTTATTGTCCCTCTCAATTAGTATTCTCTTTACGTCCCGGAAATTTTTACTTAAATTAACGCAAATCTATTAAAACGCGAGTCAAGTGTCTAAACTTATTGGTGTGGGTGAATGCGACGGCCCAAGAATCCCTCTGGCCGAGTCCACCCCCAAAAGAGAGCCCAGCCGATCTTCCAGCCCTCCCAAATTCAAAGGGAACTATTTAAAAGCTGATCGAGTCCCCTCTGCTGCTGGGATCCACCTCGAAACCCCTACCTGGTAGGTGCTTTGTTATTCTAATTTTTTTATTGATACTTGCCATTAATTTAACCCTCCGAGGGAAACCAAAGATGTACTATTTTTTTATCTTAACCAATATACCCTATTTTAAGCTAGTCCACGTCTTTAATTTCTATTAGGGTAGATTGCGGTCATATTGTGCGCTTGCACAGTTCCAGCCCAAGGACTCACTTCCGAAGGGTTAATATTCGGCTATGTAATTTAATTAGGCATTATAGGGCCCGGAATCCCTTAAAAACCCGGTGGTGGCAGCGAATCTCGAACCGTTACTTTAATAAGTTTCTTTGCTAATTAGTTTCTATTTTTTTGTGTTCAAACTCTTGCGAAATTATTTTGATTAAAAATGCTTAATTAAATTTTCTTTCAAAGAAATCACGCTACTAAAGTAAGAAGGGTTAGAAATGAAGAAAGTCTTCAACTTTCACCACAGACCTTCCTACAACTTATTATGTGGCGAACTAGCTTCAATTTGTCAATCCTACTGCGATGTTAGGTCAAAAAGCGATTGCAAGATGTCGCTATTTGAATTGTTTATTACTTTCACATCGCATGGGCGAATAACTCGTACATGTCGGTTTGGTTTGCAGTGGATTTCTCGAGCTACGGTTCTGCTGATGAAGGCCCAACTACGCCTGAAACAGCTGTACAGAGCCTGTTCGAGGAATCTGCTGCAATCAAAGCCGATTTGCACACAATTTTTTTATTATTTATTATTGACTGACTAAATATTAACATATTTTTTATTCAAACAAAATTGTAATTCTAAAGTTTTTAATAAGTATAAGAATAATAATAAATTCATTGGGAATTAAATTATTATTTACAACAAGTAATTATAATATTAATAGCAAAGTTAATTACAATAAGAATATAGGAAACAATGCTATAAGCATTTGAAATTATTCTATTATTTATTCGGGTATCTGAAAATAATATTATCGAGGACGATTGCGATGCTTACTCCGGCAGATAGTGCAATAAAGCTGGTAATGGGCGGAGAGTGATAATAGCAGATGCATTAGTGCCAAGCAAATTTTCACGAACGACACCGTTCATCGACTCATATACGAACAAACGCTCAGATGCAAGGAACATTCGTTCACGAATCTTTTTAAAGTGAATCGTTCATTTTAAACGAATCGTTCACTTACGACACCGTTCATCGACTCATCTACGAACGATTCACTACGAACGATTCGTTCGTTCGTTCGTTCCTCTTGAAAGTAAATCGTTGACTCGTTCACGACCGACCCATCACTAATTCAAACATCTTGCGCCAATTGAAAAGTTTGTTTAATTACTAATTCGCTGTAACTTCCGAAATTCTTTAAAAAAGGAATCTAGGAGCGTTTGATTTAAAATAATTTATTATTTTGTCACTTATGTACATATGTCAGAACACGTTATTTTTGTGTAACAGTGACAACAGAGTGAAAGTCGTTACTACGTGGAACAGTACCTGTTACTGGTACTATGATGCTCAACAAACACGATACCCCTGCAAGCAAAGTGCACCCTTATGAACATTGGGTGGAGCCAACGCGGGCATTTAAATTGGTACTATCGCTGACACTATAAACGGAACGATTGAAAATTTGCTTGGCACTAATGCCTCTTACGACCTAGCGAAATTGAGCCTTATAGCACATTTCATTGCATTACCTGCCGGTGCAGGGGTAAACATCTGGAGTATTCTCTTCTGGTTTGCTCATTTGAAATTAAAATAAGCAAATCAGTTGTTTTCCTATATTAGAATCCTGTTAGAATTAATTTTCTGATGTTAATATTATAATTATTCGTTTTAAATAATAAAGTCATTTTCAATTAATTTATTAATATTTCATAAATATATAAGAATTTGTTTATATTCAGTCAGTAATGAAGTGGACAAATTATGTTAGCCAGCATAATACTATAAGCTTAAACATTTCGGAGCTAATTTTAAGAATTTAAATAATTAAAACCAATGTTATAATGATTAGTAAGCCAGTGACTATACTATTTTCCAGTTAAATATATACTTAGAAATAATATTTATAGTTAGTTTCTGAAACGGCACTCCATTTTGATTTATTTAATGCATATTAAGCATTTTGCAAAAATTAGGATAGCCTGTAAGTATTATGTGGAGAAGAAAACAAATTTTTATCCAGTAAAACTATATTTGTTTAAAGAATTTACAGACGTTTTGTCAAAATGAATAAAGCTAAATTAAAATATTAAGCTACTAAATTTTGAAAGTCTTTGCGAAGATACTGTAGGTAATATTAATTAATCTCAATTATACAAATATTTAAAAAAACAGCAACAATCAGAACAGACAAAAAAACTAGTGAACAATTGTTAAATACAAATGATTATTATTGTAAAATTTATTAAACATCAATAACAATAATCAGTAAAACATGGAAAAGAAATAACTATCCACTTATCCAACATTTAGTTGAGATTTTGAAATTTCGTTCATACTGACAAATTTTTTACTCCATTAAAAATGGAGTTGCTGGTTCTTGGCGACGCACTTCCAGTGGAAAATAAAACTTCTTATCGTTATAATAATAATAATAATGTTTATTTGATCTGCTGAATAAAAACAAGTAATTCCAGAGACATGTTCAGTAGTTTCATACGTTAAGCTGTGGAATATAATTTTTAATTTCTAATTTCAATATTGTTCTTTTGTTTAGAAAGAAAAACATTTCAAAATAACTTTCTTTATATAACATATAATACAATTCGTTTTTACATAAATACTTGAAAATATTAATATTTAGTATAGTATCCTTCATTTGTAATGACTTCCTCTAATCGCCTCGACATAGAACCGACTAAATGTAGGCATAAATTTCCTAATTTCTGGATGTTCTTCAAACCATTCTTGAACAACTCTGCCAGTATGAATGGCCGAATTATCCTGGACAAATGTAATACCTCTATCATTAGCATACGCCAAAGGTAATAAATGCTGTTCAAGAATGTTTGTATATTGCCGGGATGTTAATCTTCCATTAATTGGGACTAATTCGCCAGGACCATGCGTTGACATCCAGCCCCAATAAGCGACTGACACTCTACCACTTCTCTTTGTCTTATTGACATATGGTGTAGCATATCGTGTATTTACTGGACGATAAACTAGTTTTTGAATATTTTCATCCGACCTAAACACTTTCTCGTCAGAAAACACTACATTTTCCCAGTTTCTGTACAGATTTTGAATTGCAAAATTGACTCTTTCTTCGGCATGGCGCGGTGTGAAATCTATAACTTTAGCTGATTTGCGGTTTCGTAACCCTCCATTGGCAAGTCTTCTTATAACGGTCCTCGTCGAACAAGCAATTCCCGTTGTGTCTAGAACTTGCCGACTGGAAAGAAAAGGACTATTTCTTATTGTATTTAAGATTTGTTCATCCTCATTGGCTGTAGTTTTCTTATTTAGACCAAGTGGTCTTCGTTTCCTCTCTACCAGACCTTCGTTTCTGTAACGTAGTATCCATCGGTGAATGGTAGATTTCTGAAATAATTAATTACAATATTTGAAATATATGAATAAATAATGAAACTCTATTGTGTAAATTATGATTTCCTTACACTTGAAAAAAAAAGAATTAGAGCCAGTTTTATAATCGAATTTAAAGGAGACTTTAAATTTAAAATCTCTTTCAAGCGTAAAAACAGCTGCAAAAATTCATTTGTTCACACATCTGAATGTGACTTTCATTTTAAAATTCTCGTTTAAATTCCATTATAAAACTGGCCCTTAGAAAGTGTTTCTAAATTTCCAAAAGCTAATAATTTTGAAAATTCAAAGTTTCTTTTCAATTTCAAAAAATAGCAAGTAGTAAAATTCATATATTTATTAACAGAATTCAGTGACATCTTAATTTTGCACACAACATAAAATATTAGTATTTTATTTGAGAATTCTTAGAAACTAAATCACCGAAATTAAAGCAACCTAACGTGGTTTATGAAATCAAATGTTTAAATTTTAATACAGGTCACATAGAAAAAATTTAAACCAATATAAATATTGTGTTCAAAAAAGTAATGAAAATCATTAACATTCGTTAGAAAATAATTATAATTTTGATTTTGAAAATACATACTAATTATATTATATATGTATACAGGGTGCAGCACCCGGTATATATATATATTATATTGTGAATAATATTTTCAAAAGACGTTTTATAGAAATGCGCAAAATTCAGATATGACTGAATTTTGTTAATAAATATACTGATTTTGCTAATCAATATTTAATAAAACTTATTTAAAAAAGTATTAAAATAAATTAATTATTTAACATAATTTTTAGATATAAAGAGTTCATTTTACCTTTTTAGGTTCTTTTGATAACTTTATTTCTTTATTTTGACTCCCGACGAAGCTATCAACTGATAGTGAATTTTAAGTGTCCGTTAAAAGAATTTATTACACAATAATGATAATAATAATAGAATACGTTGAAATAAATAAATTGACTTACCGATTTATGAATCAACTCGCTTATTTCACTATACGATTTGCCACTTTGCCACATTCCTATAATTTTTCCTTTTTCTGCGATGGTGCACTGTGGACCTAACTGATGCCGCTCCATTTTCAAAACACAATCGAACGCAATTAGTATAGAAATGAAGAAACAAAAAATTCTTCTACCAATTTATATTGTTTCATTTAAAAGTAGGGATAAATCCTATTCACTTACCCTCATAATTCATTATAGTGGCAAAACCCAGAACATAATTTCTGGGAATATTTTTAATTCGGTTTCACTTATTTCTTTAAACGATTTCCAAAAATATAAACAGATTTAGTATTATTTACAGTATAAGCAGACCCAATCTTTCCCAGAAAAAAAATAAAGTAAGCACTATATAAGGAATTCTCACATATATGTATGCTAATTTTAGTGTAACAAAAGAATTTGATCGTAGTTTACTTATCCGAGAGAAAATAATAGTACAAAGTAATGACATCAAATTTATTATAAAAAATAAATCCTAGAAATATTTATTTACAAAAAAGGAATTGTTGAAACCGAAATTATTTGTGTTTGACTGAATATGCAGAAATAAAAGATACGAACATGAGACCCCAAATTTATATTTGCTAATTCAATATTCAATTTTAATACCCGTTTCCTAAAGCGTATTTTTCCTGTCCAAGATTTATACCTGGCATCCTAGATTAACACATTTTATGACCTGAGCGTAAGGCTCACATCATGCCGGTGCAATAAGGTCGAGTTTCGCACAGTTTTATTGCTTCTCGTTCTGTTTATAGTGTCAGCGATAGTACGTCGAGTCTGGTCCGCTGTAATTTTATTGCTTCGGTTAATCCTTGGGTCGGCAATAATATAGTGTTCGTAAATTTATTGATGCGTAAATATAACTTTGATTAAGATATATATTTTCCACAGCGAGCCTATCTAATAAAGAACATTTGACGTTATAATTTTCTTAAAATAATTATTTATTACAAATTTCTAGACGCTGAAAACTTAAAAATGCCGCATTAAAGCGAATCCGGTTGTATTTTAAGATAAATTTTGTGCCAGCGCAATTTTTATTTACAGTAAAAAAGGATAAACGATAAACGCTATACCAATATTAATAACATATTGTGTCATTTTTTAGATTTTTCAAACAGAACAGGTGTAAATCTTTATTTTCAGTCAGTTTGAAATGTGTATACTGGTTGTCTCATTACTAAGGAGGGGCAAATATGCAGAGAAAAAAGCAAAAAATATGCGCATTAATATGTGAAGAAATTGTTGAAATTATGCAAGAAATTTAAAAAATATGCAAGTCAAATAAATTCAAATCTATATCGACAATTTAGTTATTCAAAAAATACCTGGAATACAATAATTATTTTACAAAATTCAATTAAAATAAAACAAGTAGTAATAATTAAGAATCTATTTTTTATTCAATAGTTTAGTATTACGATAAATTTTCTTAAAGTAGATATCTAAATTAAATAATGATTAATTAATTTTAAAAACTGCAAATAATTAAATGGTGTTCAAAGTTATCCAGTAAAAAATTGTGCCTTCTGTCAGAGTATATGTATTTATGAAGAGAAAAACATCTTTCAACGTCGACAGAAGTCAAAGGAGCATTTTTCAGATTTGTTATAATTTCAGGAGGCACATTGAAATTTTTTTTTTAAATTGTGATATTATAAGGCATTTCGTCTACCGCCCACTTTGAGAATCAATTATTTTCTAGCTCCCCCTAAAATTTTAAAATCATTACTTTAATAACTTTAATTAAATTATAGCCTGCCATATATGAGTCTTATCTTGTTTCCCCCAATTTTCTCTTGCCCTTTACCGCCCCTCTGTAGGCCTTTAGCGCCCACAAGGGGGCGTTATCGCCCACTTTGAGAAAGACTGTTATAAGGGTTAATCGACTTAATGTTAAGGAAGTATACGCTCTGCTTCAATATTTGTAGATAAATTTCTTATTATATGCAAAATATGCAGTACTTGTTGAAAATATGGAATAATCTTAAAAAACACATAAAATAATCAAAATATGCAAAATATGCAATTTGCATATTTGCCTCTCCCTACTCATTACGTACGGAGGAGCTTGAAAGGGCAGCTACAGAAGATCAAAATAAAGTTTTTTTTTTTAATTCACTTAATTAATTTTGTTCTTTTTTATGCCTAAAAATGATGAATTCATGATTCAAAGAAAAACGGACGTGTACGCGAATTTTATTATCACAAAAAACGTGTCCATGAATTTCGTTGCCGCAAATACACTTTAACTTTATTTAACTCAAAATACAGAAGTTGCAAAATATTAATCGAGTAAAGCTCTAAAAAAATACCTACCGACAGCGCAGCTTTACAAAGTTCAATTATAAAATTATAACAGTATTGAGTATTCTTGAATAATCTTTGCATAATATTTGTTATTTGATGCCAATAATAATCCCATTGATCACGGTCGCATCTGGGCCGCAGGTACCAGAGCCTGACCGTAGTCGACCAGTTAGTTATTTCACACAGCAGTTTCAGGCCTTTGCCTCTGTGTATTGCCGTAAAGGCCAGCAAATTCGAGTCGTATCGTTTTTGGTGAGCACCACAGTACAATTAAACGTTACCAGTTCCAGTTACGTATCATTGGGTTAATTCAGGGACGCTCAGCAGCTTAGCTAAGTTGTAATTCAGTCAGCGTTTTCTAAAGGCATTTACGAAAATTCACCGGGTGTACACCGCATAAACCGAATGCTTTCGATAATTCAACCGGTTACTTTTGTACCGCGTTCGATAATAATTTACCACCTGGTGCATGATTTGTGCACCGAGGAAAGTGAATGGTCCATGCGGTCGGTACATTAAACATAACCTAAAAAAGTTATTAGTTGTAGGCAGCGTTTTGTAAAATTAAAATAATTACTAGTTGCAATGTATGTGGAGTTGGGAAAATGTTCAAAAATAAAACATCAGCTTCAAATATGGATAATATCATTAAATATGCTTATTTTCAAATGTTATTATAGGTTATGTTTGGTTAGTTCACCGAAGTTTATCTACCGAAGCGTTTTTAAATTTATAGCGTTTTCGATTCACCTGCACCGGTTGCACTCAGTGTATTTGCACCTTCTTTTAACCTCATGCAATAACATGAGATGAACATATTCTGAGTGCGCACTAGTGCGATCAATCGAAAACGCTATCAGTCAACCGATCTCTGCACCGGTGTATCAGCTGATTACCGATCGGTAAATTTGGTGTACCCACCGGGTGAATTTTCGTAAATGCCTTAAGTGTCAGCACATAGTGATTCCCTGAACGAAGTTCTGAATGGCAGCTGTCTCACATGCTTGGCTTACTACATGGGCGAGTTAAATAAACGGTTAATCCCGTCAATCTGTACAAAATCGTCAAGTCAACGGTCAGAGTAAACTACCTGACCAATCATCGACTGGAAAAATTGAATACTGACTCAACCAGTAAATTTAAATTATACTCCCACTACTTTTTTTGATAGCGCTGAGGAACTCAGCCTACAATTTATGCGCTTTCTTTCAGCGGTCTGTCAGCTTATCCATTCTGCTTACTTAGCCTCTCAGCCGCTGAGCGTCCCTGAATGCGCCAATTGTTTGTCACTGTTACAGAAAAATCACTGTGACAAAATAACAGGTTACGAAATAACGTCTCATCTCTAACACAAACCACTAATGCCCAGTTGCACCAACTTTTTAAGCAGAGCTTAAATTTAAGTGGTGTTTAGACTATGACATTATTAATAAATTTAACAAAATGTTAGTCACAATCTAATTGATGCTTAAGTTGAAGTTTAAATGTCAATCAGAATGTATTTGACACTGCACCGACCATACGTAAATGTCACATTCTAGACATAACTTAAATTTAAGTTCTGCTTAAAAAGTTGGTGCAACCGGGCATAAATTACTTATAGACGTTTAAGTTAAATGACAGACTTACGGATCAGGAAATTACTACGCTTCCAAACACGAGATGTCAGTGTGATAGTTTTTGCCACAATTTACAATTGATGTAAAGTTGGTAGTACGGTAAACGATCTTGTTTTATTCCGTTTCCAAGGAAAATTTCAAATAAAATTTGTGAATCATGTGTCAAAGTGGGTCGCCGGGTGGCTCAGCGGGAGTCTAGCCGACTAAGGGTGCGTCCAAACATGTGACGTATCCGCGTATCCGATCATGATCGGAAGATCGGATATGGTACGCAAGAATGATGCACCCACACTTAATTGCGTCTCGTATCCGTTTTGTTATGTCCGTGTGTGCGTTTACTTTCCGACTTGACGCAACTGTACCGACTGTTCGACGTTGCACGTTTGTCACTGTGAAATTAGCTGCTGCTACCATGGCCAGCTCCATTAACATTCACTGACATGTATGAATGGCCGTTTCAATTCGCCTAAAATTTGGTTCCGAGAAAGCATGCCGTGGAGTACTTCCCTCAGCGCTCCCTATTAAAGATACTACAAAACTACTGACAGTAACCATGGCCAGCTCCATTAACATTCACTGACGTGTATGTATGGCCGTTTCAATTCGCTTAAAATTCAGTTCCGAGAAAGCATGCCATGGAGTATTCCCCTCAGCGCTCCCTATTAAAGATACTACAGAACTACTCATAATAACGTAATGACCATGGCCAGCTACATTAACATTCACTGACGTGTATGTATGGCCGTTTCAATTCGACTTTTAAAAATTTTGACGGTACTCCACTCAGCGCCTCTTGTGAGTTTTTAAGTAATTGCAGTTGTCATTACGTTACTATGAGTAGTTCTGTAGTATCTTTAATAGGGAGCGCTGAGGGGAGTACTCCATGGCATGCTTTCCGGAACTGAATTTTAAGCGAATTGAAACGGCCATACATACACGTCAGTGAATGTTAATGGAGCTGGCCATGTAATGACAACTGCAATTACTTAAAATCTCACAAGAGGCGCTGAGTGGAGTACCGTCAAAATTTTTCAAAGTCGAATTGAAACGGCCATACATACACGTCAGTGAATGTTAATGTAGCTGGCCATGCAGTAACTTAATGGCAATTGCAATTACTTAAAAACTCACAAGAGGCGCTGAGGGGAGTACCCGTCAAAATTTTTAAAAGTCGAATTGAAACGGCCATACATACACGTCAGTGAATGTTAATGAAGCTGGCCATGCTGTTACCTATCCATCCAGTGTTTGATGTTTCGGCGAAATTCCGACTCCAAGTGTGACGTAGTTGTATCGTGTCCAAATGATACAAAGAAATGATACGGGGATGCGTCACGGCAACACGTCCACACTTGGCTGATCATGATACACGATCACGATCGGATACGCGGATATGATACATGTTTAGACGCACCTTAAGGCTACGTTTAGTTGATAGACGAATCGTCAAAGTTTAACGAGCCCGGGCGGACTGTTTTCTAAACGGAACTCATACCCACCGTGGTTGAAAATTGTCTGGAATGGTAATTGCCGTAAGACAATGAAAGCAACATTGCTGCGCAAAGCGAAAGAAAGAAGAAAGAAGATGTGTCAAAGTCTTGGGTCAAAGTTAGGACACCAAATAAGACGCAATTATTTAGCTAAATATTCCGTGTTATTACGTTTTAGATATTTGATTAGTGTTGTGCTCTTAATAACTCATAAAGGTCGCAATGGACAATTATAAAATACAGGTAATTTACATGTATTTTTTGACAAAACGTAAATTTTTCTTATGCCTGTTTTAAACGGTCATATTTTTGTATCAAATTTATTACGAAGTGAGAGAGCTAAGCTACTACAGTGAATGTTGAATGGTTGAATTGGCACTTCTCACTCACTTCGTAATAAATTTGATACAAAAATATGACCGTGTAAAACGGGCATTATACAACAAGAAAAAACGTTCAAATTTATGTTTTGTCAAAAAATACATATAAATTACATACATCTAATTTATGATCGTCTATTGCGGCTTTTAGCAATGTCAAAACGTGACACAAAAATTCATCAAAGACAATAATTTTTAACAAATCATCAAGTTATTTGACAAAATGACTACTTTTCTGTTAACGAATGATTATTTTTATGAACGTTTGAACAATTATATGTATCTATATACAAAGAAAGCTAAAATTTAAATTTCGCGGGCTAAGTCCATACTTTCGCTTCCAACCACCAGAGTAACAAAACCAGCCGCCTATTATAGGTGCTTTCCATTTGAGAGCGTAACAGGGTTGCCAACTTGGGCGATTTATCGCAAAATGGGCTATCTCATTTTAAATTTTGCGTTCGATTTTGTTGATTTTGCGACTATCGCCAATTGGGCGTTATTCACCGGATAACTCGGCGATAATGGGCGATGTTAGATATGTAAACAGCCTAAGGTGTAAATAAAATGCTATGGAAAATAATTATCCGAATTTGCTACTGATATCAAAATGCGGCAACGACGGTTCAATATGTTAAAGGGGTTGCCATGTTGTCGTACCAAGACTGATCGTTAATTTGTGTGTGGTTATTTTAAAATATCGGCGTTTGATTAAGGTTTTAATTTAATAAGTTTACTTTAAAGCAAAAAATAATATTTGTGTTTTATATGCAGTATCTTCACGGATCGTCTTGACAAGACAAGAAACTTTTCTTAATATCAATTTTACGCAAACAAAATTTGTACAAAAGATTCTGCTTCAAAAACAATACTTAAATTTGAATTTTATACTACGTACAGACTGTCTAAAAAACTCAAATTACATGTTGTAAATATCAAAGTAACGTTTTTATTATTGATTTTAGGCAAATAGTGTATTCTTTACAAACAATTCTACTGTTCGAACAAGTTCAGAAACCAACCAAAAATTTAAGATTTTGTAGTACAGAGTGTTTGAAATATTTAAAATCAAGTAACCAAAAAACCTTTTTTTAATATTGATTTTACTTTTTCAGAAACTTCTATTGCTAATTTTATGCAAAAATGTATTTCTTATAAAAATTATGCTCTTGAGATTTTTGATTTAAACGGATAAATCTTCTTTTCCTTATAAATTTTCTGTACTAAACTTTTACTTATATGTGAATAGCCTTTGTGAGCCAAGATAACTTCGGGTTCTCTATTACCAGGTGAAAAGACATTGGAAAGATATAGCAACAATTAATTGGCTAATGCAGATTAAAATTAAATAAAATTATTGTACTTTGTAATATTGTGGCCTTTACTTGGTGAAAATCCATTATAATTGTATGGAATAAACAAAACACTTGTTGATTTTCACAAAAATTTTTAATTGAAATTAAATACGACGCGTTTCGCTACACTGTAGCTTCGTCAGGTCGATATAACAAGAATGTTTGCGTAAATTTTACAAAAACGGACTATTTATAGTGCTAGTATTAACCTATTTTCTACGAACTAAGGGGCTGAAAATTCACTCGAGTTGCTACATCTGGTGCATCTTAAATATTGATAATAACGGAGAGGAATTGAAATCTGTTTGTTCATTAAGTAGGTTTCCGGTATTCTTAATTCTATTAATTTCGAGAATTTCTAACAGATCTAATTTTGTGCTTTTATTTTCAACGTGGAGTATTTCAAAATTACTTTCTAATTGGTGCTCATTTTCCATTAGGTGTCTTGCATACCTTGCGTCGTATTTAATTTCAACTAAAAAATTTTGTGAAAATCAATACGTGTTTTGTTTATTCCATACAAAATTATTGTATATTGTTAAGTATATGTATTTCACTGATATAAAGCTACTTTCTTACATTTTCAGCATGTTTAAAATTGCCGGTAGACAAGAAAATTCTTTTACTATTTTCTTTTCTTTTTGTTAATAATTCCCACCTCTATGTTAGGCGATTTGGGCGTTTTCAAATGTTTTGATTCTGCGATTTTGTGACAGAATAGTTGGCAACACTGGAGCGTAATGCCCGTGGTGCTTTGCTTAGAACCCTGGGCTTTTCGGAGGTGCTCTGAATAGTTCGCAAATGGAATACAAAATTTTCGCGCGAATAACTTGTCACCTTCAACATAACCAGTTTGTATCACAAAATCTTCTAAGCGGACACTAAATCGCGCAACTATATACTTTACGTTTCGCAGTCGTTCGACTGCTTCGTCACTTCTGACGAAGCAGTCGAACGACTGCGAAACGTAAAGTATATAGTTGCGCGATTTAGTGTCCGCTTAGAAGATTTTGTGATACAAATTTCATCGGACAAGAACCAACTGCAAATAACCAGTTTGATCAATTAAATTTGATTTTTAAATATTTTCCGCAAAAAAAGGATTAGCACAATTTTCAACTATTCAAATATTAGTATTTATGCGTCAGATAGAGCTTCGTATAACCTCAAGGATCAACAAAATTGTCGTTGGAACTTCACGCCGCTGGTCAAAAGGTGGTCCTCGAGGAGAAAGGGGTAGGAACTCGAACGAGACTTGACGCCACGTCGCATTTTTTAATGGAACAGAGGGCATAGTATTGGTAAAAATATCTAAAAGAAGTACATAAATAACGGCTTAGCTGGCAAGGAAAAGTAACTGTCGACGTACGTTTCGGTTTTATTAGACCTCAACAGGACTGTATAACCACAGAATAACAGAAGGGACAATAGCTTGTCTTAGTTTTAGTGCGCAAACTCGGACCAGCCATGTTCTAAAGCTGTTGTTTATGTTTTGAGTTGAGGTTATGAGCATTGGTTAAGGGTTTCTAAGATTATTGCTGTTTATTATTAAATTATCTCTTTCGTAAACATCGTAAAAACAAAAAAGAAAAGATCATCGGCTTCACGTTATTGTGCTGAATCAAGGTTAAGCTTTTTTTTTCTTTCCAAAAGATAAAGATCGGTAAGTATTAACTGCTGTATATTTAAACTAATTTAATATAGTAATGTATTATTGTACATACAGAGCCTTGAAATGGATTTATAGCTGTAAACGAGAAGATCTTTTAAATAGAGATTTGTCAAAACTTACAAATACAACTTATGTATGTGGAAAACACTTTGAGAAACATAAATGTTTATTAATATTTGGCAAAATCGTATTCACTCACATGCTGTTCCAACAGTATTTCAAGAAACTGCATCGAAATCAGGACATTCACTTGAAATGGAAGGTAAGAGCAACACATGAAATTTAAATGAAGCACAACATGGATTCTGTAATCACTTGTTACTATACTCAATCTTAAAAGACAGAAACAAATGTAGGTGTTAATAATGTTAGTTATTACTTGTACTGTTCAAACGAAAGAATACATGAACGCCATCAGTTTGTTGTCAGGATTTCGACGCACGTTGTTTATTTTATATTTATTTAGAGTTATGTTCAGGTAACTGCAGTGCTACAGTGCTTTAGTAAAGCGTAAACCTGAACGAGGTACATGTGACGTCATTGCCTGTAGCGCTTTCTTCAAGCGGCCGCGATAATCAAGCATGGTCTGTATACGCTACATTACAGCGTAATGAATTCATAACCCCTATGACAAAGCCAGTACAGGTAATTTAGAGCGCTACAAGCTACAACTTTATGCTGTGCTGTAACGCTGCAAACATCTTTTCTGCCTGAACGCAACCATTTAGAAAATAAACAACGTAAATTGAAACCCTGACAATAAACTGATTATGTGCAACAAACTGATTATGTGCATCAGTTTGTTTCTTTGATTTTTTCCGTTTGAAACACATTAAAACTTTCAAGCCAAGTAATAAATCGTATGTTTGACTTCATAAACATTCGTATAAAGATGTTCCTCTTTCAATCTGAACGAGTGATTCTGAGTGAAACTACCTTTCAATAATTTTTGATTTTAGCTTCTCAACGCATTGGAGAGAAAAGTTCCTCAAGTGATAAAGAAAATGTGCAAACGTCAGCAAGAGAAAAGTTCTTCAAGTGATAAAGAAAATATACAAACATCAGCAAGTAAGTTTTGTTTTTGTAATGTTATTGTTTATTTATATGTAGTAAATAAAATTTGTTTCTTAGATCTGCGTTTTCTTTCTAAATATTTTCATTTATTTCTTATTTTTTCATACAACTTAGTGTATAGATAAATTATCACCAAAAATAACATTAACGTACTTTCGGATATTGTTTTACATATACCCTACCATTTTCCTTCTGTGAATCTCAAGTAAGAAAGATAAACAAAAAAAAGATTTTTTTTTATTATATTGCAAAAATTAACAATTTTTTGACAATTTAGAAATTTTGATTAGTCAGAAAGCATCAGTTACATTATTTGTGTATTGATTCAACATTCAAAATTTACCGCTGAACAGCTTTACAAAATGGCGCAAGGTCATCGAAACTGGGTACACGAAGATCAAAGGTGCCGACGGCTTTTGTCCTTTCTGTTATTCTGTGGTATAACCAAGGTGTAAGTTGTTCACACTTAGAGATAGAAAACAACAAATGAAGCAACCGACCAGGAGACCGAATGCACATTTGCTGCAACCGTTATATGGTAAAAATATCGATACATTTAGCAAATAACCTTTCGATATATTTTTTAGCTTGTTCAGTTTTAAAGAACAATGAAATCTGTTACCGGTATGTTTATAGTGATGATACAGAAAACTACTTGAAATATTTTTTAATTTCTTTCATTTTACGCCTGCCCTGCTCTCTAGTAAGTAGTAAACAAAATAAGTTACGTTGCATAAACACACAATCATGCATCCCCATAAAATGTATTTTTAAAGATTAGCTATGTAAATCCCCGAACAAATTACATTATTGGTTTTATAAACGGTCGACACAAAGAACCAAAGAACTTTGGTCATTCGTTCTTGTGACTTGCGGAAGTAGATTTAATTTTTCAAGTGCGGTTTTGAAAATTATAGATTTTTTTAAATTGTGGCTTATGTATATATGCAATATTAAAAGCAATATTAGTAAATATTATGTATTAGTTCTTATGTTATTCATTTTTGTGCGAGTATATTAAAATAAAATCTGCCTTATTAATAAATTGAAATCTATTAAATTTGCTGGGACTTATTTTTATTTACCTTTTTTTTAACAATCAGTTAAATATATCGATTTATGAATATACCGATATATTTCTAACGATATATCGAATGTATCGATAACGATATATTATATGAGTCGATATATCGATATATAATTTTTTTTGCCATCCCTAGTCAAAAGGTGGTCCTCGAGGGGAAAGGGGTAGGAACTCGAACGAGACTTGACGCCACGTCACATTTTTTAATGGAACAGAGGGCGTCGTGTCACAGAGCAGCTCGGAGTTACCCAGGCAGGAAAATGGAAAGCACCTATACACTGCTTTCCATTCGAAGTTATGACGCCTCGGGGCATAAAGCCTAGAGCACCCCAGAGTCACTCAGGGCTACTTGTTCAATGGAACGGCGTGTAAGCCATCTTATGACCATGTCTTTTATGAACGCAACTCAGCTGATCAGAGCTTGACGCCTCTAGTTATTTGGTGGTCTTCAAAGGGTGAGGGGAAAGTGTGACCTTGGAGCGTGAAGTTCTCGCTCGGTGACGCGCTCATGTGGAAAGGAACACAAGGCTTTAAACCCCGGACAGCTCGGAGCTGTTCCTTTACGTGAAAGGAATACAGCTATAGATGTAAGTGATTTGTGAGTACATACAAGGGAGAAGGTTGGAGTTCCGTTAAATCTTTATTTAAAATATTTAGTGCGAGATAATATTTGGAATAACTAATCGCTTTAAAATAATTAGTAAATAGAAATAAGTGATCAGAAGCTCGTAAGTAAACTGCTTATTTACTCCTGCCAGTAATCCTGCTTGCTTGCTTCATAGATACATAACCCAACTTTTACTACGTTGTTTCCTGGTCCGGGCAATTAGTCGTAGATCATAGGCATTTACGAAAATTCACCGGGTGTACACCGCATAAACCGAATGCTTTCGATAATTCAACCGGTTACTTTTGTACCGCGTTCGATAATTTACCACGTGTACCGAACTCATGCACCTGGTGCATGATTTGTGCATAGAGATGGCATCGATTAATCAAATTTCCATTATAATCGATTATTTCTTTTATATTTACAGTTGGTTCTTGTCCGATGAAATTTGTATCACAAAATCTTCTAAGCGGACACTAAATCGCGCAACTACACACTTTACGTTTCGCAGTCGTTCGACTGCTTCGTCAGAAGTGAAAATTATTTATGTTGTCAAAATAAACAAGGTTGTCAACGGAAACTGAAAAAGTAACTTGATTTTCTTTTTTATATATATTATATTTATTTTTTAATTTAAAAATAATTTGAACATTACAAATGTTAAAAAATTGACAGATCTATGTTCTATTTAAGGAATCGAGAAAACTACAAAATGTATCGTTTAAATTTGCAAAATCAGTACGTTTATTAATAGAATTCGACGACATTTTTATTTTACACATTTCAATAAAACGTCTTTTATAGTAATCGATTAATTATAATTAATTTTGGGACATAATTAATCGACGATTAATCGATTAATAGGTAATAAATCAATTAATTAATTAGTTTTGACAGGCAGACGGTAAAGTAAGCGTAGCAACGAGGAAAGAATAACACGATGCACGATACGGCAGTGGGAGAATACCACAATATTGACAATTCTCGAATCTAATTTAATGTAGTAAGTTTGTTATAGACAATGATGAACTGTTGATTTGGGGATGTGCTAGAATTTTTTAAAACACGTGTGCGTCTATGACGTGCAGCGGCCATGTATAGTGACCAATTTGGACAAGAAACTACTGTTAGTATGACTCCCTCCTGTTATTCTTAACTCGTTGAAACGCAGCTGTATTACGTTTTACGTTTAAATAACGGTCGCAATCTGTTGGATCGTTAGTGGGTGTATTCGACATAAGAATCTCAGATTGGAGCAGAGTAACTCTAGACATGTGACAAATCAATGAGAGCGTTTAGAGTTATTGGAATGAATTGGAGCACAAGTGGAGCATTTGTCTAGTTTTAACGGTTTTTCTATTTTTTAATATTGCAAACGTACGATGAAATGAGCGCAAAAGTTGTTGCTGGATTTATTGCGCTAGAAATATGGCATGTGTTAGATAGTAACGATGAAGATGGAAAAAAGAAATTAAAAATATTGCTTACAAAGGTATCGCAATTTACCTGACACGACGCAAAAACAATTTAAAGCATTTTCACTTATAAAATCACATATTACATAATAAAATATTATACCATCTTCGACATTTTTTGCTTTATTTAAATCAAAAGATTTATTTTACCGCCTTACTCTCTCTGCTCGCACATTGAAGTAGGAGCACATAAAGTACGCTCCGTGTAGTGCTCTGAATAAATTTGAAACAAAATCGAGTGTGCGCCGAACGAATAAAGAAACAGAAAAGAGTAAATCGCGCACGCTTTTTGTACTCCGAGCGCTATGCCGAATGCACCCAGTGTTGCTTTCTTGCATTCGTGACGCCGTATCGGTACCTCGATCTTTCCGATATGTAAGTAGATTAAATAAAAAACTTGATACACCGAGGTATTTTATTTCAATATGTTATTTTTGTCAGTACAATCCTATTCTCCATTTTTATAATATTTATTATTAAAGGCTTTATTGTTTTCTGTTTACCTATTTAATTGGAATTAATTATATGATTAATCGATTAATTTCATTCGATTATAATCATGTTGTGATTACGACTAACCAATTAATCAAATAATCAATTAATCGATTATTGGAAAAAAATTGCCATCTCTATTTGTGCACCGAGGAGAGTCGGTACATTAAACATAACCTAAAAAAAAGTTATTAGTTGTAGGCAGCGTTTTGTAAAATTTAAATACAGTCGAAGCTCCGTAACTCGAACTGCCAAGGGACCTGAGATTAAATTCGAGTTATAGAATATTCGAGTTAAAGAACATGAATACATACATGTACATACATATGTATTTATTTACATATTTTATTAAGAAGTAAAAAAAACATATGTGAACATTAGTAAATACATACATCAAAATTTGATCACCATGTTCTTCAGAAATATTTTTTTTGACACCACTCTCGACTTTTTTTTTAATTTCATGCTTTTGTTGAACTGTAAGACTTTTAAGTTGACATCTAGACATTATATTATAAAAACTGTAAAAAATGTATGTAAAGACAATACGACCAAATTAATCGAAACACTAAACGCAACTGAAGTGCGTAGAATTATTGTCTCATTGTCAGATCCGAAGTAGGGTATTTCCAGAAGCAGTGTCGTAAAGGTTTACTTTGGCTTAAGTCTAAAGATTTGTCTGTGCATACGGCCATCAGTCTCATCTAAGGGAATAGGCTCAATTTATCCTATGACAGTCAGGCAGATTTTATCAGAGGGCCACGTAATAGGTATTAAAAATATTACAAGTAAAGGCAACAACCGTTTGGGCATTACATTTAGCTGCGGTAAGAGTGCTAATAATTTTCTTAATAATAGTATTATTAGTAAACATAAGTTACGTGCCTTCATCCCCAATTACTTGGTGTCATGCCAAGGAATTATCAGATCAATACATAAATCTCTCTCTGAAGAAACGATTCTTAAAAATTTCCATCCCCCTACAAAGTTTTGAAGGTTAGACGACTTAAAAGAAAGGCTAATAGAGGGGATCTCTCAGTGAATCAGAAGAGGAGAATTCCATTACGGAGGAATATGTGGCAACAAATTCTGTGGTGGTCACATTTGAAGGAACCATATTACCTAAAAAAAAATATTTATATTACCCTCCAGTTGAGGTAAACATATATGAATTTCCTGTTACACAATGCTTTCGTTGTTTAAATATGGTCAGACATCCAGGCAATGCAAGGGAAAGGAGAGATGTCGTTCCATTTAATTTTTTTTAGAAAAATGGTCTTTTGTGTAATGCATCATCCTGTATAAAGTTTTAAAAGAAATTTCCGATTGTGCATGCCTTTCTATTTCCCAATAGTTAGATAATGTATTTACCAAATTTCAAAGTCAAATATTTAAAAATAAATAATTTACAGAGTCACAAATGTTGCCATTTTTTAACGATAAATCATCAATATCTCGAGAACCATAAACTTTAGATCAAAAAAATCCTATATTATTTTCATCCACTAATGACGAGCTATTGAATCGTGCAATAATATATAGGGTGTTCCATTTAAAAAAACACAAGTTAGGGTTGCCACACTCTTACGGGACACCCTGTATTTGTCTAAATAATTTTAGATTGTGCATCTAACCCATTGTAAACGGCCGAAAATTTTTAATCCAAAATTAATTAGAATAAAATCGTATTGATTAAAATTTAACAAAGAACGCAATGTGAACGAGTTCCCAGGCCAACGATATCTACTAGTCTCAACAAAAGAGACCACCTTTCAGATAAGAGCCATTTAGATTACCTTAAGATAAATAAATTGGCGATAACCGCAAGCTTTACTCGTGAGAAATAAAACTTACACCCACGCGCGTAGAAGAAGCGGATCAAAATTGGACCAACTGGTGCCCTAAGGGTATGCAACTTAAGTCACTTCGGTGCCCAGAATTTGCGATTTGTACAAAAGTTTAAGAGAGGGAGGATTTTGAATTTGTAAACAAGGCCCGAGGGGGAGAGGAGTTTTAGAAAAATTAATTGATGTTCACCAAGCCATCTCCGCGAACAGTCGCGTTCCCTTTGTGACATTCAAAATTTTTATCAAAATTCTCCAATAATTTATTGTCCCTCTCAATTAGTATTCTCTTCACGTCCCGGAAATTTTTACTTAAATTAACGCAAATCTATTAAAACGCGAGTCAAGTGTCTAAACTTATTGGTGTGGGTGAGTGCGACGGCCCAAGAATCCCTCTGGCCGAGTCCACCCCCAAAAGAGAGCCCAGCCGATCTTCCAGCCCTCCCAAATTCAAAGGGAACTATTTAAAAGCTGATCGAGTCCCCTCTGCTGCTGGGTTCCACCTCGAAACCCCTACCTGGTAGGTGCTTTGTTATTCTAATTTTTTTATTGATACTTGCCATTAATTTAACCCTCCGAGGGAAACCAAAGATGTACTATTTTTTTATCTTAATCAATATACCCTATTTTAAGCTAGTCCACGTCTTTAATTTCTATTAGGGTAGATTGCGGTCATATTGTGCGCTTGCACAGTTCCAGCCCAAGGACTCACTTCCGAAGGGTTAATATTCGGCTATGTAATTTAATTAGGCATTATAGGGCCCGGAATCCCTTAAAAACCCGGTGGTGGCAGCGAATCTCGAACCGTTACTTTAATAAGTTTCTTTGCTAATTAGTTTCTATTTTTTGTGTTCAAACTCTTGCGAAATTATTTTGATTAAAAATGCTTAATTAAATTTTCTTTCAAAGAAATCACGCTACTAAAGTAAGAAGGGTTAGAAATGAAGAAAGTCTTCAACTTTCACCACAGACCTTCCTACACCATATGTATGTTAGTGCGTACACAGATTTTAAAAATATTCAACAATAAAGCCACAATCTTCCGCCCACGCACTGTTGGCCCACCCGTATATATACAGGGTGCCCGTTTTTCGAGTCTAACCATGGGGATCTCAGTTATTTGAAGAGAAAGGAAAACATTATTTAAAAATATAAAAATTCAAGATGGCGCCCATAAGAAAAAAAAAGTTGAATATCGTTTTCCTGCAAATTTTGTTGCAATGATAAAGGCGATGACAGAATTAAATTCTTTGTAAAAAAGTGGCTTAATAATGTCGAACTTAGAAATACATATCTTTAACGGTTTTTGTTAAAAAAATTGAAAACGAAAATGACGATTTTTCGTTTTCTTCAAATATATTGAAAACCGTAAAAGATATATGAATTTTCTTTTCAGCTCATTAATTAGCATAAAAATACGCAACTTTGTCCTAATTTAACCGACTTCGTATCTCTTCAAATAACTGAGATCCCCATGGTTAGGCTCGAAAAACGGGCACCCTGTATACCGTCTGTCTTATGAAAAACGCACGACACTATAACTCTGTTATTAATGATCCAATTTCAATAATTCAAAGAGCACATAAGACTAGTTTAAAAGTACTACAAAAGGATAGCATTTTAGATTTTTTTAAATATGACATTTTTGTTAGGCGATAGTCAACTTTTTTTTTTTCAAATGGCGGCAGATATTTTTTCTTATTCAGTTCACTCAAATTAAAGGTCTCAAAGAGGAAAATCAGATAATCGAAAAATCGAAGGAGGACAAATTAATGTTCGATTTCACCAACGCGGATTGAGAATAGCAGTCGGTTTAACCCTAGTTTACCCCTATTACTTTCTTATAAATGACTCAGAATTAATCCGAGTGGTAGTGTCAAATCGCTTTAGTGAAATCGGACATAAATGAATTTTAGTCTGTATCGTTGATTAGGTCTCTCGGACACACTTAATTTGTTACCAAACACGACGTGGTAACGATGAGCTTTTTGAACCCATTTAATCAACTCTTCCTCGCTATAGGCGAATAACTTTCGCCAAGACGTTTAATTTCAACTTGATTTTGTAAATACTGTAGGGAAATAATTTCGCTTTTTAAACAAAAATGAAGTGTGTGATGGAAAAAAATGGAAAGTTTTTAAAATTTTATAATTATTATAAATATTGCTCAAAATGTCCCCCGCCTTGTTGAATACCTAGCTGACACTTTCTATTTACTCCTTGTATTGCATTTAAGATTGAGAGGTATCTCGTGACAAGTGCGGATAATTCTCTGCCTTAAAATAGCTGCTTTCTTTCGCTGAAAAGTTTGAATCATGATTCGGATAATTTTTTGTTACCAGCTCTGGATCTGAATGCATTTCAATCCAAACGGATTGCAAAATTGGAAGATTGAGAGGGGAAATGGGATTACCGATCGGAATTGAAATTTCGCGAAGATCCAGTTACAAGAGAGCATCCATCTTTGAATCAAAACGCGTTATGTTGCGTTTGGATCAAACGAAAGAAAGCAGCTAATATCCTCACTTTCGGATAGTGTTAAATAAACATGGACGTAGCTCCATAACCAAAAGTCGAGCAGCGTAATATCAGATGAACGCGCAGGCCACCGAACTGGTGGCCCATATGTCAGTACAGACTAAGATTCATTTATGTCCGATTTCACCAAAGCGATTTGACACTAGCACTCGGATTAATTCTGAGTCATTTATAAGAAAGTAATAGGGTAAACTAGAGTTAAACCGACTGCTATTCTCAATCCGCGTTGGTGAAACCGAACATTCGATTTTTCGATTATCTGATTTTCCTCTTTGAGACCTTTAATTTGAGTACCCGCACGGTGAGTTTCACTTTTCCAAAAGTTTTTCGATTATCCCCCTCCCCCAAATTTGATATTTCGAAATCGACTTTTAAGTAATTGAATTCAGAAAATAAATCTCCATCAAACTGAGTAAAAAAAAATATCTGCCGCCATTTGAAAAAAATAGTTGACTATTGCCTGACAAAAATGTCATATTAAAAAAAATCTAAAATGCTATCCTTTTGTAGTATTTTTAAACTAGTCTTATGTGCTTTTTGAATTATTGAAATCGAATCATTAATAACAGAGTTATAGTGTCGTGCGTTTTTCATAAGACAGACGGTATATTCATCCAGGAATTACAATGGTAAAATTGGACAAGTCAAATCAAATAACATCTACATCAGTAATACAAATACAAAAAAGAAAAAAGAAAAGGACAACAAACATATTCATAAGAACAAATATCACAGGACAAGTCACATATGTGCCATTAACTCAACAAATTCCCAAATAGAATAAATGCAATTTTCCATTAAATTTTTTTTTATTTTTGATTTGAAAACTTTGGTAGAATCAACATGTTTCAAATGCGGGGGAAGCAAGTTATACAATTTCGGACCAGCAGCAGACGGGGTTTTATTAGTTAAAATGGAGCGTCCAAAAGGAGTTCTGTAATTACTTCGGTGTCGTGTATCGTAATTATGGAAGTCTAAATTTTTTGAGAAATTATTACGATTATTATGCACGTACCCTAAAAGTTCAAGAATGTACATAGAGGCCAACGGTAGTATTTTGTAGGATGTAAAATACGGTCTGCAAGATTCAGTTGATCGAATGTTGGCAATACAACGTATAATACGTTTTTGGGCAAGAAATACATCCGCGGATAATACCGAATTACCCCAGAAACAAATGCCATATAATAATCTAGAATGTACCTGGGTAAAATAAAATGACAGTAGACAATCAAGTCTCAAAACAAATTTAAGATTTCGAATTTGGAAGCAAATAGAATTTAATTTTTGTGTAAGTTTTACACAATGAGATTTCCAATTTAAATTTTCGTCGATAGAGAGTCCAAGGAAATTTACACATGATTGCTGTTTTATATTCAGACCATTCAAATGTAGGTCGATATGTAAGTTCTATATTATAAGATAAACGAAAAATGGTGAAAGTTGTTTTATCTGGTTTCATGAATAAATAGAACGATGTCATTTATAAAGAGCAGAAACAAAATCGGATCCAATATCGAACCTTGCGGGACACCGATGTTTATAGGTAAAAGAGATGAAGTTACTTCATCAATTATATTATTGGCCAAAAATTTTACTTTGACATATTGATTACGATCGCCCAAATAAGAAATAAACCAATCAGAAACAGTGCCGCGAATACCGTAGAGTTCCAATTTGGAAACTAATAGAGAATGATTCACACAGTCGAAAGCTCGATTTAGGTCACAAAAGAGGCCAACAGGTTTTTCTCCTTTATTCAATGCTGAATTTACTTCGTTAATGAATGAATGCATTGCTGATATTGTTGAAAAACCCTTTCTGAAACCATGCTGTTTGTCAGTTATTATATTGTGCTTATTTAGATGAGCTAAGAGTCTGTCAAGCATAGCATATTCGAATATCTTGGACAATGTGGGATTTAAAGAAATAGGGCGATAATTTTGCATATCATGTACAGAGTTTTTTTTATGTACAGGCAGGACTGCAGCCGTTTTCAGCATTTGTGGAAATACTCCTCTTGTGAAAGATAGATTAATAACTTCTTGTTCTGTGAAAGGAAAGATAAACATGTTAGAATTAATAATATTGTTATTGTTAATAGTTAATGCACAGCTAGAATCTGCGATATTTTTAAGAATTTCACGGGGGGCATTTCGAAAGTAATTATTAAATATGTTTGCGATGACTGAGGGCTCCTCAATTTGTGAATCATTAATGTGGAGAGATATATTGTTTTTTAATGTGCTTTTGTTGTTAGCTCGGATATGATGGACCAGGCTGCACGGTTTTTATTGTTCGAAGAAGTTATTTTATGTTCATAATAGTCCTTTTTAGTTTTTTCCACTAACATACGGTGTTTCCGTTTAAATTGAATATAAGCATCTTTAAGGTTTGGATATTTATGTTTGTAACGGTACGTCATTTTCGGGTCGGTCTGGTCTGTAGTTGCTGCCGATCGTTGCTCTGCTTGACGTCGGTTCGGGTGTGCTCGTCGGTGTCCGGGTTCAGTGGAAATAAAAGCGTCGATCACTTAGCAACAACTTTATTTACAAACATAGTCTATATTTACAGGTCTTTTTACAAGCTGTGTCTTACGGGCACTAATCGCGGGACGGTAGTTTCGGAAACGGTGTGTCTTACGGACACTAATCGCAGGACGGTAGTTCCGGAAACGGTGTGTCTTACGGACACTAATCGCAGGACGGTAATTCCGGAAACGGGGTGTCTTACGGACACTAATCGCAGGACGGTAACGCACTGTGCATACGTTCTGGTACAGGCTCTAGGGATCGGATCGGTGGTATGGTTGTGAGTGAGACGCCCACTCAGGGTCAGGATATGCGAGACGCCCGCATCGGGTAAGAGAGAGTGAGACACCCACTCTAGGATAAGGGAGAGTGAGACACCCACTCTAGGATATGCGAGACGCCCGCATCGGGTAAGAGAGAGTGAGACACCCACTCTAGGATATGCGAGACGCCCGCATCGGGTAAGAGAGAGTGAGACACCCGCACTGGATAAAGGAAAAGTGAGACTCCCACTCTAGGATCAGGATGTGTGAGACGCCCACACTCGGTAAGAGAGAGCGAGACTCCCGCTCTGGGATCAGGACGTGCGAGACACCCGCACTCGGTAAGAGAGAGTGAGACTCCCACTCTAGGATCAGGATGTGTGAGACGCCCACACTCGGTAAGAGAAAGGTCAGGATAAAACAGGAGGAGCGGTTGTAGGTAACGCGAACGTAGCACAGATGGTTAAACGCGTGTGAGTCAAAACATCGACGGATGAATGACTCCGCGAGAAAAACTGCATTCCAGCCACGTCCGGTGGCTCGGAATACCCGGCACGTCACTAACTTCAAGCCACGTCCGGTGGCTTGATAGCGCGGCGGAGCCACGACCGTTGGCTCAAGAGCCGGCCGAGGACTCATTAAATCGTGCGCCGAGCGCGCTTATAAAGGCTTGCGCGTGATGGGACGCCCCACTCTCTTGGAGTTCCCACCTAAATTAAGCTGCGCAAGCACATCCTAAAAATACATGCTAATTAATATATACAAAACTTAACCTAATATGTACAAAAATAGTAACGGAGTGGTCACTTCGTTACATGTTGTAATTCATACCAGCCTTTTAGCGTAGCACTAGAGTTCTTCACTCTATCTGAAATCCAGGCTTTGTGCTTAAATCTATCATTCACTTTAAGTTTTTTTTTTTGGAAAACAAGCATTAAAGTTAAGTACAAGTGTGTCATAAAAGTAATTGAAGGCATTATTCCAAAAACCAGACAAGTCCAAAATATCTGGTTTACAAGTTGTCGCTATTTTATATACGTTAAGACAATGGCTGTCTAGTGGTATAATTTGTTTCGCTATGAAGCAGACATGTCCGACGATTTTGCACGGAGAAATATGTGCGATTCTATAAAAACAAGGCAAATCCCACTTGTTTCCTGCAAAAGCCAGACAATTATCGTTTTTGGACTTGTCTGATTTTTGGAATAATGCCTTCAATTAAAAGTTTCGTTAAAATTTTCAAAAGTTTCGAAATTGGGCCAAGCTACATCAGAGACAGTACTTTCAAACATGGAAAGAGAGTGATCGCTATATATGCGTGTCGTCTTCATACACGTGCTTTCCCTTGCCTTTTCCGAATGATCTTTTTGGAGCCGACACACGACATATCGATGGTCAGAGACTGGACAAGAAAAAACATTGTAATAAGGAACTATTACATTAGAAAAAATATCATCTAGAATTACGGAATTTCGAGTTGGCATAAATACATTTTGGTGAATGTTAAATGATTGAAATAAATGTAGCAAGCGATATGTATTTTCATTATCGGTACACTGAGAAAACAAGATGTGTTAATCCAACCAAAAAACTGTTTGTCCAACAAAAGATTTCGTTTCAATACGTTCAAACAATTTTTTTTTATAATTTAACATTTATATAAATGTCATTAATTTTATTTTGTACTAATCAGATTACCATGTCAAAACAAATAAATCAAATAGCTTACTGTTATGTTACACAAATACTTTGTTTACAATAAACCAAATATTTAGTTGTAAATTTCTGTAATAATAAATTTTATTTAAAGTAACCACACAAAATTAAAATGATATTTTTGTTACAGTAACATGTGTATGTATACCTATTTAACAAAAATTTTAGTGTAATCAACATTTTTATTCACAACAAAAAGAAAACTGTTATATTAATGCATTTTGTTTTCTCAGTGTACCGTTAAAATGGACATTAAAATCACCTAAAACAATTACGCGCATGCCCATACGGTATGTGTAATGTAAAATATCAGACATACCTTCTAGAAAATTTAGGAAATTTCCTGAAGGTGATCTGTAGCAAGCAAGAATACAGTATTTATCATTGTTATTAAATTTTAGTTCAATACCACATACCTCGATGTCGAGTTCTACACAGAATCTCCTAAGATCTAGGTTCTTACAATCAGATCATTTATAACCCAGATTGCTGCACCTCCGCATCTGTGATTAAAGGGTCGCGCAAACCAGAGCGGTGGCGGACGCGGTGGCGATGCGGTCTAAGCGAGGCGCAAACTAGAGCGATAGCGAACGCGGTGGCGATTAATTCGTATTCAATTATCGCTAAATTTAAATTAGTTCAGAATTTTCCTACGATGGATATAGAGGAAGCAGCTTTGCTTCTCGCCCTGTTAGTGGACGAAGATGAGGAACCGCAGAGGTAAGTTTTAAAGTAAATCCTTTTACCATAGGTTACTACAAATAATTAATAATTACTAATAACAAAATATTCAAGATCTTTGAAATCGAGAATTTTCAGTTTTTTGAAGATATTTCAGAAATGAATGCAGAGAAGAGATTTTTTTACAAATTTTTTATTAGTTGTATCTAAATGTTTTAGAAAAAAACGAAGAATTTGGGTTCACGATATCAACTTAAATCGAGACACTAAAGGAGAATTTCACACAATTTTTCAAGAACTAAGAGAGGACAGAGAGCGATTTTTCGTTTATTTTAGAATAACTGTAGAATGTTTTGACGAAATATTGGAACTTATAGATTTGGATATAACAAAGAAGTTTACACATTACAGAACACCCATAGAACCAGCTCAACGACTGGCAGTAACACTTAGTAAGTAATTGACTAAAAAATCTTTATAAATAGTTATTTTTTATTATATTAGAAAAATATGAAATAGATATTCTATTTGATTTAAATACTGTTGTTTGAGACGTTGTCCAGTACAGCCCCTAAATTTTCATACCAAGCTGAAGACGTTGACGGTTCACTTTCATATGACCGTGGGCAATCATGTTGTGCAAGAGCGTTTATTTCTTGAAAGGATGATTGTGCAGAGTTTAGCCTGTCAAGAGACGATGAAGTGCTTGTTTGACAGATATGTGGCGATGAGATAGAGTAAGGATATGTATCTGCGAGGGATGATTGTGCAGAGTATGGCCTGTTTATTAGAGATGTAGGAGTACTGCTACTACGGATATGTTGCTCTTCTTCTTCTATTTGCGCCAATTCCTGTTCCATAATGCATTGTGAAATCTTAAATTTTACAATAGCTTGTCTTCTTTTCGACAATTTTTTGATAGTTTTTGCATATCCTTTAAATGTGTCATCAATGTCATCGCAGGTCGATTCAGCGCTTTTTCTATCTAAATAAGAGAGTACCTGCTCTACAGATGATGGTGGTTGCTTTAATTTGTCTTGTCTTTTCTTCTTTTTTTCCTGTTGATTTTCATCATCTAGTTGGTAACTTTTCTTCCTTTGCAGATTATCATCAATAAGTGGATGAGTGTTCTCAACCGTTTCCTGAGAAGATTGGTCTTGCTCAAATCCTTCTTCTGTGAGTTTGGTTAATGGCTTAAGTTGTGCTGTCGATACATTGCTATGTGTTTTGGAAAATAGCAAAGAAGGACGCAAAAATTCCAATTGTTGGGCCCAAGGCCAAGTTTTATATCGGTCTAAACGCTTCATTTCCTGTCCAGTTTTTGTTTTTTCGCTTCTTATATGTTTGATATAGGAATCCCGTAGATTTTTCCATTTTTTTTAAAGTTCATCATCTGCAACAAAACACAATTGTCTTAGCGAAATTTCAGTTTGACTCTATGAAAACGTACTTAGCACACTTTTTAAAATATTTATTTTTAGGGTATCTTACGACGGGCGATTCGTTTAAAACTATTAGCCACAGTTTTCGGATGGGATTTAGAACGGTGAGTGCCATAGTTTTGGAAGTTTGCATTGCTATTTGGAATCATATGCAGCCCTTATACTGGGTGTCCGGTAAAGAATGGGCCATACTTCAAGGGTGGCTTCTTTGGATCAAAATAAATCGATTTAGATCAATTTATCTTAGTACAATTTTGCTTCATTAAAAAGTTATGGCCTTTCAAAGATAATTTTTTTATATCAATATTTTAGCAAAACTCGCTCATTTTTGGAAACATTTAATTGTAATTTGGTATTTAGAGGTTTCTTGTACAGCTGAATCTGAATATCTTCCTATTTTTAACGTAACGTATAGAGGACACTCTAGAGACCCTGACATCCTCTTGTTTATTGTCGTACTTTTTTTTACGTGAATATTTTTAAAATATGTTTCGTTTTTTTTAAACGACATTTAATTTACTTTAAAAAAGGTATACTTGTCACATGTCGCTAAAGTACACCAGTTTTGAGAAAAATGGCTTTGAATGTGAAAATGTTGAATACTTTCTACACCAGTAACGCTACTGCAGGATGAAAGGACAATTACCTAAAGTTGCACTACTTCGTAATTTACTTAAAATTGAAAAAAATTTACAATTCCACATTTAAATCAACGATACATTACGTAAAAAATTCTTATTATGTTTGCTATTGCCGCGTATTTCATTCATACTTTGACTTTCAACTCCAGATTACTCCCATAGTAACAATTATAAAAACAGTTGTTCCCATGGAAATAAAGTGAAGATTAAAGTTAAACTGTAACTGAAATACGGGTCTATGTGCCTAATTCAATGTAGACCTAAAACAGTAATATTCAGCATTATCATATTCAAAGCCATTTTTCTCAAAACTGGTATACTTTAGCGACATGTAACAAGTATACCTTTTTTAAAGCAAATTAAAAGTTCTTTCAAGAAAATGAATATAATTTTAAAAATATTCACGTTAAAAAAAAGTACAGCAATAAACAAAGGAATATCAGGATCTCGAGAGCGCCCCCTATATGTTACGTTAAAAATAGGAAGATATTCAGATTCAGCAGTACAAGAAACCTTTAAATACCAAATTACAATTAAATATCTCTAAAAATGAACGAGTTTTGCTAAAATATTGAAATAAAAAAGTTATCTTTGAAAGGCCATAACTTTTTAATGAAGCAAAATTGTACTAAGATAAATTGGTCTATATCGATTTGTTTTGACCCAAAGAAGCCACCTTTGAAATATGGCCCATTCTTTACCGGACACCCGGTATATGCCAGAACCAACTACAGAAATTTGGGAAAAAAGTATAGCTGGCTTTTACAAAAAATGGCAATTTCCACACTGTTTAGGCAGCATCGATGGAAAACATATCACAATAAGATGTCCTGACAAAAGTGGCTCCAACTACAAAAGTTGGAAATTAATTTATAGTTTGCAAAAGGAATGGAAACAATGTCATCAGCACATAACCACACTTCAGTAATACACACAATATTAACATTGACATTATAAAAGTCAGTTTCAATTTAGGCAATTTTTGACATAGTTAGACCTTGAATATTAATTAGCACAATGTCTAGACTATCACCATGTTCTTCGACGGATTTGCTTTTTCCGAGGAGTGAGGTATCTTCGTTATCATGTAGCCTGTAGTCGGAAACGAGGCCGCTTGTCCCGAAAATCTTAGACCATTTATCCGATCGTCATTATCAGTAGATATTTGTGATTCCATTGTGGTATTTGTGTTAGAATTAGGTAGAGATTCAATTAATGGAATTTCTATTAACGTTTTATTCAGGTTTCTAGTTCTAATTTGATTAGTTACTAAAGAGAACAGTTTACATTTTCCTTTCGAGTTTAAATGCTGCCCATATGTACAATAGTTATCAGATGTAAGTATATAGTTTACGTCAACATAAGAAATATCTGAGCAGGTTTTAGCAACATCGTGCAGATTGCAATTTATTTCATAAATGAATTGTGGCAAATTACATAAACATGTAGATTGCACTATAACTAAATTGATTTGCGCTAATTGTAAAGGTGAACACAGGGCCACGGATAGGGTCTGTTCACAATTTATCAAACAAAAAAAAAACATTAAAGAATTAATGGCATATCAGAACTTATCGTATTATGACGCTGCTAGTCTATTAAAAGAACCCAATAGGAAACCAACCAATACTCTTCTAGAATTCCCTCGTCTTGGCAAATTAACAATGGATGAACTCCCACAAGTGCCTCGGGTAATGTTAGGCAATATGCACAAGTCGCTGCTTGTTCATCCCTCGGCCTGAGGTCATCAGAATCTAGACATATCTCCCATGTAGATGCAGCTCCCAAACGAAAGAAAGTTGGTATAACAAATGGATTCAATTTGGAAGAACACAAAAGCAATTTGTGTACCAAAATGGCAACCCCTTAACAACCTCAGCATCCCCAGTATTTGCATTTAATCTGCCCCCTTCTTATAATAGCCAAATACATGGAATTAATCCTATGCCTAAGAATAATATGCTGGAACAGTTAAACAATTTAAAGACTAAATTAAATGAATTGTTGAAAAATAGTCTGTTCAAAATACCTATGAATATTACAAATGGTAGATTCTCTGACCCAGCTTTTGTCCACTGCAGCCCAAGATAACCCTAATATTCTTTCAACCAATAATGCTTAACATTCTTCAATGGAACATCCGTTCTCTGCGTACTACGTACAATAGAGAGGATCTACAGTTTATTTTAAATGATCAACAAATTCATATTGCATGTATACAGGAAATCTGGTTGAAACCAGATCAGCTTTGCTACATAAAAGGATATGAGATTATTAGACAGGATAGATTTGATGGTAAGGGAGGGTGTATGATACTCATACGCAAAGACGTTCCGTTTGATGTCATTGAATACAATAATAATAATAATGAATTACTTCAAATAGTTTTTGTGAGACTGGCAGACATATCAATAGGCTCGATATACAGTGTGTCCCAAAAAGTTTTATACAAATGGAGAAAAAGTTTATCTTACATTTCACAAAAAAAAACTATTCTTTATAAAAAGCTCTGCATGACTTGTAGGTCCATAATCAGGTACAAAATTTTAAAAAAATTGGCTGGAATACAGGGAAAATAAAAAATAATGATTTGGACGGAGAGCAAAATACGTTCAAACTGTAGTGGAGAAGCAAAATGTTCATTGAAATTGTGATTAGATAGCAAAAAATTATGCACACTTGTAGATTATTGATATTCCCAGATAAAAATTGATAAAGAAGGTTATCAATGTTTTATAAAACTAAATTATCTAACAATTGCTGAAGTGTTTATTTTTTAATTTTTATCTGGGAATATCAATAATCTACAAGTGTGCATAATTTTTTGCTATCTAATCACAATTTCAATGAACATTTTGCTTCTCCACTACAGTTTGAACGTATTTTGCTTTCCATCCAAATCATTATTTTTTAATTTCCCTGTATTCCAGCCAATTTTTTAAAAATTTTGTACCTGATTATGGATCTACAAGTCATGCAGAGCTTTTTATAAAGAATAGTTTTTTTGTGAAATGTAAGATAAACTTTTTCTCCATTTGTATAAAACTTTTTGAGACACACTGTATTTATTCCCAACTGCAACACTTCCTACAATGAGATTGCTAACGTACTGGGAATCTTGGATGGCCCTTATTTGATATGTGGAGATTTTAATGCTCTTCATCATAGTTGGGGATGCTCGACCAATAACAATATGTTAGCCTCTATAATTGAAAATTTTTCAATAAATGTTTTGAACGATGGTTCGCCTACTCGGTTTGAAACTCCGGGTCGACGAGGAAATGTAATAGACCTTTCAATATGCTCATCGGTAGTTCATCCTAAATGCATTTGGCAATTAGGAGAGGATTGTCATGGCAGCGATCATTTCCCAATCTTCATTAATCTCCTATCACCTCAGGTACATACTAATAGGACAAAACAAACTATATATAACATAAGAACTGGCGATTGGTTTAATTTTAAAACAACTATTAAACATAGTTTCGCTTCGTTACCCGATAATGTTAATAACTTGGACATTCTAATCAGAGACATAATAATCTCAGCAGCTAACAAATGGCTAATTAAAGAGAACAACAATAAGAATGGGACACGTTCACCTATTTGGTGGAATGTACTATCGCTGCAAGAGAGAGAAAAGCTTGCATAAGAGAATACAAAACTAATAAAAATTTGGACAGTTATCTGAACATTAAGAAAAAATGTGCGGAAATAAAGAGACTTCTAAAGCAGAAGAAAAGGGAGAGTTTTCAAGAGTTCTGCAACTCCATAAACCCAGACATACCTATATCCTGCATTTGGAAGAAGATCAGACAATATCGAGGAATTTTTAGTCAAAATTCTAAACGTAAGGCTCTTTCAGTAGAATGGATCTAATGCTTTCTTGACATGTTAACACCAGATTCAGTGGAGTACTTCAGTCAACTTAATAAAGAGAATTTCGCAGTCAATTATTTCCTATCGGCCCCTTTTACACTGGAGGAAATTGAAAGCACTATACAGACTTTCAAGGCAACTACACCCGGTCCCGATAACATCCATTACAAAATGATCTCTAATCTACCCAGGAATGCAAAAGGTGTCTTATCCTGGATTTTTAATAACTTTTTGTAGGGACAGAAAATACCTAGTGAGTGGAAGGTAGCGAGGATAGTATCGATTCTGAAACCTGAAAAACCTATAGGCATCTCAACATCATACCGACCAATATGTCTAGCATCATGTTTACTAAAAATTCTGGAAACAGTTATAAAAAACAGAGTAGAGTGGTGGCTTGAAAACAACGGTTTACTTCCTAAGAGCCAAATAGGTTTTAGGAAAGGATACTCGTGTAGAGACGGTGTTCTACATTTAATAATGGAAATCTTCAGAGCTTATGGAGAAAGAAAATATTTGGTGGCATCGTTAGTTGACATAAAGTCAGCTTACAACAACGTTAACTGGGATATCCTTCAAGATCGATTAAGGAATATAGGCTTAACCTATGACTTAAGCAATCTAATAATGAATATAGTCAGAGAACGTTCATTCTACGTTCTAAGTTGTGTTGATAAGGTCATTGGTCCTAGATTGTCCTCGAAAGGGCTCCCTCAAGGGTCGGCGCTAAGTCCTCTATTATTTAATATATACACCCATATTTTGGAAGCTGAAATACCGGCCCACACTAATATCTTGCAATATGCCGACGACATAGTGTTGTTTTGTTCTGGAAGTTAATTAGTGAATGCGATACAACAACTAAATGATTATTTGACAAGACTTAATGGATGGATGGAAACGAATGCCGTAGAGCTTTCTCCTACAAAAACACATATTACTATATTCGCGAGAAGAAGAATCCCCGGAAATCTTCAGAATTTGGTCATTAACAACCAAGTGATCCCGTTCACTAATGAAGTTAAATTCCTAGGTGTAGTCTTGTATCTTTTAAACAGGAGGTAGCTAAAGTTATTAAAAAAATGCTGCTCAAATATAAGAATACTACAAACCCTTAGAAGAACTTGGTGGGGAGGCCATCCTGAAACTCTACTGTTGCTATATGTATAGAACTCTGGTGAGATCTCATATTGATTACTTCTGCACTTTGATCTTTCCGCTACACAAGACCACGGTAGAAAAACTTAACAAAATTCAGTATCAAGCCCTTAGGATATGTCTGGGAGCTATGATGTCGTCCCCAACTCAAGCACTACTGGTTGAGGCAGTTGACCCACCACTGGAACTCCGTAGAAAGTGGCTAGCGGGTAAATACCTGTTAAATTTAATGAGCATCAGCAGTAACCCACTACTGGACAGAAGCGCTGATTTAAGTAGAATAGCTAGAAACAGTACCCTTTGGAGGAGATTTCCAGTGCCTATTTAATGGTCCAATCTTTCAATGAGTTAGCTGAGGTGCAAACCAAAATTCAAGCTTCCCCTAAACTTCCCTGTTATCAATTTAAATTCGAAGTACAATATAGAATGATCCAAATAGAGTCAACTTTCGGGAAAAAATATGGTCTGCATTTACTACCCAATGAATTTACTGAAAAAGTTTTCCAAGTAGTTACTAGAGCACGATGGCCACAACACTCAAAGATTTTCACCGATGAAAAATATTTTTTAGTATATGCCCAACTATTCCTAGAGAACCGTGGTTTTCGAAACTAGGTATATCGAGATATTTAGTCTCTACTGTGAATAGAGTTAGATTTAACCATTCTTTGACATATGCCCATCTAGATAAATGAAATAATAATAATAATAAAAGAAACTGTGACATGCTCTGTAATAAGTTAATAAGCATGGGGGTGGGGTACAAGCTCCATGGAACATCATGTGTTTGGTACAAAAGCCACGTAGAAAGGTCCTTGAAATTCTAGGACAGTTTTTGATTGCCTCTAACATAAAACTGTAGTAAAGAAAGGTTAAATCTGATAACTTATGCATGGGTTAAAACTTTCGCCTCTTAGCTTCCTCCTTTTGCTATGTAAGGATTGATTAGTTTGTCTTGATATACTTCTCTAATCTATTACAGCATTTTGTGTACCGCCCGTGGCCCATTTCTGTGTCGCTGCAATGGGCCCTGCAGCTAGAAGAGTGTCTCTCTTCCTTAAATCCTATGAAGTACAACAATAAAATTTAGTGAACATTTTAAGTAGCGACATCTTTCGATCGCTTTTTGACCTGACATTGCAGTAGGATTGAAAAATTGAAGCCCGTTCGCTACATAACAGCTACATAATAAGTCATCTCAAGAAGGCGGCCTTGCTTGCTGTCAAAGCATATGAGAATTTCAAAAAAAAATTGTGCAAATCGGTTTTGATTACAGCGGATTCCTCGAGCAGGCTCTGTACAGCTATTTCAAGCCTAGTTGGGCCTTCGTCAGCAAAACCGTAGCTCGAGAATTCCACTGCAAACCAAACCGATCTGTCCTAGGTTATTCGCCATTACGATGTTAAAGTAATGAACATTTTTCGATCGCTTTTTGACCTGACATTGCAGTAGGATTGACAAATTGAAGCCAGTTAGCTATACAGGGTGTTAATAAAAAAACTGTACACCGTTTGGCAGGTGATAGTAGAGATCAAAACAAGAAAAAAATTCTAATAAACCGATATTCAATTCTCAATACAGGGTGTCCACGCCATGTGTTCACTCTTCTAGAATTTTTATTTTTTACATAAAATTCGGGAGTGATAAATTAAATAAAAAGTGGAATTTTCCGACATACCACTGGCCACCGTAGAACTTACGGTTTCGCTGGAAGTGATATCAACTTTCTTATTTTAAATGAAACGCCCTGTAAATTTTTACATATTTGGAATATTAAGATCATTGTGAGTCGGAATATGTATAACTTGGTAATTTTGGTTTCCATGACAACGAACAAAATTTTTTTTGTTTTTCAGTATGCAAAGCTATGTATGATGTATTCTCGTTCTAATGCGATCAAGTAATTCGAGAAAGCAACTTCTTTGGTTGCACTTTGGTTTATTAACATTTTTACAGCATGTGAAATTTTCATTAGGTCCTAAATTTTTTTTAATGGAATTTCTTGCGTTTTTAGCATAGTTTAATAAAACATTTTTTAATACGCTGATACCAAATAGAGGGTTATTTTTTAAATTCTTTATCAACTTTTGCAATGAAATTTGGGATGGCATGTTGCAGCTTAACTGAAAAAATAAGCCATCGCCGGTATACAAGTGTTAATATAAAAACTTTACATACTTTAGCACGTAATAGCAGAGAATAAAACAAAAAAAATGTAATAAACCCAGGTTCAATATTCAATGATATTTGAAGTATGGTTTAATTAAAAAAGAATCAAACAATCAATAGCGAATTTAACACCCTAAAATTATCACAGAAGATGTTCGAACTTTGTTTACAACAGCAAGGACGAACTGTCGTCCTTGCTGTTGTAAACAAAGTTGCAGTCGCCATCGAAGAAACTCGCGTACTTGATTGAAAGCAACTTGATTTTTCAGTTGCTGACAAGCGTTTACAACTCTCTGCCAAAGTTCATCTTCTTTATTAATTTCTCTGGCATAAACAGTGTCTTTTAAATAAGTTCCGTTTAAAAAAATAATAATTTACGACCTAATGAAAATTTCACATGCTGTAAAAATGTTAATAAACCAAAGTGCAACCAAAGAATTAGCTTTCTCGAATTACTTGGTCGCATTAGAATGAAAATACACCATACATAGCTTTGCATACTGAAAAACAAAAAAAATTTTTTTCGTTGTCATGGAAACCAAAATTACCAAATGATACATATTCGGACTCACAATGATCTATAGATTCCAAATATGTAAAAATATACAGGGCGTTCCATTTAAAATAAGAAAGTTGATATCACTTCCGGTGAAACCGGAAGTTCTACGGTGGCCAGTGGTATGTCGGAAAATTCAGCTTTTTATTTAATTTATCCCTCCCGAATTTTATGTAAAAAATAAAAATTCTAGAAGAGTGAACACATGGCGTGGACACCCTCTATTGAGAATTGGATATGGGTTTATTAGAATTTTTTTCTTGTTTTGACTTCTACTATCACCTGTCAAGCGGTGTACAGTTTATTTATTAACACCCTGTATAATAAGTCATTCCATGCAAGGCGGCCATGCTTGCTGTCAAAGCATATGAGAATTTTAAAATTTTTTTGTGCAAATCGGTTTTGATTACAACGGATTCCTCGAGCAGGCTCTGTACAGCTACATGATCCTCTGTTGGGTGGATCAATGAACATTTTCCAGCATTTCCGCATTAATCATGGCAAATGCGTTAGGATGCAGAGGATACCGAGGATACAGTTGTATGAAGAACAACACGGCCAGCATTTCGAACATTTATTAAATTAATTGTTAATTTTATTTTTAGTGTAAAATCATATTGTTTATTAATGATTTAATTATTTCAGTAATGTACATAAAATAAACAATTCAAATGATAATGTTCATTTCTAACAAACTAAAAACTTAAAATCAGATTGAATACAACTTTTTAAAATAATTTTCAGTTAAAATGAACGATTTGTCATGGAAGTAATCCGTTAGAAGTCGGAATAAACGCCGCATTACAGAGTTTCGAATTTGAAGTGTCATTATGTGAGAATTCAATGTGTAACGTATACCAAACCGCATATTACTGAAAAGCTTAATCTATGATGTGTCAGAATTAATGATGGAATAATGGAACATTTCGTTCCATTTAAAAAATTAGAGTAAAATAGACATTCGAGTTATGATTCACCCTGTGACCTATTTTTAAAAAGAACATTGTTTTTTACTGGCAACAAGTCATGTAATATTCCTATAAAATTATAAAATAAAATTTTAATAAACAACGTATCTACAGCGTATCAAAACATACCGTATTTTTACGTTTAAATGCCAATATCTCGAAACATTTAGGTACGTAATCGTCTATAAAAAATTGTTCCATTTTTAAAGGCGAATCAGATGGGCTCATAATATACTGGGTGTTCCATTTAAAAAAACATAACTTTGGGTTGGCACATCCAGACGAAACATTCTGTATAATTGTAACTAATTTTAAATCATGCAGCTATATCTCATTTAAGTCTTAGCACACACAGATTTTAAGAATATGCAATAATAAAGTCGCTATCTTCCGATTACGCACTATTGGCCCACCCTGTATTTTTTTAATTTTAACTGCCTTCCTCATCACATCTTAACAATTTTATTAAGGTAGTATGTTGCTAAAAGTTTAAATTATTTACCTATGCTATCATTTTGATCAAAAGTATAAAATTCTAATTTTTATTCCAAAAATTGTATTTTTTGTCTCATTGTGGCCCACCCTCCCCTAATCAAAATTTAAAAACTTTCAAATTAATATTAAATATTTCTTAGTTAATGCGAATAATGGGCCTCGTAAAAATGTACAGGAAAAAAAAAACTTACCACTTTCCCACAGATCTTGCAGAAAACTTCTTCTTTTTCCAAAGTTAGCTCTGGATGATTTTTATTCCACACAGACACAAGACAAGGATTGGCCTTCGGCATTTCCAATTTTATTAGTGTGTACGCTAGGATTGCAAAAAAACAATGCTTGCAAAATTTTAAATTATTCAAGACTAGCTATAAAAGGGGTGGGGTGTCATATCAGATAAGCCGACACATCTGCAGGCCCCATTCTTAAGAATGGAGAACTACCAGAGACCGTAATAAACTAATAAAGTAATATAGTAACGGCCACCCGGCGACTACGACACTAAACATTTCAATTAATGAAGGTGTAAGTCACGACCAAATAACTTAGTTAGGAAACAACCAAAATAACAGGAAAGTGGTCAAGTTGGACGATAAATAAAAGAGATTTGCTCCTTTGTTTAAATACTTAATATTTCGTTGGAATTTCCAACTTCTTCAGGTTTACTACGGTCAAGAAAAAACAGTCACTTGATGTTAATAAAATACAAACACAAAACTACTTACAACTGGAGACCTGAGAGTGGTCAACAAACTTTTCATGATTTAGACAATGATTAACACATTAAAATTGTAAAAACGTTAATTTAAGAACAAACGTGTACAGAACAAAAATGGTGGACGGACAAAGTGAACTTATTCTGACAACCATGGTTGCCAACCTACCTGGTACAACACAAGCTTACCAACTACGTATTCTTTATTAAATTTAAAATGTTAGAGTAAAAGTTACTTAAGTTATCAATATCTGTTCTGTAATTCACGGATTGTTCATCTTCCTGAATGTATATCATTTCTAGAAAGAGTCTGTTTTTTAAATTATTTTCAAAAGTTAAAATTTTAGTCTTTTCAAAATCAAAATGATGATCACTTTTGTGTTTAGCTATTCGATTTTTAAGCCATTGGGCAGTTTGTCCAATGTAGTTCTTTTGACAGTGGCTACAAGGTATGGAGTACACTAAGCCACTATTGAAATGAAAAGGTGACACGTCCTTTGTTCTCGAAAATAAATTTTTAATGGATAAAGTATTGTATTGAACAACATTCAGAAATTGAAAATCCCTGAACACACTAATAACTCTATTACTTAACATTTGTATATGAGTTAGCTTTCTAAATTTAATGTCGCTATTATCCTGAGGATTAGGAGTTGGTAGATTGAGTTGAATCAGTTTATTAACAATCGATTGAGGAAAACCATTATTTATAAATAATTGAGATAATTTAATCAAATTGTCGTTAATGTAATCAGGATGTGAAATGTATTTCATCCTATTCCTCATGGACACAACCACATTGAATTTTTGCCTGATAGTGTGGCTAGAATGGAAGTTAATATATCTTCCTGATGCTGTCGGTCTCTGGTACCAGTTTAGTCTAACACTCTGATCATTCATTCTAATCACTTTAGTGTCCAGAAAGGGAACATTATTTTCTTGTTCAGATTCAACCGTAAATTGAAGGTTTTGATTGAAACTATTGAAATTGTCCAGAGTGCCTTGTACCCTGTCACCAGGAACCGACATAATCAGGTTGTCTACATATTTATAAATAAAGGGTAAAGTGAAATCTAATTTACCAATAGCAAATTCAAGCAATCTGTCCATGACAATCAGGGCCAAAATTGGACTTATCGGATTACCCATCGGTACACCAACTTTTTGTAAATAGACCTTATTGTTAAATGTGAAATAATTGTTATCAAAAATAAACTTTAACAGAATTATAAATTGTTCTTGTGTGAAATTACAGTGAGTTTCTATTCTTTTCCAATCTTCTTTAATAACCTCAATAACTAAATCTATTGGTATATTGTAATGATTCGCCGACAGCAGCCGGCGTTCGTCTGTCTCTTGCATCATCGCCGACGCGCCTTAGACCAGAAATTTCGGTCGCTCCGATATCACGTCAGCGGAGGAATCAACCCTAGACTTCGTCGCACACTCGAATGTTCGAGAAAAACAACCCCGGCTTATATAAAAATGCACGCGGCCGGAGAGTGGAACAGTTCGAATGGAATTCATCGTTGGGAAGTTCGGCGTTAAAGTCGCGTCATAAAATTTCGCTCGGCTGTTAACATAAATTAGGATTAAGTTTTGTAAATTTTCTAGTGTTAAATGTTAATGTTAATTAGTTGCTTTATTTAATAAATTAGTTATTAACTGTTTCGTGTTTTGTTTTAAAATAAAAACTAATAGAACCTTTAAAATCGTTACATTGGTGCCAGGTGTGCGGTTCATGAAAATAAATAAACAATTAAAATTGAATTAAATTTAAACAAATTATTAAACAAAGTGCAGTGTCCGAAAAAGAAAAAACAATGGCTTCAAAGAAAGTGTTGTTAAAAGAGTTAAAAGTGACCGAATTAAAAGCCGAATTAGAAGAGCGCGAATTGGAAATCTCCGGAAAGAAATCGATTCTGCAAGAGAGACTACACCAAGCGCTACTAGAAGCAGGAGAGGATCCAGAAGCCTTTCTATTTGAAATCTCGGGCGGTCCTGCAGATTTAAGTAAGATATTCAAAGATGAATTGCTGGAACAATCCAGAAGCTTGGACGAGAAATTTCGAGAACAATCTGGAAATTTGGAAGCTAAATTAATGGAACAATCTGGAAATTTGGAAGCTAAATTAATGGAACAATCTGGAAATTTAGAAGCTAAATTAAAGGAACAATCCAGAAGTTTCAAAGAGGAATTGCAAAATAAATTGTTGGAACAATCCGGAAATTTAAAAGACGATCTAGATAAATTAATGGAATACTCTAGAAACACGGAAGAAAACGTGAAAATTTTAGAAGAGAAACTTGAAAATAAATTAATACAACAGTCGAGAAATCTGAAGGATGAATTTCCAGAGCAATCAAAAGGCCTCGAGGATAAACTAGTAGTAAAAATAACGGAGGAGACAAGAAATCTGCAGGAAAATGTCGAAGAAATACTATTCCAGCAGGATAATAAAATTAAGAATCTCGAGCAAATCATGGGAGGGTTGCGAGTGTTCGGGGATCCGTCAACAGCAGGAATGCCAGAAAATAATGAGACCCAAACTGTGGTAGGACCAGCGGAAACTTCTAAATTGAAAATAAAACCACCAACGTTCGATGGGAAGTCTTCTTGGCCTAACTACTTCAAACAGTTTGAAGCTGCAGCAAAAGCGAACGGATGGACGGCCAGTGAAAAGGCCACTTCGTTAATTGTGGCCTTGAGGGGGGACGCTATCGATGTGCTACAAATGATGCCGCTAGAGGAACAAGAAGACTTCAACAAGCTGGTGAACCGGCTGGAGATGCGTTACGGCCAGGCGCATCTGACAGACGTGTACCATGCGCAGCTGAGAAACCGTTACCAGAAATCCGGAGAGAGTCTTCAGGAATTCGAGGCTGATGTAGCGCGCCCAGCCCGGTTGGCATATCCTGCAGCTCCTGATGATTTCCTGCAATGTTTGACGCTGCAGACCTTCGTGGTTGGAATCCGTGATCCGGACAATCAGCAGGCATTGAGAATGTCCCACCCTAAGACATCCAAGAACGCATTGGCCTACGCCTTGGAATACGAGGCGGCGAAGCGAGTTTCAAGAGGACACGTCAAGGTACGGGCTGCCATGGACTCCCAAGAAGAAGAACCCGCCAGCGTCCAGGTGCGATCTGCTGCAGAGGAGCGGCCCAAGGATTATACCACCACAGAGGATGTTCGCCGCATTGTGGAACAAGTCTTGAGGCAGAAGAATCCTCTGGTGTGTTGGAATTGCCAGGAAGAGGGACATGTTCGCAGGCGGTGTCCCAAGGCCAGGCAGGAGCCTTCACGAAGGAAGCCACAGGGAAACTAAGCCGGGTCGGTGCAGAGGGGCAAACGTCGACCCGTATTCAAAGGCCCCCAAAGACAAAAGTCACGAAAGTGATAGCCCTGCGGCAATTAACCAGCAGTATCTTCGTGGATGCCACCATTGATGACATCCCTCACACCATGTTACTGGATACGGGTGCGACGAAGACTATCTTAAGACCCGACGTTATCACATCATCAAAACGCACCGAGCCGACTAAATGGAGACTGAGGACAGCAACCGGAACATCAGCCACTGTCCATGGTGAAGTTGAGGTGACTATTACAATTGGATCGACGCCCATCAAGCACCGTGCGCTGGTAGCGGAAATAGAGGACGAGGAGATTTTGAGCATGGACGTCATGTGTGCCCATGGATTCCAATTGGATCTGAAGCGTGGCGTGATGGCGGTTAACAACGAGGAGTTGATTCTACATCAACGAGAGGACGTGGTTGCTCGAGTTGTTCTCGCCGAAGATGTCGTATTGCCCAGCAGAACTGACGTTATAGTCGACGGAAACCTGAATGGCGCTTTCCAAGATGGGCAAGTCATTATGGTCGAACCTAATACTGACGATCAAAAGATTGGAAGAGGAGTTCTCGTTGGGAAAACGTTGTTGACAGCAAAGAAGGAAATACCAGTCCGCCTAATGAATGTGAACTGTTTCCCCGTCAACGTCAAGAGAGGAACGATCTTGGGAAGCTGCGCCATGGTGTCCTCCATTTCCCGCCAAATAGAATCAAACGTACAAGAGACGAAAGTCCCGAAGAAGTTGTTGGAAATGGTCATGTCGACGACCCAGGAATTGACTCCAGAGCAAAAGTCAAAAGCAAAGAATCTGATCTGTCGCTATCAAGATGTGTTCGAGGTAGAAAATTCACCTAAGGGAAGAACCGACATCGTCAAACACAAGATAGAGACAGGAGAAGAGAGACCCATCCGTCAAGTTCCAAGGAGGTTACCATTGGCGAAGCGTGAAGAAGCAGAACGCATTATTCGCGAGATGGAAAAAGATAATGTGATTGAGCCATCAAGCAGCCCATGGGCGTCACCGGTGGTGCTTGTGAAGAAGAAGGATGGGTCCACACGGTTCTGCGTAGACTATCGATTGCTCAACAACATCACCAAAAAGGATAGCTATCCTTTGCCACGGATCGCTGACACCCTGGACACCCTGGCTGGTTCAAAGATCTTCTCGACCTTGGATCTAAAAAGTGGTTATTGGTAAGTGGAACTAGCGCCCGAAGATCGAGAAAAGACGGCGTTTTCCCTTGGTATGGGTCTATGGCAATTCACGGTGATGCCGTTCGGGTTATGTAATGCCCCAGCGACATTTGAGAGGCTGATGGAAACGGTTCTGAAGGGTCTGTCCTGGACAACGTGCATGGTATACCTGGACGACACAATTGTGGTGGGGAAAACTTTCGACGACCATCTGAAGAACCTGGAAGGAGTGTTCCAGCGACTTCGCGGAGCTGGACTAAAGCTTAGTCTCAAGAAGTGCCACCTGTTCCAGAAGGAAGTTAATTATCTAGGCCATATTTTTAATGGGAATGGAATCGCCGTGGACCCAGTGAAGATTCAGGTCGTGAAGGACTGGCCAACTCCCAAGAATAAACACCAGATAAGGAGTTTCCTAGGCCTATGCACTTACTATCGTCGCTATGTTCCCGGATTTGCGGACATCGCTAAGCCGTTAACAAAACTCACCGAAGAAGGTCGTCCGTTTGAATGGGACCAACATTGCCAAATTAGTTTTGAACAACTAAAACAGTACTTGATAAGTGCTCCTATTCTAAGTTACCCTCTCCCGGAAGGCAAGTTCATCGTGGACACTGACGCTAGCAATGTTGGTATCGGTGGCGTACTGTCCCAGATACAAGAAGGGCAAGAGAAGGTGATTGGCTACTTCGGTAAAGTCCTGTCAAAGCCGGAACGAAATTATTGCGTCACTAGAAGGGAATTGCTAGCCGTGGTAAAGTCCATAGAACATTTCTACAAGTACTTATATGGCAGACACTTTCTCCTGAGGACGGACCATGCCCCTTTAAAATGGCTCCTCCGATTCAAGAATCCTGAAGGACAAGTCGCACGATGGATCGAACGACTTCAGGAATACGATTTTGAAATCCAGCATCGGGCCGGAACTAGCCATAGAAATGCCGATGCTTTGTCAAGAAGACCTTGTGCCGAAGACTGTAAGCACTGTAGTCGGCTGGAGGAGAAAGTGGCCACGACTGCGAGGACGGCCATCGTAGACGACAAATGGCAAGGTCAAGAACTGCGACGAGACCAGGAGAACGATCAGGATTTGAAATTGGTGCTGGAATGGAAAAGTAGGGAGGCAAGGCCTACTTGGGAAGAGATAGCACCGTGTGCACCATCCGTAAAATCGTACTGGGCGCAGTGGGACTCCATAGTGCTGGATCATGGTCTTCTGAAACGAACCATCGAGAACCAGGAGGGCACGGAACAAAAGACACAGTTACTGATTCCCAAGAATAGGGTGCCGGAAGTTCTGAGGGAACTTCACGATGGAACTTCGGGAGGGCATATGGGAATCAAAAAGACTATGGAAAAGGTGCGCGAGCGATTCTACTGGGTGAACTGCAAGGAAGACGTAAAGGACTGGTGTAGGAAATGCGTAGTCTGCGCAGCCAGTAACGGCCCCCACAGACGAGGCAAGGCTCCCATGAAACAATATAACGTGGGAAGTCCTTTCGAAAGAATTGCCATAGATGTAGCCGGCCCATTTCCACAAACGAATAGTGGAAATAAGTACATCGTCGTGGTGATGGACTACTTTAGCAAGTGGGTTGAAGCATACGCCCTACCAAACCAAGAGGCGATGACTATTGCTGAAGCCCTTGTCCGTGAATGGATCAGTCGATATGGCGGGCCCATGGAGCTCCATTCAGATCAAGGAAGGAACTTCGAATCGGCTTTGTTTAAGAACGTGTGTATTCTGCTCGGCGTCCGGAAAACTAGAACTACTGCACTTCACCCGCAGTCGGACGGAATGGTGGAAAGATTCAACAGAACCATCAACCGACATTTGTCCAAAGTCATCTCCGATCATCAGAGAGACTGGGACACGTATATTCCCCTTTTTCTATTGGCATACCGTTCGTTCGTTCATGAGACAACAGGAGAGACACCAGCGAAAGTAGTATTTGGGAGAGACCCAAGGCTGCCCTGCGACCTGAAGTTCGGCGTGAAGCCCGGTGAGGTTCCTGCCGACGAAGACTACTATATTGCCTTTAAAGAAATTTAAAGGCAATATAAATATTTACCACCTGATTCTAATTTCTATTAGACGATAAATGAACTCGGTGTCGTAATGGCTCAGTGGTCTGAGCGTCTGGGGCCAAACCAGAAGGGCTCGAGTTCGATTTTCGATTGCGGCGGAAAAATTTTTCCGCCAAAAAATTTGTTAGTGTTATTTGTAATTTTTCAATTTAAACTAATAGAACCTTTAAAATCGTTACATTAGTGAACAGTGGATGTGTTTTATTGCAAATGTCCTACTCGATGTAGAACAAGTAGAATCGTTTAACCAATAAAACGTTTTGCTGGATAAGAGTGGATATGACAAGACAAGTTGGCGCTGAACATGCGCTGAAATGTGGCTGAAATTTAAATTTTGTAAAAGGACAGAAAAAAATACCCCTGCCCGTGACAACCTTTAACAAATTTATTGTGACGATGAGTACTAACAGATATATCCTGGATGATGGGTAGGAGCTGGTACCAATTGATGACAATATTAAGAAACACTTTTCATTTCACCGGTATTTGTCACTTTCATGACTGAACCTAACCAAATATTTTTTGACTCTACTTTTTACTCCACCATTAGGGAAGGAGTGGAAATCTGGAGTGAAGGGTGAAAAATTTCACAATAAAACGCATAGAATGATCATTCCGGAATCAGAATGGTGCCAATAAAACGCGCCCAAATAATGATACCACATCTAAAGAAATTAATACATAATTTTGTGGAAGTGTAATATTTTTCATTTTGTCGACAAAAGCAAACGTATCTTGTATATTATAATCAGTTTTTTTGCTGAAGGCTTCTTTTAAGATGTTAGATAAAAATTTCGCCAAATTGTAAGTTGTGGAACCGATACTACTCACAATAGGTCTCAGGGGAAAGTCCGGCTTATGAATCTTTGGAAGGTAATACAATTTAGGTAAAATTGAGTTGTAAATAATGAGTTTTTTGCAAGTTTCCGTGTCTAAGTTATTTTTAAGTTTGATTTCATTAATAAGCTTATTAAATTTATTTTGTATCGTAATAGTGGGGTCTTTATCAACGGCTAAATATGCATCATCTCCCTCTAGAAGTTGTTGGACTTTGTCGTTGTAGTTTGTCACATCCATTAGTACAGTCACATTACCTTTATCAGCTTTCAGGACATAGATTTGGGGGTTGTTCTTAAGAAACAATTTCGTTTTGTTGTAAATTTCCTCATAACCTGTCGGTCGTTCTTCTTTGTGTAAGTAATTTGTGACTATGTTTGTGACTCTAGCTCTAACGATGTTTTTTTCTTGTGCAGGTATTGTATCTACTATGTTTTCAACCTCAGCGAGGAAACGATACAAATTAGCAGTTGTTTTGTTGGGGAAATACTGAATTTAGGTCCAAAAGATAAAAAGTCAGATATATCACCCGGGACTACTGTTCCTGAAATGTTTTTAATCCATTTGCTGTTATCAACAAAAAGTTTTTTCTTTTATAGAATTTGAACTTTTAAATTTTGAAACTTTCTGATGTTTTTGCTTTTTATATAGTTAAATCTCTTATTAAAAGCTATTTGTAATCTGACTTGAAATTCGTTAAATATTAAGTACTTAAACAAAGGAGCAAATCTCTTTTATTTATCGTCCAACTTGACCACTTTCCCGTTATTTTGGTTGTTTCCTAACTAAACATTTCAGTCAACTGCAAAAATAAGACAGGCGATTTTTTTTATTCTTGCTTACCTCATTCTGATAAAAATTAATTATTGATATTGTGAAAATATGTCGATATTATGTTCGAAATGTAGAAAATATGCATTTTAGGCACGAAAACCGAAAATATGCACTAGACCATCAGTTTATGCAAAATATGTCATTTTTTTATACTGCCAATCTAATTATCTTAGTGAAGTATCCTAAATTTTACATTGATATTCCTAATAATAAAAAAGATGCTTTTTACATAAAATCCGAACTTTAGTTATAACATCCATATAATCTGTATGGTATTGTGTTTATTTTCAGGTTTCTCAGTATTCTAATAAATATATTGTAATGATTTGTCGACACCAGCCGGCGTCAGCCGGTATATAAAATGCACTCGGCCGGGAGTGAGCCACAGTTCGGGAAGAATTCGGCATTAGAAAGTTTCGCATTAAAGTTTCGCGTTAGATTTTTCGCTCGGCTGTTAAAATAAATTAGATTTAAGCTTGTAAATTATTTAGTGTTTAATTTAGTGTTAATTAGTTTGCTTGTGAATAAATTAGTTTATTAACTACATATTTCGTGTTTTGTTTTTAAATAAAAATTAATAGAGCCATTAAAATCGTTACAGTGGTGTCAGGTTTATTAGGTTCGTGGAAATAAATAAACAATTAAACTAAATTTAATTTAAACAAATTAATATACTGGGTCGGCCTAGTCACCACTGGCTATGCATTTACCGTGAGTAAATGAAGGATAGAATAGTAGAAAGCGCATGAGTAAACGAAATAGCTACATTAATCGACGTTGCCGATTGATAACGCGGCTCCGGCGTGCTCCGGTCTCAGCATTCCTGCCTTCGCACGTAATGTAATATCTCCATTTCATTTCCACACAAGTTTCAATGAGCCTCTCCTTCATTTACTCACAATTAAGCGTATACCTAGTCTTAGTCAGGCCGCTCCGGTACAAAGTGTAGTGTAAAAAGAATGGCTACAAAGAAAGTGCTGCTGAAAGATTTAAGTGACAGAATTAAAAGCCAAAGGAGTAGAACGAGAATTGGAAATCTCCGGAAAGAAATCGATTTTGCAAGAGAGACTTCACCGAGCGCTACTAGAAGCAGGAGAGGACCCAGAAACCTTTCTTTTTGAAATCTCGGGCGGTCCTGCAGATTTAAGTAAGATATTCAAAGATGAATTGCTGGAACAATCAAGAAGTTTAGACGAGAAATTAAAAGAACAATCTGGAAATTTCAAGGACGAATTGCAAAATAAATTGATGGAATAATGTGGAAATTTAGAAGCTAAATTAAAGGAACAATCTGGAAATTTAGAAGCTAAATTAAAGGAACAATCTGTAAGTTTGGAAGATAAATTAAAGGAGCAATCCAAAAGTTTCAAAGATGAATTGCAAACTAAGTTACTGGAACAATCCGGAAATTTGAAAGACGATCTAGATAAATTAATGGAATATTCTAGAAACACGGAAGAAAACGTGAAAATTTTAGAAGAGAAACTTGAACATAAATTAATATAACAATCGACAAATCTGGAAGCTAAATTGCTGGAACAATCTAGAGACTTAGACGAGAAACTTTTAGAACAATCAAAAGGGCTGGAAGATAAACTAGTGGTGAAAATATCAGAAGAGACAAGGAATCTGCAAGAAAATGTGGAAGAAATACTATTTCAGCAGGATAACAAAATTAAGAATCTCGAGCAAATCATGGCAGGGTTGCGAATGTTCGGGGATCCGTCACCAGCAGAAATACCAGAAAATAATGAGGCCCAAACTGTGGTAAGACCAGCGGAAATTTCTAAATTGAAAATAAAACCACCGACGTTCGATGGGAAGTCATCTTGGCCTAACTATTTCAAACAGTTCGAAGCGGCAGCAAAGGCAAACGGATGGACGGCCAGTGAAAAAGCCACTTCGTTAATTGTGCACGGTTCGTCTGAATACAACTTTACTTTGAAAAAAATGTCCATGTTTAATTTATGTTTTTATCAAATTATTATAACAGTCTTCTTTATTAAAAAATATTAACCTTGAAATCTTTGTACGACGATTTTTTTTTTAATCAAGATTTAAATATTTCAGAAATATCCAGCTCTTTTATGTATTTCACAAATTGTATACAGGGTGTCCCGTGACGTAATGTCACCACTTCACCTACGTGATTATCAATTCAAACTAAGTAAAAAACTCTAATAAAGTTTTGTTCTAAAGTAAACCGTTTCAAAAATACTGAGTGTTTAATGTTTAATTTTTTATGTTTTAAAATTTTAAAGTTCATCAAATCATTTATCCGTTCACCTTATAATCAATTCATACTAAAAAAAAACTCTAATAAAACAAACCGTTTTTCAAGAATACAACGTATTTTGTAATTTTCAAACTTTATCTCAAAAGGTGTTCAAAGCAAACTAGACCTCTTTTGAAACGCGCTAGAATGTGTTTAGCAAAGAACGGAGGTCATTTCGAACACCTTTTGAGATAAAGCTTAAAAATTCTGAAAATTACAAAACACGTTGTATCCTTGAAAACGGTTTATTTTATTAGAGTTTTTTTTTAAGTTTGAATTGATTATTAGGTGAACGGATACATGATTAGATGAACTTTAAAATTTTAAAAAATAAAAAATTAAACATTAAACACCCAGTATTTTTGAAACGGTTGACTTTAGAACAAAACTTTATTAGAGTTTTTTACTTAGTTTGAATTGATTATCACGTAGGTGAAGTGGTGACATTACGTCACGGGACACCCTGTATAAAAAAATTAATAACCAAACAACAATCATTATGTATTTGTATGCTAACAGTACAATATTTCAGCTTAGAAATGATCCTGTTGTAGAATCTTACGGGGTTCAAAATTTTGACGGAAAATCAGGATGAGTTTTTGGGACTTCATATCTCTCATACACTTTCTTAAAATCTGCGTCACATAGCAATCAAATTGAGAATAAAGGATTGTTCTATGTTTTTATGTCAGTGTAATGACAGTCCGAAATTTTCTGTCCGCAGATGTACAGTTGCGGAATTTAAAAAAGCATACTTACACTCAAAACGTTTCGCTGTGAGCTTGCTTTTGTTTGAAATTATTTTCGCTTTATTTTATAAGTCAAAATCATTCTCAAAGTGACAGACCGACATTAACATGCCGCATTTAAGTTTACCCGAGAAACGCAAATAACTATATACATTATTGAAGAAGGGTGGTAAGTAAAAAGATTACCCGAAAGATTTGGGGTTAATAAAAGCACCATAGTTTTTTTCTTGACTCCTAAAAATGAAAGTGACCTGATTTAATTATTTATCAGTGTTTATGTCAATCAGACAGAGGTCTATTTACTATTCTAATATTGCAACATAAAGCCTAAAAACTTGTATGTTTTTTTAAATTCCGCAACAGTATATTATTTACACTTGTATTAAAAAAATTCTAAATAAAACTGTGACTTGCGATTTTTATTTTTTTGACATTTCATTGAAATTTCAAAGACATTTCATTCTTTTTTTAATGTGAAATTTCATTTCATGTCTTGTTGAAAAGTTTCATATTAAAAATAATGAAATTTCCGCGCTTCTTTCAAAAGAATTTTTTTTCTGAAATTTCCATGTCCCTACACGGAACTCTTAGCGGCAATTTGAGTGGAGGGACGATAGCCGTACGATAGAGTACGATAACCGTTGTTTCCACTGCAGGTCAATAAGGGCGAGGTTAGGACGCAGAGGTCACGATTCTAATGGCCATCACTGTACAACGGGAAGCCCTTCATGGAGATTCTTTTAATGGCAACTCATGTCGTTAATTGCTTTCGAAAATTGATCATTTACGTTCCATTTCTTCTATTAACTGTTTAAAATATATCAAGTGTTTATCAAGTTTAGAACCGGTTGTTAAGTTATATTTTGGTAACAACTTGGCATATGATTTTGAAAAAGCAATCGGTCAATTCCGGCAGAATTTCATTGAATTAGATATAACATGTTAACACCATGCCATATTTTACCATGTTCAAGAATTCTACAATTCTAAATGAGAACCAGTGTTAGAACAATTTAGTGAACAAGCTTTTGAAGCAGCACATGCAGATTTTAAGAAAGTGTGGGAGAACTTATCCTAATTTTCCGTCAAAATTTTTGAACTCCGTTAGATAACGGGTACATACAATAGCATTCATTTGTAAGCTGAAATGTATAGGTAGCATAGAAGTACAAAAAATTGTTGTTTGCTTATTAATTTCTTTTGTTTTGTATATACAATTTGTGAAATACCAAAAAGAGCTAGGTATTTCGAAATAACTCTTAATTAAAAGAAAACCCGTCGTACGAAGATTTAATAGTTAATGTTTTTTAATAAAGAAAACTGTTAAAAGTTGATAAAAACAAAAATTAAAGATGGACATTTTTTTAAAAGTAAAGTTGTATTCAGACGAACTGTGTGTGGCCTTGAATGGGGACGCTAGTGATGTGCTACAAATGATGCCGGCAGAGGAACAAGAAGACTTCCACAAGCTAGTGAACAGGCTGGAGATGCGTTATGGCCAGGCGCATCTGACCGAGGTGTACCATGCGCAGCTGAGAAACTGTTGCCAGAAATCAGGAGAGAGTCTTCAGGAATTCGAGGCTGATGTAGCGCGCCTAGCCCGGTTGGCATATCCTACAGCGCCTGAAGAATTCCTGCAACGTTTGACGGTGCAGACCTTCGTGGATGGAATATGTGACCCAGACAACCAGCAGGCATTGATAATGGCCCACCCCAAGACATCCCAGAACGCACTGACCTACGCCCTGGAATATGAAGTGGCGAAGCAAGTCTCAAGAGGACATGTCAAGGTACGAGCTGCCATGGACTACCAAGAAGAGGAACTCGCCAGCGTCAAGGTGCGATCTGCTGCAGAAGAACAGCATAAGGAGTGTGCCACCGCGGAGGATGTTCGCCCCATTGTGGAACAACTCCTGAGGCAGAAGAATCCGCTGGTGTGTTGGAACTGCCAGGAAGAGGGACATGTTCGTAGACGGTGTCCCAAGGACAGGTAGGAACCTCCACGAAGGAAGCCACAGGGAAACTAAGCCGGGTCGGTGCAGAAAGGTAAACGTCGACCGTATTCAAAGGCCCTCAAGGACAAGAGCCACGAAAGCAATAGCCCTGCGGCGATTAACCAGCAGTGTCTTCGTGGATGCCACCAATGATGACATCCCTCACACCATGTTATTGGATACGGGTGCGACGAAGACTATCTTGAGGCCCGACTTTATCAAGTCATCAAGACGCACCGAGCCAACTAAATGGAGACTGAGGACAGCAACCGGAACATCAGCAACTGTCCATGGAGAAGTAGAGGTGATCATTACCATTGGATCGACCTCCATCAAACACCGTGCGCTGGTAGCAGAAATAGAGGATGAAGCGATTCTGGCCATGGACGTCATGTGTGCCCATGGGTTCCAATTGGATCTGAAACGTGGCGTGATGGCGGTTAACAACGAGGAGTTGGTTCTATATCAACGAGAAGACGTGGGCGCTCGAGTTGTTCTCGCAGAAGATGTCGTATTGCCCAGCAGAACCGAGGTTATAGTCGATGCAAACCTGAATGGCGCTTTCCAAGATGGGCAAGTCATGAGAAGGAGTTCTCGTTGGAAAAATGTTGTTGGCAGCAAGGAAGAAGATACCAGTCCGCCTAATGAATGTGAACTGTTTCCCCGTCAACATCAAGAAAGGTACGATCTTGGGAAACTGTGCCATGGTGTCCTCCATCTCCCGCCAAATAGAAGTAGACGTACAAGAGACGAAGGTCCCGAAAAAGTTGTTGGAAATGGTCATGTCGACGGCCCAGGAATTGACTCCAGAACAAAAGACAAAAGCGAAGAACCTGATCTGTCAGTATCAAAATGTGTTCGAGGTAGAAAATGGACCTAAGGGAAGAACCGACATGGTCAAACACAAGATAGAGACCGGGGAAGAAAGGCCCATCCGTCAAGCTCCAAGGAGGTTACCATTGGCGAAGCGTGAGGAAGCAGAACGCATTATTCGTGAGATGGAAAAAGACAATGTAATTGAGACATCGAGCAGCCCATGGGCATCACCGGTAGTGCTTGTGAAGAAGAAGGATGGATCCACACGGTTCTGCGTAGACTATCGATTGCTCAACAACGTCACCAAAAAGGATAGCTATCCTCTGCCACGGATTGATGACACCCTGGACACTCTGGCTGGTTCAAAGATCTTCTCGACCTTGGATCTAAAGAGTGGTTATTGGCAAGTGGAACTAGCACCCGAATATCGAGTAAAGACGGCATTTTCCCTTGGTATGGGTCTATGGCAATTCACAGTGATGCCGTTCGGGTTATGTAATGCCCCAGCGACATTCGAGAGGCTAATGGAGACAGTTCTGAAGGGTCTCTCCTGAACAACGTGCATGGTATACCTGGACGACATAATTGTGGTGGGAAAAACGTTCGACAACCACCTGAAGAACCTGGAAGGAGTGTTCCAGCGACTTCGCGGAACTGGACTAAACCTTAGTCTCAAGAAGTGCCACCTGTTCCAGAAGGAAGTGAATGATCTGGGCCATATTGTTAATGGGAATGGAATCGCCGTGGATCCAGTGAAGATTCAGGTAGTGAAAGACTGGTCAATGCCCAAGAATAAACACCAGATAAGGAGTTTTCTAGGCCTGTGCACTTACTATCGGCGCTATGTTCCCGGATTTGCAGACATCGCTAAACCGCTGACAAAACTCGCCGAAGAAGGACGCCCGTTTGAATGGAACCAACACTGCCAAATTAGTTTTGACCAACTAAAACAGTACTTGATAAGTGCTCCAATTCTGAGATACCCTCTCCCAGAAGGCAAGTTCGTCGTAGACACAGACACAACTTTGGTATCGGTGGCGTACTCTCCCAGATACAAGATGGGCAAGAGAAGGTGATCGGCTATTTCAGTAAAGTCCTGTCAAAGCCGGAGCGAAATTATTGCGTCACTAGAAGGGAATTGCTAGCAGTGGTCAAGACCGTAGAACATTTCTACAAGTACTTGTATGGCAGACATTTCCTCCTGAGGACGGACCATGTCGCTTTAAAATAGCTCCTACGATTCAAGAATCCTGAAGGACAAGTCGCACGATGGATCGAACGACTTCAGGAATACGATTTAGAAATTCAGCATCGGCCAGGAACTAACCATAGAAATGCCTATGCTTTGTCGAGAAGACCTTGTGCTGAAGACTGCAAGCATTGTAGTCGTCTGGAGGAGAAAGTAGCCACGACTGCGAGGACGGCCGTTGTAGACGACAAATGGCAAGGTGAAGAATTGCGATGAGACCAGGAGAACGATCAGGATTTGAAATTGGTGCTGGAATGGAAAAGTAGGCAAGGCCTATTTGGGAAGAGATAGCACCGTGTGCACCATCCGTAAAATCGTATTGGGCGCAATGGGACTCCATAGTACTGGATCATGGTCTTCTGAAACGAACTGTCGAGAACCAGGAAGGCACGGAACAGAAGACACACTTACTGATCCCCAAAAATAGGGTGCCAGAAGTTCTGAGGGAGCTTCACGATGGAACTTCGGGAGGGCATCTGGGAATCAAGAAGACTATGGAAAAGGTGCGCGAGCGATTCTACTGGGTGAACTGCAAGGAAGACGTAAAGGACTGGTGTAGGAAGTGCGTAGTCTGCGCAGCTAGTAATGGCCCCCACAGACGAGGGAAGGCTCCTATGAAATAGTATAACGTGGGAAATCCTTTTGAGAGAGTTTCCATAGATGTAGCCGGCCCATTTCCACAAACGAATAGTGGAAATAAGTACATTGACGTGGTGATGGACTACTTTAGCAAGTGGGTTGAAGCATACGCCCTACCAAACCAAGAGGCGATAACTATTGCTGAAGTCCTTGTCCGAGAATGGATCAGTCGGTATGGCGCGCCCATGGAGCTGCATTCAGATCAAGGAAGGAACTTTGAATCGGCTTTATTCAAGAACGTGTGTACTCTGCTCGGCGTCCGAAAAACTAGAACCACTGCACTTCACCCGCAGTCGGACGGAATGGTGGAAAGATTCAACAGAACCATCAACCGACATTTGTCCAAGGTAGTCTCCGATCATCAGAGAGACTGGGACACGTACATTCCTCTTTTTCTACTGGCATACCGTTCGTCCGTTCATGAGACAACAGGAGAGACACCAGCAAAAGTGGTATTTGGGCGAGAGCCAAGACTGCCCTGAGACCTGAAATTCGGCGTGAAGCCTGGCGAAGTCTCTGCCGACGAAGACTACGTGAGCGGTCTACACAGAAAAATGGACGACATTCACAATCAAGTGCGTTACAACATACAGACAGCCAGCGACCGAATGAAGGAGCATTATGACATTAACGCTCAGAATGGGGGATACAAACCTGGAGCGCTGGTCTGGCTTTATAATCCTCAAAGACGTCGAGGTCTGTCCCCAAAATTGCAGGCATCTTGGGAAGGTCCTTACGAAGTGATGAAACGGATCAACGATGTCATCTACCGCATCAGGAAGATTCCGCATGGCAAGCCCAAAGTGATCCACTTCAACCGGATGGCTCCCTACAACGGAGAAGAAAATGAAGGGACAGTACAGAGGACGCAAGGTTCCGAAGTGAACTTCGAAACCTTTATGTCTCATCACGCCACAGGGAGTAAGGCACGATTCGGAGTGACCACAGAGAAGCAGCAAGACCTTTTTCAAGTACCACCGGAGTACAGTCTGGCCCACTGTGTGGCAGAAGACCTAAGAATATCCAAGGGTCCCGGTCTTCCGGAAGAAATTTGATCAGATCGAGGAACTCCGAAGACAGCACCCCATGGTGGGCAAGAGCCTGCAGATCATCGACACGGAAGAGGATCAAAGACAACACGTGTACTACTTAGTCACCAAGAGGACATCAAGCGGTAAGCCCAACTATCGCAACATTTGGAAAGCTTTATGGAGCCTGAGGAGACAGCTGGTAGAAGGCAAGGAAACGAAATTAGCCATTCCTAAGTTGGGCTGCGGACTAGACGGACTGGACTGGAGGGTCATGCGAAGCATGATAGAAGTCATCTTCAACGGAACGGGAATTGGAGTCCTAGTCTGCAGTCACCAACCACAGACAGCTGTCGGCAGTAAGGAAACCATGGACTGCTATTTCTTTCAGACCGGAATTTGTAAAAAGGATCCAGCATGCCGTTTTCGACATCCTCCTTCAAGGCTGTCACGAGGAACGTTCCGAGACGAAACTTTTTTAAGAAGGGGGCAGTGTAATGATTTGTCGACACCAGCCGGCGTCAGACTGTCTCTTGCGTCACAGCCGTCTAGTCGACGCACCTTAGGCGACAGCCGAGAAAGTGCTGGCGGCAGAATAAACTAGATCAGACAGCCTGTCGTCTTCCAGAAAATACGAGAACAACAGCTTCGGTATATAAAATGCACGCGGCCGGGAGTGGGCCACAGTTCGGGAAGAATTCAGTATTAGAAAGATTTTTCGCTCGGCTGTTAAAATAAATTAGATCTATGGCGGATTTCACAAATGTTACTTAAATTTAATCATCCGTTAAAAGTAAACGTTGCCGTGGTTACATGTGTTGAAGGTATAGGAATGACTATTCTTAATCGATGATTAAGGTTAAGTGACGTTTGTGAAATCCAACGTTAAGCTTGTAAATTATTTAGTGTTTAATTTAGTGTTAATTACTTTGCTTGTTAATAAATTAGTTTATTAACTATTTCGTGTTTTGTTTTAAAATAAAAATTAAAAATTAACGCCTGAACGGTTCAGTGGTAAGAGGTCCGGCCTTGCAATCGCATGGTCGTCATTTCGAACCGCACTCGGGATTTATCTTCGGGGGTGGTCGGTATCGACTTCAGGCACCCTTCAGTGTTGGGTATAAAATTCGACACTAGGGTGGGTCATTTTTGTATGGAAAAAAACGAATATTGCGTTGTTGATTTTTAATAGCAAAATTATATTGCCTTTGTATGAAAACAGTGTACTGCTAAAATTTGAAGTAAATAGCAGCTCATCTTCAGGTTGCGCTTTGCCTTGAAAATACGAATAACTTGAATATATTCTGGTAGTCATATAACATAAATGTCTCAAGGAAAATAGGGTTTTTACAATAAAATAATCATTTATTAATAATTAAAAAAATAATACAACAGAAAAATTAATGAAAATCATTCAATATTGAAATCTTTCTTGCTATCGAATTTAGGCGTTGCTGCAAGATTCGAGTTTTAATTTTATCCACCTTCTCTTGCCCTTTTAGTATACAGTTTTGATGATAACTCTGTTATTATTATTATTGCAAATACGAACTTTTCATGGTATACTATATGGCCTTTCTCGTATAATTTCAAAAATTCAAACGTAAGGCGCACCCTCTAAATATTAATTAAATTCAAAAATATTTCGTAGGTGTCATAATATCACTAAAAGACAACATAATTTTGCTATTAGGTAAGATTATCTCAATGTTTGGTTTTTCGACCCACCCTATTCGACACTGCTTCCCCTTAAAACGGCGAGAAGGTTGGAAGTAACAAAGTCATGGAACACTTTACACACACTCAAATACACTCCCGCTCCAGAGGTCCTGACAAGTCTTTGACTTAGGACCCCGTTAGGCAACCACCACAGATTAAAAAAAAAAAATAGAACCAATTGAAATCGTTACAATATGTTAAAAATAGCGAAAAACAATATTACTTTAAAAAGATTTATTAATGCTTGCAATCGTGCTAGTGTAACGTAATACAAATACAGAATCTTATATGATCTAGATTATTAAGCTTGCGATTAGTTGATGAACGAACCATCAGAGTTTAACAAGGTCAGTCGGACTGTATTCTAACGGTGCGGCCACATTAACGTTTAACGTCACGCCTAACGTGATTTTCAAAGTCTAATTTGACTAGTTTGGTGTAGTTTTTACTTGTGATATGATAATACGGAAAAGAAAACAAATTTATAACGAGTAATTTGATATTAAACTTAAGTGTAACCGCAGATTTATGTCAAATTAGATGTTAAAAATCACGTTAGGCGTTACATTAAATGCATGGTGCCCGCGGCATAAAGGAATTCCGACTGCCGTGGATGCCTTAAGCTTGCCGCACATTGAACGCAGCACAGCCGAGGATTTTGTAACACATTTGATTAAACATAACACCGCACCTTGCACACAGGAACACATCGCACAGGGACAGCAGAGAATTTTTACTCTGTCTCGGCCGTCTCCTTTGTGGAACGAATAGTTTTCCTCAGCCTCTGCAAGGATATTTTCCTATGCTGAACTCTGCTGCCCTGTCAACATATTAAACGAAATTGACAACGACGCCCGTGTACTAAACGCAGGGTTAATTAAACTTTTCAACCATATTATTTTTTCACGGTTTAATTTGCCGCAATGTATTCAGCCTCAATAGTCGATAATGCCACGCTTTCTGCTTCATTGAATGGCAGCAACTGTATCATCCATAATATGATACCACTTGTCGATCTTCTTGTCTTCACGTTTCCAGCATTATCTGTATCGCTGAATGCTTGCAGTGATCATCTTGCTTTGCTGGATAGTAAAGTCCATAATCTAAGTTTTTTTAATAGCTACATGACACAGGCACTCTTATTAAGAGTTTCTTACTTACAATTTTAAAAATCATGCAGAATCATAAATGGCATTATCTTATTAAAGAAAGATTTTTCTCCACAGAAGTTGTTGCAAAGTAAAAATCCGGAGAAAACAATAAAAACGAGCAAGTAGAAGCAGAGTAAAAGTATACTCTGCCCGCCGATAGATTGGAAAATTTCAAATGTGCTAACATATTCAAATACCCTAGAATCGAGTAACGTTAACCAATAGTATCACAAAATCTTTTAAGCGGACACTAAATCGCGCACTATACACTTTACGTTTCACCGTCGTTCGACTTCTGACGAAGCTGTCGAACGACGGTGAAACGTAAAGTGTATAGTGCGCGATTTAGTGTCCGCTTAAAAGATTTTGTGATACAAATTTCATCGGACAAGAACCAACTGTAAATGTTAACCAATAATATTACTTCGCGGGCATTTATACCAACCGCAGGCGCATGATGTGCTCACTCGATGCTACTCGATTCTAGGTTATTTTAATATGTTAGGATATTTGAAATTTTCCAATCTATCGCCGGACAGAGTGTACCACGTCTGACGGCTCGCCAGGCGGAAATAAATAGGTATAAACATGAATCTGAATCATGTTTGTAAACTATCAAACATGAAAATATACTAATGTAGGGATTTCTTTTGCTGCCAACCCCGGACACTTGAGACTGGCCACTTTGTAATTGTTGCCTACAAGTTTTTGAAAATTACAATGACGCCACCGCTTCAATTATCACTAACGTCAAATGTGTTTATTGTGAATATACAACACGTACATAACCTATACACCGTTGATTGTTCTATTACAGTGTTGCCAGTTTGGGCGATAAATTGCCAAATAGGCGAGTTTAAACTTCAGATTGCGACCAATTTTCAGCTTTGGCGACTGGCGACTAATTTGGGCGAACAGTAATATTTTGTTAATCTTAGCTATTCTACAATAATGGATTGCCTTGTATTGCTTTAGTTTTGTGTATAGGTTTTGTTGGTTGGTGATAATGTATGTTGATGCCGGTTCATTGGCCTTCTATACCTTTTCAACTTCAATTTCGGAAAAGTAACATTAATTTCAGAAAATATAATTTTAATTTCAGAAAAAGTAAATTTAATTTCGGAAATAGTAAGTTGAATTTCGGAAAAGGTAATTTCAATTTCGAAACAAGTAAATTTAGTTTCGAAAAAAGTAAATTCAATTTCAGAAATAACAGATTCTCCATTTTATCTGTTGTTTCCGAAATTGAATTTACTTTTTCCGAAATTAAATTTACTTTTTCCGAAATTGAAATTACCTTTTCCGAAATTCAACTTACTATTTCCGAAATTAAATTTACTTTTTCTGAAATTAAAATTATATTTTCTGAAATTAATGTTACTTTTTCCGAAATTGAAGTTCAAAAGGTATAGTAAGTGTTCTGTGATAGGTCCATAGATGCATTGGACGTTATAAAGCCTAAAGTTGTCATCTGTCAATAGAGTTTCTTTCAATTTATAGTTTATAATATTATATGATAGACACAAATATGTAGATATTATGTTTATTTTTTAATAAAAGTATGTTTTCACAAATTTCACGTTCTCTACTTAATTTTCCTCTTGATTTTCAACAAACCGAATAGGATGTGAATTTTAGCTTTGCAATGGAATTTGACGATTTTGGGCGACCATTTCTGATGCAATAGGCGATTTCAGGCAAACAAAAACTGGCAACACTGTGTTCTAAATTGAGGAGGCAAGTTCAATATTAAGTAGTGGTCAATCCGTTTATGATTGCATGTTATTTCCTGCGAGTAATGATTACCTTCACTGCATTTAAATGAAGAAAAATATACCAGCTTTATTTTTAAGTATATTTATAGTACATTTTTATTTAGTTTTTATGTAGTTATTAGTATTAGTCAAGATTGTGGTTATGTAATTATTTCCGTTGAAAAATTTCCAAAATTAACAATAATCTCAACAACGCATATAATATCAAAAAGTACTCACCTGAATAATCAAGTTAGCACTGTAGAAATCGTCACAATTTAAGTTAATTTTGAATAACCTCTCGCAGGAACACATTTAGGCCCGTATTCATAAACAAAACTTAAGCTATGCGCTCGATAATAATTCGCTAATAATTCATGATCTGTACGAATTTCAACGCGTTGCGGACGGACAATAAACAAGGATTTAAATACAGTTTAAAAATTACTTTTCGTAAAAGAAATATTTGCAGTATATAAACAGATATTCACGAAGTTTTAGTGAACGCATAGCGTAAGTTTTGTTTATGGATACGGACTTTAGAACAAACATGGCTACCGCAGTGTTGCCAGTATATAAATTTTTTAATCACCAGACAACTAACCCAAAAAGCACCAGATCGACTTGAAAAATCACCAGCTCAAAAATTAAAATAAGTAAAATAATAAAACAAGAGACATGATGCAAATAAATAATATAATATTAGTCTCATTACATTTATAATATAACACTATAAATTATAAAATACATTTAGGGGAAAAGCAAAATTAAAATTAGTTACTCATTACAAAAGCGAACGGAGAATAAGTAACTATTATTAATAAATTATTATTATTATTACCATAATATACCATAGTTATGTTTTCTAATAATATTTGCCTGAATTCTCATCTTATGATTAAATTGTATTTAAATAAAATCGTGATTAAAATAACCAAGCAACGATATAGCTTCATTATGTGGTAGAGTAAAAATTATGGTTATTGGTTTCTAATGTTGGTACCTGTTATCTGAACGTACGTTTACGTTTAATCGCTCAGTGGCCCAGGATTATAAAAGCAAATTAACTTTAACTCCTAGTTTATTGCCATAACAACAAATGTGTCCACAATTGTTATCATGGGATTAAACTGATAGTTAAAGCTAACTTGGCTCTACAATACCATGGCCAGCTACATTAACATTCACTGACGTGTATGTATGGCCGTTTCAATTTGACTTTTAAAAATTTGACGGGTACTCCACTCAGCGCCTCTTATGAGTTTTTAAGTAATTGCAGTTGTCATTAGGTTACTAACAGTAGTTCTGTAGTATCTTTAATAGAGAGCGCTGAGGGGAGTACTCCACGCCATGCTTTCCGGAACCGAATTTTAGGCGAATTGAAACGGCCATACATACACGTCAGTGAATGTTAATGTAGCTGACCATGACAATACCGGCCTTAAAAGTAGATTGAAAACTGTATCTTAAATGTATAACGACAAAATTAAATATACAGTTGTCTAAGGGATGTCTTTAAACGTTTTGCTAGAACTCTCTGTCATTGTTGTGTTGTAATTAAATTTCAGAATCATGGTGGGCATTGAACGAACAATGTGTGGATTTATCATGGAGTACGGTAAACCATTCAGTCTTGTGTTAATGTAATGTATCTTGTGTATAATGTTAATATGTATCGGCTAAAATATCGGCCATGATTTACCGATATATCGGCCCATATCGGTGCATCTCTACTAGGGATTATTTAAAATAAGAAAGTTGACATCACTTCCGGCGAAATCGGAAAATCTACCGTGCTCGATAATATGTCGGAAAATTCATTTTTTTGTTTAATTTATCCTTTCCAAATATCATGTAAATCGATAAAAAAATACAAATTCTAGAAAGATGAGCACCTGGCGTGGGACACCTGGTATAGAGATCGTGCAAAAAGAATTTTTTTCCAAAAACAAAATAAAAAAGTTTATTCACGACCGGGAGTAGACAGCAGTTTATATGACACCAAAATCGTGACAGAAATAACATGATATTTCTCTCCCAAGGGAGTTTTCATTATATTGACATTTACGTTTAGCGTAGTTTTTGAAGGCAGTAAATTTAACATCGCTTTACTCGCCGTGTTCAGAATTTCTTGCAGTACTTGTTCTTTCGTTTTTACTAATATTTATACCTAGTAATACACTTAAATTCGCTTTAAACGTATAAGTTTGTGTTGGGAAATAATGAATGTCAGCGACCACAATAATTTTCCGAAATTAATTTGTGGCGACTATGACTTTATTATATATTATAAAGAGTCCAGTAGGTGGAGAAAACAAGTTTAGTTTTGGTTGACACTTTAAAATAAAAAATGTAGTTTAATGTTTAATAAAAGTTCATATACAAAATATAACTACAAATGGTGACCCCTGGTGAACGCGCACAATTAGCTGCTCTGCAACAACAAGTAACCGCTCTAACTGCAATGGTAGAGAAACTGGCGAATAACCGAGGACGTAATTGGCAGCGTTCACGCTCGAGAAGCAAGAGTCAAGCACGCGAGAGAAGCAACCTTTGTTTCTATCATCAAAGATACAAAGAAAAAGCAAAGAAGTGCTTGTCACCATGCACTTTCTCCAGCAAATCGGAAAAACTGAGAGCACCGCCGGCGCAGGAGGCAGCGTGCGACGGTCCATTACTGCTCAACATCGCCTCTTTATCCACAGACCCACAATCTGGTATTCGGTATCTCATTGATACAGGAGCTGAGATATCAGTTCTGCCCAAAGTTACGTACACAACTCCTCCATTCACCCAGGGAAAACAACATTATTCGCAGCTAATGGTACTGCCATACAAACTTATGGCGAAAACTTCTTGCCTTGATCTCAGATTGAAAACAATTCAAGTGGTTCTTCTTAGTAGCCGATGTTTCTCGACCAATCATAGGAGCCGATTTCATTAGCAGGTATAATTTATTAGTCGACCTTGCTAATAGAAAGCTTATCGACAGGCAGACCAACCTTACCACAATAGCATCAATGGAAGCATGCGACACGTTAGGTATCACCACCATTCTTCGGACGACAAGATACCACGACCTTCTGGCCAAGTACGCTGACATAACACGTCCAGCACTTCTAGCCAAATCATCTGGGACCACTGTACACTACATACAGACAACAGGACCTCCAGTATCGCAGAATTGTCGACGACTCCCTCCTGAGAAATTAAAAATCGCCATGGATGAATTCCAGTATATGCTAGAACAGGGAATTTGCAGACCGTCCAGAAGAGTCCATGGGCAAGTCCTTTGCATCTCGTACCCAAAAGACTCCTGGTGAGTGGCGTCCGTGCGGCGATTATCGTAAGCTAAACAGTGTAACAATACCGATCGATACCCAATTCCGCACATCCAAGACTTTTCATTAAGGTTGCAGGGGAAAAGTGTATTCGGGACAATAGACCTTGTGCGTGCATACCATCAAATCCCCATAGCCGAGGAAGACATTCCCAAGACCGCGATCATTACTCCTTTCGGACTTTTTGAGTTTAATGTGATGACGTTCGGCCTTCGAAATGCCGCCCAAACTTTTCAAAGACACTTGAATTCCGTGCTTTCAGGTCTGGACTTTTGTTTTGTTATATAGACGATATTCTTATCGCATCTACTTCCCAGAGGAACATTTAGAACACCTTGAACTGGTTTTCGAACGGTTGCGCGAGTTTGGAATCGTTGTGAATCCGGCAAAGTGTGTTTTCGGCGCCCCTCAAGTAGACTATCTTGGACACCAAATTTCAGCAGAAGGTATAAAGCCGTTACCCAACAAAGTAGCTGTAATCACTGATTTTTCCTAAGCTACGACAATAAAACAGTTGCGACGTTTTCTCGGAATGTTAAATTTTTATCGTAGGTTTGTTAAAAACTCAGCTGAGTTCCAAACACCGTTGAATGATTTTTAAAAATAGCAAAAGAATGACAAAATAGTTTGGACTCCTGAGACAGACGCAGCATTTGCCCGGTGTAAAGAAAATTAGCTAACTCAACCCTTTTGGCCCATCCCTATGACAGCGCGCCACTACTTCTGACGACTGATGCTTCAGAGGTAGCCGTAGGTGCAGTGTTAGAACAAAAAGTTGACGGAATTTGGGAACCGTTAGCATTTTTCTCCAAGAGTTGAACACCATCAAGCTAAATACAGCACGTAGAGCTGCTAGCTATTTACGAGGCTATCAAGTACTTCCGCTACATGGTTGAGGCAGGAATTTCAGCGTACCGAACGGATCACAAACCACTGACATACTCTTCCTGCAGAAGACGAATAAAGCGTCACCTCGACAACTGCGTTACTTAGACTTCATAGGACAATTCACTACGACCGTCGTATTTGTACCCGAAAGCAACGTTGTCGCCGACGCTTTGTCACGAATTGAAGATTTCGAATCCACAACGATTGAACCGGAGGAGCTAGCAAAGGAACAGAAGAACGATCCTGAACTGAAGGAACTTCTGCAATCCATAAATACTTCTTTAATCCTCAGAAAGTTCCTCCAAACAATTCTGCAGTCACTATTGTGTGTGAAACCTCAACTGACACCATCCGTCCTTACGTCCCGAAAAGTCTGCGCCGAAGAATTTTCCTACTGTTCCATCAGTTATCACATCCTAGTGGTCGAGCAACCAGCCGAGCTATCAAACAAAATTTGTTTGGCCATGCATGAGCAGGGACATCATTGAATGGTGTCGCAAGTGTATACCCTGCCAGAGATCAAAAATTTCTCGTCATACTCACAGTCCTCTAAAGAATTTTAACATGACTGATTGCAGGTTTGAACATGTGCACATAGATATTATTGGCCCATTACCACCCTCCCAGGGTAATCGGTATTGTTTGACGATGATAGACCGTTTCACTAGGTGGCCAGGTAACGCCGATGGTGGACATGACAGCTGACACCGTAGCTAGAGCTTTTACGCTACTTGGGTTTCTCGTTTTGGTTGCCCACATCGCCTCACCACCGACCAAGGAAGACAATTTGAAGCCTCTCTTACAACTGCCCTAACAGAACCTCTTAGGGATCAAGCGATGTCGCACCACAGCATACAGACCGCAAGCGAATGGCCTCATCGAACGTTGTCATCGGACCATTAAGGCAGCTATTATGTGCCACGAAGACAAAGAATGGACAAATCTTTTGCCCACAGTTCTTTTAGGGCTGCGCACCAGCTACAAGGAGGATCTCCAATGTTCAGCAGCAGAGCTCACGTATGGTACGCAACTGCGTATCCCTGGAGGTACCAACTTCAATGGCGCGGTTCCCCAGATGCTGCAACATTCGCAAGAGAACTGTGTGTCAACAGATGCGTGAGATTCGAGCAACACCTGCAGCTCGTCATGGTAACAAGTCTGTTTTTCGTTCATCCTGCCGCTTGAAACATGCACACATGTTTTCTTACGAGACGATGCAGTCCGACGACCATTACAACAACCTTATACTGGACCACATAAAGTTACTAAACGGGACCAAGACAAACACCATTTTCTTAAATCGAAGACAGTTAACCTTTTCCAACGATAGGTACAAACCTGCATTTTTGGTGAAGGAACTGAACACATTTCCATCCTCAACACCTGTACAGCCGCCAGCACTCAGTAGCAACGAAAACTCTACTCAAATCAAGGAATCAGTGACACGTGTAGGGCGCAAGGTGAAACCACCAGTTCGTTTCCGTGACTACGAATCGTAGACACTAGAGGGGGAGTAACTGTGGCGACTATGACTTTATTATATATTATAAAGAGTCCAGTAGGTGGAGAAAACAAGTTTAGTTTTGGTTGACACTTTAAAATAAAAAATGTAGTTTAATGTTTAATAAAAGTTCATATACAAAATATAACTACAAATTGATTGTCAAAGTGACACTCGGATTTATTACAATTTCTTATTCCTAAAAGTCTGGATTCTTATCATTCTTTCATTCTCGGTCGTGAATAAAATAATATTTATGCACCTTAAGAGAGAATGCTATTTTTGCCTCGGCTACAAACAAACACCTCAGCAAAAATGACGCATTTCTCTCCCTCGATGGACAATATACTATTTTCCTGCTGCAGAAAATTCGTGGACACAGTGTATAAAATCTCCCCATTTCCAAATTATAGCACAACACATTCAATTGTTATCAGCGCACCCAAAGCTCACTCTCTCTCTCTCTGTTGTAAAGTTAAGTAGTTATGAGACTGCCCAACAATGTTACTTTAATAAATCGCTACCTTAGAGTTATAAAGTTCTATGTTATACAGGGTGTTAAGTTATTGCTTGGACAAATTAAAACTGTAGATTAAGGGTGTCAAATGGGATCAGAAAAGTACCTAGACATGATGGATTTTCGGGACATTTTGAAAAAATGCAAAAAGAGCCACCTATCGAGGACCGCTGATAGTACTTACGTAGCGAGCGCCTATTAAAGCTGATGTATCGTGCAGTGTCTCTTGCCCGTTGCACAATTGCAATAATTGTTTGACGATTCGGTGTACGACGCAGGGGATACTGCCACCGATATCTACGCACTATAGCACGTGCACTGCATCTACATTCTCCGTATGTTAGAATAATGTCAACAACTTCGTTATTTGTGTAAGCTGACCCTGACCTAACACTGACCTTTACACTTCGAAATCTGTTTAGGCACTGAACGTGCGTTATTTGCTTGTCGTAAAATAATAAACCATCTAGACATTTATGGGAAGGGATCAGCCGCCCGGTTGGCGTTCGGCGCGTGGGTATAACTGTACATAAGAAAATCAGTGGTTTCCAAACAATTTTTATCGATTTTTGTTTGAATTTTTTCCCGGAAAACAAAAGGCACAACACCCTCGAATGTAAAGGCTTTTTTACTCTACAAAGTGTTTTCAATACGTGGTTTGAAGGTGTCCAGTCAATTACCTAACACCCTGTATATCAATGAAGCATAACGTAGAACCTTATAACTCCAAGGCAGCGAAATGTATTATTTGCTCTGGAAAATAAAAATGGCTAGGGAGAATAAATCATGTGCAATAGTTACTAGTAAACACCAAGGCAGCGAAATGTATTATTTGCTCTGGAAAATAAAAATGGCTAGGGAGAATAAATCATGTGCAATAGTTACTAGTAAACAATGTTACAAAGTTTATTCGAAAGTATTTTAGTTGAAATTCATGTAAAATAAACAGAAACCGATGACAATTTTTATACATATATAGTATAAAAAGTATGAGAGTGAAGCAACTGCATTCAATACGCCTGACAAATTATTATTAAAGCACACAATTTTTATACAACACAACTCTATCAAACATCAATTATACATACTTAACAATGAGAAGAACGCAGTTGCTCTGGACTAACTAATAGAAAATTTATTTAAAACATACAACATTTCCTAAACCATATGAGATTTTTTTATAAAAAAAATAATAATAAAGCAGTGTTTATATACAAGTACATTAAGTCTTTCAATTTGTAACATTTATTTATAACAGTTTTAAAACTATTGCATTATACACCATATATACAAATATACCGGAAAAGCGCTAATATATTACAAAGCCTGAAATACACTAAACTGCTTGCGCTAACAAACAGTTCACTCTCGCAAACACTCACATTGATGATTACCACTATCATGCCTAATATTTAACCATGTTTCAAGAAGCATACATTCTGTTAATTTCGTGCTGGTATCGTTCCTGTATATCTTTTCGTTTCAATTTGAAGGCGGCTGTAACTAGTCCCATGTCGGGAGACCATACTTCAGTGCAGAGTTTCACGGCACCAGGTATTTCAAACTTTTCCAGTTTGCCTGAAACACAGAGAAATTTCATTCGTTTTCATAATGAAAGCACATTTAAGGCGACTTACATTTCTTCCCGTGATCAGCTAGTTCTTGTAGAACGATCCTCTCTACATCAGGTGAAGTGCACAGTTCTTCAAAAGGCATTGTGGTAATACCCTTTTTAAGTATTAAATCATATAACATTTGCTGATTAGGTACTACTAAAGCTACACAGTATTGCTTACTGGAATCACCGTACACACAAATGTTATCGATAATCGGGCATGTTTTAAGTTCTGCCTCTACTTTACCTAAGGATACGTATTCACCAGCCTGAAGTTTGACTAAATCTTTCTTACGATCTAAAAATAAATTAATTAATTAAATCACAAATGAAATTATAGTACATTAAAAAAACAAGTTTCATAAGACATGGTTTTAGGCATGCATGCTGCATGCTAATAAAAAGCTAAAATATCTTGAAACGTGTATTTTATACTATTTTCTATTTTGGTTCTTAAATATTAAAAAAAGGCTAAAAGTCTGAGTAATTTTTTTTTTTATTTAATAGGCTTATTTATGACTGGTCAGTTACTCCAGCCAGATTACAGATACAGATCATTTTTTTACTATAAGCCGATTGTACCGTGCGATTTTTTTAAAAACAAGCCAGCGTTGGCTTTACAATTTCCAAATGTTTGTCCTAAATAAATTTACTTATGACAATTAATTTCCTGATATGTCAACGAACAAATATTAAAATATTAATCTTGCAAGTGACTTCCTCAGGGCTTTCCTATAGCTGGTCTTGCCGCTCTTCTTACTATCGCTTACTGCGACAAGACCAGTATAGAAAAGCCATGTCTACGCATCAATAAATCATGTCACCATGACAGACGTCAAGAAATGTCAAAATGACAGACATAAGACATGGTCGCGTTCAGGTAAAAAATTAGTTTCAGCGTTGCAGCACAGCATAAAGTTGTAGCGCTTTAAATTACCTGAACTTGATTCAGTCGTAGAGGTTATGAATTCCTTACGTTGTAATGCAGCGCTGTGATGTAGCATATAAATACCCCGCTTGATAAATGGTGGTCGCTTAAAGAAAGCGCTGCAAATAATGACGTCACAAACATCTCTTTCAGGTTTACGCTTTATTAAAGCACTGCAGCGCTGTAGTTATAAAGCACTGCAGCGCTGTAGTTACCTGAACGCGGCCAATATCAGAATGACAAACGTCAAGAGACGTCACTTTGGCAAACGTCAAGCTGTAGGGCTTTTCTTTTGCTCCGTCTGATCGAATCAAACTAACTCGATAATGTGTGTAACGCGCCCGACTAAAATCCTTGTTTGTTTACTTTTATGAACAACTAAATACTCAATAAAACTGTCCAAACAAATACAACTTAAGTTTATTGCCAAATTAAATAACTGGACCGAACGTTTATTTCTGAGGATTCCGAGAAGGGTCACCCAGATGTTTATTACTAGTACTACAACTGGTCATGCATCCCTAGTCTATCGCTACCTGATTACTTGTGATTTATTGCCGGCGCTAAGAAACTATGCTGTTAAACCTACGGATTGTGTTACGGTTGAATAACCCTTGAGGGGGATCCGCAATAAATAATAATACTATGCGATCGAAAATGATTGAGCGTCCTTGAGAAAATAAAATACCCACAGGTGATCAAAACTACCTTCGGCCTAGAGAATTTTCGCGTTTTTGAATACTCAAGGTCAGGTGACAATCAAGAGCGTTTGTATGTTGTGCATGGTTTGCTTATTAATTAAGTTTTCTACGAGTTTTTTATATCGAAATTAGTACAAGTTTTTGAAGGACGCTCAATCATTTTCGATCGCATTGTACTTTTAAATACGGCTCGTGATCGCTGCAAATCTGGATTTACGTTGTGGTAACCTGGTTCTTTTGGTACGAAGAGGTATAACAAAGGAGCTAATTACGTTAAATAAAATACGAAGTTAGATTTATTTATTTCAAAAAAAAAAAAAGGTAAAAACTCCTTGTACCAACCACTGCGGGGTCTGATATAATGAGCGCAAAAACCATGCGTTGAAATCAATACAAAGAAACAAAATTTTCGGTTATCAGAAAGTACAGTAGAACTCGCTTAACAGATTTCACTTTCGAATAGCGGCGCGGCCTAACTGCTTCCAAATCACACCGTTGGTGGTTCAGCGTATACACAGATATTTGGTGGAGAGCTCTGCTCTTTAATTAGATTAACAATTAATTGAATTTCAACTTAGATTTGGTCTTGGTACTAGTGTTTGTCACTTCAGATCGTATCGTACTCTAAGACTTGTTCTGTTCAATCAACCAACGCACAGTGTAACACAGTGGGTCTACAGTGTATTTAATTAATGGAATTAATTAATTAATTAATCAGATATTCTGGAGAAGTATGTGATATAAAATGCCGCCCTCGGCGATCAATTTGCAGGACAGTCAATAGCAATCATCAGTTTTTCAGGGATTCTTTTCGGAGGTGCTAAACTAATTAATTAAGGTCGAATGGGTAGAATCTTCTCTCGCTACGTCCAATCGTCTTGAGAGGGTTGTACTATGTACACCTTTTTTCTCAGATCCCTCTCTTCGTCGTTTTTTCGTTGGCTAAACCTATCTAACTAATTATTGCGCAATGGACCCAAATTGACTGTTTTCGACACTCCGCTATAGGTGGTTACGGTTTTTCAGTCTCTCGGCAAATCGCTTCTAATTAACCTGCAAATCTTTCGGCAAAGACCACAACTTGGTCCACACACATACAGGGTGTGAAGAAACTTTGTTAAGAAGACGGCTATGATTAGGTGGTTAAAATTGTTCGGCCTCGTAATTACGAAATTCATAACGAGCAATTAATTGGCCTGGATTTCTGGTTTTGAGATTGTGGTGGCACACTTGGTTTCGGCGGCAGATATAACTTGCCTCAGACCAGTGATTCAGATTGGCGACTTCCCTGTACAAATCGAAAACAACAGTTAGCGTGTTTCCAACTTGCCGCCGTCACTTTTGGACGAAGTGACGGCGGTTCAGTCGCTTGAGGTGTCGGGCCGAGAGCACGGGGCACTAGTATCCGAGATGAGTTGTAGGTAGCCATCGTTTGAGGTGTCGGACCCCGATGTGTTGAAGCCTAGGATCCGAGACGAGAACCGATGCAGACCACACGCCTGTTACCCTTAAAACTAGCCTGTCTAGCTGCCCTATCCCATACACGCGGATATGCGTGTATGGGTAATGGATGCTGGGGTTAGTATTAGATGTGTGGGAGAGATTCGCGTAAGCGTTCTCGACGGTTACTCATCAAACGTAGCTAGGGAAACCTTGCTGACATGAGTGCTAGGGGGAGGGGGAGCCCACCGGTCCCGGCCGGTCCCCCTCATTGGCGTTGGCCTCCTAGTGGCAGTGTCATAGCTGGCGGACAGCGGGAGTACCGTGCCGGACGGCGTCCCGCTGGCCATTTCTCAATGGGAGATAGGCTGACGCCTGGGTGCCCTTGGTTGTCGAAAGACACCAGAGAGAAATCGGTTGCCAGAAAATATCTCCAAAGGAAAACTATTTTCTAAGAGTACACTGTATTGAATTTCCAGGTAGATTTGCGGAATAGTTAATTGCTGCTGCTTGGTTAAATCACAGAATTGGCCTAATAACTAATGGAACAATGACCAACAAAGTTTACTAGGTGAATGCCATTAGTAAGTTTTAATACTCGATTCAAATGTAAATAAAATAGTTTGAAGAAAATTATCTAAATGCAATAATAATACTGAACTTTACTGACTATTTAGACACTAATTAATGCAAATTAAATTATTCTTACTCAATAGATACCACCAAAGGTGTGACGAAGAGATACAAATAAATGCAAATTACCTCACCGCGTATCCCGTGGTTTCGCGCACAACACTCCGCACTCTGATTTAAAGCGCTCGCGTCGCGACGCGCACGTGTTTAGTTTAATTGCCCTTTCTTAACACTCTGCATTTAAACCGTACCGAAATAAATGATTTATCTAGAAAATGAGTAAATGACTGCAAGCGCTAAAGAAACCGCTAAGTGAAAACCAAAATTGCACTCGACCGTTCGTGCCCGAGCTCCAATTCTGTCTTTCCGTTTTTCGCGCTTCGTCCTTTCCAAGTCAAAATTAAACACCCCACGGACTTCGTAAGATAAATTTTGAAATCACTTCGACCAATATCGCTGCTTTGAATTTCATTCCACGCCCCTGCATGCATTTTCACGTACACATCCATAAATTACGCCACCCCAATTAGCTTATCCCACGCTCCGTGGTGGCATACCAGCATGTGCAACTACTTAGTGCTACAAATGTACATGGTGAAATTTTGAATACAAGATGGCGTCTGAATGATATCCCAACACTGCGAAAGTCAATTGCTGACTTCGAGTAGGTCTGCGCTGTCAGTAAACACACACTCGGGCAAGCCACGTAGTGCCCCAATAAACACACACACTCGGGCAAGCCACGTAGCGCCCCCAAAAACACACATACTCGGGCAAACCGCAAAGCGCCCAACGAATATACACATTCGGGCAAGCCACGTAGCGCCCCCATAAACATACACACTTGAGCAAGCCACGAAGCGCCCTACAAATATACACATTCGGGCAAGCCATGAAGCGCCCCCATAAACTTACACATTCGGGCAAGCCACGTAGCATCCCACAAATACAGGGTGTCCCGTGACGTAATGTCACCACTTCACTTACGTGATAATCAATTCAAACTAAGTAAAAAATTCTATATTTACAGTTGCTTCTTGTCCGATGAAATTTGTATCACAAAAGCTTCGTCAGAAGTGAAAAATATTGTAGTGTTGCTTTTATTTGCAGATGTGGTACGTATTTAATTTGTCTATCTTTTCTTTTAATTTAATCTTTATATCACATCCACTACACAATTATGTAGTCTAGTAGTCTTATATGAATTCTATTTTATAATGTCAAAGTGACATTTCAGGCTGGGAACTCTCAATGTCACTTGTAATCTAGTTATTTATTATAATTTTGAAGAAAATTCTTTTGAAGATAAATTGGTGAGTAATTTAATTGTTTAATTTTGTAATGTATGTGCAAAATTCTAAAGTAATAAAGGTAATCCCTCGTTTGCCAAGTGTTGCTACCTGTTACGCCCAATCGCGAAACAAGCGATAAGACTCCTATGATACTTTAGAACTTTATAACGTTTATATGTAGTATTTACAGTTGGTTCTTGTCCGATGAAATTTGTATCACAAAATCTTCTGACGAAGCAGTCGAACGGCTGCGAAACGTAAAGTGTATAGTTGCGCGATTTAGTGTCCGCTTAGAAGATTTTGTGATTTATATGTAGTGTAATGTTGAATTAGAATTTTTATATTATTATTATAGATAGAGCCTTATTTGCCAAGTGTTGCTACCTGTTACGCCCTATCGCGAAACAAACAATAACTCTTCTATAATAATAAAGATTCTTTGTAGATGTGTGTTGACAGTTCAAGTGATTGATGAATGACAAGATGTGTTATATGTAGTGTATTTTTAAAACCAAAAGAATTTTTAAAATTTAAATAAACTTACTTCAACGTTATGCGATAATGCATTCCTGGACAATGTTTAGATTTAATTGAATTATAGAATTGAGATTTTCTAAATGTATATTGTCAAGTTTTTCTTTTTTATAATAACAAAATTTTTAATGTTTATCGTTTGGTATCTAATGAAATATTAACGTTTTGTGTACATATCCTCCCCATTACACCTCGGTTTGTTTATTCTCTTAGGTGATCAACCCCTCTATTTTATTTACAAATACTTCACTCAATTTTACACTTCTGTCACACAAAACGTCAATCTGACAGACAACTTAAATATTTCAAATTTTAAATTAAACTAAGTAAGTATTCTTTTAACATTTCAATAAAATCTTAAATTAATTAACATTCTTAAACATAATAACCTAATTATTTGAACGATAACAGTTTTTAATTTATAGGACGCTGCATCTTGACGTATGCTCCATCTTGAAGATGTTTCATCCCGAAGAACACCGCGCCTGGACGAATGCTGCATCCCGCAGAACGCCTCTCGCATGATGTTGATAAAGAATGCTTTCATCTTGTGAAACGTTGTTGTCTTTGTGAATGTTATGAAGAAACTTATTTTTTCATTTTTGGGAAATATTGCATGAAGAATATTGCATTTTGGAAAGTTTTTTATTAGATGTAAAATTTGTCGGAAACAGCATACGATGAATAAACTTCTGGACATAGGTAAATATCACTGCAATATGTTGTCAAAATAAACAAGGTTGTCAAACCCTATTTTCCACTTCTGACGAAGCTGTCGAACGACGGTGAAACGTAAAGTGTATAGTGCGCGATTTAGTGTCCGCTTAAAAGATTTTGTGATATAAAAAATTCTAATAAAGTTTTGTTCTAAAGTAAACCGTTTCAAAAATACTGGGTGTTTAATGTTTAATTTTTTTATTTTTTAAAATTTTAAAGTTCATCAAATCATTTATCCGTTCACCTTATAATCAATTCAAACTAAAAAAAACTCTAATAAAACAAACCGTTTTTCAAGAAAACAACGCGTTTTGTAATTTTCAAACTTTATCTCAAAAGGTGTTCAAAGCCAACTAGACCTCTTTTGAAGCGCGCTAGAATGTGTTTAGCAAAGAACGGAGGTCATTTCGAACACCTTTTGAGATCAAGTTTAAAAATTCTGAAAATTACAAAACACGTTGTATCCTTGAAAACGGTTTGTTTTATTAGAGTTTTTTTTTAAAGTTTGAATTGATTATTAGGTGAACGGATACATGATTAGATGAACTTTAAAATTTTAAAAAATAAAAAATTAAGCATTAAACACCCAGTAGTATTTTTGAAACGGTTGACTTTAGAACAAAACTTTATTAGAGTTTTTTACTTAGTTTGAATTGATTATCACGTAGGTGAAGTGGTGACATTACGTCACGGGACACCCTGAATACACATTCGGACAAGCCACGAAGCGTCCCACAGACATATCTCAGTAGACCTTACAACAGTTCCACCACGGACAACTGCCAAGAACCACCAGGGTTTCCTCCTAGGAGGCCCATCGACGGTTCTAGCGCAACGTGTTTTTTATGGGTCGCTCCTCCACGTTGCCATACTTGCGTGAAGTGCTTCGTTGTATCTCACCGTTGCCACCGACTGCGGAGAAGTCGAAACACCCTACCAGTCGAACCGCCAGTACAAGTCGTAGAACACACTAGCAGTAGTCCGTTATCAACTATACGAAGTAGACGGTTCCGCTCCAGTCAACTACAGAGGAATCGAATACTGTGAGGCTGACCGATCCACGTCGATTTGCCGTCCGACAGCAATACCGGATAATGCACCTGTAAAGCAGGACGCCCACTGAATCGACTCGGATCGGTCGACTCGGCACAGTACGATCGGCACGGCAGCGTACAACCGCACACTGAATCGGCACATTCGGCGCTTTCAGCAGTCCATTCAGTACCTATTGTTCGTTTTTAATAAGCAATCTCTTCAGACGATAAACGATTCTCTTAAATATATAAAATATAAATAGATATTTATTTCGTGGTAAGTCATTCTTTAAACTGAAAGAATTACGGCAAAGAAATTAATTTAGTTTTAAAGAGTAACTTACCACGAAATTAATATTTCTTTGCTACTATTTAAATAAATATTTATTTGCTACAAATAAGTCTTTTTCTCAATAGCTTCAATGAATGACATACACTTCTTGAAATATATAGTTGAAGACCGTCGGACCATTCGGCAATTTTTGCTCCTTCTACAATTCTCTGCCGAAGCCGAGACGATCCGGCCGGTCTGAGCCGACCGAACCGAAGCAGTGGGCGGGATTCCATTTAATCTCATGCATATCAAAACCTGCCGATCGTGCCGTGCCGAGTCGACCGGTCCGAGTCGATTCAGTGGGCGCGCTGCTTAAGACCGCCGCTTCACACCGCTCCGCACCGTTTCACTGACCGGCAAGCGTTCCCCATGCAGCAACTGACGCAGCAATAAATAGTATTTGATGCAACATTAGATATTTATATTAAACGTCAATAAAAGTTTAAGTATTTCTACATTTCTCTACAACTTCGATTGGTGATGACACACCACAGAGCACAGACAATAAGATGCAGCTCTGCTCGTCGTTGATTTAAATATGCATTCAGACCAATGATCTAATGAAGCGAAGTTAGTTACCGAATTCCCGCCACGGTTTAGAGTAAAACATTTAGAAATTTTTTCTAAAAGGAAGAATTAGAAAAATATGAAAGAAACCGTGTTAAGTGGAACACCTGCTATAAAATGTAATCTGATTCAGTGAAATGAGCCTTTTAAAATTCAAATCAAGATTGTGTTGCTTCAACATCGACATTTTGTCTACAATAAGTGATTTACCTATTGTTTTGTGAAATATATAAAAAAAGTAACTGTTTGTATCAATTTAGTATTTTCCTGTTAAAATACATTACGAACTAAAAAAATTCATATTTGTATCAATTTAGTATTTTCCTGTCAAAATACATTACGAACTAAAAAAATTCAAAGTAGCAGATATTAAACTTAGCCTTTCCATTAGGTCTCTTGTCAATTTGTAGCATTTTGATGTAGTACTTACCTATAATTTTAACTACACCATCATCATGTATTTCACAGATGTCTCCCGTTTTAAACCACCTCTTTCCATCTAATTCGAAGAAGTCTTCTTTACTTTTGAATGGTAATTTGTAGTAACCTACACTAACGTTTTCACCACCTATGATAACTTCACCACGGGGAAATGGTTTATCCGTGACTCTGTAATTGCCTTCTTCCCAATTCACTAACATCACATCACACACAGTAGTCGGAGCTCCCACTCTTCCCAACGTTCGATCGTACGCTGAAAACAACTACACTTTAGCATGTATGTACATCTGTGCGATAAAATAAAGTATGGTACCGGCGGATTGCATGTAATATTTAAATATTTAGCATTTAAAAACCAGAGGAGAATTTGCTGCAGATTTTTATTCCTATGATTTTATCTTTGAATGCTGCATTACATGCAGGCGTGATGATAGTAAATTTTTAATAATTACCATCCATAACGGTCGCGCATGACGTAGTTTCCGTTAGGCCATAACCCTGAGTTACCCTTACGCACAAGCAAGTATTAATTTGTTCGTGCGTGTCCGGTGATAATGGAGCACCTCCAGATAAAATCAATCTAACTTTACCACCCAACATATCACGTATCTTTCCAAATACAATCCTGTAAATAAAAAAGAAAATTTTATTAAAAATATACAAGAATTATTCTAAATGAAGGGTCTACGGGAAAAACGTGTTCTGATATCAAAAACCTAAAATTGGTCGTTCTCTGATGATAATAAAATTGAAAAGGTTACTTACTTATCCAAGAGAGGCGTTGAATATCCTCGATTCGTCCAACACACTTTATATTCGTAGGCGAACTTGAATAAGATTTTCTTAAACCCAGGTGTTTTGGCGACTTTCTCCTGAATTCCCTTGGCTATCCTATCTAAAATTAACTGTAAAACGCTCAGCTGTTTATTCACCACAATAAGCTAATTTCTTTTTGAAAGTAAACTTACGGGTACACTCGTCATGCAAGTGGGATGTAACACGGACGCGTCTCCTCTCGTTCCCTTCTTAATTTTGCTAGACGAGTCTATCATCGTTAACGCGCTTGAATAACCAATCGCAATACCCGATACTAAGCACACACTTTCGACCAGGAGTTCGAAGACGTGCGCGAGCGGTAAGAAACCAATCAAGATATCATCATCGAAAATTTCCGTCGAATCCACGAACGCTTTCATCGTGGCCATTAAATTTGAATGTAATAGAATCACTCCTTTAGGTACACCTGTTGAACCGCTTGTATACATAATAATTGCAGTATCAAATGGAGTTGGAAAACTGTTTTCTGAAATCGGAAGAAAATTAAATAAGCAAAGGTTAAATCATTTGCTCAGTAAGTTAAGTGGGTGCTGAGCGAGTCTAATCTTAAATGAAGTTAGATTACTTGTGCCTGTATTAAAAATTGATATCTGTATAATAAGCAATCTACATTTAGCTCAGTTTTTTTATTTGTGGTAGTCGACCAAGTGAAAACGACGCGACCTTTTTTTCACTGAACACTTGCAGCCCCCCCCACATGGCAAACCAAACTGAGCTAAACGTAGACTATCTAATAATAAGATATCAGACTTTATTGCAAATTTCAAGCAAAACATAGAAATCTTGCATAAATGTGATCTAATTTAATTCAAAAATAAAATGTTAATTTTAATTTTCAAATAAACTGTACGACTGAGGGTTTTAAGAATAGATTCTGGATATCATGTACAGTGTTCTATTAAAAAAAAAAACAACAAATTTCTGAACTGCATCTAGTCATTGATGTGGGTGTATTTTATACCCTATCGACCAAAACCAAAATATTTGATTAACTGAGTTTTTGACTGGTATAAATTTACGGTACTTTCTGGCTACATCTTCTACAATCTGTTGTGTAAAGTAAAATGTATTTTGTACTTTTCATACCTATCTTTGATGCTGCACCTTTCTTGAGTACATCTGAAAACTTAATAATTTGAACACTCTGATCATAACCCTTTGTGTCCAATTCCTTCAGCTGATCTTCCATATAAATAAGCATTTTTACATGCGGGGTCTTGTGTAGGATTTTCTTGAATTTCGGCATCAAATCGTAGCTTGTAATGACCGTCGTCACTTCGGTTTCGTTGATGCCATGTGCAATAGCATCATCTCCAAGTGTTGCATACAGAGTTACCACTGAAACGTCACTAGTCATTTTCCGAATGTTCTTCATTTAATTCTTTGATTTGATAACTTACCGGGTATGTTTTGTTTAAAAAGTCCGTGCGCAGCTATCATCCATTCAGATCGCGTTTCCGCGAATATAACGATGTTTTCTTTGGGTAGATTACCCAGTTCTCTAATGCCCCTGCCGAAATTTGTTGCTAGCACATTTACTTCGGCGTAAGTTTTCCACATGTACTCTCCTAAGACATACTGAAATTAAAGAAAAAATGCTTTAATTATCAGTTCATTTCAACGTGATTTATGTGTGACAGAAACTGACGTACCTTTTTGAAGATCCTACCGTTGGGTTGTACTTCGTCTTCCTCGGCCTTGATCTCCCTGGTACCCAGACATTTTTTATTAGCGTGCTTTTGAGCAACGAACTCTAACATCTCCGCCATGGTGTTGACACGTTCTCGCACCATTTCCACGTGCATTTTATTTGGCTTCTCTAATGAACGATATGTGATGCTTCGGGAGTCCCGGGCAACCGGGGCTGCCTAAAATACAGTACCAATGTCAAATGTTTTAAAAATTCTCGAAAAAATAGTATACCGAATATCCTAGCCGATCTGAGCTGTAGGGAATTCCCAAGAAAAAATATAGCAATAATTCACATTGCGTCTGCTAATTCTCGAACGAATACAACTGAATGGTTGAAATTTTATTTTAATACAATATTTTTAACAATTTAAAAATGGAGTCCTTGAGCATTCCTTGGACAGCTGCTTCGGCCCTTTTTGAGGCCCTTTCAGCAGAGGAGTACCTTCAATGAATTGCAATGCAATCTCATCGATCTGTCCTATTTACATTTGAAATCGAGTAGACAACATTTTATTGAACAGTTTAGATCAGCTTATTTTTAATCTAAAATCATGCGATTTCTCTCTTTGTTATTTCTAACAAATAGCAACCAATTTGCTGGCTAATAAGCCATCCCACACAAAACGGCCAATTAACGCTATTACAGAGAATTTAAATATTCATTGTAAGCAGGTTTTGATTGTAAATTAATTGGTTGCTATTTGACATATCTCACTCAATTTTAGGTCAAAAATAGGCCGCGCGACCTAAACTGTTGTTTTACTACTTTAAGGCCCGCCTTTTCAATCGTAAGTTAACTTTAACCTTCAGTTTATTCCCATAAGAGCACAACTGTTACTATGAAAATAAATCGAAAGCTACAGTTTAAAGCCGTCCTCCATTTACAACTTATTTGAACGCGAATCGATTCGAGTTCACTTAAAAATCACTGATTGCATTGCATTTGCTGTTATTCATTTGGCGATCAGTGATGAGGAAGTGATTGAGTTTCCCCTCCGGCACCAAGCTGGTTTTCTAAATCAGTTATCAGTTTCATGTGATTTCATACGTATTTTGAGGTTATGTTAATTTTAGTTCCAAAACATCATTCCTTTAAGAGTCTCTCTGTTCACTTTAAAATCAGTTCAGTTCAAAATCAAATTGATTTGATTTTGGGTGAATGTAAATGGAGGACGACTTAACTTGACATTGAAAAACCGGGCCTTAAAATTTGATTCGAGCAAACAAGAAACAAGTCGGCCAAATTGTAAAGTCTTCCGGCTTCCGCCCGGATATTTCGGGTTCGAATCATATCACTTTGTCGCAATTTTTAATCAACTATACTTTAATGTTCACAATTCGGAAGCTGGGGCCCAATTCTTGAAATCATTCGACATCATGTCGTATGCGACATGACGTCAAATTGACGCAATTTTCGAAGGAATTGTATGTTTTGTATGAGAGTCTACGTCATTCTGAAGTCATGTCGCATACGACGTTTGTCGAATGATTTCAAGAATTAGGCCCCTGGGAGACAATTTGGCCGACTTGTTCCAAATAAATGATAAAATTAGGATATTAAAATACATAATGCTAAATTTTCGAAAATCTTTTTCTCTAATTATTTAAATAATTGTCACATAATTCTTCATAATTTCAAATATTAAGTTGTATTCGTTCTACAGCAAGCAGACGCAATGTGAATTTTTGTGGTGTTTTGTCTTGAAAAGATAAAAATCAACTAATGTGAAATCCCATGTTAATTTACTACACCTCAGATCGGTATATTAATCACCGATGAGAAATTTAGTACAAGCAGAAAAAAAAAACTAGTCAAGAATTGAAATTTAGTATCAACTCAAATCCTAATATGTACACGATTCAGAGCTACCGTGATTCAGAGCAAAGAGGGGGCCATAGTTGAGAATGTCTCGAAATCTTTTAAAATTTATAATTAACTGTCTGACCTGGTGCTAATTTATTTTATTGATAATTCTACGACTATCAATTCTCATATGTAATATTTACATACATATTATGTTCTTTTTCCAGGAACAGCAATCGATTGCCTTTCATTCTGATTGAACCCAATTTAAGATGGCTGTATCTTCTGTACATGCATAGCGGATAATAAAATCCGGGCAAGAATTTGACATGTCGTTCATATTTATAATAATAATAGGTTTGTTCCAGAAATAGTTCATAACTAGTTCGAAACCGTTAAAAGCATGCAGTCATCAAAATTGTACATTTGACGGCGCCGTTAAAATCGGTCATTACTGCGGTTCCGAACTAGTTACGAACTATTGCTGGAACAAACCTAATATAATAATATCAGGTCTTTATTGAAGTGTAATATACAGTATAAAAATATATAACATGATAACAGCATAATGGGGCGAAGTTCTCTTAACACTTAATCCTAATTAAATCTATTGAAAATTAGATACATAACATTAAGGGCGGAGATATCAATCTCTTAATAAACTGGCTAATAGTTATTAGATGAATAACTACCATGGAAACAATTAATAAAAAATCAATCAACAATTCAAAAAATCAAGTTATTGGTCGAATAACTTTAATAGGAAATGGACATCACGACCCTAAGGCGGATACAGTTTATAATTAATCATTTTCAAGAAAGAATCTTTTGATATATTTTTTGAAGCATTTCAGGGACATAAATTTCAATAATGCATTTGGAATAGAATTAAACAGCCTGTATCATAACGTCCGACAAATGTTCACACCACGCGATTCTATGTTGAAAGCTATACAGAAAAATATAATATCACTTTTCTCTTGAGTCTCTGGTTGTGAAGTAATTGAGAGTTGAAAATTGATTTTTGTTTTAGTAAGGAGCGATAAATCTACTAATTTCGTCAAGAAGTACATGAAACATGCAATAGATTAGTTAACTAAATAATATTTTCACTTTTTTTCCCCTGGTTTACTTCTACATAATTTACATTTTACTAAAGCAAATTCTTTACATTTTATAATCTGGGACGATGTTGCAACTCTGTAAATGTGTATCTAATCCAGGTATTTTTGCAAATTCTTCTGCTTCTTCAGGTTGCTAAGAAACGACGCTACATACATGTTCCCAAATAGTGGGATTAAATTGAATTAAATGTGCTGTTCTTTATACTGCGTTGCTATATTTAGAAAACTTTGATCGGCTCTATTTTGGAAACTAAACGTTTTTGGAGAAAATGATATTATATTTATCGATATAGTTTTTAACAAAGAATCGCTTGGTGTGAATATTTGTCGGACGTTATGATACAGGCTGTATAATTTAACTGCATTATAAGAAAAATTTCTCTGGTAGATAGCAGTGGAATGCGCAGGAATAACTAATAACTCTGAAAATCTAGTAGAACGTGAATGTATTTGGCAGGATTTTTGGAACCTATTAAAAAGATATGGGGGAGTCTTAGTAAGCAAAATTTTATGGATTAGTGTAAGGATATGATATTGCCATCTGTTTGATAGAAAGCCATCCATACTTAGATAAATTTTGTAAATCAGGCTTTTATAGAGGTTATATTTCTGGCAAAATTTGTATTAAACGTCAAAATTACTAGTGACATTTTGTATAGGTACAGTTCATTTTTTCTCTATATGCCAATCGATCGATAGATAAGTCAAAGAATTTTTATGTAGCTATCTCTTTCTAACTTTCGTGAAACAGCTTTGTGGCTTTTGTCACGTCATTTCGTCGTATGTTTTCTTAACTTATATTTTGTACGATTGGCATATAGTAAAAAAATAACCTGTACATGTATTGAACGTCAAAAATATTGAACTGAGGTTTACATTGTACAAATGACACCCGTACAAGGGTGAGCATGAAAAACGGGCCATGTCTTAAAGCTAATATGCTCAAAATCTAACCGTGTGCTCGAACTTTTCGATTACAGGAAACTGTAATCATCGTTGAAATGTCATTATGTAATCATTGACAAGGGCTCTGTAACCAAATATTAAGCCGTTTTTTGGCGGTGCACTATTTTGAAATTATTTCGCATGTTTCGAAACGTGCATTTTTCAGCGTTGAAACAATGACGTCATGTTTTGAAACGGCTGCATACATTTCAAAATGCTGTGAAATTACTTTTTGAAATTATTTCAAGGTGGAGTGGGGGTTAATAGTAACAAGTTAAATGCTACACTAACCTGCAAACCGATTGTGTTTTGAAACGATATAGGAAAGTTATTTTAGCGGGATCATCATTAATGACGTCAAAATTAAAACAGTTTTGAAACAGCACCATTCGGTTTTAAAACAGTTTTGTACGCCAAGAAACGGCTTTAATATAAAGCCAATTGTATGTATTGTATATTTTATTTAAAAATTTTCAAGTTATTAGATTTATTAAAGTGCACTTGTGCATTAAGTTTTTTTGTATAACACAGTGCGACAAGGAAATTCTGAATACAAATTTCTCGATGGACGTGGAAAATTTGGGATGAAACAAAAATATATCTAACGGGATTTTTCGATGTTACACTGACTGCAATAAAATCGTGTACACCTTCAAAATCAAGTAACATAATTTTTACCTATTTTTGGCTTTGTAAATCGGTATTTTGTCATACTATCGAAAATGTAGGTTATAAACTGAGAATTTAAGATTCTTGTTACGATTTATTTAAGTATGAATTTGTTTTACAGTTGGTTCTTGTCCGATGAAATTTGTATCACAAAATCTTCTAAGCGGACACTAAATCGCGCAACAATACACTTTACGTTTCGCAGTCGTTCGACTGCTTCGTCAGAAGTGAAAATTATGTTGTCAAAACAAACAAGGTTGTCAACGGAAACTGAAAAAGTAACTTGATTTTTATTTTTTTTTTAAATTTTTATGTATATTATATTTATTTTTTAATCTAAAAATAATTTGAACATTACAAATGTTAAAAAATTGACAGATCTATGTTCTATTTAAGGAATCGAGAAAACTACAAAATGTATCGTTTAAATTTGCAAAATCAGTACGTTTATTAATAGAATTCGACGACATTTTTATTTTACACATTTCAATAAAACGTCTTTTGAAAATATTAGACTCGTAATATAAAATGTTAGTATTTTCAAAATCAATGCTTGTAGAACATTCATTAGAAAATGACCATAATTTTGATTTTGAAAATACTAACATTTTATATTACGAGTCTAATATTTTCAAAAGACGTTTTATTGAAATGTGTAAAATAAAAATGTCGTCGAATTCTATTAATAAACGTACTGATTTTGCAAATTTAAACGATACATTTTGTAGTTTTCTCGATTCCTTAAATAGAACATAGATCTGTCAATTTTTTAACATTTGTAATGTTCAAATTATTTTTAGATTAAAAAATAAATATAATATACATAAAAATTTAAAAAAAAAAAAAAAATCAAGTTACTTTTTCAGTTTCCGTTGACAACCTTGTTTGTTTTGACAACATAATTTTCACTTCTGACGAAGCAGTCGAACGACTGCGAAACGTAAAGTGTATTGTTGCGCGATTTAGTGTCCGCTTAGAAGATTTTGTGATATGAATTTGTTATAAAGTATCAGGAAACAAACGTAACAGAGTGCATTTATTTTTATAAAATAGAATTTATGAATAAAGGAAATATAAAGTTCAATATTTTATCTCTTCTCCATCAGCTTCTAATACTCAATTCAATCTTTCAGGCATAATATGAAATAAGATTTCGCCAATAATTTTCATCCTGGCTTAATTCTTTCTTATCATGATTCAAGTAAAATAGAAAGCGTGACAGCTTCTGATCTTCCATCAATACTATTTTTTTGGCACTTGTCAAATTCTTTGAATCAGAATTTATAATCCTTCGACCTGCAGTTGACCAGAATGCCGGAAGGTTTGTCACAAATAACGAGATCTCCTATTGTTTGAGATCGATTTTACCTCATTAAAGAGGGCTTCATCTTGCTCATGAGTTGAATTTTTTTAACTTCCCAAAGCTGCTTTTCTACTTACACTTTCTTCCTCTACATCTTCTCTGTTCGTGTAAGAGTGCTTTTATTTAGACCATAATTATCCGCCACTGCCCTTATTCGTCATGCATTTTCCAAGAGAGTATTAAAATTGATTCTGTTTGTGTCAGTTCGGCATTTTTAGTTTGACACTGACAGATTATAAATTAAGACCGACTTAATACAACAAAAATTGGGTGTACGCGATTTTCTTGCACGCCACCGTAGGTCATTTCGAGTTCTGAAGTTTAAAAAAGTGGGCATTTTTTTGAAGGCAAAAGTTTCATCAGAAAAGTCGCCTGTATGGTTCTTTTTTCTTATGAGAAATTATTTTTCGTTATATGTATTTACCATGGCCTTCTAAATGAAAAGCGACTTCTATCTGGCCTGCGCAAAAGTGCAGTTCAGTCTTGCTCCGTCAAGCACTGCTTACAGGGCGTTTCCTTAACCTAAAATCTTGACAGTTCTGTCACATGTGAATGGTGGATGAGTTCGTGTAAGAACAATTAACGTTATTGTTGTAAAAATTTGAGCATATTGGATATTATTTACGTTGGAATAAGGTGGAGTATTTATGTCCAATTTCGACAACTTAATTTAGCATTAAACTATTACGGTTTTAGATTAAAATCTCACCTACATATACATACTCAGAATTTCTGTGGTAAGTTACAACATGTATAATAAAGTTACTTTTCTCATTGTGCGTAATTATCAACGCCCTTTTTAACACGTTTTACATTATCAAAAGTCGAAACTCTTTTATGTGACTTGTAATTATTCATAACACGAAAGTGAGAGTCTTTCTTTATTGCGCAAGCGTACTTCACTCCGACGAGATCAAATGATTTGTGCATGAATCTATAAAGTTTATACCAAATAAATTATGTTATATTATGGTAATTACAATATTAATTAATTTTGCGTGAACTCACTTTGATTGACAATAATGACAGTGCACTTCACTCATTGCCGTCAGTGCCCCGTAACCAGCGCCAGAGTATCGACTTTTGGCGTTTTCTCGAGCACAAAAATTCAATGTAAATTTTTCAAAACGCCCAGGCCAGTTAGAACTCGCTTTTGATTTAGAAGGTCATGGTATTTACAATAAAACGCACGGAACTCATCATTTTTGTGTTCCATGCGTTTTATTTTAAATGCAACAAAAACAATTTTTTTTGAAGCCTCATATTGTCACACTGTGTAATTTACTGAAGTTGTTAGAAGTTTGATTATTGTAACATTATAGCTGAAATTGTAAGATATAATGTTAAAATTGTCATTTACAGCTGGATACTATCTAGGAAAAAATATTGTCCCGTTTTTCATGCTCGCCACTGTACATAGGTAATAGATATACCATTTTGTTTTAAAGGGATTGGATTTTTTCATATTAATTTATTTTTTCGTTGATATGTTAACTGTGTCACATTTATACAAACAATTTTCGTTCAGAATGCAGTCAGCGATTATTAGTAGTAATAATTTAACACTGCTATTACGAATGTAATAGACAATATGCATCTCAATATGTTGAGAAGATTTTGAACGATAAATGGACTCTGCTCGGTAAAATAATTTCGTAAGACACTGAACAAATTTAAGGAAACTCAACGGTGAAACTCTTGAAAGCCCGTTCACAATGACTTAACGTTACAAAATTAAATTAAGGAAATTAGAGTTGTTAATTTATGTGTTCACAATGAAGGAATTTCTTATTCTTTGCATGCGCAAGTATTTGCGAACTGTCAATGGTTGTCCAGGTTAATATAATAATAAAAACCTTTTGCTCAACTCGAAAACTCAAAGACTACACTCACTATTTTTAACTATACTGTGTTAAAACGCTGATAATAATTGATTGTACATACTTAATAGAATTCAACTAAAAATGGAAGTTGTCAACTTAAGAAATGTAAATTAATCGAATTAGCCACTTAGTACGTTTACATTTCTGTGCTTTCAACTTTTAAAGCCCGTTCACAATGACTTAACGTAACAAAATTAAATTAAGGAAATTAGAGTGTTAATTTATGTGTTCACAATGAAGACATTTTTTGTTCTTTGCATGCGCAAGTATTTGCAAATTGCTAGTGGTTGTCTAGGTTAATAAAGGATAAAATTCTTTTGCTCAACTTGAGGACTCAAAGACTACACTCACTATACTGTTTTAGAACGCTGTTGATTGAATGTACTTAACAGAGTTAACCTAAAAATCGAAGTTGTCAACTTAAGAAAAGTAAATTAATAGAATTAGCCAATTAGTACGCTTACATTTCTAACAGTGTTTCCAACTTTTATTAAGTGATTAATTTTCTTACGTTAAGTCATTGTGAACAGGCTTTTATTAAGTGATTAATTTTGTTACGTTAAGTCATTGTGAACGGGCTTTAAAGGCTCGGGCAGAATTGAATTAGTGCAGAAAATTAGTGCAAATCGGTACTGTACTTTACTCTTTTCTCGAGAATATACTATATGTCCAAATAAATTTTTGATAAGATAGGTCATGGAAGTGTAAATGTATGTATTTACTACAATATCTGTAGTGCTAATAAAGTTGAAGCATTTGGAGTTGAATTGTGCAACTGTGTGACGAATTCTGACAAGACAGTTTTCGTTCTATCACTATAAAATCAAAATTCTTTTTGAACTCAAACAACAAGATCAACAGATTCGCGTCACTTTCGCTTCGAAAATGTTAGCAGCATGACCTACTAGATTTCATGAGCCAGTGTTTTTTATCCACTTACCCAAAAAAATCTAAGGTTACTGCATTGATAAGGTACCACCATATCATTCCGCGGTTTCCGTCCCCCAACTTAAAAAGGACGCTATGAAGAAAATGATACATGCATAAAAAGTTACTCTATCCATGGAGTTTGTGATGACGTCGCAAGTGATTTTAACCCCAAATTAAAAGAGACCTCAGACAGAAGACAGTGAGATAGAAAACTGGCGGTACCTTACCCATCCAGTAACCTTAAAAAATCGGAAGCGAATAAAGTCGTTCTTTAGGCACACACCGTACTTGAACATGTGTAAAGGATAAACCCAATCAACACCAATTAAAGATGTGGATATCAAAAATCATTAGAAAAATGTGTATGTCCGGTCTACGTTCTTCCGTTTTTTTTTTGTATCACTGCATTGTGGTTTAATAAGAACGATTTCCGAGGTTTTAGGTTCTATAAAATAAACCCTCCCCCACTGAAGAATGCAAGAAGGAAAAAAAAATTACCTTAGGTCTTCTAGACATTTGGCGCACTTTCCATGGTCGCTGCAGAAGTACGTAAATTGGAAAAGTTAAGATGTCACAAACGAAGGCGATTGCCTTGAGGGCACCGACCGCCAAGGATGTGCCAAATCCTTCCATTTCCCTGTGAAAATATCATTTAAAACTCCACTGATTCACTATAATCGTTCATAATTAAAGCTGGTTCTTGTCCGATGAAAATTGTATCACAAATTTGTTTAAACGGACACTAATTATAGCACAAAACTTTACGTTTCGCCGTCGTTCGAAAGCAATCGTTCGCATTCACACTAATATTAAAGATAGAAGTATGCATTTCTACAAGCAAAGAGGGTCTAAGCAAATTTACGAAAATTACTACTTTAGAAAGCACACTGGTTCAAATGTAATTTATTGTATTTAGGGCGTGTCTTAAACATTGTAAAATTCTGTAATTAATAATTATACATTTCCCTGCTAAATTAAAGTGGAAGTAACTTTCTTATTATTATGTTTTAATCAAATTCGAATTAAAATATTTTTGAGGAGGAAAGGTATTTATTCCTCTTCTTTATGGCATCAAAGCGGTTCGTGCTTGTATCCTCTATCAGTGTGACAATAATTGTATTGTTTTATCTCTTTTTCTTTTTTATTTCCTATTTTATCGTGTCTCAATGGCGTAGATAGAAACTTGTTTCGGGGGGGGGGGGACAAAAAATCTAACGAGTACGGACTACTTAACATTTTATTTATGAAATGTAAAACGGCGAACAAAAAACGTCATATGAAAAAAATCTTTAGTATGAATTACGCGGAACATAATATTTTAGAACATTCCGGGGAGGGGGGGGCTCTCCCCCTTATCTACGCCACTGTCGTGTCTCTATCTGAAGTCTACCCGACCATTCCAGTTTTTGCTGTCTCTTTATTTCTTATCAGTGTCGATCTTTGTTTCAATAATTTTCTTCTTAATTAATTCGTTCTATTTTTAATTTTCATATTAGGTCAGTAAATAATTTCGTACTTCTCTCGTAGTATCCCTAATTCATACCCCAACACTGGCTGTGAACTAATGTACTTTTGTTATTAATTCGTGAATGAAAATTAATGAAATTCAGAGATCAATTCAAAAATTTTACTTTGGTTTGTTAGAAGATATAAAATAAATAAAATTTGTTCTTAAATTTGAAATGGAGTATCTATTTACTTTTAGTCCACTGGAGAAATAGGTACACAACTTTCTTTAAACTTAAAAGTTTAAAATCTAAATAAGTAATGATACCTACTACAAAAATGGAAATGCGCGTTGATAAAAGGCTATCTTCTTGAATTGACCCTTTGGTTTATTTCGAACGTGCCTTATCTCTCATTATAATTTGAACTTCTTTGCTATTTCATAAGTGACTTTACTTTTTAACACAATCAATTGTTTTAAGGAAAGACAGTAAGTCTTCAACTGATAAATTAAATCCTTGTAAAAAAATTATTCCGTCTGCTTATTCTGTATCGGGTGTTCCAGATCACCGTACCGGCCCTTTTTCTTGAAAATGTAATAAATAAATAATCACAAAAATCTCTCTTTAAGGAGGTACCTAATACATAGGTATTTTGTGCATACACTTTTTTCCAAAAAATTTATTTAACTCAATAATTAGTTTAACAACTTTTTTAAAAATTTCACAAACTTGTGGAACAAATGCTTTCAAATAAGTATCAAAGCTAATAAAGGATCTTTCGAAAAAGCATAATTTTTTACTTGGACGGTGCAGCTTATTTATTTGAATTAAATGAATGAAAACTACATATTTTCATTTTGGGTTAACAAAAAATTCTTTGAATCGACAAAAATTTTCTGAATCAACAAAAAATTCATTTGAATCAATATGCAATATACTTTCATTCAAAGAAACTGTATTGCACACGTTCACCTATTTTTTCCAGTGTGTAGTGAACACGTAACAGGGCATAAGCTTTTGTATGACATGACCGTACAATTATTTTAATAATTAATAAAAAAATATCAAAAATTTACTGCATACACTTACTTTCAAAGATGTTCTAGCTTTAAGAATTTGAACGGGGACAATTTTAGGGGTCCTAACTTGTCAAGGAGGGATCTTTCAAGTTTGCTTATTTTAAAATTTCTTCTTATCTTTTGTAATTTGATCGTCTATTTTTTTTAAACACCTGGTACATAAACATATTTCGAGACAGTTGGTTATGATTAACTTTTTATCAAGATTAGTTTGCGCAACACACTAATGTTAAAAGTTTTTATGAGTGAATGCTTATGTCGCCTTTTTGTGCTTTAGAAATGTGATTTATCAAATTTTATTTCTCATCTAAGTTCATTTCGAAAATTTCCAGCAAAAATTCAAGTGAGAGGAGTTAAGCTGCTAATCGGCCAAAATTGTTGGGTTAGCAAACCTTCAGTCAAACGAATGATTCCAAGGTATTTAATCGACTTTCATGCACTCAAGTAAAAGAAATTGAAGCATTACTACTTTTGTGTTTATTTTATTTCTGATTATTATCAAAATATTCTCGTGACAATGTACTTATTTTGTAAACAGAGTAAATTTTTAATAGTTGTATAGGCTTATTCTGACAAGTGTCCGCATACAGTTTTATTGAATCATTACTTCTATTTGATTTTTGAATTAAAAAATTTTCTTGAGGATACACAAAGAGCACTGTAAAAATCTTAGCGGTCCGATTTTTTTTGTAAGCGAGGGTACAACGCTTGTTGCAAACCACCTTAAAAGTTGTAAAAGAATAACATTACGAAAACTTCCACTTCAATTTAAATGCTTATAGGCATATCGGGAAATTCCGTTTTAAAAGGATGACGTATAAAACGTGTAAAAGCTGTTAGTACAGAAAAAAAAAAGGTATTTAATTTAGAACATTTAAAATCTTTATTAACTTTTTCCATTTAACATAACTAACCGAATCAATGAAGAGTATTGTATGTTATAGTATGCTCCAAAAATTAGAAAAAAAAATGAAAAATAATTTTTTAAATCGGTAGCAGTAAAAAGAGAAATTTGGAAGTGTCGCAACTACATATATATGTATATGTATACAATTTTTGAACTTGCGTAAGTCGGTAAATATTTACACATTGCAATAGTCAGTGCTTAAACCGTTATTAAACGTTGTTTGTATTTACATATGACCTGGTTAACAATTAGATCAAACAAAAACATGTACCTCTGATTAGAAGTTTGTTATGTAATACATCGATTCTAAGCCTATTTACAAAAGCAAAATTATATTATGCAAATATAAAATCGAATTTTAAATCTTACTTGTTGCCGGTATCGAGACACACCACACACTGATAATAAAATAAAGAGCACGAACTTGCGCTTTTTACTAACGCAAAACACGTTGAACGAAAACATTTGTACATTTTCAAAGCAGTATATCCTACGTTTTAAATTCATGCAGCAGAAAATTTACAAGTGACTATTCAATTTACATTTTATTCATCTACTTCAAGAGTAAGCCTTAAAATTATCACAAATTGAACAAATTACGATATGAAAAATTATTGGTTACTTCGGCATGCACAAGCAGAAAAAAGTAAGCGACCTGATTAAGATTACTTACGCTTTATCCTCACTAAACATCTTGCAGAATATTTACTTCTGAAAGATAACAAATTCAGAATGTCAGTCATTTGAACAAAACAGAAATCAAATGAATTTCTTCATCACATTGCAATTAAAAATTGCTTTTATTTATATGGTTTTACAACTACAGTGAAAGCTCCGGATACCGACCGTGACCAGCAAACTGTCCGTCCATTAGAGGTGTCCACCTAAGAGAGATGCAAATGCATGTAAATTACATAAATGGGAGATTAAAAACTGTCCAGCTAAGAGAGGTGTCCGCTTAAGAGAGCTGTCCGCTATGGGAGCTTTCACTGTAATTAAAGGAATGCGATGGGAATCTCCTAAATAGGGTTTCTGACCCGGGATTTCTCGATCTCGATTTCCCGGGAAATTTGCTAAATTTCATCCCGGGAAAAGACTGTCGAGAAATCGAGAAATTTCCGAATTCTGCGCCTCCCCTCTTCACTCAAGATAATTGTCCACTGCTCCGCACGTCTTATTATCTCTACGGGCGAATTTATACAGATTGAAGAGTTTCACTTTAGCCAATAGGAATTAATACCAAAAATTTTGGTTCCAGAAAAATTGTCCGGTCATAAGAGATGTCCGTATGGAGAGCTTTCACTGTTCCTGTTTTTTTCTTTTCAACACTTCAAAGAAGGTCCTCGATATAAAATTCTGTGTCATTTTTTTACAACGTTTCCTGTTCTGACAGGACGTATCAAATACTACCAGCACTAAGTAATCTACTCCTACATATTTTAGATTCCCTGTCGCTGTGTTAATAAAAACGCAACTTTAAAGTTAAAGTATTAGGATTGGGAAATTTTTTAAATAATTTGCTGACTTTGGGGAAATTTGTACAGTGGAATGGGTAAATGTTACCAAGAGCTTCTGGCAACACTGCATGAGCTTAGTACGGTTTGGTTAAATTCTGCCCGCCACTTAAACCAAACGCATAGCATCTTCCGGCCTGTGTAGTTTCTACTTTAGAGTTAGATGAATAATGTTTAATTTTAACTTAATTTTTTCCTCTCCCCCCAAAAACCGCTGAACATATTGTAAAATAAAACTAGAAAAAAAGTTGACGTTGAAATTTATTCTGTCAATTCCTTTAAGGGCTGGTATTTCAGTTGTAGTTTAACTTTAATCTTCAATTTATTCCCATAGAAACAATTATTTTGATAACTGAAGATTAAAGTTAAACTGTAACTGAAATACCGGGCCTAAGTGTCAAAGTTAAGATAGTTAACGTAGTGAGTAGAAATGCAGGGTCAACTTTCTGAATACCTTTTGTGAATGTTTTGGTTTTGATAAATTTGGAGTTTATTTAATGATAAAATTGTATTTTGTAAAATAAGTTTATCTACGACTGCTTGGATAAGAACCTATTATGACATTAATTTGCGTTAGTTAATGAAGTTTATTATCTAGTGTTTCGTTCATTTTTTTTGACACAATTTATGATGAAAACTTTATTATTTCTGAATTAATAAGAGTTGAGAATAATTATATGTGAACATAGTTACTTGTTTTTTTCAATTTTTTTACCACAAAACAAAGGGAAATGACAAAAACTTGCAAGATAAAAACGTTGTTGATATCACAAATTGACGTACAAATTGTCTGGTTGCTATGTTTTCGAAAATTAGGCTGCTCTGATTTTAAATTAAAAAAATTAGGATGTTTTGTCAGAAAACTATTCTAACATATTCAATAACACAGTTTTCTTCAATTCTGAGCAGTCGTAGATAAAAAGTGGTATTTTACACGTATGATTAAGGCCTATTAACATACTCGTGCTCTTTACCGCATTCGTATATTAATAATGCCATTATCCCACTAATAAGATAAATAATTATTTATTAATTAAAAAGATTTCCACGTACTGCCACTAATTTTTACTTGGGTACATGGTTTACAATTGCAAGAAACATGGAAATGTGAAAACTATTACATTATTTCTAATTCTTCTTTATTAATTTCAGCAGTCAATAAGTGATCGTAAATTTATAAGAAATTTAAACTGCTGTAACTTTCTTGTTGTTGGTCAAAAAGTGAATTAAAAAAAGTTTTACTTTGATCTCCATACAGTGCGGGACAAAATTATAACCGCACTAAAATTCTTGTCATAATTCGCCTTATGTTGGGAGAATTTAGCTGGGAATTTTTTGTTGAAAAAAATTTTTAAGAGAGTTTATCCTCCCAACGTTAACAAACACAATACAAAAATAAATGAAAAATGGAGAGAAAATTTGAAAAATGTAATTTTTTTCGGTGGGACTAAACTCTAAGTGCGGTTATAATTTTGTCCCGCACTGTATATTATGAGATACCCCATACATCGGAATTTTATTAAGATTAGTACACACAGTTCTATCGGAAATCGTTGACCATAATAATTCAAATTAATGAACAAAATTTACGATCAGTCAAACGGAATTAATTATTGTGTTGTCGACTTGTGGCAAAACACGCTTGTGTGGATTCTCCTTAAGACAATGCGAGGAAGAATAAAACTGTTGCTCAAATATTTTTTAATTTTTGTGTTTATCATTTTTTTTTTCAGTAAATACGAATCAAGGAATGAAATTATATTGAATGTCTTGGATTTACGACGTTATCTGAATTTTGAAGCCAACAGAAGAGAAAATTTCTAAGAAAGACATTCTCGGTTATATTTTTTTGTAAAATATTGTCTTTAGACACTATCGGTTATTGCTTGCGCTTAACATTATCCGAGTGCATCTGCTCTCGAAGAAAAAGATTAATTTTTTTCGAACAATTGCAACTTTTCGTTTAAGAGAAATTCGATTTTTCATGTTTCCCGCTAAATTTTAAAAGATCAATTTGATATGGTTGTATGGTTTTTTGTTTTGATTAATGCACGAATTGATTCTAGTAAAAAACAATAACAAAAAAATTTCCCATATGTTACAAATTTTATGAATGGCACTATAATAATAAATAATAAATTTGTTTGTGTTACCTTATAAGTGTTATACAGATTTAAGTCCAATTATCATGGGTAAGCTGAATGATAAAGAAGGCAATGTTCGTCACTCGGTGTAAAACGGAGACTAACTGCATTTCAGAACGTATCGGTTTCTAATTCTTTGATAACGCCAGAGATAACCGATGACACACCATTAGAGTGAATTACATATTATTGAACTACGAACTTAGGACTTGTTTTGAAATTCCTTAATTTGTGTCAATCACAGTCTTCCAATTTGACATGTGCATGTCGTTTGAAATCATTAGACCTTAACAAAATATGAGACCATAAGAAGAAAGTATACTTTTGAATAGAAAAACTTGACTTATCATTATCAATTATCAGGCATAAAATTGTTTAGCAGAAATTTCTAAAAATACTCTTGTTTAGCAAATTGTACGGAGGGTTTAAAATAGCAGAGATTTTTTTCAGAAAGCAGTGGCGTAATCTATAATTCGTTCACTCGGTTTCCTCGTCATTCAATTAAATTTCAAATTAAAGTAGGCTCCGATTTCAATGTTTTTTCTCCTAAAGGTTTATAAGTACTGACAGTTGTCAAAATTATTTTTTAGTGCTAACATAACCCCCCAACACTTGACAAACGCATTTGAACTTTGGAAACATTGAAATGCAGGGTACGTTTGTGCATTCAAGCTAAAAGTTAGCAAATTTCAACATCTGCTTTAAGCTTTAATGTTGTTTTAAACAAGCCAGTAACTTATAAACTAAATTTAAAACTAACAATAAGTATGCAACCATTGGGATGTTAATTTGCTTTATAAATGTAGATAAGATAACAAACTTAGGATAGAGTTAATCAGTGACTGCAATAACGGATTTAAGAAATTTCTAAAGGGAGCCCTACACTACATTTAGCAATCGGGAAAAATCTCTTATTCTACAGAAAATGCAGACTCGATTTTTTTCTGGTCGTTAGGGGCAGGGATCAGAGAGTTCAAGATAGGAAACGGCCATAAGAAATACATTGGGAAATACGACCATTAAAAATAATTAAAAATTTAGTAGTTAACATCTGAAACACCAGATAGCGTGTAAAACGCGTCAAAAAAGAATTAAACACACACTGAAAAATTAAAATCAAAGCTAATTTGCTAAAAGATTATACACGATAAATTTGAAAGACATGTAAATGTATACATGCAATTCAAGAAAGTTGTTAAAATGCGCATTAAAATTGCTGTTTGTTAAAATCACCAAAGCTACAGGATCACATCAAAATGACTTTTGATCTAGTCAATTTCATATCTTGAACTCTCTGATCCCTGGTTAGGTGCATCCTGCACATAGGAACCCGACCGCTGAGCGTTTAACGTTCCATGTATAGGGCGTCCGTTATTTGTAGGGTGCCCTTAACGTCTTCCGAGAACAGCATTTGTGGCTTAATCATTTAAAATTTTTACATGTGTGATAAAAATACAAAGTTGACAAATTTTACTGATTAATAATCTGTTAAGAAATCTGACTTACCTCGAACGGTTTCTTCACAATCGGAGAAAAACTAAAAATTGCGACTTTCGAAAATCGCAAATCGGAAAAACTGACTCGACATTATGTGTTCGCACATAGTCCGCTGTAGCATTTGCATGTCCTACAGCGGACAATGTACGGATACATAATGAACCACGCGGTAGCGCTTCGTCAAGTCAGCTGGCCGACTATACGTACTTCGTCACCCGTAAAAATTCCGCTCCCTGGTTATATGTTAATACTTGTGTATCATACTAGACAGGTATTGAACATTTTAGTTTACTGACTAATATTATTCACATTATTTTAAAAAAGCTGATTACATTAATTGTGTTGAATATTGATTTCATTATTCATTTGATAGAAGCAAATGAATATTTTGTTTGGATACATTAAAAAAAGGGTTGATAGTTTTAGTAATGAATAATATTCATTCGATCGTTGAAGCGTGAAAGTGAAATGGTGTAGGACTTTAATCAATTAATACACTTTCAAAAATGAAATACTATAGTAATTTATTAATAATTTACTACTATACTAATTTATTTTTATTTCAATGAAGTAAATTCATAAATAAAAGTATATACCGGGTGCTGCATTGATGAATTCAACATAGGAAATCCTATGTTAATTTATATGTGTTCAAATATTGGTTTCCCTAATTATTTTACAGCAAAATTCCATTTAGGTTTTTTTAAAGTACTCTTCAAGATGAATCTGTCTGTTCAGTTTAAGAATTTTTCATTTACTCAGTTTCAAAATATTTTAAAAGGATTCAGTAACCAAATTCAATCTATAATGAGCTATCAGCACAGCCTTGATCAGTTGCTTTACTTTATTTTAACGATCACTGATCAACGCCTTGCTGATAGTTCGATATAAATTAAATTTGGTTACTGAATCTTTTGAAACTGAGCAAATGAAAAATTCTCAAACTGCACAGACAGATTCATCTTGAAGAGTGTTTTAAAAAACCTAAATGGAATTTTGCTGTAAAATAATTAGGGAAGCCAATATTTGAACGCCTCTAAATTAATATGGGATTTCCTATGTTCCCTTCATCGATGCAGCACCCTGTATAAACTGACCGTACTTATGGCACGAGTTATTCAGTATACATAGTACAATAACATGTGATGTGATAAGTTCCGTAATTTGTTTAAAGTTTATGAAAATAATACCGATAAAACTGATAAATACAATAGTTAAAACCATTAAAAATTTTGTTTATGTTATGTATAGAAAAAACAATGCAATTGCACATTAAAAATAGATAGTGATTTCAAAATCCATAGTTGTGTTGATCGATTACTCGGTAGATAAAAAAGCATAATATAAATAAAAATATAGACGTAGGTAATGACGCAATACATTATTCCACTCTGAGATTTCAGATTTTGTAATGAGTTCTCGTTATATTTAAACGAGACTCTGAACCTGACGAAGTTGTTGCGATATTCGATGTCTACATGAGTAGGTGATCGGACGAATTGTCGCAGCCTGAAAGACCGTTTTGTTTACCCGTGAAACACTAGACTAGGTTCGACTAAAGTTCAAAATACAACCAATTTTCTTTGTAGCGACGCAGGCGATAAATAAAACAGCGTTTACGTTTGGGCCTGGACCTACAGTCTATAGTTGTAAATTCACGATATTAAAAGATTTGTAGGTAGGTACATACTACAAATTTCACTACAGCAAATAAAAATTATTATAAAGGTGTCCCAACAGTGAGTTGTCGAGCAATAACTTTACCTGACACTAAAACAATCCTTCTCATAAACTACATAAGGAAAAACTTTCCTCATTTAGGTCTTTGTAAAAAAACATTTAGGGGGTTTTTGTGACAGGAATTCATTAATAGGAGTAGATTAGAGTTTTTAGAAGACACTCCAACACTTGTTAATTATCAGTAAAAAATATTTCTCCTCAAAAGCATATTGCATCAAAAACGTTGCGATTATATACAAATATTACTTTTCGGTAAATAATAAAATATCTAAAGCAATAAATACCTTTCTCTATTTTTTTTCCAATTACAAATCTTTGAAGTTTTCATCTAAAATTATTTGAAATTTAAAATTAAGTTTTGATATGTGAAATTTTGCGAAAAGTTCAAAAATTGAAAAATTCAATTTTTGCCGAAGTTAAAGAAAAAAACGTTATTTTCTGGCCTTGAAATTGTTCAGTAAGCTAAAACTAATACACATTAAAAAAATCTCGTTGGAATCTTGATTAATTTCCAAGAAATAACAATTTTAGGATTTTGGCAGTTTCGAAAAATGCTATTTTCTAACTAAGTAAAAATCACTCGGTATATCTAATAGGAGCTAAAAAGGTTTTCAGACAAGCACAAATTATTGCCGTAAATAAAAGTTTTTTCGAAAAATCAGAATAAAAATTTTTCCCATTTGATGCCGGTGTATATAAAATATTTTTTTCTGTGCTTGAAAAATTTGGAATAGTTTACCTATTCGTTTTTAATGATAATTTTCCAACAATTACCCATTACTCAATAATAATGCCTGAAATAAATAAAAGCGTAAGATCGGACTGTATTACACCTAATTTATTCATTTAAAAGTTTTGCGTCATATTAAAACCAAGCAACAGCCAAAGCGTTAACTAGTTGCGATAAATTTAATGCAGTTAAAAATCTGAAGTTCAAAATATAAATACGCGGGCGAGACTTTCCGAAGGAAGTATTAACGCTCATTTAAGATTTTATCACGAATTAGTGTATCGTATACAGAATGAGGGACCCTTGGACTTTGTTCATTCGTAATAAACCACTAAATTGAGAATTTCCTACTAGACTTTGAAACTTATTTGTAATATTTATTGGAATATTAGGACAGGGGAAGGTGCAACCGTCTCTGGTATGTTTTATCATTACATAACCGTTATCGCTAATCCAAATAAATATTATATTTCAACTTAAACTTTTCGGTAATAAATATTATAACCTTATGTCGCCGTCTAATTGATACAACAAAATTAAACTTGTAGCTTTAAAGATAAGCAGTTGCTGAATATTATACACTTATCACATAATAAATTAAATAGTTGATAATAATTTATAATAGACATCAAGGACCAATATACAGGTGTAATAAATTTCACGGTACGATTCATAAATATTGAAACACATAAATAATGATTTTGAACACTTTTATCAAGATAATTATGAATAAACACCACGAAACAGTATATGAAGATTATTTTTTAAAAAGTCTATAAATACAGTCGCACCTCTAAAACTCGAACCTCCACAACTCGAAATTTTCTGTAAGTCGAAATTTACCTATGTCTGTGCACACTGTGTATAACTGAAGTCTCTTTCTTTAACTCGAAATTTCTATAACTCGAAGTAATTTTCCGGTCTCTTGAGATTCGACTGTATTTGTATTTTTAATGAATTTGAAATTTCATTTAAATTGATTTATAAATAAAAGACAAATCAAAAGACGGATCTTACCATATATCAAAATATGTTTAAAATTTCAATTTTCGCCGTGACCGATTAGTTTATAGATTTATACTTACTCTGTACTATGTATACAGGCTGAGTCCAAAAAAACGCCTACGCGAATAGCGTCGGTGTTTATTGTCGTATTTGAGTGGTCAAAAAATTAAACCTTACAAAACACGGTGTGAATTATATTTACGATCTAATTCGAAAAACTGAAATATTTTTCGAGGAGTTTTTATGAGAGATACATTACCTAAAAAAACATGGAAACATGAAAGTGGAGTTGTAAATTTAGATGGTAATTTTGGTGAAGGAACGCATTGGGTAGCATATTACAAAAGAGGTAGAACTGTAAAGTATTGATAGTTATGGAGATCTACCGATCTACGACCTCCAGTGGAAGTGGGGAAATATCTTTTGTCAAACGGGTTAGGCGTTATTAATTATAATTATGAAAGATTTCAAAAACCGAATTTACAAAATTGTGGACAATTATGTCTACGGTTTCTAACAGCCTTGCAAGTTAAATAAGGATTTCGTTCTTGAAATATGGTCGACATGTAATCTTCACCAATTTCGTGTACATTTAGAGCCCGCGCAGACTGCGGATTTTCTATCAGCCGATAGTTTATTCTGAATCAAGTTACGAGAAGTGTGATTACGTGGCCTATAATAATTTAATGTACAGCCTCGTATCACATTTCTCGTAGCTTGATGCAGAATAAACTATCGGCCGATAGTAAAGCTGCAGTGTGTGCGGGCTCTTACTCTAGCGGGAAATGAATCGGTTTTAGTTTGTGAATTTAATCCATCAATATACCTGAGCGAAGACGCAATATATGAAATGTGCATGTTAAATTTTGAAACGTTTAACGCAATACCTAACCTAGATGAAAGCAATAATTTAATACATTACGAAGAAAGAGGAAAAAAGTTTGCTTGGAAAACTAGCGATATATATACCTACAGGCACATATGAACTCGATGATATTAATCAATTTCTCAAAGATTATTTTCAAAATAACAATAGTATTGAATATATAAACATTCGAGGAAATAACAATACTTTAAAGGCAACCATAAATAGTTCGGTTAAACTCGATTTAGTAAAACAAATTCATTGGGAAGATTGTTGGGTTTTAAAACCGAGAATAGTGAAGGCACGCGAAAATAACATCGGTGATTTTCCAGTGGTTATAAACAAAGTCAATGCTATAAGAATTTGCAATTTGACCGGTGAATTTTATAACAACGGTCAACCTGGTCATGTTTTGCATCATTTCTTTCCAAACGTACCACCCGGATTTAAAATAATAGAATCCCCTCTTCAAGCTATTTATCGACCAGTGACCGTGAAGATCATTACGAGATTAGTCGTTCGACTCTTAGATCAAGAGAATCTTTTGGTTAACTTTAGAAACGAAGTGGTTACTATAAGACTTCACTTGAGGAGATTTACACAATGATTATCTACGACAGTGATTATTCGAAACAAACAAATTGGAACAAAATAAGACGTAATGTATTATTTAAACCACGAAAATATACACTGAATTGTTGTCGACAAAAAAAATTGAAATTGACACGAGAAAATAAAATGTATTTAAAGAGTTTAGGTTATAACGTGAGAAAAAGAAAAGAAAGAGAACACAGTACGTTTTAAAAGCTCTTAAAGAGAATTATTCTGTAGAGTGGCATAACCTTCAAAGGGTGAGCACCATCATTATACGTAAGTCAATCATTACCTAAACAGAACGAAATGGATATTTTGGGAGTTACTGATAAAATTAAAATGGACACTTCAATAACTAAAGGTCCGTTTTCACGCTCATGCAATTTGCTCAAATGTGCTTGTACACACAAGTTTGCACAAGGAAGTCGTTGCATATAAACGTAATTTTTTTATTTGCACAAGCTAGAAAGTTTGGTAAACTGCATGTATTTGCACACGCATTTGCGCAAGCAAATTTGTATGCGCCAATGCTTGAACAAATCCATTTGCGCAAATTGCTTGAACAAATCCATTTGCGCAAATTGCTTGAGCGTGAAAACGGACCATAATGTAGAGTACCATTCACACTTACCATTCAGTTCATCATTTGGTAATAACGATGAAGTCCGAATAACAGTTCCAGAAATTGACAATTACACTTTGCCATGTGAAAGTTATTTGTATGTAGAGGGAAGACTTCGTTTGGCTAGCGATAATACCAAGCACAGTCCTACAGCACAGTTGATAAATAATCCAGTGGCGCATATGTTTAGCGAGATTAGATATCTTTTGAATAGAGTGCAGGTGGATTCGGTAAGAAATATTGGGATAATGTCCACGATGAAAGGCTACTTTTCTTTTACTCCCAACGATACAATAAAATTGGAAAGTGCAGGATGGCTTCAGGAGAAAGCAAGAATAAGCAATGTACTCGATGTTAAGGAAAATTTCGCAGAAAGCGTACCTTTAAAGACATTGTTAGGTTTTGGTGAAGATTATAGAAACATAAACTTGAATATGAGCCAGGAACTAGTATTGATCAGGACGAATGATGACGTTGATGCAAATTTTGAAACCAATACGGCCGAAAAGATCAAATTAACAATTGATAAAATTGTATGGAGGATGCCTCATGTATCAGTAGGATTGCAAGAGCAATTAGCTTTAACGAGAATAACAGACAAAGATGTTGAATTACAAATTCCTTTCAAAAGATGGAGGTTGCATGAGTATCAGTCGCTTCCAATTACAACAAATCATTCGTGGACAGTAAAAACTGCTCCTCAGTTAGAAACTTCAAGATATTATCGGTTTTCAAACTAAGAAAAAGGGTGTTGTCGATGCGTACATGAGTCTGTTTGATGACGTTAAGTTAAAATCTTTAACAGTATTTCTAAATGGCGAACGATATCCGTATCATAATGTTACATTCTGTGAAGAAAATTCTATTTTTAGACTGGTTGCGCCACCTATGATGCAGACAAGATTCTAGTGTATTCCAGACTCGCACGGAATAATAGTAGAATTTGCTGGAATGTTCTACCTTTTTTCGCCGCTATTCTAGAATAGCTTAACTTGTTATGTAACCCCCAGGCAGTTTTATTTAGAAAGCGATGTGTGCAGTAGCTAGCGAATCAATAACAATTAAGTTAAAGAAGTGTTATTTTGTTAGACAAGTATACAGCTCGATATTATTGTGCTTTTATTGTGTTAAATGATCGTAGACATTAAAATGTTTTTAAAATAAACAACGATTACAATTTGTGAACCACGACGTCGTAACAAATTGGTGTCAGAAGCGGAAATTTTCAAAATCAAAAATGAAGCTAATTGAATTGAAAGTAAAGGAGCTGTGTGAGAAAGGGCTGGACACTTCTGGAAAGAAAACTGTTTTACAAGAACGCGAACGGCTTGAACAAGCTCTCCGAGAACAAGGAAAAGATCCGGAATCATTTGAATTGGAAATTGAAAATACTGCAGCTCTACTTAAAAAAATGAAAGTAAAAATGGAAAAAGTGGATGAAAATATAAAAAGAGAAATCAAAGAATCAATGAAAATGTGAAAGAAGAAATGTCGCAACAAATACAATTCAATCAATTTCAGAAGATCGCACACTCTTACTTGTAGGGGACTCAGTGGGTGATCTTAAATAACAGGGGCAGAGATATATCTGATCCTTATATTAACTGTTACTTTCAAAATGTGAGGAGTATAAGAAACAAAATGCCAGATTTCAGCTGCAATATCTCGTTAAATGAATTTGATGTAGTTTGTATAGTCGAAACATGGCTCTCTACAGATATACTATCTGCTGAATTGATATCTTCTGTTTACTTGGTTTTAAGATGTGATCGAAACTTCGAAGCTATAGGCAGATCCAGTGGAGGTGGCTGTTTAGTTGCAATAAAGAAAACATTTTCTGTTATAGAAATTGACTTTTCTGAAATAAGGATAAAAGTTCCAATTGTTGACATTGTAGGTGGTAAATTGTTGCTAAATCCAGGTAAATTTTTACTGTTGATCACATTGTATATTTCTCCTGATGTAGAGCCCGAAATTTTGGAATTATTTTTAACATTACTTGAAGAATATTTGCTTGACTTTGATCGTAAAATATTGATAGCGGGAGATTTTAACGTAGGTGCTCTGCAACTTGAGGCAGGGAATGCCAAATCAATAAAACTTAATTATTTCACTGAAATTTTAAATTTGAAACAATGGAACAGTATTTATAATTCAAATGGTAGATTACTTGATCTGGTTCTTTCTAATATTGATGGATTAGTAGTTGACAAAGATGATAGTCCTTTGGTTAAAGTTGATCTTCATCATCCACCGCTGAATATTCAAGTCACTATAAATAAAAATCGAGGTTCTATCCCTAAAAAAAGGAACATATTAAATACCGTGATTTCAAAAAAGCTGACTTTCATAACTTGTACAGAGAGCTGTCATATATTGATTGGAATTTCTTACAATACTTCAAAGATGTTAATCTTGCATGCGAAGCTTTCTATACTAAACTTAATGAATTAATTGAAATATATGTGCCAATTTCTGTTAAAAAACACCATCGTTTCCCGAAATGGTATTCTAAAGATCTTAGAACTCTTAGTAAACAAAAAGAAGCTGCACGAAGGAAGTTTAGAAAATATGAACGCAACGCCGATAGATTAAATTTTATAATGATTAGAAAGAAAATAAAATCTCAACTTAAAATAGATTACAAAGCATACAGGCTGAGTCCAAAAAAACGCCTACGCGAATAGCGTCGGTGTTTATTGTCATATTTGAGCGGTCAAAAAATCAAATGAAATGGCAGAAAAAACACTACAACATACCATATCTTGCGTCTTTGATACGTTTAAGACAGCTGCATGACAGCTGTCAACTTTTGTTTTTTAAAGGCAATAGTATGATTACTGTAATAAATTTCGAAAGAACTTTTTTTTCTGCGTTCAATGATGTGCTGCAGCAAACACTTATTTTCCAAAACAATAGAAAAAAATAAAAATAAATAAATAAATTATTAACAACAAATGACGTAATAAACAGTTGGTGATCAATAAATGATACCTGTTTTACATTAAATAGTGTAGTATCTATAAGTACTTCCTCATAGGCAAACAATTGACGATAACTACTGTCAACATTTTTTTGTTTTTGCTGGCGATAAAAAAAATATGGACAGTTATCGTCATTTGTTTGCCTATGAGGAAGTACTTATAGATACTACACTATTTAATGTAAAACAGGTATCATTTATTGATCACCAACTGTTTATTATGTCATTTTATGTTAATAATTAATTTATTTGTTTTAATTTTTTTCTATTGTTTTGAAAAATAAGTGTTTATTGCAGTACATCACTGAACGCAGAAAGAAAAGTTCTTTCGAAATTTATTACAGTAATTATACCATTGCCTTTAAAAAACAAAAGTTGACAGCTGTCATGCAGCTGTCTTAAATGTATTAAAGACGCAAGAAATGGTATTTTGTAGACTTTTTTCTGCCATTTCATTTGGTTTATCGACCGCTCAAATATGACACTAAACACCGACGTTATTCGCGTAGGTGTTTTTTTGGACTCAGCCTGGATATTGACAGTACACAGGATTCTGTTATCAATAATAGTCGGAACTTTTGGGCTTATATGAAATCTAAGAATGAGAAAAATAAACTACTGACATCTTTACATTCAAACAATACAATAATTACATCCCCCTCTGAAGTGGCTGAGGCTTTTGCAGATTATTTTAAAAGCATATTTCAACCTGATAATGATACTACTGCATTGTATTATGATAATAGTATATCTACTATTAATATGCCTCTAAATCATTCGATCTTTGAAATCTCAGAGCAGGAAATTATTAACACAATAAAAAAATTGAAAGATAATTTTACGTCAGGTGTCGATGAACTTCTAGCATTTTTTGTTAAGGATTGTGCAGTTGTGTTGGCAGTTCCATTATGTTACTTATTTAATATGTCTTTAAGAACCTCTACGTTTCCGGAATAAGGAAATGTACTAAAGTTACGCCAATTCACAAACAGGGCGATTCTGAATGTGTAAGGAATTACAGATCTGTAGCTATACTCAACAATTTTGCCAAGGTATTCGAAATGCTGATTTACAAGAATATGTATAGGGCACTCAAAACTAATTTCATTAGCGAAAACCAACATGGTTTTATGAGTGGAAGATCCACAACTACCAATTTATGTAACTTTGGGCAATTTGTATTAAACACTAGATATATCCGGAAAAGTTGATGTAGTATACTGGGTGTCCGGTAAAGAATGGGCCATACTTCAAGGATGGCTTCTTTGGATCGAAGCAAATCGATATAGATCAGTTTATCTTAGTACAATTTTGCTTCATTAAAAAGTTATGGCCTTTCAAAAATAATTTTTTTATTTCAATATTTTAGCAAAACTCGTTCATTTTTGGAGCTATTTAATTGTAATTTGGTATTTAAAGGTTTCTTGTACTGCTGAATGTGAATATCTTCCTATTTTTAACGTAACATATAGGGGGCGGTCTAGAGATCCTGGCATTCTTTTGTTTATTGCTTTACTTTTTTTAACGTGAATATTTTTTAAATTATATTCATTTTTTTGAAAGAACTTTTAATTTACTTTAAAAAAGGTATACTTGTTACATGTCGCTAAAGTATACCAGTTTTGAGAAAAATGGCTTTGAATATGATAATGCTGAATATTACTGTTTTAGGTCTACATTGAATCAGGCACATAGACTCGTATTTCAGTTACAGTTTAACTTTAATCTTCACTTTATTTCCATGGGAACAATTGTTTTTATAATTGTTACTATGAGAGTAATCTGGAGATGAAAGTTAAAACTATGAGTGAAATACGCGGCCATGGCAAACATAATAAGATTATTTTACGTAATGTATCGTTGATTTAAATGTGGAATTGTAAATTTTTTCAATTTTAAGTAAATTACGAAGTAGTGCAACTTTAGGTAATTGTCTTTTCAACCTGCAGTAGCGTTCCTGGTGTAGTAAGTATCCAACATTTTCACATTCAAAGCCATTTTTCTCAAAACTGGTGTACTTTAGCGACATGTAACAAGTATGCCTTTTTTAAAGTAAATTAAATGTCGTTTCAAAGGAAAGAAACATATTTTAAAAATAGTCACGTCAAAAAAAGTACGACAATAAATAAGAGAATGTCAGGGTCTCTAAAGCGCCCTCTATACGTTACGTTAAAAATAAGCAGATATTCAGATTCTGGAGTACAAGAAACCTCTAAACACCAAATTACAATTAAATGTCTCCAAAAATGAGCGAGTTTTGCTAAAATATTGATATAAAAAAATTATCTTTGAAAGGCCATAACTTTTTAATGAAGCAAAATTGTACTAAGATAAATTGATCTAAATCGATTTATTTTGATCCAAAGAAGCCACCCTTGAAGTATGGCCCATTCTTTACCGGACACCCCGTATACTGATTTTGATAAAGTGGATCATAAACTTGTACTTCACAAATTATCACTAATTGGTTTTTCTCCTAGTTTAGTTACATTTTTCAGTTCTTACTTGAATAAGCGTAAATCTACTGTAATATTTGACGGTTTCAAATCTTCACCCTATTTTCCAACTTCGGGTGTACCTCAAGGGTCAAATTTAGGTCCCCTTTTGTTTTCCATATTTATTAATGACTTAACAGGGGTCATTAAGAGTCAGAACTTACTGTTTGCAGATGATGTAAAAATTTTTACTGCAATAAATGGATACAATGATTGTCACTTTTTACAGCAGCAATTAAATCATCTAGTCGACTGGTGTTCAAGTAATAAGTTAAGTTTAAATGTGAATAAATGTAAGGTAGTTACATTTACTAGGAAAAAGAATTCAATTATTTATGAATATAAGATTGGATCTTGTGATGTGGAGAGGATGGAAAAGATCAGGGATTTGGGTGTTACTTTTGATTTTCACTTTACTTTTGAACCACATCTGAGAGAAATTACCAACAGAAGTCTGCGGATGTTAGGTTTTATTATACGCAACAGCCGTGAATTTATAAATATAAAAGCGCTTAAAGTTTTGTACACTGCCTTAGTCAGATCTGTATTGGAATACTGTTCATTAGTATGGTTTCCTTTCTATCAGGTATCAAAAGGACATGCTAGAAAATGCTCAAAAGAAATTTCTGAAATATTTATACTTCAAGCAATTCGGAGTTTATCCCAATAGGGGTGAAGTTTCTCTAACTACTATGTTGGAAATGTTTGAATTTAATAGTTTGGAAATGCGCAGGATTGTTTATGCGGTAGTGCAACTTTTCAATATGATGAATGGTACGGTGAATGACAGTTGCATGTTGTCACAGATCAATATCAGAGTCCCCTCGAATAATACTAGGTGTAAGGATATGTTCATATGTCAATTCGCTCGTTCAAATTTTGTTAAAAAATTCCCCCTATATGTAATGATAACCTATTTTAATTATATAGCCGACCTAATTGATATCAATATGACGACGGTTAATAGCCTGAAAAAAACTATCTTAGGGAAGCTGACGAGTGACTTAATTACGAGTCAAATTCATGCTCAGTAATTGGCTTTTTAGCTGTTGAGCATTTCATTAATAATAATCATAATATTAATAACAAATGGAACTTTCTAGAAAACAAATATTTATTTATTTATTGTCAGCAAAAACAAAAACAAAATGTTGACAGTTATCATCATTTATTTGCCTATAAAGAAGTACTTATAGGCACTACGCTATTTACCGTAAAACAGATATCATTTATCGTTCAGCAACTGTTTATTACGTCATTTCATGTTAATAATTCATTTCTTTTTATTTTTTTCTATTATTTTGAAAAATAACTGTTTATTGCAGCACATCATTGAACGCAGAAAAAAGTTCTTTCGAAATTTATTACAGTAATTATACCATTGTATCTAAAAAACAAAAGTTGACAGCTGTCATGCAGCTATCTTAAATGTATTAAAGACGCAAGATATGGTATATTGTAAAGTTTTTTCTGCCACTTCATTTGATTTTTTGATCGCTCAAATACGACAATAAACACCGATGCTATTCGCGTAGGCTTTTTTTACTCAGCCTGTATATTATGTACCTATACGTGTATCTTAATAAACATTAAACTAATAAGAGAATCAACGTCATAGATTACGGGAAAAATATCGGGTCTTCATTTAATTCTGTATGTCACGTGACCTATGACGTACTATCGCGGCCTTAAAATTTCGTACGATTCAATTTTCCGCTGTAAATATGGTTTTCTTTAACGGTTTGTCAAAAATAATCATTTTAAACGTCAGATTTCAAATGTAATGTTAAGTTGTAGCATCACAATGCCAAATCACGTGCTTTCTGAAGAAGAGAAGAGTCTTGCAATTGCAAAATTAGAGGATGGTTGGTTGCTACTTTTATTCTATTATTTCAGTTCTAATACTTTACTACTTTCCTGTTCTTAAAATAAACAATCCGACTTTTAGTTAAATGTCTTTAGTGTCAAAACTGTTCAACAAAACTATAATTTAGAGAAATTCTGGCTACTGATAAAAAATCGTGCGAAATTTTAAGGCCCCGATAATACGTGAACCAACCATCTATTAACAGTTGGCTAAATTAATTGACAACACACATAGTTACATATTCGTTCTGGAAGTACGATATATTTTCTAAAGTGTATTATTGTTAGCACTAAATTTAGTTATTAATTTTTCACAGTGGCGTCGATCGAGGGTTGTACTTTGGTTGTCATATACAGTTTACAGCTAATTAAAGGCTCACGGACCACTATGGGGATCTCGTAAACGATAAAATAAATTACAAAATAAGGCTGCGCAATTTTGGGGTCTATAAATATGTGCAAAAAAATCTCTTCTATCACATCTTATTTCTAAAATACGTATGTATCTTCAAAAAATTGAAAATTCTCAATTTCAAAAGTCTTAAATATTATGTTCATTTATTAAGATAGAGCAACAAAATTCGGCATTTTTATATTAAAATTCGGTAGAAAATTTAATAATACATGTGTTTAGTTACCTCTAAACATATTAAAAAACTAGAACCGCTGCAGTTTCAAAATAAAAGCTCTGAAAACTCGAATCTACTCTTCTCTTTTGAAAAATGGGTTAGGTACTATTTTTTCAAAAATGCATTCGATTGGAAATATTGTTAAGAAATATTTAATTCTGTTGTTAGTGTAATATTGAATGAAAATAAAGTGCTCATAGTTTGAACTGTAATTTTTTCAGAGTTTGTACTCAGTTTTGAATTTTAAATTTCGAAATTCATGTTCACATGAAAAATAAAATCGTGTCACATCAAATTGCACAATTAAGTCTATTTGGAACGGAACGACAGCGACATGTATTTGCAATAGCAATTAATACTGGCTTTACATAGCAACTTTACATGTTGTTCGTTTTTCGAAATGATGCGTCACAGAACCTTGAATTTTCGAACCCAATTTGCATATATTTTATTTAAAATACGAATGAAGACCGACTTTTTAAACGATTGCTTGCGAAAATAGTCATATAAAAAAGAAACAACTTGACAAATTTGAAAAAAGACATTGGACGCACACAAAAAAATTATTGTGGAAGCAATAAACAATTATCAGGGGCAGAGGTACGGTGCCAGGGTCAGTACACAGTACTTTTTTTTGGTTTATGAGTACTTTGTTCTACTTTCTTTCCGTCAGTATTTTTTTGTTATTGGTAAATTATTCGAAAAAATAAAACATAAAACACTTATGCCAGGTTGCACCAACTTTTAAGCAGAGCTTAAATTTAAGTTATGTTTAGAATGTGACATTTACGTATGGTCAGTATAATGTCAAAAACATTCTGATTGATATTTAAACTTCAACTTAAGTATCAATTAAAATGTGACTAAAATTTTGTTAAATCTATAAATAATGTGATAGTCTAAACACCACTTAAATTTAAGCTCTGCTTAAAGAGTTGATGCAACCGGGTATTAATGTTTTGGGCTGACGAGTGGCTTAGCGGTTAGTCTAGCCCATTTTGCTCGAGGGTGTGGGTTCGAATCCCACCAGGGCCATGAATGTTTAAATATATGTAGATTGTCTGGAATGGATAATGGCGAAAAGACAATGCGCGTTATGCGTAACGCAAGCGAACAACAGTTATGCAATTTGTTAATGCAGAGTGAGCAACTATGATTGATACGTGCCGTTTCATAAAAATTGAGCCTTTGCCGCAAAGTACTTAAATTAAATATTGTTAACTTCATTAGCGCCATTCAAAACATAATATGTATTACTATTTTTTAGGTTAGACGTTCATGTTGATTTTAATCATTCTACTTACCTACTGGTTTACTTAGAATTCAAATAAAACCTGACTATTAATATTACACTTCTGATGTAAGTGTTTTATATTACTGACATGTATTTAATAATCAAAAATTAATTGCCTTATTTAATTATTTAATTGAATTTGGCCATGTATTGGCATTGGTGCAGATAGTTGTCGATAGTTTCATGAAATAAGTATTTATTTTTTGTTGCATTAGATTGGTTATAATTACTCTGATAATAATTATTTATCAACACTAGAATAATAAATTGAAAAATATCTTTTCAGCATTTATTATTTATTTATTATTGTAAATAGAAGTACAGTATATCGTCACCCATATATTTACGAGGTGCGTAAATAAATTACTGAGACTGGAAGCGTAACGTTCCACGCGGCAACACTGTGGGCTTGTCTTTTAGAGGGATGACAGACTCAACATCCAATGCGCTTCAGTGTGAGTTTCAACTCCCTAGCGTCTTTAGGTGACCCGTAGCAATTTTTTTTGTAAAGTTGTTTTTTCTAGTGCGTTCGAAAAATTCAACTCTTCCCCATCATGTTGTTAACCGACGGTCAGAGCGGCGGATTCTGTCGACATTCTGATCAATTCTCGATGGCTTTTTACTATCAGGTTCGTCTTCAATCAATTGTCGGACTTTCGAAAATGTCTTAAGGCCGCTTTACAGTTCGCAATTTTCATTGCCTGCAATAGATAATTGCGGCGATTTGTATTGCACGCATGCGCAGTAATTGTATTTTAATCAACTGTGGCAATTTTTCATTGCATTGCAGAAAATAGCTCCGAACCTATTTTTCTTGCATTGCAACGGCGATTCTGGGTAATTTGTGAAATAAATAAAACTAATAAATAGCATTTATGTGACAACGATTAGATCGATTTTCTACCATTAACGCAATAAGTATGCACAAAGCAGCACTTATTTTTTTCCGAATATATTGGAATATATTGCTACTTTAGCACAAACAAATTTAATAAATTTTTTTTTAGTACGTTATAAACTTGATGCTTGATTCATCAGCAAATCTTTATTGCCATCTGTAAAGTGTTCCGCAATAAAAATTGTTCAATTCATCATTGCTGCAATTACTTATTGCCGGCAATGAAAATTGCGAACTATAAAGCGGCCTTTTAAACCACCTGAAAACCTGGGCCCAAGGTTACTAAAGAGACAAGGTTGCCTGGTAACTTTCAACGTCACCACAACGTCACTCAGTAGGCCCATTTAATGCATTTACACAAATAGATGGCCTACTGGATGACGCGTCACTCCACGAGTTACCAGGCAACCTTCTCTCTTTAGTAACCTTGATGCAGAGGAATTACGTACGTACATAGAGAAGAAATTTCCTCTCTATTCTCTACGCTGATCCAAAACGGTATTATGTATCTTCAGTCGTACTTTCTCGTGCTTACCGAAAAGAAAACCGAATGCGTAGAGATAGAGAGAAGCAATCGGCTCTTGCTGTTTTTCTATCCCTGTTTTATACAAATACATTGATATATGTTTTTCTCTTTTTCACTCTTCGTTGTTTTGTGAAGGTCCCGTTCGTTGTGTTTGCACGTGGCTAACGTAGATGCATTACCGGTCATTTTTATTACAAACCAAATTAAGAGGTTAAACCAATAAATTTACGAAAATTCAAAACATTAACCGGTTATTATTAATTTTGCGTCTTTTGATGGTAAAAGTAATAAGCTTCACTATTTCAATATTGAACTTTTTTTATTTAGGTATTTCCTTTGCCTTTCCTTAAGAATAAATAATATTTTGTTGTTTTACTAGTTTAAATATTTTATCTAAAAATTATAATAACAATCTAACAATCAATATTGATCGGTAATTCAGAAAAGTAGTATATGTCGGCGTTTCGCTGTACATTTAGCAGCTTCTTCGGGATAAATAATTTTATTATTTATCGTGATATATTTTTTACAATTTATTTACAGGGTGCGGCAAAATAACTCCGACAAACGTTTTTCTTCATATTTTTATTTAAACAACGAAATTTGAAAATTAACAGTGAACAGTCAATAATATAGGACCTTTGTAACAATATTCTCAGCCGGTTTCGAAATGTCCGCCTTCAACCTCGATACAGAGCTGCAAACGTCTCTTGAAATTTTCGACTTCGCGCCGTACCTCATCCACGGATATTCGGTCCCATTTCCGGAGCAGAGATTCCTTCCACGACTCCAAACTTTTGTGGCGCTTAGCACAAGCCCTGGCCTCCAAAATCGAACACACACTATAATCCATTGAGTTTAGATCAGGCGAGTAAGGCGGCCATTCTTGTAACATGACTGACTTGCTATCGCCTTGTGAACCGGGGCAGAATCCTGCTGGAACGTCCATTCCGCATCGCCGAAGCGCTGTTGGGTCCACGGAAGTACTACGGCATCGAGTATGTCGCGTCGGTACACTTCTTGGTTGATTTTGACCACCTGATTCACGAAAACCAGAGGTGTCTTGCCGCTGGCGCAAATTCCACTCCGTACCATGATGGACTGCAGATTTTGGCGATGTTCGACGATGGCGGAGGTACCATGAGCCTCTGCAAACCAAATCCTGTCGTTTTGGCGGTTGTGCGCTAATTCCACTGTGAACAACTTCTCGTTCGTGAAGATGATCCGTTCCTAACGCATACCTACGACCCGCCGCTGGAGTTGATGGCATCTTTGGAGTCGTACGCGCTTGTTCTCGACCATGAGGAGCTGAACTTTTTGGAGCTTGTACGGCTTAAGGTTGAACTCCTCTTTCGCTATTCGCCGCACTGATCGGTCACTGACACCTGTCTCACGAGCAATTTTCTTCATGGACACCATCAGATTTCACTGGACTCTCGATGATCTGAGGGTTAGCGGGGGTGTTGACAGTGCGCTTTCTTCCTCTTCCGGACCAAGCTCGTGGAAACGCTTAATCGCATCAGACACGGTTTGGCGAGGAACTTTGAGCAATCGAACAATTTCACATTGACGATAACCTTCACAAAACAGCTCCAAAATAGCAGCATGTTTATTTGACATTTTAAAAAAGATTAAAATGACTTAAAACTGATGTTTTTAGGTGACATCGCACGAATAGTAGCTGATAGTGGCGAAAATTGTCTTTCTACCGATAACTTACGAGATTACACGAACGCTTATAGAGAATAGGATACATAATGTGGTTCTACATTTTCTTCTCTTCTCTTCTCTTGTCTATCTCTTCTCCTTCTCTATGCGCTCTAAGATACATAATTCCACCGCTGGGCCCTTGACAAAACATTCTCTCTATATGCGTGCTGATGTTTTGGAAAAGTTCCACTCGCGGTGTGCCCGAGTCTGAAGCAAAATTTGATGACACAACGTTGCTCGAAATTGTTATCACACATTTTCGGAACGCATTAGGAAAAACAATTTTACAAAAAAACTCGATATGGATCACCTAGTGACGCTAGGGAGTTGAAACTCATACTGAAGACGCATTGGATGTTGGGCCTGTCATTCTTCTAAAAGACAAGCCCATAGTGTTGCCGCGTGGAACGTTACGCTTCCAGTCTCAGTAATTTATTTACACACCTCATAAATATATGGGTGACGATATAAGCTGCTTTGTTTCACTTGATCCAAACGCTACATAACGCGTTTAGATTCAAAGATGGATGCTCTCTTGCAAGTGGATCTTCGTGAAATTTCAATCCCGATCGGTAATCCCATTTCCCCTTTCAATCTTCCAATTTTACGATCCGTTTGGATTGAAATGCATTCAGATCCAGAGCGGGTAACGGAAAATTATTCGAATCACGATTCAAACTTTTCAGCGAAAGAAAGCACCTATTCTGTACATCTAATTTACAATAATAAATAAATAATAAATGCATTGGATGTCGACTTGTCACCCCTCTAAAAGAAAAGCTCACAGTATTGCCGAGTGGAACATTACATTTTCAGTCTCATTACTTTATTTACACACCTCGTAGGTTGAGATGAGAGTATTTGAAACAATGAAAAAAGTTTTTAAATGCAAACAAAATAATTGTTTTATTTAATTTTAAACGGTTTTTTTGTTTAAAACAATTAATTTTAAGCCAATTTTAAAAATGTTTAAGAAAAAAACTGTTTAAAATTAAATAAAACAAACGTTTTTTTTAAACAGTTTTTTTCCAACTTAAAAATATCCGAATCTTTCGCTTTCTTATGACAAATTTCGCACGTCTTTGAATTATGGTGGTTAAGCTAATAGAGCAGTGGACGTCCCACAAAAAGGAAGTAAGGAAAACGTAAGGGAATATGTGCATGAATCGCCAAGTCAAATAATGGGAATTAACAATAATCCGCATATGCTCTTCAACGTCACCAAATGAATTTTACGTAGAATCCAAGCCCGTTGCGATGAAATTGGTGGATATTTTTGATTACCTATTATGATTTTACTTTGAATTGTGAATAAAATTTGTTAGTAAAGATTTTTTTTAATTATGACATTTCCTTCGATAAACGTGAGGTTATGATATACACCAGTTTCAAGCAAGGCTGGTTCACAACTGAGAATTCACAGCCAATCACGAGGAGAAATTTAAAAAAGGCACCTTATTTGGTACTGTTGTCGAACTTTTCCTGCTAGTGTCGGTAACTATTGAATTAGGTTTTAACTTTTCATTGATTGTTGTTAAATAATGTCCAAGGAATAATAACAAACCATAAAAATTTCAGTCTGTTATTTAGTAAGACACTGAGAAATATTCAAAATCTCGTTCCGCTAATTTTTTTGAGCAGTGTATTTTGAATGGTACCTTTAAGCCATTCAAGATCTTTTCAGATTCAGAGTAGGCCATGTTAGGGTGACATTTTTGTTAGTACCTCCAAGTGAATATGTTCCATTTTAATTTGATGGTTATATTTCTGAAAACTGACGTCGAAAAACATTGATGTTTTTACCATTTTGATTTAGTATTAAAAAGTCAAAAATAAATAATTATTTGTTTAATGTTATTATTTTACTTTCTTCGTGGCATCGTAGAGTATAAGAAGCAATATAGTCGATGGGACTGACGTAAGCGTTACAATTTTACATTTGTCACATTTTGAGATTTCTATCAGAATACATGCACGTAACTTAACGAAAAAAATGCATGGCCCTTTAGAGTCTAAAAAGACCGTGAATGGATAATATAGGTCTTATTTTCTAAGTTCCGTTGTGCGTCATCAACAACGATGACGTAAAATTTAGACACCGTTGCCAATTGTAAGGAATAATAAGAAATTAATAATAATAATAATAATAATAATAATAATAATAATAATAATAATAGGAATAATAATAATAATAATAATAGGAATAATAATAATAATAATAATAGGAATAATAATAATAATAACAGGAAATTATAACAAGTGTCTAAATAAAAACCTGGTCAAGTAGGTTGTGACGAGAATTTATCCATTGCATTTACATAGCAGAATTACTAAATGTAGCCTACTTGACCAGGTTTTTATTTAGACACGAGTTACAAAGCAAAATTTTTAAATTATGCCCATTACCTCGCTTACAGCTGTTAACGGAATTAAGGGCCCTCCAAAGTCACGTTCTCTTTCAAAGTACGTAATTAAAGAAGCAACCATTTGCTGTGATTGCAAATTTAATCCTGGTGGCATGTTGTATTAATTCACGCAATAATGAGCTCTGAAAAGAACTATTAAATATTGCCTCTGGAATACACTAATACAACGTTTTGAACACAAACCAACACTCACGGACCAAATGTAAAAAAATCAAACGGCAGCGGTGACGTTTGTCAACATTGCAATTTATTGCCAACAAACTTTTCAAACGGACGGTCTATTTTCACGTAAGAATATGGTTGCATTCGGAGCTGATAGTTCGCATGACTGATTGTTGTGTTGATGACGTACAACGGAACTTAGAAAATAAGACCTATACACATTTTATTATTAGACATATCAAACAACGTTAAATACAAAAGTTTTAGGGATTACATGAACCGCTATAATTTACTAAAGAAAAGAAACAAATGACGATCTAACAAATGAGCATCAACTTTGTTATTTTAAATGAAACACTCAGTATATTTTGTCGAATTAAGAAAAATATTTTCTCCTAATTTCAAAAAATATGTAATTTGTCTATATTTGGAGTCCAAATTATCAATAATGTTTTCATAACTTTCATTGATGGATGATTTGTAGTTCGAATCATCGAAATTATCATTCACGTTTTCATAACTTTCATTGATGGAGACGCGCAATACATCTTCGACTTGCAACGGTGTTGGGTTCCCAGTGAACCAATTTGATTTCAAAAAGTTACCGCTTCGTTTGAATTTGAACCACAGAAAATACAGTGTCTTTCAAAAAGTGCGCTACAAGAAAGCACAAAGTTTCGGAACGCATTGACATAATCACTCAGAAACAAATGAAATAATTGGAATACAAGAACGAATTTCGTGTTTTCCTATTCCTATTATTTTGGTGGACACTTTAATACCACCAGGGATTAAGATAAGGATTTGAGATAGAAGACTGTAATGTCATAACTTGTTGTAACTTGCCATTAATTGTAGGTGAAGCGACTGATTAATGGCAAATTAGACGTTAAAAATGACGTTAGGCAGCACATTTGCCGTAGGTGTGGCTGAACAATTATGCCGCGGGCACATATGCATTTAATGTAACGCCTAATGTGATTTTTAACATCTAATTTGACATAAATCTGCGGTTACACTTAAGTTTAATATCAAATTACTCGTTATAAATTTGTTTTCTTTTCCATATTATCATATCACAAGTAAAAACTATACCAAACTAGTCAAATTAGACTTTGAAAATCACGTTAGGCGTGACGTTAAACGTTAATGTGGCTGCAGTCTGCACCGTTATGGTTCAGTCACACCTACGGCAAATGTGCTGCCTAACGTCATTTTTAACGTCTAATTTGCCATTAATCAGTCGCTACACATACAATTATTGTCAAGTTAGACGTGAAAAATCACGTTAGGCAGCACATTAGACGCAGCGTGGCTCCGACAACGATAGTGTAGCGACGGATTATTGGCATATATGGCATTAATTTTGTAACGGCACGGCGTTGAGAGTGGCATTGCGCGCTAGACAATAGCTTGGTTGGCGGTTTTTGATACACATCAAACGGATTGCCGGCGAACGTATCGCATAGTTGTTGCCATAGATAAAGAAAGATATATGTGAGGAAGACAGAACACATATTTTTTGCTCGAAAACAGCGACATCTCGTGTTTTTAGTCATGTACTATCTTAGTTTTGATTGCAGGTTTCTTTCATTATTTCAAGTACTAATTTAAAATATAATTTTTTAATGTTAGGAAACGGAAAATGCTAAAATATTTTAATAGAACTCCTGTGATATTTGACATTTAAGATAAAGTTGCCAATATTCAAGTAAAATACCAATGCTGCAGCCGCTTCGGAGCGAAATGTGGGACAAATAATGACCTTAACCACCAATGTAAAACTTAGCGCATTAATTTTTCTCGCGTTCTTGTCCATTAGAATGCCGTTAGACGTTAACGCAGATGTGCCCGAAGCATTAAGGTGCGTTTAGACTTGAGCACGCACGCACTGATCCACCGCGAATGCTCAAGTGTAAACGGTTATGCGCGCACGCTCACTATGTGTTTTCCTATGCGCGAACAGCAGCGAGCGCGATCCGCCTGTTGTCGGTCTCGGGTGCACGCTCAAAAGAATTAATTGGTTCGCGAATGCTCAATTTGTACAACACTGAATTTGCGGCGTATGTTCGAGGTATCTTGTATCCTTTTTGACAATCTTTGGTGCTATCAAGCTCAGCAAATATTCGAAATCGGTTTTGGTCATTCTTGTAAAGTCTCTGAATTGCTCACAATGACACTCTGACACTAAATTGCTTAATAAATTATTTTGTCTATTACAAAAAATTGGCGTTTGCCACCAACGACGACGTCTACGTTTTCAAATTTCCTTTTTTTTATGAAAGTATACATCACAATAAACGCGGCTATTTTGTCGTTCATTTTCAACGCACGTCTGCGAACAACTGGATCAGCCCATTCGTTGGAAAATGAATTTTAATTTAAACGCTCTTCGCGAGCGCGAACGAATACCGTGCGCGTATGCTCAGTGCGTGCGTGCTCAAGTCTAAACGCACCTTAATGTGCTGCCTAAAGGTGCGTTTAGACTTGAGCACGCACGCACTGAGCATACGCGCACGGTATTCGTTCGCGCTCGCGAAGAGCGTTTAAATTAAAATTCATTTTCCAACGAATGGGCTGATCCAGTCGTTCGCAGACGTGCGTTGAAAATTAACGACAAAATAGCTGCGTTTATTGTGATGTATGCTTTCATAAAAAAAAGGAAATTCGAAAACGTAGACGTCGTCGTTGGTGGCAAACGCCAATTTTTTGTAATAGACAAAATAATTTATTAAGCAATTTAGTGTCAGAGTGTCGTTATGACCAATTGAGAGACTTTACAAGAATGACCAAAACCGATTTCGAATATTTGCTCAGCTTGATAGCACCAAAGATTGTCAAAAAAGATACAAGATACCTCGAACATACGCCGCAAATTCAGTGTGGTACAAATTGAGCATTCGCGAACCAATTAATTCTTTTGAGCGTGTACCCGAGACCGACACGAAGCGGATCGCGCTCGCTGCTGTTCGCGCATAGGAAAACACATAGTGAGCGTGCGCGCATAACCGTTTACACTTGAGCATTCGCGGTGGATCAGTGCGTGCGTGCTCAAGTCTAAACGCACCTTAACGTGATTTTTCACGTCTAAAGGTGCGTTTAGACTTGACCACGCACGCACTGAGCATACGCGCACGGTATTCGTTCGCGCTCGCGAAGAGCGTTTAAATTAAAATTCATTTTCCAACGAATGGGCTGATCCAGTTGTTCGCAGACGTGCGTTGAAAATGAACGACAAAATAGCCGCGTTTATTGTGATGTATACTTTCATAAAAAAAAGGAAATTTGAAAACGTAGACGTCGTCGTTGGTGGCAAACGCCAATTTTTTGTAATAGACAAAATAATTTATTAAGCAATTTAGTGTCAGAGTGTCATTGTGAGCAATTCAGAGACTTTACAAGAATGACCAAAACCGATTTCGAATATTTGCTGAGCTTGATAGCACCAAAGATTGTCAAAAAGGATACAAGATACCTCGAACATACGCCGCAAATTCAGTGTTGTACAAATTGAGCATTCGCGAACCAATTAATTCTTTTGAGCGTGCACCCGAGACCGACAACAGGCGGATCGCGCTCGCTGCTGTTCGCGCATAGGAAAACACATAGTGAGCGTGCGCGCATAACCGTTTACACTTGAGCATTCGCGGTGGATCAGTGCGTGCGTGCTCAAGTCTAAACGCACCTTTAGACGCAGACGTGGCTCCGACAACAGAATGTAACCACGGATTATTGGCATATATGGCACTAATTTTGTAATGGCATTGAGAGTGGCATTGCGCGCTAGACGGTAGTTCGGCTGGCGGTTTTTGAAACACATCAAACGGATTGCCGACGTCGCGTCGCCCACGTCGCCGGCGAACATATCGCATAGTTGTGGCCATAGATAGAGAAAGATATATATTTTTTGCACGAAAACAGCGCCATCTCGAGTCTTTAGTCACGTACTATATCAATTTTGAATGCAGGTTTCTTTCACTATTTCAAGTACTAATTTAAAATATAATTTTTGAATGTTAGGAAACGGAAAATTCTAAAATATTTTAATAGAACTCCTGTGATATGTGACATTTAAGATAAAGTTGCCAATATTCAAGCAAAATACCATTTCTGCAGCCGCTTCGGAGCGAAATATAGGACAAATAATGACGTTAACCACCAATGTAAAACTTACCGCAATAATTTTTCTCGCATTAATTGTCGCGTTCTTGTCCGTTAGAATGCCGTCAGACGTTAACGTTAATGTGGCTGTAGCATAAGTGTTATCACCAGAGTCGAGACAAAGTCAGGATACGAATTAAAATAACCGCGTGTGTCCAATGCATGTTGCGATTCCAATAACACATAAAAACATATACGAAATTCACAATTTTGGATACGCGTGGAAAGAATATAATAGTATATTACATAACGAGAGTTGTAAATAGCATATTACGCACTGTGGAAAAATTGTGCATGAGCCGCGCAGCGGCGAATGCAAGTAATTCCACAAGTGCGTAATTGCTTTACAACTCGAATTTTGTACTATACTTTATCTACGACCACAAAAATTACTTTATTATTCAAGTTCAAAATAATCAGCAATGACACTTGCAATTTCGACGACTGTCAATCTAATGTGATGCGGCTACGTAGATCTAACTATAAACGTGCGTAAAGTAGATGCGTTTTTGTTACTTTACGCACGACGTTTGTAAACACCCGCTTACTTAATTTATATGTTGTACGTAATTCGTCATTTACACACAGTAGTGGTCGTAGATAAATCTTTTTATGATAGTAAAATCACATTCTAATATTAGTGTAGCTGTTCAACGGAACAATAAAATTAAAATATATAACTAGCAACGAGCAAAGTCGTTCAATACTTACTCGGATTAGCCTTAAACTGGTTTCGGCTTTCGGCGAGGAATTTTTTATTGTGTTTTTACACTTCAATGTGAGCAGAGCGCATAGTCGTATCATAGTAAGAGGTTGTAAAATGGTATTCGATTTCAAATTAATCACACTAATAATATAAAATAAAGCAAGTGTAATAATATAAAATAAAGCAAGTGTATTGGCATATGTATTCGCTCTAAAACTTCCCGAGGATATTGTTTGTATTATTTCCCTTCCTAGAGAAAGTTACGACACGACAAATTCATTTCTAATATTAATAATTTTTTATTAAGAAACCTTTAATAGAAAATATGCTGCGCGCTCATGACTTTTCACACATTGCGATCGTATCCTGAATTTTGTCTCGACTCTGGTTATCACATTCCTGTTTTCTAATTATACAGGGTCCGGTAGTCAAATCTGACGGTTTTAGTTTGAGTGTCATCCAAGGTAGGAGCAAAGAATTGGGAAGAAAACGGTGTAATTCGATTCCACAAGTATGGAAGTTTTGTATTTATGGAGCAGTGGGGCCATGAACATCGCGCTTTCGTCACAGAAACCTATTTCAAAAACGGCAATTCCGTTACGATCACGCAACGAAAGTTCCGCCTACGGTGAATTGAATACTAACGGTGGCAGCATTCAAGTGAGATATCGTCATCGCATACCCGCTTCTCCCCCTAATACATAGGTTCTCAAACTAATTTCGTCTACCGCCCACTTTGAGAATAAATTATTTTCTAGCGCCCCCTAAAATTTTTAACTTTACCACATCTTAAAAATCAATCTCAATCATTACTTTAATAACTTTAGTTAAATTATAGCCTGCCATATATGAGTCTTATCTTGTTTCTTCCAATTTTCTCTGTGCCCTTTACCGCCCCCCTGTAGGCCTCTAGCGCCCACAAGGGGGCGTTATCGCCCACTTTGAGAAGGACTGCTCTAATACAACTGTCAACTGTGACAGTTAATATTGGTTAATAATTGTGTAAAAGGAGGAGCGGGTATGCGATGACGTAACGGCTCTCTACCTGTGTCTCTACCTCGCTTGCCGAAATGCTGCCACCGTTAGTTTGAAATACGCCAATATAGTCTAATAAATGTCTATTGCACGGATTAGGGTATGCTTCTAGTCTCCCATAAACCCATCAAATGTTGGCAACCATAAGTTGCGGCAGCTTTTTTACCAGCAACCAAATTTCATTGTTCAGAGGACAAATTTTGCTTCAATTTGGTATACAAATTCTTTTAATACACGACAAGCGTAGATAATTAACAAAAAAGTACCTGTTTGCATCTGGCTGCCAGGGGTTTGCGGTAGAGGTGGCAACTATTTGTTTCAAGTTCTTCAAATCATTCTTTTTTAGAAGGTACTTCATTTACTTCGCAAGCAAATGAACGAAATTGTTTAAAAAGAATTAACTAAAGCTGCTGTAATTAAGGATACTTGCGGCAAGCTTTTGCATTTCTAATGACTTCGCGGTCGAAGAGAAGTATGGTCACACGACTTGAGCACGCACAACAAAAATTCGACCCATTTTTAATGCACGGCTTCCTGCCTTAAATTGATACAATTGCGCATGCGCAACAAGCAGCATTTCCCAATAAATTATTTTAGCTGCAACTATGTATATTATCGGAAGCAGAAACTAACATTTTAAACCTACTAATAGTCTAACAATTCGCTAAAACAAAACGCTTTATCAAATTCACTTTAAAATTTCCTGAAATTCCATAAATGCGCATGTCTGTTCTCAGCACGCGGCATGAAAACTAGGAGCTTGTAAGCATCACGTAAGCATCTTGCACGCAGTGCTGCCAATGGCCGGGAAATTTCTCGAATTTCGGGAAAAATGAGGTGGGAGTTTTGCGGGATATACCTAACAAAAGGTGTACTCTCTCGATGTGAACAAAGTGAATGCGATCAGCAAAAGTGAAAATATTCAATTTGATCGTATTTTCTCGTTTGTGTTCAGTTCTCCCACTCTTGTGAAATAAGTGATTACTAGGGCTAGCGAAAAATGTTAAAATTCGCCCCACTACTGAATGAGAAACACACCCCAGCGGCGTGTGATGTCGTGTTTCCGAGCACTACGCCGCCGCTAAGGCGGCAATATTTGCCCGTAACGAACCTGCACTTCGAGTCGTCTGTTTGGTGGGGGAACATTCGTGACGTTTTATAAAAAGTCCGCGAGCTCTAGCGATTACATTCAATTTTTACTGAACAAATAATTTTGCCGATCAGTTCGAAAGTGAAAGTGAACGAAATATTCATTCATGGTTATTACATTCAGTTTTTACTGCACAAATAATCTTGCCGATCAGTTCGAAAGTGAAAGTGAACTGAATATTTATTCACTTTCAGTTTGTTCAGTTGAATCCATTCACTTCGTTCAGATCGAAAGAATACACCTAAAGTTACGATAAAAGCCGGGAATTTCAGATATCAGAAATTAAGACAATTTTTTCTTTCTGCGTATGTACTTTCGGAAAGGTGCCGACGTTTTGTGAAGCTACTGGTTCCGTAGGCATTACCACAGTCTAAACAGTCGTTTCACTGGCGCTAGTTTCGCGTTCTAAAATATATTTTTTTCGCCGTCACTCCTGGCGGAATGCGCAGTAGTTTACAGCACGCGGATTGGGAATTTTGTTTACATTTGCCACATGCTTCGAGTGCGAGAGGTTTCCGCTAATATAAAATCGAATCCTGGCGGAATGCGCAGTAGGTATTTTTCGGACACGAGATCAAAGGTACCGACGTGAAGTGAAACGACTGTATAGACTGTGGCATTCCTGTGGTGAACTTGAACCATCTATCACTGAACGCGCCCATTCCCGTGCCATGTGATTCCAGCAACCAGCAACGCAACATAACCTAATTAATCCTTTTCGTGTTTTTATAATCTTATGCAACATTGTTGATTGTTTGCAATACCCTAATGAAATACTGTGGAAAAAGTGCAATAACAGCGCAACAAAATGGATAAATGGCTTATAAAAACACCCTTCTCGGTATGTTGTTGATACTTAAAACTGATCCTTGAATTGTACTTGATGAAAGTGGTACAATTTCGTAGAAACAACAGATGGAAAAAGACCACAATAAATGCAAACAGAAACAGATTAGTACTTGTATTGTTTTAAATCTTACAGATATAGGAAAAAGCAACACCTCATCGGAGGATAATTCGTCGGTAAATGGAACAGTTTTGAAAAGTAAAATTTTTAGTAACTTGTTTTAGCAACCAAGTAGAAGTAACATTCTACTGAATGTACTTACTGTAAATGTTGATGATGAAAATAAAATTGACAATGAAGTAAATAGGGACTTTAGTAAAAACGATTAAGAGAGGCTTGTGGAAGAGACTGAAATACCAGCAAAGAAACGAAGAACCAGTAGAAGATCAAGAAAGAGGGTTAATAAGTTTTGCGATTCTTGGTTAAAAATTGATACTGTCAAAGACTGGCTTGTAAAATCAGACACTAAAAGCATAAGTAGTGGAAATGAATTAGCTTTTTGTAACGTGTGCAACAAAACTATAAATGCACACAAAAATGATATTATGAAACACAATTCATCTTCAAAACATCAATTTAATTTTAAGCAAATATCCACAACCCACAAAATTAATAATATAATCCGTCCTTCTGCATTAGATGTAAATGTACGTAGAGCGGAATTAAAATTATATCAGCTCTACTTATGACAAATATCCTTCACTTTTCTTTAATGGATGTGCTGGGACCATTATGTGCTGATATATTTTCCGATTCTCAAATAGCCAAAAAAATGTCTATAAAGAGGACCAAAAGTACTCATTTAGTTAAAGAAGCTTTAAAGCCATTTTTTAAAAACCAACTGTACGATACATTAAAACAGCCTGGCTGTTTTTTCTCCATCAATATAGATGAAACGACAAATGTAAGTACAATAAAGCAGTGTGCTTGTTCTGTCATTTATTTTGATGATGCAGAAAACCATATTGCAACAAGAATATTTGATATGGTTGAAATGCCTTGTGCTAGTGCTTCTGATTTATTTAATTGTTTAAAAACTAGCATTCTTGAAAAACACATATCTTTATCCAATGTTGTTGGATTTTCATCTGACACGACAGCCATGACATGACATGGTGGGAGAGCATAACTCTATGTTTTCCCAGTTAAAATCCGGTAGTACCTCATGTTGTGTGTGTGTTAGATGCTCATGCCACATGATACATTTGGCTGCATCTAAATCATGCTTGCAGTTGCCTCGGTCTGTTGAAGATTTGCTAAGGAATATAGCTTCTAAATTTAATAGGAACCATCTTAGACAGATCAAGTTTAAGGAATTTCATTTGTTTTTTAATACTAAAATTCACAAACTGCTGTAACTAGACGGCTTTCATTAAATCAGTGTGTCAACAGAGTTCTTGAGCAGTATGAACCACTGCATGCTTATTTTAGAGACTCTGTTTTTACAGATCCATCTAAAACGACTGAAAATATGCTGAGAACAATGGATAATACATTTACAAAAGTATACTTAGAATTCATGTCATATGTGCTACAAATTTTAACTGATTTTAATATGATGTTTCAGTCAGAAACACCGTTACTGCATAAATTAAAACCAGAAGTCCAAAGACTATTATAAACTTTGTGCAGTAATTATATTGATACAGTTCACTTAAAGGGGATAGATATTTTGAAGTTCTATCATAAAAACCCTCACATTTTTGTACCATTAAATAAGCGAAGAAAACAGAAAACACGTATAAAGAATATAAAGAACAAAGAACAAAAGTGAAGAACATGGTAAGAGAAGCGAAAAGCAAAGCGTGGAAAGAGTTCGGTGAGAAAATGGAAAACCATAGTAGGGAAAATCAAAAGCTGTTCTACAAAATATTAAAAACAGTAAAGAAAGGAAAAACTACAAAAATAAGAACAATGAAAAACAAACAAGGAAAACTGATTACACATAACACGGACATAATGAACAGATGGAAAGAGTACTTTCAAGAATTATTAGGAGCCCAAGAAAGAAGCGACCAAAGGAATACAGAAGAAGACATAAATAAAGAAATGCTCAAACAAAATAAAGAAGAGGAAGAAGAAGAAGAAGAAATATCAAAAGAAGAGCTAGAAACAGCCCTAAGGAAAATGAAAGCTGGGAAATCACCTGGACATGACAAAATTACACCAGAAATGATACAAAAAATGGGAGAAGAAGGATTTAAAATGTTGTTAGACCTATACAACAAAGTATGGGTCGAAGAAAAAATCCCAAAGGACTGGGAAATAGGGCAGATTGTCCCAATACACAAAAAGGCGACAATAAAAATTGCAACAATTATAGAGGGATCATACTATTAAGCCAGCCACTTAAAATCTACGAACAAATCATTGCAGCAAAGCTACAAGCAGGGATAGAACCAACATTACAGGAGGCACAGAGCGGATTTCGTAAAGGTAGAAGCACGCAGGATCACGTTTTCACAATAAAAGAATTAATAGCTAAAAGGATACAATACAACAAACAAACGTACCTGGCCTTCTTAGACCTACAAAAGGCTTTCGACAGTGTTCCACGCAATAAAGTATGGGAAAGCTTAAAGAACAGAGAAGTAAATACAAAACTAATACGAGTAATAAAAAACATGTATAAAAACACAAGGAACTACGTCATCAGCAACAACAACACATCAGAGGAATTCCAGACATCAGAAGGACTGAGACAAGGAGGAGCTTTAAGTCCCGCCCTGTTCATAGTATTCATGGACGATATAATAAAAAAATGCCAACAGGAAACGAAGAGCATCCATGTAGGATACAAGAATCTACAACCAATTTCTCTGTCAACATGTGCCTTTGCGGACGATGTGGTTATACTGGCAGAGAATGAAAATGACTTACAAGCAAACTTAAATGTATGGGACAAAATACTAACGCAAAACAAGATGAGCATAAACACGGATAAGACAAAAATAATAGTAGTAGGAAAAGAACACCGAGATACTAACATCCAGATAAAAGGGAGTCAAATAGAGCAAGTCACAAAAATAAAATATCTAGGAGTAACATTTGATGAAAAAGGAAAACAAGAAATAGAAATAAACGAAAGGATAGAAAAAGTTAACAAAATGTACTATGCCATGAATAAGAACTTTGTTAGTAAAAAAGAAATAACACGGAAAACAAAACTAAATGTATATAAGACAATATTTAGGCCAATAATGACATATGGATGTGAGTCATGGATACTAAACAAGAAATTGAAACAAAGACTGGAAGCCACTGAAATGAAATACATGAGAAAGGTTAGAGGTGTGACATTAAGAGATCGGATTAGAAACATACAAATCAGAGAAGAATTAGAAGTAATGCCAGTAACAGAATTCGTTGAAAGACGACAGCTTAGCTGGTGGGGTCATCTACAGAGAATGGATGACAAACGACAAGTAAAACAAATATGGGAAACAAGGACGACGGGGAAAAGAAATAGAGGACGACCACAGGATACATGGAACAAGATACTGAGAAAAATACTGTTAAATAAAGATAAGACATGGAATGAAGCAAGAATAATAGCACAGGATAGAAAATTATGGAGGAAGTTCGTACATGACATATAGAACGGACAATCTATTAGTATTAAGTTGTTAAACTAAAACAAGAATTAGACTTTATTTTACTTTTTATTTAATTTAAGGAAATAGAATAGAAAACTATAACCTAGAGTTAGAATAGCTATGATACATGGTTATAGTTATTAGAATAAGTATTACGTTTGTAGCTTCAAATAACCCCACACAGAAAGTTAGAGGGGATATGATTATATATACGGGGTGTCCGGTAAAGAATGGGCCATACTTCAAGGGGGGCTTCTTTGGGTCAAAACAAATCGATATAGATCAATTTATCTTAGTACAATTTTGCTTCATTAAAAAGTTATGGCCTTTCAAAGATAATTTTTTTATTTCAATATTTTAGCAAAACTCATTCATTTTTGGAGGTATTTAATTGTAATTTGGTATTTAAAGGTTTCTTGTACTGCTGAATCTGAATATCTTCCTATTTTTAACGTAACATATAGGGGGCGCTCTCGAGATCCTGACATTCCTTTGTTTATTGCTGTACTTTTTTTTAACGTGAATATTTTTTAAATTGTATTCATTTTCCTGAAAGAACTTTTAATTTACTTTAAAAAAGGTATACTTGTTACATGTCGCTAAAGTACACCAGTTTTGAGAAAAATGGCTTTGAATGTGAAAATGTTGAATACTTACTACACCAGTAACGCTGCTGCAGGATGAAAAGGCAATTACCTAAAGTTGCAATACTTCGTAATTTACTTAAAATTGAAAAAAAATTACAATTCCACATTTAAATCAACGATACATTACGTAAAAAAATCTTATTATGTTTGCTATGGCCGCGTATTTACATGAAATAATAAAATGCGTATTTACATGAAATAATAAAATATATTATTATTATTATTATATTATTATTATTATTATTTCACTCATAGTTTTAACTTTCAACTCCAGATTACTCCCATAGTAACAATTATAAAAACAGTTGTTCCCATGGAAATAAAGTGAAGATTAAAGTTAAACTGTAACTGAAATACGGGTCTATGTGCCTGATTCAACGTAGACCTAAAACAGTAATATTCAGCATTATCATATTCAAAGCCATTTTTCTCAAAACTGGTAGACTTTAGCGACATGTAACAAGTATACCTTTTTTAAAGTAAATTAAAAGTTCTTTCAGAAAAATGAATATAATTTAAAAAATATTCACATTAAAAAAAGTACAGCAATAAACAAAGGAATGTCAGGATCTCGAGAGCGCCCCCTATATGTTACGTTAAAAATAGGAAGATATTCAGATTCAGCAGTACAAGAAACCTTTAAATACCAAATTACAATTAAATACCTCCAAAAATGAACGAGTTTTGCTAAAATATTGAAATAAAAAAATTATCTTTGAAAGGCCATAACTTTTTAAAGGAGCAAAATTGTACTAAGATAAATTGATCTATATCGATTTGTTTTGACCCAAAGAAGCCCCCTTTGAAGTATGGCCCATTCTTTACCGGACACCCAGTATATATATAAATAAAATTTATGTTGGCATTCAAGTTTCCGAATCCTTACAGACTCTTAAGACTGATAAGGCTTTAAAAAGTGAAGTGAATCAATTTTTTAAAACGTGTATGCAATTTTATATTGAACCGATTACCGAAATTAAAAGTCGATTTCAATTCACTGATCCAATCCTTGACATTTTATTGCTTGTAGAACCGAAAACTGCCCAGTTATATAACATTAAAGGATATTGTACATAGATTTCCTGTCTTAAAAGATTTGTGAGTCTACAAGAATTGGACAATAAATGAAAAACTCATGCTCTTTTAGATTATGAGCAGTATGGGTTAAACAGTGATCAAGATGCTGAGATATTGAAAAAAAAAAAAAGTATTTGAACATAAAAATAAAACACAACACGTATTTCCTTGGATAAGATCACTTAGCTTTATTTATTGTTACTGCAGTTTCAACAGTCGGAGACCTGGTCGGATATATACTAACAGATGCAAAGAAATTACAATTGAGGTAGGTAAATTTTAGGAATTAAATACAAGCTTTGAATAAGGGGGTGTATATTAGGTCGGTCTGGTCGTTAAGTAATTCTACTTCTGGGTTGCCTGCTGCTTTATGAATTTCCAATGACTCTAGTAAATTTAGTTTCGAACCTTTGTTTGCCAGATGTAAAATTTTTACGTTGCTTTCGGAGAAATTATGGTTATTTTCTATTAACTGATTTGCGAAAGTTGAATCTGTTTTTTGTAAATTAAATGATCGGATGTGTTCTTGTATTCTTGTAGAAAAACTTCCCGTCTGACCTATATACACGCCTGTACAATCGTTACATTTTAATAAGTAAACACCTGATTTCTTATGCTTCGGGCACATCTGCGTTAACGTCTAACGGCATTCTAACGGACAAGAACGCGACAATTAATGCGAGAAAAATTAATGCGCTAAGTTTTACATTGGTGGTTAACGTCATTATTTGTCCCACATTTCGCTCCAAAGTGGCCGCAGTAGTGGTATTTTACTTGAATATTGGCAACTTTATCTTAAATGTCAAATATCACAGGAGTTCTATTAAAATATTTTAGTATTTTCCGTTTCCTAACATTCAAAAATTATATTTTAAATTAGTACTTGAAATAATGAAAGAAACCTGCAATCAAAACTAAGATAGTACGTGATTAAAAACACGAGATGTCGCTGTTTTCGTGCAAAAAAAGTATATTCTGTCTTCCTCATATATATCTTTCTTTATCTATGGCAACAACAATGCGATACGTTCGCCGGCAATCCATTTGATGTGTATCAAAAACCGCCAGCCGAGCTATCGTCTAGCGCGCAATGCCATTCTCAATGCCGTTACAAAATTAGTGCCATATATGCCAATAATCCGTCGCTACACTATCGTTGTCGGAGCCACGCTGCGTCTAATGTGCTGCCTAACGTGATTTTTCACGTCTAACTTGACAATAATTGTATGTGTAGCGACTGATTAATGGCAAATTAGACGTTAAAAATGACGTTAGGCAGCACATTTGCCGTTAGTGTGGCTGAACCATTAAGGTACTCTAATTTATCCTTACGGTGCCGCCACATTAACGTTTAACGTCACGCCTAACGTGATTTTCAAAGTCTAATTTGACTAGTTTGGTGTAGTTTTTACTTGTGATATGATAATATGGAAAAGAAAACAAATTTATAACGAGTAATTTGATATTAAACTTAAGTGTAACCGCAGATTTATATCAAATTAGATGTTAAAAATCACGTTAGGCGTTACATTAAATGCATATGTGCCCGCGCCATTAGCATTGAAGATTAGATTGGAGATTTTATTGCTCGGTTTGTATGACAAAATTAAATTGTTATTTTTTTTATGATTCTGCCTATTTTTTCGCTAATGTTTCCAAAATATGTGAGTGTCACGTATTGTTTTTTATCTGAGTTGTTAGGGGGATAGATTGTACTTAATGTTTGTTTTTTTAATTTGGATGTTAAGATGTTATCTATTAAATTAACGGGGTATCCGTTGTTGATTGCTATTTCTTTGATGGTTTTGATTTCTTTTTCTAGGTTCTCTTTAGGTAGTGGTAGGTGAATTGCTCTGTGAATAATGGAGTTAAAAGCCGCACGTTCTTGAACATTAGGGTGCAATGAATCGTTGGGTATAACAGTGTCTGTGTATGTTGGTTTACGGAAAATACTAAAATTGAATTGGTTGTTATCTTTAGTGATGGTTAAATCTAGAAAATTTAGACTGTTTTCTTGTTCTGTTTCTACTGTGAATTTTATATTGGGATGTAGTGTGTTTATGAAGTTTAGAAAAGTTTTGAGTTGTCTTGTTGTGCCAATGAAGCCTGCTAAAATATCGTCTACAGAACGGTACCAAAATAAAATGTACTTTTTACCTATGTCCGAGGAAAGAATTTTTTGGGAGATGAATTTCAGGAAAATTTCTGCTAAGAGCGGACTTAGAGGGGAGCCCATTGCCAGACCTTCATTTTGTTTATAAAACCTATTCGTATTTGAATTGAAAAACGCAGAAGGAATTCCTTTGTTTATACATTTAAAAATCATTATTAATTTATTACTAGTATTACTACCATTACCATTTAGGTAGTTGTTAGCCGAGTGGTTGAGTCCGCGGGCTTGACGCTTGGCTGAGCAAGTATTAAGTGTGAGTTCGAATCCCCTCCTGGTGCATATGAGCTCTATGTGAAAGATAGAGTACTTATGAACAGAGTTGAATAAACGAACGCAGCTAGAGTCGATACGTCATTAGAAATGCTTAAAGTTCGTGCCGAAGTTCCACTTCGCCCGTGAATTGATTAGAAATGCAGCTTTAGAGTAATAAGGTGTGTTTGCTTAAATTTGGCGTCGAAGTTGGCGGTGATGAGGTGTATATTGTGAACGTTCCTCAATTTTTAAACATCTGTTATCTGTCAATTTCTTTAAGTTTTAAAATTAAAATTGGTTATCTTTCCAATAAAATGGTTTTTCCACAAGAAAAGAACATTTTCATGGTGAACATTTTCATGGTGTACATTTTCAGATTGATTCAGACAAATAGGATGGCGGGCGCGTGCCTCGCATGTATTCAGGACGGCCTTGTGCGAGCATTGGGAAGCGAGAAGCTCATATTTAATAATTCCTCTTAAAATGTAATACAAATCTTAATAATAAAAAAGTATTTCTAGTGTCAATTAGGGATGCACCGATATGGGTCAGCCGATAGATATATCGGTAAATCATGGCCGATAATATCGGCCGATATTTTAGCCGATACATCGGCCGATATTAAAAATTATAACACAAGAGTGAATGGTTTATCGTACTTCATGATAAATACACACATTGTCCGTTCAATGTCTGCCATGATTCTGAAATTTAATTACAACACAATAATAACAGAGTTCTAGCAAAATGTTTAAAGACATTCCTTAGACAACAACTGTATATTTAATTTTGTCCTTATGCATTTAAGGTACAGTTTTCAATCTACTTTTAGGGCCGGTATTATAAAGCCAAGTAAGCTTTAACCATCGGTTTAATCCCATGGTAACAATTGTGGACATATTTGTTGTTATGGCAATAAACTGGGAGTTAAAATTAACTTGCTTTTATAATGCTGGGCCTTAGCAAGTTAACTGAGCGATTAAACGTAAACGTTAATTAGATCTGTCCAGAATGCCACCGTACAGGAATTCGAAATTGTAAATGTCCAAATTACTTAAGTGACAATTTACAGTCTTCGTTTCGTTAATTTAAAGTGGAAGAAAGTGAGTTATTTTATTTCTAAAATGTCAAGTTGACGTACGTGAAACATATCGGTTAAAAATTGACCGATACTGACCGATACCGATATCACAAAAACAGGCCGATATATTGGTGCATCCCTACTGTCAATAAAATTATTATTATCATTCAACAAAACGTGTCAATGTAAATATTAATAAACTGCGCGAAAATTTAAGGCCGACCCGAATACATACGAGGCACGTGCCCGCCAACCTAGTTGACTGAATCAATCTGTATTAGTGTTGATAAAAATCGCGATTTTTTAAAAATAATCAACATTCATTGATTTAAATTTAAAAAAAAAATACATAAGAATCTCATTTTAAATATTTCTTGACATTTCGTATAATAATTTTTAATAATAAAAAAATAAAAATCTAATTTGTAGTAGAACCCAAATTTGGTTTAAAAACTCATACGTTAATCAAAACAACCCAACCAGATCTAGTAGAAAATTAAAAATTTTATAGTCTTTAATCTATTTGTAATTCAAGAAACACCAGAATAAATTGAAATCATTTTTAGATGAAAACAGCCAAAAATCGAAGGCTGTTCAATTTTGGCTTAGTTCACAACCAAATCAATTTTAGTTCGGATCAAAACCAAATCTTTTCGTGTCAGATAAAAAATATACAAGGTATAATTTAATAATTATAAAAAGATTGACAGGGTGATTCCAGAGCTGATTCTAAGCAAAAAAGTTCCTATAAATAAGTGGCCTAAAATGCTTCGATCTCGATCTACAGTGTTACTCATAATATTAATGACATATGGGAACATTTATTATTATGATTTTTGTGAAGAAATTTTACTAAGATCATTTTGTATGTCAATCAAAACAAGAAAGCAACTCAACCACATCATCTAGTTGAGAATTTAAAATTCGGCGGGAAGATTGAAATCAAAAACGAAAAATTGCAACACGAAAAAGCTTCGATGTGACACATGAGTTTGCACTAGATGTTGATCGAATTAAATTCAAAAATACAGTGCTATACAGCGTGCTCCGTAAAAAATTATTTCATTAATAAAAGTTAAACCTTTGTTTATAACTTGTTTCACAACCAGATCAATTTTAGTTCGGATCAAAAACCAAATCATCCTTTTCAGCTCAGATAAAAACCACATTAATGTCAGATCAGCTATTTGAATAAAAAATAAGAGAAAGTACCGGTTTCTTTTTGCACGTGACACACATAAATAAAATAAAATAAATTTTGAAACAAAAAATCTAAAGCGGTTCAGTTTTATCTAAGTTCACAATCAAATCAATTTTAGTTCGGATCAAAACCAAATCTATTTTAGTTCAGGTCAGGTCAAGATTAAATTCTTTTTTAGCTCAGATGAACGCCAAATTAATGACCGATCAGCTACCTGAATAAAAAATAAGAAAAATACAGGATTTTTAATTTATTGCTCGTGACATACACAAAAATAAAAACAAGGAAAAAGTCGTAAGAATCTTTTTATTCTTTGATTCATTTTTATCTCGAGGAAAATCAGAGAAAAGTTAAAGGCGAACCATTTTTTAGATGAAAACGGTAAAATTTTAAAGCAATTGAATGGGGTTCAGTTTTATCTTAGTTCAAAACCAAATAAATTTTAGTTCAGATCAAAATCAAATCTATTTTAGTTCAGATCAAAATTAAATCTATTTTAGTTCAGATCGAAATTAAAGCCGTTTTTTTGGCGGTGTACTATTTTGAAATTATTTCGTATGTTTCGAAATGTGCATTTTTTAGCGTTGAAACAATGACGTTATGTTTTGAAACGGCTGCATACATTTCAAAACGCTGTGAAATTATTTTTTGAAATTATTTCAAGGTGGAGTGGGAGTTAAAAGTAACAAGTTATGTGCTACTCATAACCTGCAAACCGACTGTGTTTTGAAACGGTATAGGAAAGTTATTTTAGCGGGATCATCATTAATGACGTCAAAATTAAAACAGTTTTGAAACAGCACCATTCGGTTTTAAAACAGTTTCGTACACCAAAAAGCGGCTTAAATCTATTTTAATTCAAATCAAAACCAAATTTCTTTGTTCAGATAAAAGTCATATTCATGACAGATCAGTTATCAATGTATACTGGGTGTCCGGTAAAGAATGGGCCATACTTCAAGGGTGGCTTCTTTGGATCAAAACAAATCGATATAGATCAATTTATCTTAGTACAATTTTGCTTCATTAAAAAGTTATGGCCTTTCAAAGAACCGGTATGAAGTTAGCAATAACTTTCAGCAATAAAAAAAAATTCTAAAATACAGTTTCAGTATTTATATATTGGTACAAAAATCTACTAATTAAGTAATATTCAATAACTTAAAATGAATATTTTTAGAAATTGATTCGAAATTGACCTATCAAGTATTGTTGCGCGAGGCGTACTCAACTTCTTCAAAAACGACAGCGTTGTCTTATTTTTAAATTAAATGTTTTCAGACGAAAATAATCTATTAATAACGGGTTTTCAATAGTGTAAAAACAAAAAGGGACATATGTATTTTTTGTTCAGCCACAATTAAATCTTAAACTTAGTTCCGCATACTCCGACGCGCGCTTCGTTTTTCTCAAAAATGACAGCGTTGTCTTATTTTTAAATCAAATATTTTCAGACGAAAATAATCTATTAATAATGGGTTGTCAATAGTGTAAAAACAAAAAGGGACATATTTTTTGTTCAGCCACAATTAAATCTTAAACTTTAGTTTCGCAGGACGCGAGCTTCTTTTTTCTCAAAAATGACAGCGTTGTCTTATTTTTAAATTAAATGTTTTTAGACGAAAATAATCTATTAATAATGGGTTGTCAATAGTGTAAAAACAAAAAGGGACATATTTTTTGTTCAGCCACAATTAAATCTTAAACTTTAGTTTCGCAGGACGCGAGCTTCTTTTTTCTCAAAAATGACAGCGTTGTCTTATTTTTAAAACGAATATTTTTAGACGAAAATAATCTATTAATAACGGGTTTTCAATAGTGTAAAAACAAAAAGGGACATATTTTTTGTTCAGCCACAATTAAATCTTAAACTTTAGTTTCGCAGGACGCGAGCTTCGTTTTTCTCAAAAATGACAGCGTTGTCTTATTTTTAAATCAAATGTTTTTAGACGAAAATAATCTATTAATAATGGGTTTTCAATAGTGTAAAAAAAAAGGGACATATTTTTTGTTCGGCCACAATTAAATCTTAAACTTTAGTTTCGCAGGACGCGAGCTTCGTTTTTCTCAAAAATGACAACGTTGTCTTATTTTTAAATTAAATGTTTTTAGACGAAAATAATCTATTAATAATGGGTTTTCAATAGTTTAAAAACAAAAAGGGACATATTTTTTGTTCGGCCACAATTAAATCTTAAACTTTAGTTCCCCAGGACGCGCGCTTCTTTCTTCTCAAAAATGACAGCGTTGTCTTATTTTTAAATCAAATGTTTTTAGACGAAAATAATCTATTAATAATGGGTTTTCAATAGTGTAAAAACAAAAAGGGACATATTTTTTGTTCGGCTACAATTAAATCTTAAACTTTAGTTCCCTAGGACGCGCGCTTCTTCTTTCTCAAAAATGACAACGTTGTCTTATTTTTAAATCGAATATTTTTAGACGAAAATAATCTATTAATAACGGGTTTTCAATAGTGTAAAAACAAAAAGGGACATATTTTTTGTTCGGCCACAATTAAATCTTAAACTTTAGTTTCGCAGGACGCGAGCTTCGTTTTTCTCAAAAATGACAGCGTTGTCTTATTTTTAAATTAAATGTTTTTAGACGAAAATAATCTATTAATAACGGGTTTTCAATAGTGTAAAAACAAAAAGGGACATATTTTTTGTTCGGCCACAATTAAATCTTAAACTTTAGTTTCGTAGGACGCGAGCGTCGTTTTTCTCAAAAATGACAGCGTTGTCTTATTTTTAAATTAAATGTTTTTAGACGAAAATAATCTATTAATAACGGGTTTTCAATAGTGTAAAAACAAAGAGGGACATATTTTTTGTTCGGCCACTATTAAATCTTAAACTTTAGTTTCGCAGGACGCAAGCTTCGTTTTTCTCAAAAATGACAGCGTTATCTTATTTTTAAATCAAATAAATCAATAATAGGTATTTAGTACTGTAAAAAAAGCATTGGGTATCTTTTCATTTTCAATTACATACTTGTTTTGAAGAAGTTTCCAAATCACCTTAGATTTTCGAGGTCCTGGAGTATGCGGAATTAAAGTTTAAGATTTTATTATGACCGAACAAAAAATATGTCCCTTTTTGTTTTTACACTATCGAAACGCCGTTATTAATAGATTATTTTCGCCCATAAAAGCATTTGTTTTAAAAAATAAGACAACGTTGTCATTTTTGAGAAAAACGAAGCGTACATCCTGGTGTACGCGGAGCTAAAGTTTAAGATTTAATTGTGGCCAAACAAAAAATATGTCCCTTTTTGTTTTTACACTATCGAAAGCCTGTTATTAACAGATCATTTTCGTCTAAAAAGATTTGATTTAAAAATAAGACAACGCTGTCATTTTTGAAGAAATTGAGTTCGCCTCGCACAACAATACTTGATAGGTCAATTTCGAATCAATTTCTAAAAATACCCATTTCAAGTTATTGAATATTACTTATTTAGTAGATTTTTATATTAATATATAAATACTGGAACTGTTTTGGTATTATTTTAGAATTTTTTTTTATTGCTGAAAGTTATTGCTAACTTCATACCGGTTTTCAAAGATAATTTTTTTATTTCAATATTTTAGCAAAACTCGTTTATTTTTGGAGATATCTAATTGTAATTTGGTATTTAAAGGTTACTTGTACTGCTGAATCTGAATATCTTCCTATTTTTAACGTAACATACAGGGGGCGCTCTAGAGATCCTGACATTTTTTTGTTTATTGCTGTACTTTTTCTAACGTGAATATTTTTTAAATAATATTCATTTTCTTGAAAGAACTTTTAATTTACTTAAAAAAAGGTATACTTGGTACATGTCGCTAAAGTATACCAGTTTTGAGAAAAATGGCTTTGTATATGATAATGCTGAATATTACTGTTTTAGGTCTACACTGAATCAGGCACATAGACCCGTATTTCGGTTACAGTTTAACTTTAATCTTCACTTTATTTCCATGGGAACAATTGTTTTTATAATTGTTACTATGGGAGTAATCTGGAGTTGAAAGTTACAACTATGAGTGAAATACGCGGCCATAGCAGACATAATAAGATTTTTTTACGTAATGTATCGTTGATTTAATTGTGGAATTGTAAATCTTTTTCAATTTTAAGTAAATTACGAAGTAGTGCAACTTTAGGTAATTGTCTTTTCATCCTGCAGTAGCGTTACTGGTGTAGTAAGTGTTCAACATTTTCATATTCAAAGCCATTTTTCTCAAAACTGGTGTACTTTAGCGAAATGTAACAAGTATGCTTTTTTCAAAGTAAATTAAATGTCGTTTCAAAAAAACGAAACATATTTTAAAAATATTCACGTAAAAAAAAGTACGACAATAAACAAGAGAACGTCGGGGTCTCTAGAGCGCCCTCTATACGTTACGTTAAAAATAAGATATTCAGATTCAGCAGTACAAGAAACCTCTAAATACCAAATTATAATTAAACGTCTCCAAAAATGAGCGAGTTTTGCTAAAATATTGATATCAAAAATTTATCTTTGAAAGGCCATAACTTTCTAATGAAGCAAAATTGATCTAAATCGATTTATTTTGATCCAAAGAAGCCACCCTTGAAGTATGGCCCATTCTTTACCGGACACCCCGTATATAAAATAAGAAAAGTAGTAAAGGTATTTTTATAGAAAATGACATAGGACATAAATAAATTTTTAAAAAAAGTTATAAAAAATTCAAAGGCAAACCAAAAATCGGAAGCCCTTCAATTTTATTTCAGTTCACAACCAAATCAAATTTAGTTCGGATCAAAACCAATTTTCTTTAGTTCGAATCCAAACCAAATTGATATACGATCATTTGAAATAAGAAATAAAACAAGAACGTTGAATTAACAGAATTTTGAACAGAGAATACCCCAAGTAAAAAGAATAATAAACGATAAACGTAAATAAATAAATAAAAAACATAGAGAAAAAGCGATAAGTGGATGCTTGTGTGCTTATTGCAACTTGTTGAAAAAATCTTTTTCAATTTTAAATGTTTACTACTTCAGCGATTTATTTTTGCAATTAAAAGTGTTAAATCTCATTAAATCTTTGTAAACAAATTTTATAAAATCATGATTTAAAAAAATAAAAATCGCTTGATTAAAATCAGCGCTTTTAAACATGACTTTAATCAAATGATTTAAATCAACTCAACCCTGATCTGTATATTTCATAACGTTTCATAAAGTTGATGGTGAATGGCAATTCAATTCAAAGGGGTTTTGAAGATTCCACCGACAATTTCCCTATGACAATTAACAACTGTCATTTGATGAAGTTCACAGTTAAATTTTCATTGCCAACTTCGACACGAGATTAAAAAAAACAGTCTATATTTTTTTTTCGTTACAATATGTAAAAGCAGAATTTTGTTTCTATGTACTTGGCACATCAGCAACTGAACGAATATTATTTGTAAATTCTTGGTACAAGAACATGAAAAGGTTCGCCGCCACTGGCTTAAGAGATCATGCTTATGGAATTTTTTAGAACATTAAAGCCCGAACAATTGTGTGACAAGTGAGAAATAATAAATCATCCCACACAAAGCTGCCAAATAATGCTTTTACAGCTAAACTGTTGATTACTAATGTGTTCGATCCGGAGATAACTAGAACAAGTCGGTGAAGTTGCAGTGGGTTCTCAAGCTACTCTTCTGCTGACGAAGCCCCAAATAGAGCCGAAACAGCTGTCTAGAGGATGCTCGAGGAATCCATTGCAATCAAAATCGGTAGTTTCTTTTTTAATTAAATTGCAGAACTCGAAATTTTGAGAAAACTTAAATACCTCAAAAACTGGTGCAAATTAGAGATTTTTCTTATATTTAGACAAAGAATTAAAAAACGTAAAAAAAATATAGCCTACAAATTGATAACGACTTTCCATTCAACCTGAAGTCACTGAAAGCCAATTTTACTGCGTGATCCAAAATTATTTAGATAAGGGAAGGCTATGAAAAATAAAATCAATTTGAAACTTTTTATATGACATTCGCTTTCTGACTTCTGCCAAATCTGTTAGTTGTTTAAATGCTCTCGAACTTTGTAGTCATTGGTCAGCAGGCAATTCCGTGGCATTTGAAATTGGTCGTTTTCATATTAGAGTTTTAAGAAAACCCTTATGTATTCAACTAGACTTTCTTTACCGTCATCAAAAGTATCTTGACGTTTCAGTTTTGACAGATGGTCAATAGGTTAATTAACAATTAAGCTAAGACTATAATTTTATTTTTCATAGCCTTCCCTTCTCTAAATAATTTTCGATCGCACCGTATTTTATTTGAAGTTCCTCTGCTTTGTTTTTCATCTTCTTTCTAAGCTGCTTTGAAAATTTTTAATTAACGGTTTACGTGAATAGCCCTGTTACTCTAGAAGTAAAATTAAATTCTTGTCTATTGTGTAATACGTCCTGCCCTTAAACTTAATGATTTAAGAGTTAAATACCTAATTACTTACAGTTCAGATGATATTTTATATTGTTCGGAAACCGCTAAAAACACGTCGTTAATTACGTCTGTTTTGTGTGAATTCGCAAAATATTTATAAGAAATAGACTTTAAAATACAGTCAAATGAAAATGGTTATTTGAGGTCATATTAACACTGTTGACAGTTATATGAACGGTATGCTCGCGAGCTCGCAGAAGCAGTAATTGTAGGCAATAAAAATTACGTAAATTTCTAACAATTAAGTGTCAACTTACTGATTAAAAATAGGTGGTCAGTGGCTCGCACTGCAGAAAACCTAACCTAACTAAATAAAAGTGACATTCACGATCGCCTTTGTACCCATTGGTACTGCAGAACATTCACAAGGTTTATTTGTAGAAATGTTTTAAAAACTACTTTAAAAAGAGTGTTGAAGCACAATTTTGTCAAAAAATAATTAGCGAAACAAATTTAAAAACTCACCAATTTATTAAATATTTCTACACCGGCTTGTCACCTCCTTATCAGCTCTAATTTTGTTTTGATAACGGAACACAGTCCGTGCACATGCAAATTAACGCACTCCTCCAACTTCAACAAGCAAAGCAGAGACCAAACCACGATGATAAAATTACTACTACATTCTGACGCATCTTGTTTCCACCAATAGCAACTACCATGTAATGGGAGGGATGGTGGCGTGATTCCTACGTCATGATCGTGTAGAAAAGATCAATATTTCCGAGCAGATGCAAATAAATAATTAAAACATATTTTTCTTTAGTTTCACACAGATTAACACGCGCGACATTTTCTATTGTGGTTGTTTGTAAACTATGAAGAATGTGCTTGACAGGGAATTTTTAAATTATGACGCGTCAGGGAAATATTTTTATGGTGGTGCTACGTGTGCTTAGCAGTCATATGTTTTTGGTTTTAAAATAAATGCGCGTTTCATTTTTCATCGTTGTGCTCATCAATAGTACCATACAGTTCTTTGTGAATAATGTTTACATACATATTATTTAATTATTATTGTCAATTCGCGATTATAATACGTATCCTCAATGAGGATTCCTAATATATTGTTGACAGGTTAAATATATGTTAGAGGTTATAAATTTTAAAACCTCAAAAAATACGTTCGGATATTTGTTTTTTCCACTTCAGTATTTGGATTAATTCGCGTTCGTTTTGTTGAAGTGATGCGTTTAGTTGCGTATCCACGAAGAGCGCAAAATGTTAGCAAATGTTTACGAACGCGAAATATTTTAGTGAAGATGTCGATCACGCGCAATCGACAAACAAAACACGAACGTATGCGAACGTTCGCCAGTGTTCCGGACGGTCGGTACATCAAAGCATATCGTTGTTTGTGCGCATCCAATGGATACCGTTTTCTATCTGTGTTGCGTTTAAAACTTAATCTAGTATGTTTTTTCCGAACGACTAGAGCCTTTTGTTATTTTCTGATATTAATACTGTGTGCTTTTTTTAAATACTAACACTGCGAAAAAAAAATGGAGTGGGATAACGACAAATGTATTCAAGTGATTGAATTATACCAGGCAAAACCTGAATTATGGCAACCCACACATAAGTTTTATCACCACAAAGCAAAAAAGCAAGATACATGGATGGAAATTGCAAATAGTATGGGGACAACTGTTGATATAGTAAAATCCAAAATAAATTCTTTGCTATCTTCTTTCAGAAGAGAAAGGGCCAAAGAAGAGAACTCTACAGGTACACGGATGAGAAATAGTTTTCGAGTATTTTGTGCTTTGCAATTATGAACTTTACGGCTTTTACATCTGTACCTACCGTCCCAATAATAAAAACGGCTATTATACCTAAACAGGGATTAAAATAGACCCAAATATCGTGAACTTGATTATTCACTTGCTTTCCGTTCATTTTTTGAATAATAAATTTAACATGATTTGTTTTCTAAATTTTAAAATAACATAATAGGTCTGTTCTAGCAGCAGTATTGTACTGAACAGAACATATGCAGTGACAGTTTAGCGTCGCTAAACTGTCACTGCGCATGGTCAGTACAATTTCTAATAGTTATGTACTGCTGCTAGAACAAACCTACTAGGGTCAAGTGGGGTAAATAGGCAACACGTAAAAATTAGGGTAAAAGTGAAACAGCCCTGTAATGAATTAACAAATGAATTTATTCTGAAACTGCAAGTGCTATTTTTTAACTTGTAGATTTATTAAGAGAATATAAAAATATGAAATTGTTGCAGCAAATTTTGTACTGTCCATGAGGTATTTTCGAAATGGATATGAAAACATATGAATTAAATTTCATATTTTGTTGTACAACTTTCCATGTAACTGCAAGATAAATTACAATTTCAGCTTTATATTGATTTTGCACAGAGCAAATAGATCACAGATCATAATGCCCTTTTCGTTTTATTTTTCCACTAATTAGTTTTTTTTTTTAATAGTAATTTGAATTTTTGGGAAAAAGTTTGTGCAAGATTCAACAGGACTTTGTGCTACGAGCTGTGAAAATGCAAGGAAATAAGTTAGTTGGATGTGTGATTTCGGCCAAGAAACTTCTTGAAGATCAGTGACAGTTTCAGTTAAAAATTAACAATGCCAAGAAATTATATAAAATTATAACGTGTGTCCAACAATTATTGTAGTCCTGGGTGGCTGTAGAGTAGGGTGGGTCATTTTTGTATGGAAAAAAACGAATATTGCGCTTTTGATTTTTAATAGCAAAATTATATTGCCTTTACATGAAAACGGTGTAATGCTAAAATTTAAAGTAAATAGCACCTCATCTTCAGGTTGCGCTTTGCCTTGGAAATACAAATAACTTGAATATATTCTGGTAGTCATATAACATAAATGTCTCAAGGAAAATAGGGTTTTTAGAATAAAATAATCATTTATTAATAATTAAAAAAATAATACAACAGAAAAATTAATGAAAATCATTCAATATTGAAATCTTTCTTGCTATCGAATTTAGGCGTTGCTGCGAGATTCGAGTTTTAATTTTATGCACCTTCTCTTGCCCTTTTAGTATACAGTTTTGATCATAACTCTGTTATTATTATTATTGCAAATACGAATTTTTCATGGCAAACTATACCGGCTGTTTCAAATTGGGTGTGCACTGAAGGGATCTCCTAAACCATGAGAGTTACAGATTCGGTTAAATGGAAGAAAAGTTGCACCAGTCATTGCTTAATTCGTATCTATTCACAGAATCAATTTTCTCTTAATTGTTCTTGAAGTATTGGTGAAAATGTAAAAATATCGATTTTCTTTTTTCCTCTGTAACTCCCTTATTAAAAATAATTTAGAAATTCTGTCTTAACTTTCTACAGGTACTTTTGGATTCTACTTTAAATAGGGGCAGTAGAATTGTGGTCACACGTTTCGTCTCTCCGCGACCATCCTCAGTTTACATTTTTTAAATATAACGTATACCTTTTTATTATCGTATTTATTGCCATTTTTTCTCCTGATTGTAATGGTATATCACACTTAATTGTTGATATTAATTTGAAGCTTAAATAATACAGATTTTTATATGAAAATTTTATTTAATACATAATTTCAAATATTTAGTTCATTTTCTTAGGTATAGTGTAAATTTCAATGAATTATTTACTATCTGTCTCTTTAGTTATTGAATAATAAATTCTTTTAACGGACACTGATAGTGCACATTTGTAGTATCCGTTAAAAGAATTTGTTATACGAGATAGTTGTTGACGAGGCTAATTTTACAACAAGGGAATATTTAATAGAAATGTACATAGATATTGGTCCAGGGAGAATCAAAAAAGATTTCAACAATTGTGACCACACTGACCACAGATACAATTCAGCTTAAATGTTTGGTGTGGTATTTGGCATAATAGAATTAATGGCCCGATCATTTACGAAAATCATGTAACAGCTGAACGTTACATAGATTTTTTAAGGACAGCATTGGAAAACATTTTAGATTACATTCCTCTAAATCATATTATGGAATTGTAATTTCAAAATGATGGAGCACCAGCACATAATGCTGAAATAACAACAAATTATTTGAATCAAACTTTTCCTGATAGGTACAAATGGACCTGTCGCATGGCCTCTAAGATCACTAAATATTAGCCCTTTGATTTTTTGTTGATTGATTGATTGATTTTATTGATTTTTCCTCTTCCGACATTTGAATGTTAGTTATTAATATTTAGTAAGTAAAAAAAGTACTAAGGAATAAATTTACTTATTAAATAAATCATGACGAAACTGCATCAAGCTTTTTTTATCATATTTTAACTTTACTTGAAAAAGTATTAATTGTTATACATCACTGCAATCAGCAGAAAAAATGCTATCGAATAGAATAATTAAAAGATATACGTTGTATTTAAAAAATCGAAACTGAAGATGGTCGCGGAGAGACGAAACGTTTGACTTCAATTCTGCCACCTCTATTCGAAGCAGAATAAGAAAGTGCCTGTAGAAAGTTAAATCAGAATTTCAAAATTATTTATAATACGAGAGATACAGAGGAAAAAATAAAATCGACATTTTTACATTTTGATCAATATCTCAAGAAGAAATAAGAAAAAATTTATTCTGTGAATGAATACGAATTAGGCATTGATTTGTGCAACTTTTCTTCCATTTAACCAAATTTGTATCTCTTACGGTTTAGAAGATCCCTTCAGTGCACACTCAATTTGAAACAGCCGGTATAGCCTTTCTTGTATAATTTCAAAAATTCAAACGTAAGGCGCACCCTCTAAATATTAATTAAATTCAAAAATATTTCGTAGGTGTCATAATATCACTAAAAGACAACATAATTTTGCTATTAGGTAAGATTATCTCAAAGTTTGGTTTTTCGACCCACCCTACTGTAGAGTCAAACATTTTTAACTAATTATTGTTTCAAATGGCATTAAAACATTAAATACCTAAAGAAACATTTATTTGTTGTCTAACAGTAAGAGTCAATATTTGAGACTTCAATTCAACGATGCGAAGTAAAAGTCGGCATTTATGTGTGATATCACAGCCCCCCAGGACTACAATAATTGTTGGGCGCATGATATTATGGTAGTTTTGATGTGTCTTTATTATTTGTAACAAAATAATAAACTTTTTTCAAGTTTAATAAAGTCTTACTGAAATTCTTTATTTCATTCACATGCGTTTAGACGTTAATTTTAAAAAGTAAAACACGCCGCACATGTTTTCTATACAGTTTTTCTCGCTCGTTTAATTTTTGCCCTGCAAATGTCAATATCACGTGTAATTTGGGAGTTTTTAGGTTGTTTCTTATTTTCCCATATTTGTTTCATTTTTTCCCAAAATCGAGGTTAAAAATGAAACGCTCTTTTTATTTATTTTTACTAAATGTATATCTAATTTAAACAAACAACATTCATAATCGACAAGATCATGTAAAACTGGATCTAGTAGGGAAATCAGATATATCAATTTGTGTTTTTAAGTGCCCTAAAATCGAAAGTTGTATATTTTGTTGCATATTTACCCCACTTGACCCTATTATACAAGCTGTTTCAAATTCGACCCTCACCATTGGGATCTCACTTATTTGAAGAGATAGACGGTAGGTTTAAATTTGGCAAAGTTGCTAAATTTTATGGGCATTAATAATCCGCAGAGAAATAATTTCTATGTTAACTCTTATTCGAAACAATTGTAAAAAATGGAAAGTTGTAATTTTCTTATTTTTCCTCTATCTTCTTTATTTGAAGAGATATCAAAAAAATAAAAGTACTTTCTTAAGACACTTTTGAATTCTCTATACACTGATGAATAACATTTTGCTGTTACACGTTTCATCAAATTGATATTATCATCAAGTTCATTTTTTTCTTCTCTTCTGGGCGTCATATTGAAATTTAGTCGCAGAGTAATATTCTCTTCCTGCCGATTACGCCAATATAGCACATGTTATCAAAATTCTTTAAAATAAGGTCAAAATTAAAATTTATTTTTGACCATACGCAATTTATAAAACACGTAAATACGTATTTCGGCAGCTAAGCTAACATCATCTACCGCAAATCGCTCTAGAGCAATTCACACAAATACTTATTCAAAATGACATTTACAAAACTTCAAAAGGTATTCACAATTTAAAGTCACGTAATTCTAGTTAAATCACGTAAACTTTTGCAATAACTTAAAAATTTAATATTTCAAATTTGAAGTGGTTATTTATTGACAGGCAACGATTTCTTATCTCATCGTTATTGTTTTCTGTTTTAATTAGTAATTACAACATTTGTTTATTAAAAGTCTTTTCTTTCTGCGTCAGTTAGATTTAATAATTTTGTTCCGCAATAACTATTATATTTTATTATAGCTGTATTTCGTTTTATGAAAGAGCATCAAATAATTATTATTTCCTAAAGATTAATTATGAATAATATAAATATTTTCATATTTAAAGTTGGTTCTTGTTATTATTTTCATTAATAATATTTAGAATATTTACGACTCGAATTACGATGTCGGCTAATTAAATTTTATAATTATCTATCGCAGTTCTGTTCATGGAATGGACAAAACTTATTTAAAATCAACGAATAATGCGTGCGTGCGTTATAATCAATTGTCAGTGAAATTCGTCAACCACTGGTACCCTATTACAAGAATTTCAGTCGGGCGAAGTCGGCTGGCGGGTTACCCTTGCCACTCTTTCATTACATTGTGCTGCGACTGTACAAGGGAATAAAATAAAAGTAAAATTTAATTTAAATATCATTTAGGTAGTTTATTACATATATTAGCTACTTTTTCCTGTAAAAATAAACAACTTAACATTATTGTTTAAAGAAATTTTTCATCCATGTCTTCAATTTCATTTTAAAATGAGGAAAATATAAAGTAGTTTTCAAATCAGTAGATAGTAGATTATAAAAATAAGGTCCAAGATATCGTACATGTCTTTGTCCTTTAGAAGTACTACAATAAGGTACTAGTAAATTCCTTGAATTGGAGGCTTTCGTATTAAAATTATCGTATTCTATGTTAGGGATTTTATGTTTGTTTAAGTGTGCATATATAATTATAGATTTTGTATGTTACTGTTGAATATTTAAAACATCAAAAGTAGAGTATAAGAGATTAGTCGGATATGTTCTAGGCTTTTGCAAACAAATCTTTAAGATTAGTTTCTGGGTTATTTCTATATCTTTTATTACTGTAAAGTTAGCGGAACCCCAGGCTGCGATTGCATAATATATTAAGTTTTGTACTACCGCAAAATAAACTGTTCTTAATAAATTAATATTACAGTATTGTCTTAATTGCATAAAAAAATACAATGTTTTCCTAACTTTTTTTTACCAAGTTGCGAACATGTAGATGCCATCTCAGATTTGAATCAATTGTTAATCCTAAATATTTGGTACTTTCAGAATATTTTAGAATGGTACTGCAGAAACTAAATTTGGGGATATTATCAAAATTATAGTGTTGAAGAGAAAATGGAATAATGACAGTCTTGTCAATATTTAATGATAATAAATTGAAATCTAACCATTTTTTAACTTTTTGTAAACCAATAGTGGCAAATTGAACAACTGTCTCCCAAGAGTCAGATGTAAAAATTATCGCAGTGTCATCAGCAAAAGCAGTAATTTCACCTTGAATATCCAATGAAAACAAATCATTAACATATAATAAGAAAAGAATTGGCCCAAGCACAGTTCCCTGAGGTACTCCCGCTTTAATATTTTTTTCTGTACTCAGTGTCGATCCTATTCTTGTACATTGCATTCTATTTATTAGATAACATTTCAACAGATCAAACGCTTTACCTCTAAAACCATAACATTGAAGTTTATTCAAGAGTATATCATGGGATACAGTATCAAAGGCCTTCTTTAGATCTAAAAATGTCCCTAATACTTTTTTTCTTGAATCTAATTTTGAATAAATATTTTCGGTTAAATTAATCACGGCATCATTAGTACTCATTTCCTGTCTAAATCCAAATTGTGCACTATGTAAAATATTATTAACTTTAAGGAATTCCAGAATTCGATGTTTAATGCATTTTTCAATTATTTTAGAAAAAACTGAGGTTAAAGAAATAGGTCTATAATTAGTAAGTAACGTTTTATCTTCTGACTTATACACAGGAATAACAACTGTACGTTTTAACTCCTTAGGAAAAATCTCTTCATTTAGACACAAATTGGATATTGAAGTACCTATTTCTGTAAAATGATTATTAAACTGAGTAGCTAATTCTAAAGGATTATTATAACTATTTATTTCAGAATCACCCATCTTTACGGAAATAATCTTGTCACCTTTCTGTTTAGAAATATCACAACTGTCAATTAAAACCTTCCAAGTCTTATTTAAATCTCCACTAGCCTCATTTATCTTATTTGAAAAATAAATATTTTTTTGTTCACGAATAAGCATAGTTAAAGTATTTCGATAATGTTTATAATAAGTCCTCAGATTATCATCATCAATATTATTAGCTTTAACAAAAATGTGATCAACGCACGTAGAGGAATTATCGGTGATCCTGGTAGGTTGTAGAATATTGTAATGATTCGTCGACACCAGCCTGCGTCAGATTGTCTTTTGCGTCACAGTCGTCTAGTCGACGCGCCTTAGGCGACAGCCTAGATAATTCTGACGGCGGAATAAACTAGACCAGACAGTCCGTCGCCTCCCAGAATGTTCGCGAAAAACAACCCCGGCTTATAAAGCACGCGACCGGGGATGAGAAGGGAATTCGGCATCGACAGTTCGGCATTAAAAGTTCGCGCTAGATTGTTAAAATAAATCAGACATAAGTTTGTAAATAAATTATTGTAAGTTATAAATAAATTAGTGTTACTTGTAAATAAATTAGTTTATTAACTATTTCGTGTTTTGTTTTAAAATAAAAATTAACAGAACGACGTTATGAAGTCATCAAGATGCACCGAGCCGACTAAATGGAGACTGAGGACGGCAACTGGAACATCAGCGACTATCCATGGTGAAGTAGAGGTGACCATTACGATTGGAGCGACTGCCATCAAACACCGTGCGCTGGTAGCAGAAATAGAGAATGAGGCGATTCTGGGCATGGACATCATGTGTGCCTATGGGTTCCAATTGGATTTGAAGCGTGGCGTAATGGCAGTTAACAACGAGGAGTTGGTTCTACATCAACGAGGGGACGTGGCCGCTCGAGTTGTTCTCGCAGAAGATGTCGAGGTTATAGTTGACGCAAACCTGAATGGCGCTTTCCAAGATGGGCAAGTCATTATGGTCGAACCTAATACCGACGATCAGAAGATTGGAAACGGAGTTCTCGTTGGAGAAATGTTGTTGACAGCGAGGAAGGAGATACCAGTCCGCCTAATGAATGTGAACTGTTTCCCCGTCAACATCAAGAAAGGTACGGTCTTAGGAAGCTGTGCCATGGTGTCCTCCATCTCCCGCCAAATAGAAGCAAACGTACAAGAGACGAAGGTCCCGAAGAAGTTGTTGGAAATGGTCATGTCGACGGCCCAGGAACTGACTCCAGAACAAAAGACAAAAGCGAAGAACCTGATCTGTCAGTATCAAGATGTGTTCGAGGTAGAAAATGGACCTAAGGGAAAAACCGACATAGTCAAACACAAGATAGAGACCGGGGAAGAAAGGCCCATCCGTCAAGCTCCAAGAAGGTTACCATTGGCGAAGCGTGAGGAAGCAGAACGCATTATTCGTGAGATGGAAAAAGACAATGTAATTGAGCCATCGAGCAGCCCATGGGCGTCACCGGTAGTGCTTGTGAAGAAGACGGATGGTGTTTGATATTGGAACTTTTATTTGTTATTATTTTTATTTTTTACATAGTAACGGAGAGGACTCCTAGATATTATATACAGTATTGTACATGCCCCCCGCCTTGAAAGCTTGATTACTTTCAATTAAATGAAATTAACTAAAACAATACAGTTCTTTCAATAAACATGTCTTTGGCTGCATCAATCCTCTGGAATAGGAAACGGACATACTTTGTTAAGGGTGCGTCTCAGGACACCGGAAGAGGTTTTGACAGTCACCACTCTTATTTCGTTGTCCTTACCGGGGTACACTTCGCACACACGTCCCAAAACCCACTTCATAGGAGGTACGTTGTCTTCTTTGAGCACAACAAGGTCGTTGATTTTCGGCACGTACGTGGTTGATTGCCATTTGTAGCGAAGCTGGATTTCTGAAAGATATTCCTTTCTCCATCGATTCCAAAAATGTTGAAGGACTTGCTGACAGCGTTGGTATCGGGCTAATCTGTTTTCTTTGATCTCTTGAAGGTCTTGATCCGGAGTGAGGGGAACGAGGTTATTTGGATCACAAGACATCGAGGAGATGGGTCGAGAATTCAAGATCGCCTCTATTTGTGCCAAAAAAGTTTGAAGCTCTTCAAATGTTAAATGAGCTTTGCCCGCTACTCGTTTTAAGTGATATTTTACGGACTTGACTCCGGCTTCCCACAATCCTCCAAAGTGAGGAGATCGTGGCGGTATAAAATGCCAATTTAATTCTGCAGAGATTGCGGTTTGTATTAAAGAATCAGCATTTTCTCGTAACATTTTACCTAACTCTTTTTTTAATTGAATCTGAGATGACAAGAATGCAGGTCCTGACCACCATAAGGATGACTCGATTAAATTAGAGGGTTTTACGCTGCGTAAAATTAAATCCGCAGGGTTGTGTTGACTAGCAACATGTTGCCAATGACTAGGACTTGAAATTGATTCAATCTCCGCAACACGATTACTGACAAACGGTTTTAATTTGTTGGTTTCCATTCTTAACCATCCTAGTACAATCGTTGAATCTGACCAAAAAGTTACTTCGTGAAATTTAGTTGTTAATGACATTAACACCTTTTTGTACAATCTAATAAGAGTTAGCGCTCCACAGAGCTCTAGTCTCGGTATAGTGATAGGTTTAATAGGACTCACCTTTCCCTTTGCGCATAGGAGACGAACTAGAATTCGACTATTAGAATCAATTGAACGAATATAGATACATGCTCCACAAGCATATTCGGATGCATCGGAAAAGCCGTGCAACTCAATTCGAATTGAATTAGATGACAAGACATGCCGTGGAATTTCTACTTTGTTTAATAAATTCAACTCATTTCGAAACTCCTTCCATTTAGTATATAAATCTAAAGGAACGGCCTCATCCCAAGAAAGTTTAAGCATCCACGAATGTTGCAAGATATTTTTTGCGATCATTACCACAGGGGCGAGTAATCCCAATGGATCAAAAATTATTGAAATTTGAGATAAAATTGATCGTTTAGTCACATTAGATTCTGAATGACTTTGAATAGTATACAATAAGGAATCTAGTTTCGCTGACCAACCTATTCCTAACGTTTTTCTGTGATTAGATTCATTATCAAAATTGACAAACTGGCAAGACCATTTCGATTGATGAATAGGCTTTAAGACAAAGGAATTATTTGAAATCCATTTCCTAAGATCAAAGCCTCCGTTTTCTAAAATCTTAGCTACTTGAATCGAAATTGTTTGTAACTCTTCAATTGAATCTGCACCCGTAAGCAAATCATCTACATAGAAATCTTTAGTAATCACTTCACAAGCCCTGGGATAGGTGGACTGAAATTCTTCAGCGAGCTTAAATAAACATCGAATTGCTAAAAATGGTGCACTAGCTGTGCCGTACGTTACAGTATTCAAATTGTACACTGAAATTGGTTGCGACGAATCGGAACGCCAAACAATTCTTTGCAGCGATCGTTGTTCAGGTTGAACCCATACTTGCCGATACATTTTCTGAATATCAGCGGATACGACAAATTTATGTTGACGAAATCTTAATAAAATGGACAACAAATCTTCCTGAATAGTAGGACCAATATGTTGCAAATCATTTAACGAATATCCTGTTGAAGTAGGGTAAGAAGCATTAAATACAACAGGAAGTTTAGTTGTTTCACTGTCTTCTCTTACAACACCATGGTGCGGCATATAATAAGAAATATCATTTTGATCATCTTGATCCTGATTGACTAAACTCATATGACCTAATGAAATGTACTCGTTCATGAATTCAATGTATCGATCTTTTAATTTCTTATCCCTTTGAAATTTCCTTTCAAGAGAGTATAATAGACGAATGGCATTTTCCTTTGAATCACCAAGTCGGCTAGGATGAAGCTTGAATGGTATTTTTACCACAAACTTACCATCAGAATTTTTACTTGTAGAAGTTTGGAAAATTGACTCGCATAAAATATCATCTTGCGACCAAGCTGGTTTTGAAAACAAGTTTTCTTCTGTGTTCCAGAAACGATTTATCTGAAAGTCAATGTCACTTGAGAAATGACAAGAAGTAATTGAAAGATTACTTGATACTGTTGTCAAAGGACCTGATACAATCCAGACAAACTTTGTTTTTTGAAGCGTAGGGCCTTTAATACCCAATTTAATTTGGCCAGCACACAAAATATTCCAGAAACAATCAGCTCCTATTAATATGTCTATGTTCTTCGATTTATTAAAGGATGGATCTGCTAATCTAATGTGGCCTGGGATTTGCAAAAGTGAAGAATCAAAATTCGATTCTGGCAATGGTCCCGTAATTTTGGGAATAACTAGACATTTAAGTGACAATTTAAAGTTGTTATGATGCGATTGGATTTTAACATCACATTTTTTCGTTACCTCTGAGCATGACAAACCTAAACCTGTGACTTTGATTTTGACTGGCTGAGAATCTAACTGAATACGCTCAAACAATGAAGAAGTTATGTAGGAAGATTGAGATCCGCAATCTAGAACGGCTGTAACATTATGTGGATTGTTAAATTTGTCATAGATAATAACTGAAATAGTACCTAGTAAAGAAGTTGGACCAATGATATTAGAACACAATGCGGTATCTTGATTTTCATTAGTCTTAAAATTTTCTGAATTATAATCTTTATTATGTAATAGAGTATTATGTTTTCCATTACATGTTTTGCATGAAGATTTGCTGCTGCATTTTGTAAGAAAATGTCCTGGTCTCAAACAATTTAAACAAAGACGTAAAGCTTTTATACGTTCAAGTCTGACTTTGACTGATTTGGGGCCAGTTGTACAAAGGAGGTTTAAACTGACGCTCAACTGAACCAGGTTCAAAGTGAACAAAATCGCATCAAATTTTATTTATGAATGCATTAATTGCCATATATCATTAAGATCCTATGCGAATTTGTTTACTTTGAACCTGGTTCAGTTGAGCGTCAGTTTAAATCTACTTTGTACAACTGGCCCATAGATTGAAAATCAGGACAGTTATAAATTGAGTGATGACCTTTGCAAATATAACATGTAACTTTGTCATTAGAGATTAAAGATCTCACAGACTCTTTTTCTTTGTGTGACTTTGTATCTTGAACTTTTAATTCTAGACTTTCCAAAAAATCTGATCTATTATTTAAAAAACTCTTAAATTCTTCAAGAGTTGATGGTTCCGAACCTGTCTGTTGTTCTTCCCATTTTCTTTGTGTAACTTTATCTAACTTCAAACTAGCCATGTGTATAATAAGTGTGTCCCACTTATCAATAGGTTGTTTTAAAGATTCTAATACACAAAGATGTTTTTCAATATTACTCGAAAATGCACGTAATTTTTTAGAAGATTCTTCGTGAATGGACTCAATATTAAACAAAGCTTTGATGTGATTGTTAATTAGTAAACGTTTGTTGTCGTATCTATTATTTAAAAGTCGCCACGCTCTATCATAATTATTATCTGACACTTCTAACGATTTAATAATTTGTTTTGCCTCTCCTACAAGAGATTCCCGCAAATAATGAAATTTGTGAATAGGTTTTAATTCAGAATGTTGATGAATCAATGAATCAAATGTATCTCGAAACTCTAACCACGAATCATAATTGCCATGAAATTTTGGAATTTCTATTGTAGGTAATTTGACACTAGCTTTGTAAGTTGATTCTCGATAATGAATTTTTCTAGAATGAATGCTGTCTTTATCTAATTCTACCTCTGAACCTACAATATTGTCATCCTTTTGACCTAATTCCGTCTTAAATATGTTCATTAGATGGCTAGCTTTAGCAAGACTCAAATTAAATCGCGTTTCAAATTCTTGTCTATAATCATACTGTGCGTTTAAGTCGCCATCTTCAACGAGTGTTTCTAACTGTACTTGTACATCTTCAAATTCAGAAAGAATCTTATTCGCGTTGCTGATTCTTTGTTGCAACTCCAGAACAGTTATTTCTGTGAATTGATAATCACGAGTTTGGGAAATCGTAATCAACCCATCTATGAAATTTTCAAAGTACGTTAAACGCTGCTTGGTTGAACCGCGTCTACGACTTAAATGATTTATAGATTCTTCTATAGGCATGTTATAATCGATTAATAGCAAATTAAAGTGAAGCAAATGCCTTAAAAAACTTCAAACTCAATTGACACAAATAAATGCGGCTTGTGTCGAAATTGACAAGTTTTGCAGAGAAGCGAAGAAAAGGTACTAACTCACTGCTGCGATACTTAAGTTTACTTCTCTTCTTTCCTGGTGCTACGATAAGCCTCTTCAAATCGATGAAATGTTTCTTCTACTTGTTATGTGCATATGACGCACTGTAGTCCCCGTCCTTGCTGAACTCTACGTTGCTGGACTGCTGAACTCAAAGATATGGATTTTTTATTCTGTTTTACTGGTTTCTGGCTTTTTCTTTAAGATCCGACTCGAAGGACCATGTTTGATATTTGAACTTTTATTTGTTATTATTTTTATTTTTTACATAGTAACGGAGAGGACTCCTAGATATTATATACAATATTGTACAGATGGATCCACACGGAGACTATCGATTGCTCAACAACGTTACTAAAGAGGATAGCTATCCTCTGCCACGGATTGATGACACCCTGGACACCCTGGCTGGTTCAAAAATCTTCTGATCTTCTCGACCTTGGATCGAAAGAGTGGTTATTGGCAAGTGGAACTAGCGCCCGAAGATCGCGAAAAGACGGCGATTTCCCTTGGTATGGGTCTATGGCAATTCACAGTGATGCCGTTCGGGTTATGTAATACCCCAGCGACATTCAAGAGGCTAATGGAGACGGTTCTGAATGGTCTGTCCTGGACAACGTGCATGTCATACCTGGACGACATAATTGTGGTGAGAAAAACGTTCGACAACCACCCGAAGAACCTGGAAGGAGTGTTCCAGCGACTTCGCGGAGCTGGACTAAAGCTTAGTCTCAAGAAGTGCCACCTGTTCCAGAAGGAAGTGAATTATCTGGGCCATATTGTTAATGGGCATGGAATCGCCGTGGACCCAGTAAAGATTCAGGTCGTGAAGGACTGGCCAACTCCCAAGAATAAACACCAGATAAGGAGTTTCCTAGGCTTATGCACTTACTATCGTCGCTATGTTCCCGGATTTGCGGACATCGCTAAGCCGTTGACAAAACTCACCGAAGAAGGTCGTCCGTTTGAATGGGACCAACATTGCCAAATTAGTTTTGAACAACTAAAACAGTACTTGATAAGTGCTCCTATTCTGAGTTACCCTCTCCCAGAAGGCAAGCTCGTTGTGGACACCGACGCTAGGAACGTTGGTATCGGTGGTGTACTCTCCCAGATACAAGATGGGCAAGAGAAGGTGATCGGCTACTTCAGTAAAGCCCTGTCAAAGCCGGAGCGAAATTATTGCGTCACTAGAAGGGAATTGCTAGCAGTGGTCAAGACCGTAGAACATTTCTACAAGTACTTGTATGGCAGACATTTCCTCCTGAGGACGGACCATGTCGCTTTAAAATAGCTCCTACGATTCAAGAATCCTGAAGGACAAGTCGCACGATGGATCGAACGACTTCAGGAATACGATTTTGAAATTCAGCATCGGCCAGGAACTAGTCATAGAAATGCCGATGCTTTGTTGAGAAGACCTTGTGCTGAAGACTGCAAGCATTGTAGTCGACTGGAGGAGAAAGTAGCCACGACTGCAAGGATAGCCATTGTAGACGACAAATGGCAAGGTGAAGAATTGCGACGAGACCAGAAGAACGATCAGGATTTGATATTGGTGCTGGAATGGAAAAGTAAGGAGGTAAGGAGGCAAGGCCTACTTGGGAAGAGATAGCACCGTGGGCACCATCCGTAAAATCGTATTGGGCGCAATGGGACTCCATAGTACTGGATCATGGTCTTCTGAAACGAACTGTCGAGAACCAGGAAGGCACGGAACAGAAGACACAGTTACTGATCCCCAAAAATAGGGTGCCAAAAGTTCTGAGGGAGCTTCACGATGGAACTTCGGGAGGGCATCTGGGAATCAAGAAGACTATGGAAAAGGTGCGCGAGCGATTCTACTGGGTGAACTGCAAGGAAGACCTAAAGGACTGGTGTAGGAAGTGCGTAGTCTGCGCAGCTAGTGACGGCCCCCACAGACGAGGCAAGGCTCCTATGAAACAGTATAACGTGGGAAGTTCTTTTGAGAGAGTTGCCATAGATGTAGCCGGCCCATTTCCACAAACGAATAGTGGAAATAAGTACATCGTCGTGGTGATGGACTACTTTAGCAAGTAGGTTGAAGCATACGCCCTACAAAACCAAGAGGCGATAACTATTGCTGAAGTCCTTGTCCTTGTCGGTATGGCACGCCCATGGAGCTGCATTCAGATCAAGGAAAGAACTTTGAATCGGCTTTATTCAAGAACGTGTGTACTCTGCTCGGCGTCCGGAAAACTAGAACCACTACACTTCACCCGCAGTCGGACGGAAAGGTGGAAAGATTCAACAGAATCATCAACCGACATTTGCCCAAGGTAGTCTCCGATCATCAGAGAGACTGTGGTATTTGGGCGAGAGCCAAGACTGCCCTGCGATCTGAAATTCGGCGTGAAGCCTGGCGAAATCCCTGCCGATGAAGACTACGTGAGCGGTCTACGCAGAAAAATGGACGACATTCACGATCAAGTGCGTCACAACATACAGACAGCCAGCGACCGAATGAAGGAGCATTATGACATCAACGCTCAGGATGGGGGATACCAAGCTGGAGCGCTGGTCTGGCTTTATAATCCTCAAAGGCGTCGAGGTCTATCCCCAAAACTGCAGACATCTTGGGAAGGTCCTTACAAAGTGATGAAACGGATCAACAATATCATCTACCGCATCAGGAAGATTCCGCATGGCAAACCCAAAGTTATCCACTTCAATCGAATGGCTCCTTACAACGGAGAAGAAAATGAAGGGACAGTACAACGGACGCAAGGTTCCCAAGTAAACTTCGAAACCTTCATGTTTCATCACGCCACAGGAAGTAAGGCGCGATTCGGAGTAACCACAGAGAGACAGCAAGACCTTTTTCAAGTGTCACCAGAGTACAGTCTGGCCCACTGTGTGACAGAAGACCTAAGGATGTCCAAGGGGATAGCCCAAGTCTTTCGGAAGAAATTTGGTCAAGTCGAGGAACTCCTAAGACAGCACCCCATGGTGGGCAAGAGCTTGCAGATCATCCACACGGAGGCGGAACAAAGACGACACGTGTACTACTTAGTCACCAAGAAGACATCAAGCGGTAAGCTTGACTATCGCAGTATTTGGAGAGCTTTATGGAGCCTGAAGAGACAGCTGGTGGAAGGCAAGGAGACGAAATTAGCCATTCCCAAGATAGGCTGCGGACTAGATGGGCTGAATTGAAGGGTCGTTCGCAGCATGATAGAAGTCATCTTCAACGGAACAGGAATTGAAGTTCTAGTCTGCAGTCACCACTCACAGGCAGCTGTCGGCAGTAAGAAAACCGTGGACTGCTATTTCTTCCAGACCGGAAGTTGTAAAATGGATCCAGCATGCCGATTTCGACATCCTCCTTCAAGGCTATCGCGAGGAACGTTCCGAGACGAAGCGTTTTTAAGAAGGGGGCAGTGTAATGATTCGCCGACAGCAGCCGGCGTCAGTCTGTCTCTTGCGTCATCGCCGACGCGCCTTAGACCAGAAACTTCTGGCGCACCGATATCACGTCAGCGGTGGAATCAGCCCTAGACATTCCGTCGCGTACTCAAATGTTCGAGAAAAACAACCCCGGCTTATAAAGCACGCTGCCGGTGAATGGAGGACAATTCGGCATTAGACAGTTTCTCATTAAAGTTCCGCGTTAGATTTTTCGCTCGGCTGTTAAAATAAATTAGCTTGTAAATAAATGTTAGTGTTAATTAGTTTACTTTTAAATAAATTAGTTTATTAACTATTTCGTGTTTTGTTTTAAAATAAAAATTAATAGAACCTTTAAAAACGTTACACTACTAATATTAAAGTATAGTAAATAATTTATTCGGAATGAAAAATAATAACTATAATTGTTAAATTTAGTAAATTGAATATTATTAAATGTGAATAATGAAATAACTAACTTAAATCAAATTTTGTAATCTGTATTACTGAATACTATTTTAAACCTGAGAGGAAAAAACAGTAAATACTTGTAAGCAGGTAGGCGTGCAGCAACGACCAATAATCTTCCGACTCAATCTTGATAACTGATCCATTCATAGCGATGAATATTTTCCCATCAAAAGTCCAAACATTCTTCACCGTGTATTTATTTACTGCCTTCTGTAGAAGTAAATAACGAATTTTGGTCAAATCTTTTATCACAATACCAGTGCCCTTCAACGTTTTCTTGTTGGTGAAGACCTCGTACCGTTTCTTATAGTTAACGAATCTTACTATCAGCGGACGACTTTTTTTTGAGATTGTTTTCTCAACCATACTACACACGATCGACCATGTCTTAAGACATCATAGTCCAGTTATCAATCAAGACGATGTCTGAAGAGTTATGTTTGGTGGCAGTGGCGTGCGCTATTACAGTAAAACAAAAATACAAAAAAAAAGTGAAGGTGATAAAGCTGTGATAAGTCCCCAGTTTAATAGTTCCAATTGCAGTATCTGCCACCACACATTGCCGGGAAGTTATTTATTAAAAATCATAAATTGGCTGTTTTGAGGTGCTGTGGAAAAGTTTATGCACGATGCCGAGTACTGCACTGAATAAGTCCGTGGCGAACATGTGCGTTTGGCAATCACACGGTCGAACATCAACGCACGCACTTGTTTTGTGAAAAACCAGAAAACAAGTTCGACGTACCTTTTGTATGTGCGTACATGTTCGAAGCGTTTTTCGGGCCAACACACGCACGTTGATGTTCGGCGAACATGTACGCGCGTACATGTGTTAAGACATGTGGGATCGTGTATTCCCTGCTTTAGTCGGATCGCCAACTCGATGAATTCTTTCAATATCCTCATTCACAATATTCAATTTCATTTTATAGTGATTTATTAGCCTCTTTACAAACTTTGGTAAATGAAAGTAGATGTAATTTTATGAAAAAAATATCCTATCAACATATGTCCGATCTGCTTTTGTTTAGAACTTAGTGATTTTCGTTTTTTTAATGACTGAAAATGCAGTATATTTAATAACAAAAATTATTTATTGTAATGGTACAGACAAAGCAAACAGTACAAAGCAAAAATTATAACAAATGTTCAAAAGTTATGTGCAGGTTCACGTCTACCGTGAACTAACTCTGTCTGATAAAAATAGTATCCGCATATTCTTCGTTTGAAAATGGAAGCATTACAAACAATGAGCAAAAATACTGATTTAGTAAATAATAAAGCACCATGACACCAACTTCAGTTTCCACTGTTTTGTTAAGATTATGTTCCGTAAATCAACTATTTTAACCGTGGTTTCGGTTTTGCGTTCCATAAATAATATGTTCCTGAAATATATCTATTTATAGGTCTGTTCCAACCACGCTTTGTGACCGTTTCGAAACCGTCACAAGCATGCACTCATCAAAGTTTTAAACTCGACAAAGTTGTCAACATCGATCATTATTTCGGTGGGCAACTGATTATGACGGTTTCTTAAACGGTCAGAAAGCGTGGTTGGAACAGAGCTTATGAAACACGGTTTCCTGAAAACGGTAACTCGTGGTCATAACCAGAACAGAAATGTAGTAAGTTGTGGTTAAATCGAAAACCGCCAATTTACGAATTGTAACTAGGTATCTAGTATATAGATATTTTTACTCTATGGTATTTACTAATAAGAAATTGATTATTTGAAGGTAAATAATTCTTTTTCTCATAAAACCATACGTAGATTTAAGTATTAATGAAGCTTTATAAATTTTAGGGAGTATTACCACATTACTGACGTGTGCTTATTGTTCTGCAGAATTAGGTTTTTTTATCTGATAATTTAGCTGTAAATCCACACACGTTTTTCTAATTTTGAGATCAACAATAGATGAGTCGTCTGGAATAGTGAAATAGTACATATTTGATATTAATTATTTTACAAAAACATTATCTTTTGGAAATTCAAATTCTACTGTTGCTTTCACTTTCATCAGATGTTGAAAATGATTCCGCAAAAATTTCTCTATATGATTTACAGTTATTTACATTCATAATCCAGTACGTAATATGATAAGTAATAACAATGCGACTAAAGACAACACCAATAACACCCTAATTTTCCAAATAAAAATTAAGGTTATGTTGTTTATTTCGGAGAATAAATTTTCCAATGTGAACGATGATGACCGTAGCGTTTCATAAAGAACCTGCTTTTTCAATAACCAACATTAACTGTAACCAAACCCTTGGTTATTAAAAGTTGATTTATGGAACATACTATAAATAATGACTAATAAATTTTTTGTTTTTAGTACTTTTAAATCACTATAGCTTCTAAACAAAAGCAAATCGGACCTATGTTGATAGGATGTCTTTTTCATAAAATTTCATCTACTTTCATTTACTAAAGTTTGTAAAGAGGCTAACAAACCACCCAGTATAAAACAAAAATTTTCCATTTTACACTTTGACAAAATTTCAAATCGAGATACGAGAAATCACTGGAACTTCTTTACTTTTGATTTTAGCGCTTCGGTCGTCAAGGATAGTCGTGAGAACTCTCGAGGTGTTATCCAGAACTCCAATTAGAACGTGAAAATGCTTCAAAAAATTTCCATTTTGCACTTTGACAAAATTTCAAGTCAAGATAGGAAAAATCGTTAGAACTTTTTTACCTTTGATTTTACTGCATGAAGGATAGTCGTGAGAACTCGTGAGGTGCTATCCAGGACTCCAATCAGAACGTGAAAATTCTTAAAAAAAATTCTATTTTGCTCTTTGACAAAATCAGGGCTTCGAACCGCAATTTTTTTTGTTCCGGTTTTCGTTCCGGCAAAAATAGCGGTTTTTTCTGGTTTTCGGTTTTTGGTTCAGCTCCGGTTCGAAGCCCTGGACAAAATTTCCGGTTCCGTTCCGAATGATTAAATGATTAATGAAAATGAAAGTCATCTAGTAGGTGTATCAATAAAAAAAATGCATTAAATTCTCTTTCGTGTTAAGACGAGTATGACACACTATGAGACTCCGCAAATGACAATGTGTTAACGTGCGTGTTTGAGCATGTATCGAACCGAAATGAACCGATATTTTTTTTCGGTTCAACTCCGGTTTTCGTTCCGACAAAAATAACTGTTTTTTCGGTTTTCGGTTCAGCTCCAGTTCAAAGCCCTGGACAAAATTTCAAATCGAGATACAAAAAATCGCTGGAACTTTTTTACGTGATTTTAGCGCTTCGGTCGTAAAGGATAATCGAGAGAACTCGTGAGGTGCTATCCAGAACTCCAAGCAGAATGTCAAAATTCTCCAAAAAATTTCCATTTTGCACTTTGACAAAATTTCAAATCGAGACACGAAAAATCATATTTATATCATTATCCTTCATGCGCTAAAATCAAAGATAAAAGTTTTGTCAATTTTTCATGTCCCGGAAATTTTGACAATGTGTATGGGAATTTTTATGGAAATGTTCTCGTTACATATAGAGTTTTGAATAGCACGTCATGAATTTTAACGATACCAAAAAAAAACTAGAATTTTTTTGTTGCTTCATTATTTTTATTTTTTTTTTCAGAAAATTTGAGGTTCTCATGGAAATTTTAAGTAGTACAGTACCTAAGCTAACAATTATTATTAATTTCTAAGGCTCTAAACCCGAAAGTAAAATGTTTTTTGTGTTTTGCGTTTTGATCTTTCGCTTCAATATGGGTGGAGATACTTTTTTCAAAGTTTCGGGATTCTGCTGAGAGTTCTGAAAGTCTTAAAGTTGAAGTTAATTATGTAGTTCCAACGGTTAAAAAGTTATAGCCAATTTTAAAATCTTGTTTTGTAAACTTAGCATCCCCAAAATTTTCAAAGTCATTTTTTTATATTTCATTCTCCAGAACTATTTTTAATTTTCATATAGAACTCCAGAACTCTTCGGGGTGCTACCAGAACTCTAATAAAAAAATACTTTTTTTCAAAAATGAGGTGCCAACTTCACAGAGGTCAAATGAATTGTATTTTGTACATGCGAAGAGCTGCATTAAGTTAAACAAACGAGCGCAATTATGTATAAATCAATTTGTTTGAACATTTAATGTAAATATCTTATTTTGAGTGCCTTTATTTATTTGTGTTATTATTATTTCTTCAATTTAGTTCTAAATTTTTGTTACTATAAAGAGTAGGTAGAACTATCGATATTATCATAAAAAAAACTAGGACAACTATTAAATCCATGCGATTCCATTATTTGATTATATTGAATCTTACTTTGTAACGAGCCGCCGTCTTTTGCTTCTTCGATTAACTCAGTTTCCTGCCGGTCGGGTCCGGGTCTGCTCGTCGGAGTCCGGGTTCGTCAAATAAAAGACGTGGTTCCACAACGGAAATTTATTTCTGATATTCAAATATTTACAGACACAAATTAGTTAACACAATCTCATTCTTAACGGCGAGGCGTTGCTCTTGCGCAGTGAAATAAATGCTTGTTTCGGAGGGTGTACAAGTTGCTCGTAAGTTACTTGTTTTGAGTCGGAATTGTGCTAGTCGCTTGCACGAGTGTAAGTCGCTTGTTCGGGTCTGGATTTGCACAAGTCACTTGTACGAGTTTGGAAAGAACAAGTCGCTTGTTCGGGTCTGGATTTGTACAAGTCGCTTGTACGAGCGCGGAAAGAACAAGTCGCTTGTTCGGGTCTGGATGTGTACAAGTCGCTTGTACGAGTTTGGAAAGAACAAGTCGCTTGTTCAGGTCTGGCTGTGTACAAGTCACTTGTACGAGTTTGGAAAGAACAAGTCGCTTGTACGAGTTTGGAAAGAACAAGTCGCTTGTTCAAGTCTGGATGTGTACAAGTCGCTTGTACGAGTTTGGAAAGAACAAGTCGCTTGTTCAAGTCTGGATGTGTACAAGTCGCTTGTACGAGTTTGGAAAGAACAAGTCGCTTGTTCAAGTCTGGATGTGTACAAGTCACTTGTACGAGTTTAGGAAAAACTGGGAACGGTACTAGTGGAGCTTGCGGTAATGCAACACTGTCGCGGCGCACGAAGTCAGAACGACCTCCTGAAAATGAGCTCACGCATCCTTATATACGGTCGGAGCATGGAGGGAGATCCCCACTCAAAGGATCCCCTTCCAAAACTAAACGCGATCGCGGAAAAATCCTTAACTAAAATACCTAACATATTTACATATTTACATATTTACATATATACATTTCAACAAAATTTACTTTGTTACAACTTTGTTAACGCTGAAATTCTGAGCAATTTGTCTAACTGTGACACCCTTTTCTATGCAAACAGCTATCCTAGCTTTTAAAACAATATTTACTGCAGTTATGATTAACAATGAGTGACCATTTCAAATAATTTTAAATTTATGGTTGGTAGCAGTTTTACACAACTTAAAAAAATTTGTCCTAGTTTCTTATTATAACATTCTAGTAAAGCATTCCCGCTCTTCAGTATTTTTGTCTAATTGTAAAAATATTTTTCTAAGCTGTTTGTTCTCTGGATAGGTTCGAAAGTACCTATAGTTCTGTTGCTGCTTTTGCTTTTCTGTTGTACGAATAAAACATATGTAACATAATATTCTGAATCTCTTATTTTAATGCTGAGCCGGTAATATTTATTAAACTAGTGCCTACGCCAAATAAATTGCTTTTGATTTGACTTCAAAGTTATCTTCTGTTAACTACAAAGTTATCTTCTATTAACTACAATGTTATCTTCTATTAACTACAAGGTTCTCTTCTGTTAACTACAAAGTTACCTTCTGTTAACTACAACTTTTCTTATACAGCGTGATTCAAAAGGGTCGCACCATCGCTTTGGTGTAAATACAGACCATTAACAGGAGCACAAATATGTTTTCAGAATTTTTTTGCCATGAATAGTTTTTAAGATATGAATGTTTAAAAATAACGCAAATAGGCAACGCTGCACCTTGTAGATACACTTGAAATCATAGATCATGGGTACCCTCTTTTTTGTTGACAACTGCATATGCGCTGGTTTATCAAAACCTTTGGAAATAAAATTTGACATAATAATAAATGTCATTGACGGAAAAACGTTGTTGAAATGCTCGTCGATGTATTACATGAGGGTTTTCTATTGCCCAATAATGATGATTGTGCATGTTAAACATACCGTCAAGAGTGAAGGTACATTCATCCGTCCACAAAATCAGATTTTGAAAATTTGGATTCAAATTGGTTTGATCCAGCATCCAATGGGAAAAGTTAATACAAGAGGAAAATCAGCTTCACACAGAGCTTGCACTTTTGTATAGTGGAAAGAATTTGTAATATACGCTGAACAACATTGTAATTTACGTTTAAATTTCGTGCAATATCTCGAATGCTGACGTTAGGATTGTCTTCAACGACTTGTAGAACAACTTCCTCGACTTGGGGAGTTCTAGCGGAGCGTGGCCTACCTATCACTTCATGGATTACATCCAATCGACCTGTTTCCCTCACACGCTGATCAAGCCGTTGAAAAATATTTTTGTCTGGATGTCTACGTTCACCGTATCGTTCAGCATAAGCTGCTGCAGCCCGTCGAAAGTTTCCTCCACTCTCTCCAGAAGAAAATACATATCACAGTATTCATTTAAAGTAAACATTTTGAATTTGAATAAATTCTTCAAATCAATCAAAAAATTTGACTTTCAAAATGTGAACATCATTGATAAATTTTATTTGTCAGGTCACACTATGGTAACCATAGTAAAACCGAATTTTCGGTACACCGTTGCCGGCTTGACTTCTAAAATAATGTTAACATTTCCAAAGACTTTTCCTGCTTTATTACTTAATAAATATTATATTTTATTAGCAAGGATAATTTTACAGGCGTTTATCTACACCTTTCATTAATAAAAACATAAAGTTACATTATCTAATTACTATAAAATCAACATCAGTTTCGTAACTTTGAAAGCCTATATCTTTGTAAAAAAATCATCTAGAAAATTTTTATTTACACTTTTGAGAACAAATAAGTGGGTCTAAGAACCACCTAAGTGATGGTGCGGTCCTTTTGAATCACGGTGTATCATATCAAACATTTTTAATTTTGACATTATTTTAAATAATTTTGATAACGTGCTATATTGCCGTAATTGGTAGGAAGAGTAGATTCTTCTGCGACTAAATTTCAATATGGCGCCCATAAGAAAAAATGAATTTGATGATGATATCAATTTGACGAAACGTGTAACAGCAAAATGTTATTCACAGTGTGTAGAGAATTCAAAAGTGCCTTTAGAAAGTACTTTTAATTTTCTTGATATCTCTTCAAATAAAGAAGAAAATGACAATTTTTCATTTTTTCGAATAACAGTTAACGTAGAAATTATTTCTCTGCGAATTATTAACGCTAATAAAATTTAGCAACTTTACCAAATTTAAACCTACCGTCTATCCCTTCAAATAAGCGAGATCCCAATTGTGAGGGTCGAATTTGAAACAGCCTGTGTATTTGAAATTTTTTGACTTTTGGTAATTACATTAAAATTAAATAAGCAAATGGAACGAAGTTTCTTATTTATCGTGAATTCGAATAGAAATTTATTTTTAATTTGACGGATTGTTATTATTAGAACAAGAGGAAAATTACTTTTATTAATTTCATATAATTTTCATGAAGTTATCAACCATGAATGCTTGTTTGTTTTTATTATTGACATATTTTGACAAAGCAATAGATACGCAGTTCATTTTTTATTACATGCCAGTTGGATCAATCTGAGTTAAGCGAGGGGTAGCACATCTCTTAAATAACCCCCTTATTCTGTTTTTTAAATCACGCAATACAATTTTAATGTTTTACAAATTTTATATTCTGTAAAATTAATATATTTTAGGAGCTTTCTTACTACCATGCATTTGTTTATCTGAAAGTTGTTGCTCTTATATGAATATTTTCTGAATTTCTTTTATAATTATTCCCTAATCTATTACTCCTACTATTTTTGATCGGTACTATAATTGGTGTCATATTTTTGTATAAAAAGTACAGTAGAATCTCGAAACCGTGAATAAAAAAAATCCGAGGCTGTTCACGTTACAGAATTTGTTCATGTTAGCGAGTAAACACGAGAAATGTACACAGTTTTGTTTATAATACACATATTCTTTACTTTAATGACATATTTTACAAACACATATTTTTCACAGCATTAGAAAAATAATTTGTGATTTTTGTTTGACTTTTTTTGACAGAAATATTGAGCAAAATGACTTTCTCTTATACTTGTTTATGATATTTTCAATGATCAAACTGTTTGTTTGTGCCCTTTGTAGTGCCATATCTAAAATTAAGCGTAAAATTTGTTATTCACGTTTTCAAATAAATACGCTAGTAGGTATTATAGGCCGGTACGGTGACATTTTCAAGGTCGCGCGCGCTCCAGGTGGACCTGGGGGGCCTGGTGGGGGAAGTTATCTGTGAAGAGGCCGATGGGCGTGTTTGAACGTGTTGCCAGACTAAACAATCCCGAGAAGTAAATAAAAAAAACAAACAATGAATAAGATTTATTGTGCAGATTTCCAGCCCATCACAAATAATATTATGTTGTTTTAAAAAAAACGTTGAAGAGGTGACGCCGCGGTTCAGTTTTTTTATTTATTATTATCGGAATATAAACATTTTAGAAGATCGCTGCGAGAGGTCGATGACCGACGGATGCGTCTAAAAAGTTGTTTCAACTTGTTGAGCGCAAGCAGACTAAACAATTGAGCGCTAAAAAAACAAACAATCAATATGATTTATAATTTTAAACGCATTATTTTGTCTTACTTGTGCAGTTAAATCACATACAAGACGTGAAACGATATAATATTTTAGCACCAAACACATTTGTCTTACTTGTGTAGATTTCCAGTTAAATCGGTCCATCATAAATATGTTGTTTTAAAAAACGTTGAATAAATAAATCAGAGGCGGTAGTTTATCATAATTTATTATCGGGATATAAACATTTAAGATAAAAATATACATCGATGAAATATATTATGATTATTCAATAAAAATGCCTTGAGAACGAAGCAATATATATAAATATAAACATTTTATATTTACAGTTGGTTCTTGTCCGATGAAATTTGTATCACAAAATCTTCTAAGCGGACACTAAATCGCGCAAATATACACTTTACGTTTCGCAGTCGTTCGACTGCTTCGTCAGAAGTGAAAATTTTCACTTCTGACGAAGCAGTCGAACGACTGCGAAACGTAAAGTGTATATTTGCGCGATTTAGTGTCCGCTTAGAAGATTTTGTGATATAAACATTTTAGAAATTTAGTCTTTAGTAAGATGCCTGGGATGTAAATAAAATCACATTAAGTTGGCAGCATCGCATTACCCTTAAGTTAGGAACTTTTGTTCTTATTCAACAAAAATGTCCTAAGAACGAAGCAATAAACAAAGAGAACGAAGCAATAAAATTGATTTAGGTATTTGTTATCAGTTAAATAAATATACATAGAAATTTAACCCAAATAAGTAATTAGTCACGTACAGTCTTTAGTGATAGAGAGAGATAGAATATAGTTCTATCTGTCATTGGTAATATGCTGATGTATGTAAAAATAGAAATAAAAAATGATGTCACAGACTGCATAAAAAGACCAGTCAACATGATTTCCTAATAGTTTAATAGTTTTTATAGTTGTGCATTGTGTGTGTGCGTGTGTGAAATAAAACGTGAGTAAATTTGTTTGTTATACATTTCAATCAAATCAAGAACAGTTTTCTTATTTTTAGATGGATTTACGAAAGCTAAATAAAGTTTCTCTTTTAGAAACTAAAGAAATAGTGAAGCTTGCTGAATTACCTGTAAATGTGCCACAGCCGATATACGAGGCACAAATAATAAAAACTAAATTTGGAGAAACTGTTTTATTAGAATTCGAGGGGAGAAAAACCTTTCTACCAAAAAGGATGCTACCTCTAATGAAAGATAATTTATCGCAATTTACCAACGGCAAATATAGTATAATAAATGAAAAACGGAGATTTTTAGTCCAAGTTTTAATCTAACACCAATTATATAAACCCGACTAGTTTCGGCTTTTCGCCATCTTCAGGGGATAAATCTTAAAATATTTAAATTAACAATAAAAAAAAAAAATTTAAGATTTTAACTTACCGAAAATCAGAAGTTGTTGAAACAATATAACATATTTTTCAAAAGATTAATACATATTAAAATTCAATAAAACAATTAAAAACGATTAAAATTATTTTCGACTAGAAACACAATTAACTGTCTGTACGGAGGTCTGAGGTCAACTGAAGCGTGTAAAATATAGAAGGGAAATCTTGAGTGGACTTTAGATTAAGCGATCTGAAATTGTTGTCTTGTATATTTTTATAAATTTCTAAATGTTCCAAAATATTTAAACGTGAACCATGTTCCAGTTTTGCATAGATCAGGGGTTTATAGATTAAAATGTGACAATTGCAACTCAACCTATGTAGGCCAATGTAGTAGACAATTTAAAACTAGAATTTCTGAACATTTAAAAAATCAAAATTCAATTTTTTTCAAACACTTAAAAATTTACAATCACTCGTTTTCAATAGACAAAGGATTTAAACCGTTACATCTTTGCGAACATGGTTCACGTTTAAATATTTTGGAACATTTAGAAATTTATAAAAATATACAAGACAACAATTTCAGATCGCTTAATCTAAAGTCCACTCAAGATTTCTCTTCTATATTTTACACGCTTCAGTTGACCTCAGACCTCCGTACAGACAGTTAATTGTGTTTCTAGTCGAAAATAATTTTAATCGTTTTTAATTGTTTTATTGAATTTTAATATGTATTAATCTTTTGAAAAATATGTTATATTGTTTCAACAACTTCTGATTTTCGGTAAGTTAAAATCTTAAATTTTTTTTTTTATTGTTAATTTAAATATTTTAAGATTTATCCCCTGAAAATGGCGAAAAGCCGAAACTAGTCGGGTTTATATAATTGGTGTGTAGATTAAAACTTGGACTAAAAATTTCCGTTTTTCATTTATTAATTATTATTATCTACACTATAATGGATTTCCGTCAAGAAAATATAGTATAGTTTATCAGGGCTTAAAGGACGTAAAAAAGTCTTCGAAGGGAGTGCTATTTCAGTTTATCCAAAGTAAGTAAAAAATTCTACACATAATTTTTTTTACAAATATTAAGTTTTTGTAATTTTTAGCTGAAGCTGAGGAGAAGGAATGAGAAGGTGACCTATAAATATAATAATTAAAGCTGGTTCTTGTCCGATGAAGAGTTTGTGATATAAATATAATAGACAAAGAAGAACAACTTTAGTTATTTTCGGATTCTTCGATAAACGTACAAGTACGAGAGCACAGCTATGAACTCTGAAGAAATCAAACATCTCGCTAATGAAATTATCAGAAAGTTTAGAGAAGTAGAAACACTTTTAGTGAATAGTTGTACCCCCAGGCAGAGAGAAATATGGATGAAACAGGTAAAATCACACATTAGACTTTACAATAGAGCTATTAAGCATTCTGATTTATCTATAGGAATTCTACGGAAATTGCAAACCAATTTAGGACATTTGAAAAGGTTTAAAAATCTCATTGAAAAACAAATTTATATTGGAGCCGGAGCTGGAGAATCATTACGTAGTAATCGAGTAAAATGGGAGGAATTAGTGACAGTTCTTAAGGGTAGGGTTCGCACTGGGATAATTATTAATTTAAAACATAAAGATTTAAATCAATTTTTCGTTGATGCGTTTAACCTTTTCAAAAGTAGACTTAGAAATGCTTAAAAAAATGCCCATGCTTAAAGTAAATACTTGTTTTTGTGGTGAATTTATTAGAAAATCGGAGGATGAGGAAATAATTGAAAAAAAGTATTTTAACACCAAAAATAAAATAATTGATGCAGGGGTGTATTTAAGTCAATGGTTTGAGGTTAATGTAAAAGATGATATTTTTAACGCTTTATTGGAATTTTCAGAGTCTGGAAGTGGGTGGGCCTTAGATAAGATTATCAGTTTAGAAGTTAATATAAATAAATATGAAGTGGGGAACGGTATCTCATCCTACATTAGACTACCGGAAAAAATTGAAAAAAAGCAGGCTTGTATTAATGTTAAAAAAATGTACGACGAGGCGTGTTTCGCTTGGGCTATAGTTAGTGCTCTTTTCCCTGCAAATGTAAAATCAAATCCAAATCGAATTTCTTCGTATCCTCATTACGCTGATGTGCTAAATATAAAAGAAATTGAATTTCCTATGACATTACCCCAAATTTCTAAATTTGAAAAAAATAATGCTATCTCTGTTAATGTATTTGGGTTGGAAATGGTCTCAAAATCAAATTTTTCTGTTGTTCCAGTCCGTGTAACTAAACGAAAATTAGAAAAACATGTAAATTGTTCAAGATATTTATTTTCCAAAAGTAAACGAATTTGAACCGATTTCGGATAATGATGATGACGACCTGGAAGTAGAAATAAAGTATCATTATTGCTACATTAAAGATATATCTAGGCTATTAACTAATCGGCTTTCTAAAAAGAATCATAAAAAATATTTCTGCGATAGATGTCTAAATTATTTCAGTTCGGAGGATAAGTTAAACGAGCATGTTGTGTATTGTGAAAAACTTAATGACTGTAAAATTGAGTTTTCCAGAGAACCATTTGTTAAATTTAAAAATTTCGTTTACAAAGAAAAAGTTCCGTTTATTATTTATGCAGATTTCGAATCTTTGCTGGAGCCATTTAATGATGATAGCCATTGTAAAATGAGTAGATATCAGAAACACATAGCATACAGTGCAGGGTATTTTTTTAAATGCAGTTATAATCAAGACTGGTCGTATTATAAAACTGCTCGAGGTTTAGAGTGTATGTCTTGGTTCACGGAGGAATTAAGCATAGTTGCACAATTTGTCTCTTCCAAGTTAAATCACGTGGAGCCCATGAATGTTGAAGTTAGTTTACGAGATGCTAGTAAAACTTGTCATATTTGCGAAGAGGAGTTTAAGGAAACAGATAAAATTGTTAGGGACCACTGCCATCTCTCTGCAAACTTCAGAGGTTTTGCTCACAATAAATGTAATTTAAATTACAAAAAGTCCTTTGTAATTCCAGTGGTGTTTCACAACCTCGGGGGCTATGACGCACACTTTGTAATCAGAGAGCTTGCGCAGAAATATCATATTACTTTATTACCTGAGAATAAGGAAAAATATATTAGTTTCACAGTTCACGATGATAAAACTAAGTTAAGATTTAGATTTATAGACTCCTTCAGATTCATGGGTTGTTCTTTAAAAGAACTAGCTTCCACATTGAAAGATGAAAACTTTGAAAATCTCAAACGCGAATTTCAGGATTTAGATGAGGAAACATTTCATTTATTAACGCGAAAAGGCGTATTATTTATGATTATTTAGATAGCATTGAACGAAAATTACCTGATATAAAACACTTTTACAATAAGCTAAACGACAAGAACATAGAAGAGGCTGTTTATGCGCATGCACAAATCGTTTGGAAGAAATTCAATATGAGAACTCTAGGCGACTACAGTGATCTCTATATGAAAACCGATATCATGCTATTAACTTGTGTTTTTGAAACTTTTCGTAATACTTGCTACAAGACGTACAACCTTCATTCTGCCCACTATTACACGATTCCAGGGTATACGTGGGACTGTATGCTTAAATATACAGGGTGTAGACTCGAAACAATTCAAGATGTTGATATGCTAATGTTCGTAGAATGTTCGGTATTCGTGGTGGGATAAGTCAATGTTGTAATCGGTTTTCTCAGGCAAACAATAAGTATTTAGAAGATTATGATAGTAACAAACCCTCAACATACCTTATGTATTTTGATGTAAATAATTTATATGGTTGGGCTATGAGTCAATCTCTTCCATATAGGGGATTTGAATGGATCGATAACAACATTGATGTTACTACTGTCCCCGATGACGCTGAAACTGGTTATATCTTAGATGTTGATTTAGAATATCCGGAAAATTTACATAACAGATAAAGATTTACCTTTCTGCGCTGATCATAGAAAACCTCCAAATTCAAAATTCTCCAAATTAATATTCTAAAGAAAATTACGTTATTCACTATAAAAATCTTAAGCAAGTTCTGCAGCATGGTTTACGATTAATTCACATCAATAAAGTTGTAAAATTTAAACAGTCCCCATGGTTGAAATCCTACATAGACTTAAACACATCATTAAGGACTCAAGCAAAGTCGAACTTTGAAAAAAACAACTATAAATTAATGAATAACGCTACGTTTGGGAAAACAATGCAGAATGTCCGAAAACATCGAATCGTGAAAATTGTTCGCAGCTGACACGGTCGTTACGGAGCTAAAAATTTGATTTCATGTCCTAAAATCCAAAACAGATCCATTTTCAGCGATAATCTTATGGCAATAGAAATGAAAATATCATGCATTATATTCGATAAACCTCTGTATATCGGAATGGCTATCCTAGATATTTCTAAAACTTGCGTGTACGAATTTCACTATGATTACATGTTAACGAAATTCCCTGTGGAAAAATGTAAGCTTTTGTACACTGATACAGACAGTCTCGTGTACGAACTTCAGTGCAATGACGTATACGAAGAGGTTATCAAAAAAGACGTTCATAAATTTGATACTAGTGATTACCCTCAAGACAATCGTTGGAATATTCCATTAGTAAACAAAAAAATACCTGGTTTAATGAAGGATGAGAACAACAGCAAGTTAATGACTCACTTTATTGGGTTACGTTCTAAACAGTACACCTATAGAGTTGAGTCCGACAAAGAAGTTAAAAAAACGAAAGGTGTAAAGTCTAATGTGATGAAAAATAAAATTACCTTTGATGATTACCTCAACTGTCTGGAGAAATTTGCAAAGAAAAATCCTCAGCAAGTGTGCTTACTACACAAAACTCAGCGCTGTATACAATCGAAATTACATGAAGTATACAGCGTTCAGCAAACAAAAATTGCTTTTAATCCTTTGGATGATAAGCGGTGCACTCTTCCTGAGGCTCACGATACTCTCCCGTGGGGTCACTATTCAATCATGGACACCGAGATTCTTAAAAAAATACTTTGTCTATTATATGTATTTTAATTGTAATTATTTATATATTATATATTTTAATCGTAATTATTTATATTTTCTTTTATTATATGTATTGAAATAATATAATGATTGTTTTATTTTAAACCTAACCTAAAAATAAAAAGGACAACAAGATTCTATTAATATTTTTATTTAAGCACTTGATAAAAGCATTTTTCTATCTAAGTCATTCATAACCTTATTTACATTATAAAATAAACATTCACGCATACAGTATGTCTGAATATTACAAGGATAGAAGTCACATAAACTTAACATAATAGTACATGGAGTCAATTCACAATTATTAGATTCACTTAGAATATTATTAGTTACATTTAAAAAGTTATTATAGTAATTTTCAAAACTTAAACTATGTAATAAATCCATATGAAATGATACAAGTTTGTTAATATTTATAAACTCGCATACAGTATTTCCAGATAAATAAAATGTACAGGAACCATCAGTCACTTTCAGCATCTTATTACCAATAAATGGTAATTGTATTAGTGTATAATTGGAAAACTGAACTTCTTCCTCTTCTTGTTCGTCTTCAGTGTTGTAACAGATACATTTTTCAAAGTATCTAGATTCAGATACAGATACTTACCCTAATTTGTAACTCGATACAGTTACATATACTTCTTTTTTAAAAGTAACTAGATCCAGATACAGATATAGTATAAATGTATCTAGATACCTTTTAGATACTTTTAGATACATACATAAATGTGTTACATAATACATAATAAAAATAATAATGTTCTTTATTTCAATTAAAAAAAAACTGATAAAGCATCAAAATTTGAAATTGAAAAATGTAAACAGAAAGAACAATTATCGTTTTGTGACATTAATAAAATTACACTGAAAAGTAGTACTAAACATCAAATGAACAAATTCATAAGTTCAAAATAGATTACGTTGCACACAGGGTGAATGACAATTGTACCAACAAAAAAAACGCATTAGAGAATCGATGTCATTGATTACGGGAAGAATGTTTGAAAAATTCTTGTAAAAAGTTTATAATTAATTAAAAATTACCCCAAAATCAAGCTCTGGCACTGCGTACGAAATACGGCGGCCACGTATTATAAATGCGGCTGTATAATAGGACTATAATTTTTATACTGACTCTCGCTTGCACACAATGCGATCTTGACAAACATTTCAATTTATTTTATTATTTTATTGCAAAGTATTGTTTAAACGAATCGGTTTTCTCCGAAAATGTGAAAAGATTTATTAGACGCCGACTATAAAAGCTTTATGAATGTAATAGATTACGGGATCACGTTTAAAAAATTCTAAGGAATAGTTCATTAATTAAGAATTTGTTAAAGTTTTAATATATTTGTGTTAATAATTCCTCACACAAAACGAAATTATAATAATTAATATTCGAAACAAATTACGAATAAGTTTACTGATTTATTTGTTTACCAGGTCTTCAAAGTGTTGTTATTCTTTGCGTTGAATAAACTATTTCACGTAATTTGCTGCATGCATTATTTGTCAAGTAAATATTTTCGAGTTCGCATTCACGTCGGGCGTTGACCTAAAAAACGGAGTTGCGAAATTCCACTTAAAAGTCAAGTTCACGAAGCCATGCTGCAGTATCATAAAACTATAACAAAAAAAACTTTTATGACAGCATTTATTTCGTTCATCTGCTCCTCGACTTTTTAACCAGAAACTAAAGTAGAAACATTTTTCCCATACTCTCGGACATCGCTTCTTATCGTGGTTTCATTCTGTCGGTATAATTAACAGTCACCCTGTATATTCTTCTACTAAATATGGCTCCAAAGTTAATAGTAGTCGATGTAATAGTAGTGTATGTATTTCCGTACGAAAATTTCTACTGTCGGTTAGGCTACGTACTTAGTTAAGCAGATAGCGTTTTCATTCAAAATTATAACTAATCATAAATGCTGCACGAGAACCGTAAAACGCTATCGGCTTAGCTGAGGAGGTAGTTTTACTGATTTATCCGTTGTGGAAGTTTATTATAAAAAGACATTGATCTTTCCATTAACGTGTAGCCTGTGTATTTGAAAACTGTACTTTCAATTTTTTGTAACATAGGATGAGATGCCAGAAAATAAATATTTTTATTTTTATTTAAAAAAATGTATCTGTGTATCTAAATGCTCAGATGCATACATAAATGTAACTAAATACAGTTACAGATACCAAGTACCTCAAAGTAACTAATTACAGATATAGATTTACTAAAAGTATCTAGATTCTGTATCTAGATACTTGTAACTAGATATGTTACAACACTTTCGTCACGTTCGTCTTCTTTTGATTCCCTCACAGCATCAAAGTAATCTGCGATAAATGTTGAAGGTAAGTAATGAAATCATTCCAGTTTTCTCTTGTGAAAGAAATATTGTCAGGTTTCGTAAACACTCCATGTACATTCATTAGTATCCTCACCGCCGGTACATAACCTCTTGCAGCACTAAGTCCAGTAATTATTTTATAATTAGAATGGACTACGTAAAAAACATTTTCACAGATATAACGTTCCTCATTCTGCATTGCCTCTGGATATATTTCACTCATTCTGTCAATGTCTTGCCAATAACCAGAATCTTCTGAAGAGGGTGAGCTGCTGAGTGTAAAATCTTCTGTAGAAGGTGAGCTGGGTGTAAAATCTTCTGAAGAGGGCGAACTGGGTGTAGGTGAAGCCATGGTCATAATCAAACCAACTTAACACTAGCAAAGGTTAAAAAATACTAATAAACAACTTTAGCTTTAGCTTCCTTTTATACCTATGCTTTAAGCAAAAAAAATATATAATATTAGTCACACATTTACTTCAAAAAGGCCTCCCCTCCCCTTCTTCAGTTCATATAAATGCGAATTTCCATAAGAAATAACATAATTTTAGACATTTATAGAATATTATCGGAATCAATCCAGCTGTTATGGAATCCATCTAGACCTAACCATCGTTCGTAAACTTGTTTCCCTCGTCTACGTAATACCATTGAATTTAAACCTAACATAGAACGGCAACGCAGTGCTTAAAACTGGCAGCCAGAAATTGGAGGTTTACGCGATTTACTGATGCATTATTTAGTAAATAATCTGGTTGTAGGATAATTTGCAAAGGTATAGGTGTAGGTATAGTAATATAGAGTCTCTATACCTTTGCAAATTATCCTTTGCAAAGGTATAGGTGTAGGGATAGTAATATAGAGTCTCTATACCTTTGCAAATTATCCTGCAACTAGATTATTTACTAAATAATGCATCAGTTAATCGCGTAAACCTCCAATTTCTGGCTGCCAGTTTTAAGCATTGCGTTGCCGTTCTATGTTAGGTTTAAATTCAATGGTAATACCTTGTCAACGAGATACACATCGGGATTTTTCGTTTTCTGCAGTTTTTCTTCGTAGAATCCTCCACTAATAGGTCTACTATTCATATCTTCCAATAAATAAGTTGTAGGATTAGTAATTCGTACTTTTGCTATTTTAAATAACTCGGTTGTCCAGTTAGGTGTGTATCCCTTGCTAAACACATGTTTATTCTTACTGACTCGTACAATGTCGCCAACCTTGTACCGTTGCGGTGCTGCCAACTTAATGTGATTGTAGGCTGAACTTAGAATTTGTTTTTCGTTACTTTTATTTACATCACAGGGCTTCATTCCAATTGTTCTTTGACGATCACTGAAAGTATATCTATCCACCTGTATGAACTGTTTAAACTAAAATACTTGTATAACCTCTCCTTTAATGTTCTTATGACCCTCTCAACTATAGAGGCTTTTTTCACAGTATATGTGCTGTAGTGGTTAACGTTATATTTTTTCATCAAGTTTTTAAAGTGTATGTTATAAAATTCAGTTCCTTGATCTGTATTTAAATTATTACATGCTCTCTTGCTCTCCTTAAAAATGGCATCCATTGCCTGTGTAACTTCAGGTCCACTCTTGTTTTTTATAGGTTTAGCCCATACAAATTTGGAAAAACAATCTATAACAACAATTATGTATCTAAAACTACGGTTCTCCTCGGCATAGTTACCCATTTCGGCTAAATCTGCTTGCCACAGGTCATCTATCCCCTTTATTACTGTGCGCCTGCGCTTAATGTTTCTACGCGCCGGCTTATGTAGTTCGTTAACCAATTGAATCTTTTCGAAGGAATTCTTCATCCTATGTACGTGGTAGTTGAATCAGTGTTATTTAAGTAAATGAATCTATAGTGAATCATAATTTTATAATAATTTTATTCTATCTTATCGTAGATGTATGTTTCTTTAAACTTATTAATCTCCTTCTCAATACTTTTTATTGCGTTAGACAGAGAGGTAATATTCGACTCTATAGTAATGGTTACGTCAGTATTGAATTTTTCGACGTTTATAACTTGCGTTTGCAATTTTTTAACAGAATATTTAATGTCATTTATAAACGTTTTCTGTTTGTCTAAACGAGTAGAAGTATTCTTTCCGAGACTGGTAAATTCCGATACAATAGTGGATATATTCTCATCCACATATTTTTCATTAACAGCATCACCGTCCTCCGTAGGAGCCTGAACATTACATAATTTTAATTTTTCAATATCGTTGTTTCCATCTTCGGTAAAAATGAAACCTCGGCGATGTGATGAAGACAATAGCTGAGAGCTACTGATTTCACCACCACCACCACTCCGAGCTGACCGTCCGAACTTATCTAGACTCATCGTGAAAATGATGTAGAGTACAACAGACACACACTGTATATTAATAGATAATACCAGCTTCACGCAATTCATTAATAATAGCTAAAATGTCATTATTGTGGGAATCGGTATTTCCTGTAGCCTTGGATGCATTCAAGAGTTTCAACCTATCAATAAGCTCGTTCACATCATCCCAATAAATATATTCAATAGGTTTTTCGTTGTAAATCATACTATTACTTATACCTGATCCACTACGTGACAGTAGATTTCATACTCGGTGGTGTACTACTACTACTACTACCCTTAAATAATGGTTTTATTATTCGCTTATATTTAGAAGATCGATTTCCATTTAACTGACTTGAGGGATCATAATTTCTTTTATGTGCATACTAGTTTCTAGAATTTCCTTATAATCGTCTAAATCTTGTTTATCGTAATCTTTTGGATTCTTCATAAATAGCAATTCGTATAAGCCTGGTTTTCCAGCATACATTTTATCACCAATACTTATTCCAGCATTGGCACCAATATATAGTTCCCTATTACCAATGTACAATTTATCCATATTACTATCAAATCTGACTCCGTAGGTTTCATCATAGTCCTTACTTCTATCATAGAGACCCTTTATGTAGCTCCTAGCTAGAGGGGAAGACTTTTTAATGTACTCCTTTAAATCAATCGCTTCGTACATATCTTCTTCTTCTGCTTCTTCTTCTTCTTGTTCTCCTTCTTCTTCTTTCACTTTTAGTTCTAATTGCTTACTAGATTTCTTAACAGGTAAATACTTAGTCTTTACAACATTTACAGATTTGAGTTCTTTTAATGGATCGATAACAGGTTTCAATAGTCGATTAATAGTTTCATTTTCCTCAGCTTTTCCCATTTTTAACGCTAAATATTTCCTTTTGATAGCCTTCAACGCTTTTTTTATTTTTTCTTTAAGTGTTCTATCTTTCTCCAATTCATATGGTCGCCTTGCTTTAATCTGCTTATACTTGTCGAATGTTATTTTATTGAACTTCATTGTTATACACAAAATAGGTATTTACAAACAGATATTAAACTGAAAACAGGTATTTAGAAACAGGTATTAAACTGAAAAAAACAGGTATGGAACAGTTTGTTGGTTACCGGACTAGTCTATATTGGTTAAGTGCCTAACCAATGATAACTTGGTTTTTCGAAAATCATATACTTGTATACTGATCAAAACCTTTTCGATAGCGTCCGTTATGTAAATCGAAATCCTTTACGATGACCATCACGCCGTACTTGTCATTCCAACATTCACCGCACATATTCTCAAATTGTTCAAATGTCATGTCGGGGGTCACGTGATCATCGAATACATGTCGTAAATTCATTTCATCCTGCTTAAATAAAATTCTACAGCTACAGTTGTCGCGAATGAGATGCTTTGGTATGCGGGTATATGTCTGACAGAGATAGAAGCAGTCTACAAGTTTATGTCTACCCATACTGAAATATGCTCTTATTTTATCCTGTTTATCGCAAGCCACATCATCGAATATAAATACTGAATTAGTTTTGGCTTCGGAGGGATCAATGATATTCTCGTTACATGCGTATGGGAAATAGCCAACACCTTTCACGTTCTTCAGTACATCTTCTAATAATTTATATTTAGGTTGATACAGAGACTTGGAGTACACTATACATTCTCAAACAACAAACCATTAGAATCGAATAATAGGCTTAGTAGGAGATTAGTTTTGCCTGCACCACTGGGTCCGCATACGATTGTTCTTAGAGTACTAGGAAATAACTCGCCATGTTTCTTATTTTCATCATTGGAATGTTTCGTTAATGAATCTAAATGCTCCACAGGGAGAGACACCTTTTGTCTTTGAACACGCATCATAAACTTACATCACTTTAATCTATACAACACTTTTATATATAGACGTTTCCATCACTCATCAGCATCAGTTGCAATCTAGATGAAGACATCATCATCATCATCAGAACCATCACCAAGAATAACGATGATAGAGGCGGCAGAGAACAGCGCAACAAAAAGATCCGTTCAGTTCAACGATCAAGTTGAAATCCGGTATATTCATCACTGGTCTTATGCTCATAAAACGGCCAGGTGTGGGAAATTCTGGATTCAACAAATCTGTGATAGAGCTCGCTTTACACTTAGAATAGAAAGATGTGCAGTAATAATTAATCCTATACTTGAAAAGAAATTATTAGATTTGTACAATACATAAACTTTATATATAGACGTTTTTCATCACTCATGAGCATCAGTTGCAATCCAGATGAAGTCGAGGAAGCACGTAAAAGGGAGAGGTGTTGCCAATAATCTAATCAACAAATTACCTTTCGAATTACATTTGCCGGGTTATAAGTACTGAGGACCTGGTACCAAGTTAAATAAAAGGTTAGCTCGCGGAGACCCTGGTATCAACCCTCTCGATAAAGCTTGTCGTGAGCACGATATTGCCTATAGTGAAAACGCAAATTTAGAAGACAGACACAAAGCGGATTACGAGCTCGAACAACGCGCTTGGCAACGCGTCAAATCTAAAGACGCTAAATTAGGAGAAAAAGCTGCAGCTTGGACTATAACTAACGCCATGAAACTTAAACGAAAGCTAGGTATGGGAATCAACACGCACAGTCGTAGCCGTAAAAAAATTCCATTCCGCAAGGCCGTCCTACCGAACATAGCTAAAGTGCTAAAAAAACATGCAAGTCATGATATAAAGAAGGATGTCGCAATGAGTGTTAAAGCAGCGCGAGTTGCTGTTAAAAATGCTGGAGGTCGTAAAAGAATCATTACCTCCCGTGTTTTACCGCTACCAAAGACCGTAGGTATTTTACCTCTAATTCCGATATTTGCAGATCTAAGTGCTTTAGGTGCATTATCTGGGGAGCAGCCGCAGTTGCCAAGGCAGTAATAGATGCTAAAAACTCCGGGAAAACATTGGATGAGGCTAAAAGACATAATAAAGCTTGGAGGATGTAGCTCTAGGAAAAAAAGGTTCTGGACTCTATATGAAACCATATAAAAATGGATATGGTCTATACCTGAAAAAACAACAAAAAAACTACCATTGAAGCTACCCAATAGAGCACTCTCCAACATAGATCTATTGAAATATGTAAAAAAGTTAAAAATTCCACATTTCAGAGGTATTTTTATGCGTGACTCTCTACCCTCAACACCACCGAGAAGATATGAAAGTGCTATTAATTAATTTATACAGCGTAGAGAGTCCCGGAACTCATTGGATAGCATATAAGAAAACGAACGATTCAGTCTTATATTTCGATAGCTTTGGATCGTTGAAACCACCAATAGAATTAGTTCGGTATTTTGGCGGGAAATTTAAAATTAAATATAATCCTGATGCTTTTCAAACGTACAATACAACAAATTGCGGTCATTTATGTTTAGAATTTCTTTATAAAAACAATAAACATTGATTGGTTTTCACACCTACAACAGTATACCTAACATCGAGGAGGGTGTAAATAATAAGTTTTATTACTGGGAACTTGGTGATGAATCCAAGGAGAAAGTCATAAATATACCTACCGGATCCTACGAAATAAGCGATATTGAATCTTATCTGCAGAAGAAATTAACTAGCGGTGTAACGCAAAGCGATTATTTTTCATTGAAACCTAATAACAATACGCTCAAGTGTGAAATTAAAAGTAAACACCAAATTAATTTTACACCTAAAGATAGTTTGGCTACTTTATTAGGTTATAGTGCTCAAGTGTTAGAACCTAATAAACTATATCAATCCGATTTACCAGTTAAAATAGTTAAAGTTATAACCATCCACGTGGACTGTAATATTACAGGAGGGGCGTTTTACAATAATAAGCCATCACATACAATTTTTGAATTCGGATGGAAAGTCGACCCCGGATGCGCTATAGATATAGAACCTAATAATCTAATTTTTCTACCTGTGAATAACAAACAAGAGATACGCAATATCACTTTGAACATACTCGATCAGAACTCTGAGCTGGTGAATTTTCGAGGAGAAGAAGTTATTGTAAGGTTAGAACTAAGAAAATTACTATGAGGTTGAAATTTAGACCAAAAAACTATATAAACAACAATTCTTTTAACCAACATCATTCAGTATCTAATCGATGTTCAGAGAGGACGACGACAACTTCCACTTTAACTCCAGCTAATATTTTATATTTAAAATCTTTGGGCTATAATGTTGGAAGAACTACAATTATTTCAAGACCCAAGTTACGATGAGTCCATCATCAAAGAGTAGATCCGAACGTACTACCCTTTTGTAAAATCATTTGGAAATAACGATGAAATAGAAATTGCTATTTATCAACAGGACGCATTATTGTTGATGAGTGAAGCAGCCATATCAATTGAAGGAACTTTAACGAAGAATGCTGCTGGTACAGGTACCATTGAATTTACCAATAACGCTGGAGCGTATTTGTTCAATTCTATAAGTTATGAATTAAATGGGAAGGAGTTAGATAAAGTATGAGACCCTGGAACGGTAAGCTTGATAAAAAGCTACTTGTGCTACGAAAGAGATGATTATTCCCTTAGTATTGGAGGTTGGAATTACCCCGACGGTTCCTTGGTGACATATGACCCCATAAAAACGACATTCTTTTTAAGGATACCTCTCTGGCATTTACTTGGATTCTTTCATGATTACAAGAGAGTAGTGTTTGGTAAACAAGTTTTACGATTAATTAGAGCTCGTAGCGATAATAATTGTTTTAAAGTATCAGAAGATGATACTATTGGCGAATTAACCATAACCAATATAGAGTTAAAGGTAAAACATGTATTTTTAAATGATGTTCTAATACTGAATTTGCTGTCTGAAATAAATAACGATAAACCGAACTTAATACCATTTAGACAGTGGGAACTTCATGAGCTACCTGCACTAACGAATGGCGCTACAAAAGAAGTTTGGTCCGTTAAAACATGTGCTAATGTGGAAAGTCCGCGATACATTTCAAACTAATAAAAAAGATCAGAAGAAGCAAGACGTCACCCAATTCGATAATATTGATATATCTAATATAAAATTAGCATTAAATTCCGAATATTATCCCTATGAAGATATGAAACTAGATTTTAGCTCTAAAAAGTATGGTGAAGCATATTATACATATGTGTACACAATTCTCCAAATTATTCGCTTCTAATAATAAACCAATGCTAGACTTTATGGCTTTTAGTAACCGAGCATTATTCATCACAGATTGTTCCAAGAGAAATGAATCAATAAAGTCTTCCAATATAGATGTTAAACTAGAGATTGAAAGCAAAAAAGCATTCCCGCAGAATACTAAGACTTATTGCATAATTATTCACGATCGAATGGTGGAATATTTACCTCTAAGTGGAAAAGTAAGAAATGCTATGTAAGAAAAGAGTTACACCATATTATTTCAGTAATAGAAGAACCATACATTGATTAACATGAAATTGGTTGTTGTTGACATTCAGGGATTTAATCTTCCCGAATTTCATCCTAAAGAAATATCGTTCATTAATGGACACCAAAATGCTACTCACTATTTCTTAAAGCCTCCAGTGCCCTACAGTACGTTAAGTCACGATATAAAGAGACAAGTGAAATATTTAGAATCTTTTCATCATGGCCTAAAATATAGCAGTGGTTGTGTAAGTTACGCTGACTTGGATGATATATTACGTATTCACTTGCTTAATGGTGTTGCTGATATGGTGTACGTAAAAGCGCATCAGAAGCAAGAATTTCTCAATAGAAAATTACGTGAACTAGGTGAAAATTCAACGCCGCCCTCTGTGATCAACGTAGAACATATTAATTTTTGTATGGATCAACCACCTATACCTAATTTCCTAAAAGACTCACCATTTGTTTAAATCATTTTACTAATGCTAAATATATGTGTAGTTTAAGAAATAGTTTTAAGCTTTATGATTGGTTGTATTTAAATTTATCTAAATAAATACTTTAATTTAATGATGTTACTTATTTCTCCACTCCTCCTCCTAATGAAACTTTTATTATACTACCTGTTAATTTTCAGTCGTTTACCAGATATTGTCATAGCAGTGAGATGTCATCTTCAGATAAATTAAAATTATTGTTAAAAAAACATTCTCAAAAATTACAGCAGTTACAACAAACTACACTGATAAAAATGGCAGTAAAATTACACACATTTTTACATAGAATATTGATGTGATTTTATATAGATTGGCTAACGAGTTGAATTTTACATAAAATTACATTTATTTTTCCTTAATTCTTCTAAAATATTGTACACTTTATGTATTAATAGTAAACTGTAACTCAAAATTACAATAATATGTAATTTTACTTTGAAAATATTGAATTATTTACACTAAACTATTGAAGTATGTGTATTTACAGAGAACGCGGGTAAATTTTCTTAATGATTATAAGTGTTGTGGTAAAATTACTAGAAATTACTGGAAAATATAGGTAAAATAAAATGCATTCTGTAAATTTACGTAGTTCCCCTGGTGAACACCACGGAAGATTACCAAAAATTTGTAAAAGTACTGAATAAAACATATGAAATGGAATTTTACACTTCACTTCTAACAATTGTAAATTTACTAGGAAAATCATAGGTAACAAAAAAACAATGTTTTTCTTAGTCATTTTACAGAATAATTTTTATCAGTGTATAAGATTTTACGAGAAAAATAAGCGTATGTTTTTAAGTTTTAATAATTTACATATTGACTACGACGACGACGACGACGACGATAACGGTGTATTTAGTGATAGAAGACGGTGTGGAAAATTTTTACGTGCAACGACAGCAAGAAGAATTACCCCTCAAAAAATGTCACAAACATGTGGTCATATAGCCAATTCTATAAACAGTCGTTGTAAAGTATGTGAGTGTCGCGAAAAAGAAGAGATGGAATGTAAAATTTGCTGCACAAATGATCGAGAATATCTACCTTGCGTGGACATATTGCAAGCTGTATAGACTGTAATTTTTCACAGAAAGTCTGTTGTGGGAAAAGCTTGAAAGCTGCTGTAGTATTAGGTGATAAATAGACATTAGTGATACGGGTAGTTTTTAGTGCTTTATAAATTATTTTTGAACCTGTATATATTATGAAATAAATAGATATTATTTGTAAGCAAATCATTAGTGTATCTCCAATCATGGTGGTACTAAGTTCAAAACACTTTATACTTTTACATGCAGTATTCCAAAATATTCTTTACATACATCAACCGTACAATTTGAAAGAAGTTTTTGCCTGTTTCGATATAGCTGGATTGAAAAATGACAGCGGTTGTTCAGGGTGGGTAAAAATGGCATCCCACTTTATTAACAATCACATTCCTACATTTTACACTTTGATACCTAATAATAGTATACAATATAAGACGAGGATTATATTTCAAGATGGTACCTCTGAAGACTTGCATTGGAAAATGATAGAAAAAGACGCATGCGCCACAATACTTCTTGATATTTCTACCGATTACAATAATCCATCAACTCTAGTTCTGCAATTACTGTGCTACATTACGCTTTGTACTTCGATTTTAATTCTAAAGTGTCTAGTTAGAATTATTATAAGAAAATGTCGTCCGATGATGATGATGACTTAAAAAATGCCATTCTCAAATTGTATCAAGATATTTCAATAGAAAAATTTCAAGAACTCAGAAAATCCACTACTAGATATCATGCTAGGGATGATAGAACTAATGCTTTGGTTTGTTATAATCACTTAGAGTACACACTGAAAATATATTGTCGAGCTGAAGAATTATGTACACATTTTTTACGACAATTTATCACTCTCGATGTGTTTTTAAAAGAAATGCTTTCAGAAGGTTTTTTTCATATGTTATTCTTTATTAGAAATGTCATACCTAACGAATATATTGTAAAATACAATATTAATAATTACGACTGTATTGATTACATTTTATGCTAATTATAAGGTTTCTATTAGAAATGTCATAGGTACCTAACGAATATATATTTACTTTCAGTTAAAGCTTCGTTTGTTGAATATTATACTTCATCTTAAATGTTTATATTTCGAAAATAAATTATGATAAAACCACCGCCTCTGATTTATTTATTCAAGGTTTTTTTATTTGTGAGGCATGTATGCCTTGCCCAAACACAATGTCGCCAATCTTGTACCGTTGCGATGCTGCCAACTTAATGTGATTTTATTTAGATCGCAGGCATCTTACTAAAGACTAAATTTCTAAAATGTTTATATTTATATATATTGCTTCGTTCTCAAGGCATTTTTATTGAATAATCATATTATATTTCATCGATGTATATTTTCATCTTAAATGTTTATAACCCGATAATAAATTATGATAAATCACCGCCTCTGATTTATTTATTCAACGTTTTTTTAAAACAACATATTTATGATAGACCGCGATTTAACTGGAAATCTACACAAGTAAGACAAATGTGTTTGGTGCTAAAATATTATATCGTTTCACGTCTTGTATGTGATTTAACTGCACAATAAGACAAAATTAAGACAAAATAATGCGTTTAAAATTATAAATCATATTGATTGTTTGTTTTTTTAGCGCTCAATTGTTTAGTCTGCTTGCGGACAAGTTAAAACACGTTTTTAGACGCATCCGTCGGTCATCGACCTCTCGCAGCGATCTTCTAAAATGTTTATATTCCGATAATAACAAATAAAAAAACTGAACCGCGGTGCCACCTCTTCAACGTTTTTTTTTAAAACAACAACATAATATTATTTGTGATGGGCTGGAAATCTGCACAATAAATCTTATTCATTGTTTGTTTTTTTTTATTCACTTCTCGGGATTGTTTAGTCTGGCAACACGTTCAAACACGCCCAGCGACCTCTTCACAGATAACTTCCCCCACCAGGCCCCCCAGGTCGACCTGGAGCGCGCGCGACCTTGAAACTGTCACCGTACTGGCCTATAATACCTACTTACGCTGTTCACACTACAGAATACACAATAGAAAATATTTTATATTCACATTATCCGGATATCCACGTTAACGCATTTTCACGTTAGCGAGATTCTATTGTAATAGGTTTTTTTACATTCATTTGTTTTGCAAGTAATAGAGATTGCTGAATTTTTAATTTCGTATGTTTATGGTAAATTACTATACAGGGTGACTGTTAATTGACCCGACAAAATGAAACTACTTAAGAAGCGTTGTCCGAGAGTATGGGGAAAATATTCAAACCATTCTTTTGAACAGTTTATAATTAATTAAACAATTACCCCAAAATCAAGCTGCGGCACTGCGTACGCAATACGAAGCCACGTTTTATAAACGCAGCAATATAATAGGACTATAAAGTTTTCTATTGACTGCACACAATGCGACCTTGACACACAATTCATTTTATTACACGTTTAACAGCCGAGGAACGGAAGTCTGAATTGTATCTTTTACGCCACGTAATTTCTAAAATAACTGGAATTGCGTATGAAAAAAGGGTAACAAATTCGCAAATAATTTTGTAAATAATTCCGATTCATTTATTGGTATAATTAGTATTTAACAAATCTGACAATCGGGCAGCTGATTGGATTCGCGCCGATCGATACCGCATGGAGGGAGATAAAAGACTTTATTAAATAAGCTGGTATAATTAATTAATTATAAAATTATCCAAGTATTTAGGTATGTTCAGATTAAATCGCCAAATTCACAGCGTACTATCGCTGACACTATAAACAGAACGATTGAAAATTTGCTTGGCACTAATGCCTCTTACGACCTAGCGAAATTGAGCCTTATAGCACATTTTATTGCATTACCTGCCGGTGCAGGGGTAAACATCTGGAGTATTCTCTTCTGGTTTGCTCATTTGAAATTAAAATAAGCAAATCAGTTGTTTTCCTATATTAGAATCCTGTTAGAATTAATTTTCTGATGTTAATATTATAATTATTCGTTTTAAATAATAAAGTCATTTTCAATTAATTTATTAATATTTCATAAATATATAAGAATTCGTTTATATTCAGTCAGTAATGAAATGGACAAATTATGTTAGCCAGCATAATACTATAAGCTTAAACATTTCGGAGCTAATTTTAAGAATTTAAATAATTAAAACCAATGTTATAATGATTAGTAAGCCAGTGACTATACTATTTTCCAGTTAAATATATACTTAGAAATAATATTTATAGTTAGTTTCTGAAACGGCACTCCATTTTGATTTATTTAATGCATATTAAGCATTTTGCAAAAATTAGGATAGCCTGTAAGTATTATGTGGAGAAGAAAACAAATTTTTATCCAGTAAAACTATATTTGTTTAAAGAATTTACAGACGTTTTGTCAAAATGAATAAAGCTAAATTAAAATATTAAGCTACTAAATTTTGAAAGTCTTTGCGAAGATACTGTAGGTAATATTAATTAATCTCAGTTATATAAATATTTAAAAAACAGCAACAATCAGAACAGACAAAAAAACTAGTAAACAATTGTTAAATACAAATGATTATTATTTTAAAATTTATTAAACATCAATAACAATAATCAGTAAAACATGGAAAAGAAATAACTATCCACTTATCCAACATTTAGTTGAGATTTTGAAATTTTGTTCATACTGACAAATTTTTTACTCCATTAAAAATGGAGTTGCTGGTTCTTGGCGACGCACTTCCAGTGGAAAATAAAACTTCTTATCGTTAAAATAATAATAATAATGTTTATTTGATCTGCTGAATAAAAACAAGTAATTCCAGAGACATATTCAGTAGTTTCATACGTTAAGCTGTGGAATATAATTTTTAATTTCTAATTTCAATATTGTTCTTTTGTTTAGAAAGAAAAACATTTCAAAATAACTTTCTTTATATAACATATAATACAATTCGTTTTTACATAAATACTTGAAAATATTAATATTTAGTATAGTATCCTCCATTTGTAATGACTTCCTCTAATCGCCTCGACATAGAACCGACTAAATGTAGGCATAAATTTCCTAACCCCAATTGATTCCAAATGCCATTTATATGTTCTTGTAAAAATTCCCTATTCCTTAGATTTGCATTTCCGTCATCCCATTGTCGAATAACATTTGCCCACAAATTTTCAATGGGGTTTAAATCCGCAGATTTAGCAGGCCAGGGAGTCACATCAATTTCTGGATGTTCTTCAAACCATTCTTGAACAACTCTGCCAGTATGAATGGCCGAATTATCCTGGACAAATGCAATACCTCTATCATTAGCATACGCCAAAGGTAATAAATGCTGTTCAAGAATGTTTGTATATTGCCGGGATGTTAATCTTCCATTAATTGGGACTAATTCGCCAGGACCATGCGTTGACATCCAGCCCCAATAAGCGACTGACACTCTACCACTTCTCTTTGTCTTATTGACATATGGTGTAGCATATCGTGTATTTACTGGACGATAAACTAGTTTTTGAATATTTTCAACCGACCTAAACACTTTCTCGTCAGAAAACACTACATTTTCCCAGTTTCTGTACAGATTTTGAATTGCAAAATTGACTCTTTCTTCGGCATGGCGCGGTGTGAAATCTATAACTTTAGCTGATTTGCGGTTTAGTAACCCTCCATTGGCAAGTCTTCTTATAACGGTCCTCGTCGAACAAGCAATTCCCGTTGTGTCTAGAACTTGCCGACTGGAAAGAAAAGGACTATTTCTTATTGTATTTAAGATTTGTTCATCCTCATTGGCTGTAGTTTTCTTATTTAGACCAAGTGGTCTTCGTTTTCTCTCTACGAGACCTTCGTTCCTGTAACGTAGTATCCATCGGTGAATGGTAGATTTCTGAAATAATTAATTACAATATTTGAAATATATGAATAAATAATGAAACTCTATTGTGTAAATTATGATTTCCTTACACTTGAAAAAAAAAGAATTATTAAAGAATTAGAGCCAGTTTTATAATCGAATTTAAAGGAGACTTTAAATTTAAAATCTCTTTCAAGCGTAAAAACAGCTGCAAAAATTCATTTGTTCACACATCTGAATGTGACTTTCATTTTAAAATTCTCGTTTAAATTCCATTATAAAACTGGCCCTTAGAAAGTGTTTCTAAATTTCCAAAAGCTAATAATTTTGAAAATTCAAAGTTTCTTTTCAATTTCTGCATTTTTTCCAGTAGTAAAAATAGCAAGTAGTAAAATTCATATATTTATTAACAGAATTCAGTGACATCTTAATTTTGCACACAACATAAAATATTAGTATTTTATTTGAGAATTCTTAAAAACTAAATCACCGAAATTAAAGCAACCTAACGTGGTTTATGAAATCAAATGTTTAAATTTTAATACAGGTCACATAGAAAAAATTTAAACCAATATAAATATTGTGTTCAAAAAAGTAATGAAAACCATTAACATTCGTTAGAAAATAATTATAATTTTGATTTTGAAAATACATACTAATTATATTATATATGTATACAGGGTGCAGCACCCGGTATATATATATTATATTGTGAATAATATTTTCAAAAGACGTTTTATAGAAATGCGCAAAATTCAGATATGACTGAATTTTGTTAATAAATATACTGATTTTGCTAATCAATATTTAATAAAACTTATTTAAAAAAGTATTAAAATAAATTAATTATTTAACATAATTTTTAGATATAAAGAGTTCATTTTGCCTTTTTAGGTTCCCTTGATAACTTTATTTCTTTATTTTGACTCCCGACGAAGCTATCAACTGATAGTGAATTTTAAGTGTCCGTTAAAAGAATTTATTACACAATAATGATAATAATAATAGAATACGTTGAAATAAATAAATTGACTTACCGATTTATGAATCAACTCGCTTATTTCACTATACGATTTGCCACTTTGCCACATTCCTATAATTTTTCCTTTTTCTGCGATGGTGCACTGTGGACCTAACTGATGCCGCTCCATTTTCAAAACACAATCGAACGCAATTAGTATAGAAATGAAGAAACAAAAAATTCTTCTACCAATTTATATTGTTTCATTTAAAAGTAGGGATAAATCCTATTCACTTACCCTCATAATTCATTATAGTGGCAAAACCCAGAACATAATTTCTGGGAATATTTTTAATTCGGTTTCACTTATTTCTTTAAACGATTTCCAAAAATATAAACAGATTTAGTATTATTTACAGTATAAGCAGACCCAATCTTTCTCAGAAAAAAAAATTAAGTAAGCACTATATAAGGAATTCTCACATATATGTATGCTAATTTTAGTGTAACAAAAGAATTTGATCGTAGTTTACTTATCCGAGAAAAAATAATAGTACAAAGTAATGACATCAAATTTATTATAAAAAATAAATCCTAGAAATATTTATTTACAAAAAAGGAATTGTTGAAACCGAAATTATTTGTGTTTGACTGAATATGCAGAAATAAAAGATACGGACATGAGACCCCAAATTTATATTTGCTAATTCAATATTCAATTTTAATACCCGTTTCCTAAAGCGTATTTTTCCTGTCCAAGATTTATACCTGGCATCCTAGATTAACACATTTTATGACCTGAGCGTAAGGCTCACATCATGCCGGTGCAATAAGGTCGAGTTTCGCACAGTTTTATTGCTTCTCGTTCTGTTTAGTGTCAGCGATAGTACGTACGTCATAAACTTTTTATGATATTGTTACGGTAAAGATTGAAACAAGGGGCATAGCTTAAATATTATATTAGATATATGACTAGACAAACATTAATTATATAAGTTAGAATACTCACATCCTTAGTTCACAACACAAATCAAATAACAAGAAATTACATGCTGTACTGACAGCTGACTATGATCTTATCTTTTTGTGCAGATCGCGGGGTTTTTATAGAAAGTGCAATTCGAGCAATTCCGAGTTATTACGAGACCGGAAAGATTCGACAAAATACGAGATAATTTAAATCCGTTTTAACTTGTTCAAGATTTACCACCTGCATCGGATGCGCGTGTCGAGGTCATTTCCGTTGGCGCCGCCGAGATGCATTTTCTCTTATCTTAACTTCGCTAAATGAATCTAATACAGTCGAAGCTCCGTAACTCGAACTCCTAAGGGACCTGAGATTAAATTCGAGTTATAGAATATTCGAGTTAAAGGACATGAATACATAATACATACATGTACAGACATATGTTTGATTTACATATTTTATTAAGAAGTAAAAAAGAAACATATGTAAACATTAATAAATACGTATTTATTGCCGATTAAAGTAATTGGTGATTAAATTTTGATGAGTAGCTTTCTTGATACAATCTCTTTCATAAAAATGTTCAATTTTATTTAATAAGGAGTAGACAGAATCCGTTGTACTTTCTTCCAGCGTGAAGAAACATTTTAAAATCTCAAAACTATTCTGTATTAAGAATACAAGGATTTCTAATTGTATTCTGAGAAAACTGTATTGTCGATGCTTTGTTTTTAATAATCGTGGATAATGTATTTGCTGGTATTTTGTATTCTCAGCAATATTTTTCTTTTTGACACCACTCTCGACTTTTTTTTAAATTTCAAGCTTTTGTTGAACTGTAAGACTTTTAAGTTGACGTTTAGGCATTATATTATGGAAATTTATATGTATGTAAAGACAATACGACCAAATTAATCGAAACACTAAACGCAACTGAAATGCGTAATTATTGTCTCAGATCCGAAGTAGGGTATTCCCTGTAAACGTTGTAAATTGATAATAAAAAGGTGGGAATTTCTCGTAAAAATTCGAATTATAGAGCTTTGTGAGTCAAATTTATTTCAAGTTATAGAAATTTTCGAGTTATAGAAATTCGAAATAGAGAGCGAGAAATCAATGCGAAACGCTAGGCAAGTGCAGGGGACTGCAAGCAACTTCGAGTTATAGAAAAATTCGAGTTATAGGAATTCGAGTTACGGAGCTTTGACTGTATTTTAATTTACTTATATCTTGTCACAATATTCAAGCAGAATAAAGCCAGTAAAACTTGACCTTCCATAATAGACGTGCCGAATTCAGCTTCATATGGTCAGCATGCCTCGGGATGCGCGGCGTACGACCTCGGGTCAATCCGAATGCCCTCGGCGCTCAGTGTGGACCTAATATTTTATGTTTATACTGCGTGTCTCTAAACCTATGTCTTTAATTGAAACCACAGATAGTAGTCAAAAGAAACAGAAGCAAAATTTGTCATACAACAATAGAGAAAAAGTAAATAATAACTCCGGTAAAAATCACGCCGAGACGTGTATGTCATGTTTGTCCTTCGCAAAAAAAATTCGTCAGGATTCTAAATAGAAACGTCTTCAACGTGCGGCGCGACGTTCCTTACGACAATTGCAATTGCTTATTACTATTTTATTTATGCTTATTTATTGCTGAACAAGCGAGAAATAAATATCATGTATCGCAACGAAAAACGCATTTCGCTATGCCAGTAATTGTCGGTGAAACACAGATGGATATAAAAAAATTTGCCGATGACACGCGCGAGACGTTTTATTGCAGTTTTTTGCTCTTTATTGAAAGTGGACTTGCCTCAACAAGTCATAAATTAAGCAGAGGTTTCAAAACAAAGGAACTGCACGCACTTGTGGCAGGTCAGTTTTTCATTTTTGAGCAATACCGTTCAGATTTGGGGAATCAATCTCTTTTATAATGAGGAACTTACAGTTTTAATTAAAGATATAGGTTTTGAGACACCCTGTATTTGTTTACTGATGACATTGAACAACTGGATCAACGGCGAACACTTTCTTATGCAGAATTTTTAGGAGAACGCGACGAGAAAATTCGCGTTCTTCAGTTTTATAATGGTGAATAAGGACGGAATAACTGTTCGCCGAATATCCTTTAATGTTCCTCCATATCTACGTCACTCCTACGTCACGTTATTCTAAAAATAATGCTGATCCGATGATTGCAAAATCGGGCCTAAGTGCACTAAAACACAGGATAGGTAGTTGCAAACGCCTCTTGAATTTGTTAAACTTTTAACCCATTCGTTCCCACTGTACTCATTTGGGTACCTAATACTAAAGGTCACTGTGGCTCTATCTGTTGGACTATTTTATTATTTAAGGTAAATTGCGTGATAATGCGATTAGTTTCCTGTAGATACAACACATTACGATCGTGTTTACGAAAACTCAGGTTTTACCAGACAGTGAAATCTTCCTTGCAACGGTCTTTCTCAAAGTGGTAAGTTTTGTAATAATATTTTCATTCAATTTTTTAAAATAATTTTAAATGTGTGTTATAAATTGTTTATCGTGTTGTTGATTAAAGCTTCTCTGAACAAATTAACCGTTTTTTCTATTACGAAACGTCATAGTTGTCAAAAATGTCTTTGTACCTGTTTGAGTACAGTGGGCACAGACCTGATACATTGTTTTCTTACAGAGAAAATGAGTTTAGATGAACTTTCAATAATTTCATCAAATGCATTTTATGGAAAAATATTTACAAGATTAGAAGCCGCCACTGAGACTGTCGGAGATATCGATGGCGATGTAGATATTGTCGTTATCCCTCCTGATGTTGATCCACAAACTGACGAAGAAGAGTTTGATGACGATAATATCCAAGGAAATTATATTTTGCCCAAGGATGTAGCAGGCCTGGTAGAACTTCTCTATTAGCGTTTTCTACTCGTAGGAACTGAGTGCGCACTGAGGTTTTCAGTGTTCGGATTTTGTGCAAGCTGTCACTAATTTAATGTTCAGTACTTGCACTCTCAGCGAAATATACCAGTAAAATTAGTGCACATTTGGTGCAATTGCGCACATGCGACGATGTTAAGCGTGTTTTTAAAGCGTGATAGCAACGGTGATAGTCACTAGTATAACCGCATAATACCACAGATTTATCTATTCGTGTCTATTCTATCTATACGCATAACCTAGAAAACGATGAATCAAAATAATAAAGCGCTTTATATTTATTATAAAAGTATTAGGATCGGAAGGAGAAAAAACGTATAGAGTGCCATCAGAAATTTTGCTACCTGTCCATCATGTGTACATCTGAATAATTTCCAATAACCTCCTTGTAATTAGCTATTTTGTTTCTTTTTCGTTTTTCAGCATAATTTAATAGAAAAGCCATTTCATCCTCTTCAAATGAAGATGACGTTTCTTCCAATAAACAATTTGCGAGTACTGTAAATTCTCTATATGTGTCCGCCATATTTGCACTCGAATACTGGCCCCAAGTCACACAGCGAGGGCCACTTTTCTTGCACTCGGTGCGAAACTTCTCGGTGCACATGTGCCAGTAGAATACAAAATTCTTAAAAAGTGCGCACTACATCTGCCAGTGGAATGTGACATTTGCACTCAGTTCAAGAAAGTGCAACGAGCAGAAAACGCTATATGAAAGTGATGTTGAAATAGAAGAATTTGATGAAGAATGGGATATACCATTATCTGAATTACGAGAAACTATAAAAAGAAGCTATCAAACAAAAGCTCTAACAGGCACGCCAAATTGGTCCGAGGATTTCACCGATATAGGAATGATGGAAACAGTGGGATATATTGAACGACTTGAAATGGTTCAATCTGAGTTAGAAAGACTAAATTCAGTACAGATTTTCGAAAAATTGTTTAGTAATGATATTTTTGATCATATAGCAGAACAAACGAATCTGCATTCTTCCCAAAAAAATGATCATACGTTTTTTGTTTCTCCTGCAGATATAAAACAATTTATTGGTATTCTTCTCCTCACTGGCTACCATAAACTCCCTCGAGAACGTCTGTACTGGAGTTTAGATAAAGATTTAAATGTGCCATGTGTAGCAAGTGCAATGTCTAGAAATAGATTCCAAGAGGTAAAACGATATATACATCTTGCCAATAATGATACCTTAGATAAAATGCCTAAAATCAGACCACTAATGAATATTCTAAATCAGAAGTTTCGTCAATGGGGAATATTTCACAAAGAGCTGTCAATTGATGAAGCTATGATAAAATATTTTGGGCACCATTCTGCCAAACAGTTTATAAAAGACAAACTGGTGCGTTTTGGATACAAAAACTGGATGTTATGCAGTTCAGTGGGATATTGCTTTGCATTCGATACTTACATTGGCGCTAAAAAAAAGGTAAATTCAAATTCGTTTTGGATACAAAAACTGGATGTTATGCAGTTCAGTGGGATATTGCTTTGCATTCGATACTTACAGTGGCGCTAAAAAAAGGTAAATTCAAATATAAACCTGCATGATTTACCTTTAGGCTCTAAAGTTGTTTTAGATTTATTAGAACATGTGTCAGTACCTTCTGATCATGTTATTTTTTTTGATAATTATTTCAGTAGTCATAATTTACTAAAAATGCTAAAGGATAAAGGCCATAGAGCTACCGGAACAGTGCGAGAAAATAGAACAAAGAAATGCCCACTACTAAGCGTTAAGTGTTTCCAAAAGAAAGAGAAAGGATATTTTGAAAAAATGTACGATACTAATGCATCTCTGTTATTTGTACGTTGGAAAGACAACAGCATGGTAACTATGGTGACAAATTATGATTCTTTAGAGCCATTACAAAAAGTAAAAAGATGGTCAACGCTTCAGAAACAAAAAATCGATGTTCCACAATCTATGCTTTACCGAAACTATAATAGATCGATGGGTGGCATGGACATGCATGATCAAAACGTAAATAACTATAGAATAAATAATTATTCGTGGAAAAAAGTGGTGGTGGGTGCTTTTTACACACATGATAAACATGTCAGTAGTAAATGCTTGGCGGTTACATCAAATAATATCAGGTACCGATAAACTAGATCTTCTCCAATTTCAGAGGGAGATAGTACGCACTTATCTGACTTGTTTCAATAAATCATCGATTCAAAGAAACAGATAATCTGCAAATGTACCTGAAGGAATCCGACAATATGAAGGTGAACATTTTCCAAAGAAGTTAGAGAAACAATTACGATGTGTACAGTGTCATTACAGGGCTAGGTGGTCTTGCAGCAAGTGTAAAGTAACCTTATGCTTTGAAAGAGAATGTTTCATACTTACTACTAAGAGAATATTTCATACTTACTAGCAAATAAAATATAAAAGTGTTGGTAATTGAATAGCTTAGTTTTATACACCAATCAAAGTAGCCACGTGAACATACTTGGAATGCTTTCATCTGCATGTTATTGTTATACCCATTGTACCCATTTGAGTACATACTTATCTCTAACATGTTTGAAATATAATGTTGTAATATCACTATATCAATATACTTGAACTGACTTTTTTTAAAGGTTTTTACACAAAAGAAAGTTATTTTTAGAAAAAAAATCGTGGGACTTAATGGGTTAATAGATTTGTGTTAATAATTCGTCATACACAAAACGAAGTTATGATAATTAACAATCCAAACAGATTACGAATGAGTTTACTGATTATAATGTTTTAAATTCTGGTGATGATGGACACGTTTCTTGTGAAAATAAACTTTTATTTACAATACAATTCAAATTAAAATGAAAGAAAAATACTAGATATTCTTAACACAGAGATTTAAATGGTTTCTAGTTTTTGTGATTTATTTGTTTACATGTCAAAGCAGGTGTTTAAAGTGGGACCGCTGTTATCCTTTGTATGGAATAATTTACATTAGGTAATTTGCATGCATTTGTCAAGTAAATATTTTGTAGTTCGTATTTCACGGCATCAGGCGTTGACCAAAAACGGAATAAACGTGAAAGATCAAGTTCGTTACACCACGCCGCCGCGCCACACCGTACGTATGGTCGTTTTGGAGCTAACTTTTGATTAATTATTTCTCGAAAACTATAGTGGAAAGAATTTTTTAAACATTTTTCCCATACTCTCGAACATCGCTTCTTATCGTGGTTTCATTTTGTCGGGTTAATTAACAATCACCCTGTTTACGGTAAGACCTAAACTTAATTTGAATTGGCTTCCGGTTGGAACCGCGTCACGTTGACATCTTCTACTGCCGACGTTTCGTTCTCCGTTGCAGAAGAACTTCCTCAGGGCTGCTGCTGCTGGTGGTGTTGCTGCTGCTTCTCGTGGGTCGTTGAGACTGGTCTCAACGACCGCGGAAGCCTTCAAGTTAAACCTAAACTTAAATTAAACAAATTTGCTTTTTTAAATTAACACAATCCTAAACATCGAAAATTTAAACGGTAGATATAAGTATAAATATTAGTCTACCTTATGGTATTTAGTGTTCCCGACATTAAAGCCGAGAAACAATGTAAGAAAAATATATAAATACATATAATATACAAACATAATTTTTTTTATAAAGTCACAAATAGCCTCAAACCTAGGAATACATAAATAATCATTGGTGTAATAATCGAGAACTACTAGGTGACCCATACAAGAGACTGAATGCAGATTTTCCTAATCTGTATATTTTGAAGATTGGAACAAATGTCTAACTTTTGAATTAAAAAAAAGGGCATGAAAATATTAAAATTTATACAAGAATTCTTTAAACCTTTTTAATTCGAAATTTAACAAAATGTTCAATGTAGTTACTCCTGTTTTGGCTCAAATAGGAAAGTATGGCGACTTAATTTTTTTATTTCCGAAAAATTCTTACAAAAATACTCAACAACTGTACCCTACCCAACCTATTCCTGCCCAAACAATTCAATTACTAATGACTAATTTTACCTCATGATTAATTAATTATTCGCCATATTAATTTTTCCTTAATTCAAATAAGGCTTTTGGTAAGCCCGGATATATTAAAAAACATTTCACGCAAGCATGACAATTTTATCCGAAGTTGTAACAGTCTGTATCTTTACTAGTAATACTGTTGTTCGTGTTTTGTAAAACATTACATTATACTGAGTGATTTTTAAAAATTTTTACCAACTCTTGCCATGAGATCTGGGTGGCATGTCTTAGCTTAAGTGAAAAGTACGTCATTGCACTCCTTTATGCTTCTTCTTCTTCTTCTTGATAATTCTCTGACCTAACCGCTAAAACGCAGTACAGCCATGGCAGAACCGTTGGAGGTTAAACTCTCACAATGATACCAATTTTTCTCATAACTCGCACCAAATGTTCTCACGTTCACTATTGCACTTATACCAACTTTGAGGTTAGTGTGTATATATCAAATATTCTTAAATTTAGATGTGTAGAAACGTAAACGTACAATTTGAGGTTTTAATAGCAGTAAAAGTAACTGTAGAAAAGGACTTTTCTCTCTCTGGGGTCCTGCAGAGCCTTGCACAACCGAAATGGACCTCGGATCTAAGAACCCATGACAGGAAAAAGAAGGATATAACAAAAAATGTATGACAAATTATTAATAAATTCAGATTAATTATCATAAAATTATTATTCATACCATTAGTCATATTCTTAAGTCGGCATCTTGTAAAAAGGTGCAAAATCCGTCAAACACCAGCTTATTTGCTGAACCCAAAATGCTTTGCACACTAAATGGTGCCAATATACCAATATTATGTAATCTTGCTAACAAAGCATCTGAATGCACCTTCATATTACTGCAACCGCAAAATAAATGATTCAAATCACCCACTTTTCCACAATCACATGCCTCAGAATTTTTTTACCTTTATTCCATACAGATGAGCCGGAGTTAGGCAATGGTTTGTTCTCATTCGAATAAGACTTGTTGTGTACCTCCGAGACACATAAGGAATCGTTTTAAACCATTCCGTTTTTCGAGGCTTAGCTTCAATACCATGATACCACTTTCCTTTATATTTGCACGTATCCAGCCAATCATTTACCCATTCGGTCCAAATAGTTTCTTTTGTTGCTGTGATCACATCCAGTACTGGACACTTTAATCGGCTACAAACCTGAAGCTTTCTCCCTCTGCCAGCCAAATCGTCTGCCACTATATTCCCTTTAATGCCCTGATGTCCTGGAATCCAGGCAAATTTCACCTCACCATGGTCACCCTTCATTCTCCAGACGATCTCTTTTATCTTCAAGGTTATTGGATCATTTTTGGGATCGATACCTTCTCTTTCCAATCTTGATATGGCACTTTTGGAATCTGAGAATACTATGATCTTACGGAGTCCCCTGTTATAAGCCTCTAATAGACCTTTATAAATCGCTGCTAATTCCGCTGAACAGATGGAAATATGATCGTTTAATCTGCAGTAGAACATAACTTGTATCTTTGGTATAAAAACTCCTATTCCGACCGTTTTTGGACTATACTCTACCGAACCATCTGTAAATATATAATTATAGTCTTGTCCCATGTTCAACGATTTCAAATTAAATTCCCACTCTTTTTCGATCTGTATGCTGTTACTATCTTTTCTAAGTCCTAAATTCACCATCTGCATATCCAAAAACTGAATTTGATAATCTATCCTAAAGCATGCTAAATTTTTTTGAACACTAAAATCCTTTTGTTCTTTCTCAACCATTCTCCAAGCGCGAACGATGACTGGTATTTCTTTATTTCTCCACATTTGCATTTGCTCACACATTTGGCTTAACAGCTTAATTCTATTTATAATAGTACTTTCCTGCACTGCCTGTTTTTTTAAAATAAATTTACAGCATAACCATAACCGTCGTTTTTCCAAAGGCATTTCCGCACACTCAGACAATAATGCATTTAAAGGCGTTGACTTCATAGTACCCGTTACCACCCTTAATGATTGAAAGTGAACTTTATCTAAAATCCTGTACAAATATTTAGCACAAGGAGAAATGATTTGAGAGCCAAAATCCAAATGAGATCTTACTATAGCCCTAAAGATCAAAATTAGAGTGTTGGTGTCAGCTCCCCACCATTTCCTACAAAGACCTTTGATCACGTCCAAACCTTTCACTGCCCTCTGACTAGCGTAATCTATCTGATCTTTCCATTTCAGCAAAGGGTCAAAATGTAGGCCCAAATACTTGACTGAACTTTTCCAAGGTATCAGTTCACCACGAAAAAGCATAGCCGAACTTTTACTAGTTGATAACATTAACCCATTATCGTCTAACCAGTCTCTTATTTTTGATAAAGCTTTATTAATCTTCTTGGATAATTCCTTAAGATTATTTCCTTCACAGTATATTACAGCATCATCTGCATATTGTAGCATCTTAACTTCATCAGGCATAGATTTGTGCAGATCGTTAATATAAATATTAAAGAGTATGGGGCTGAGAGGGGATCCTTGAGGTAATCCCTTGTTAGTAAATTTGGGGCCTACTTGCTCCGATTGGAATTTAATTATTATTTCTCGATCCCTTAATAACTGTGCAATATACCAAATCAAATGTTTGCCTATATGTAGCTCATTTAATTTACTACATAAGATTTCAGGTATAACCAGGTCATATGCCGACGTCAAATCTAAGAAAACAGCTGCTACAAAATTACCCTTAGAAAAAGCAATCTGTATATCCATGGTAAATATACTCAAATTATCCAATATGCTTTTACCCTTGCGGAAGCAAAATTGAGTGTTAGATAGAAGATGATTATGTTCCGTATTCCATTCGATTCTATCTTTGATTATACCCTCCATTACTTTTCCCAAACAAGAATTCAAAGCTATTGGTCTGTAGCTATTACTACCTGTCTTTAAAATTGGACGAATTATCTGCATCTTCCATTCTTTGGGCACCTCTTCTCCATGTAATATTCTATTAAACAAGTTTACTAGTACCTTATAACCAGAAGTAGGAAGATTCTTTAACATAGAATAAGATATTAAATCATTACCCGTAGCTTTATCTACTTTTCCTTTTAGTTGTACCTCCAATTCCTTCTCAGTAATACTAGTTACATTAGTGAAACAATTGTTTTCTTCCTCTTCCATATACCTCATATAAGGAGGAGCCAATGTATTTAATAAATCCGTCATCCATGTATGTTCCATAGGCAATATTCTGTTTTCAGGCTTTATTATTCCATAAGAAAACTGCTTAATTTTTTTCCAAACCAAAGAGATTGGAGTATTTCGATTTAAAGATGCACAGAATTCTGCAAAACTTTCTTTTTGCCTTGTTCTTAAAACTTGTCTAGTTCTAGCAATTTGTCTTTTTGCAATTATAAAATTCTCTATTGTAGAACTTCGCTTGAAATTTCTTATTGTTGTTTTCCTCAATTTGATTGCTTCTGTGCAGTTATTATTCCACCAAGGTAAAACCGGTCGGTTAAAATTCCTAAAATGTGACACTGGAATGAATGCTTCTGCTGCTGAATTCAATACATCCATGAATCCTTCGTAAGATATGCTATCATCACCACACAAGTTGTTTTCTACCATTTTAGCAAAACCAATCCAATCTGCCTTTTTATAAGTCCTTCTGGTTTCTATTATACCCTGCTTCGTTGTATTAAATCTATCATTGTCAAAAGAAAATACAATTGGAAAGTGGTCGCTATGGAATGTGTCATCTAGTACTCTCCAACTCGAGTCAAGTGCAAATTCTGTAGAAACTATCGTTAGGTCTATAACACTTTTACCACTCTGTAAGTATGTTAATAAGGTACCATCCCCTTGATTTAAAATCACAAAATCCTCCTCCTGTAAAGAATCGAAAATAATTGATCCAATTGAATTAGTTTTATAACTACCCCAAAAGGGATGATGCGCATTAAAATCTCCCATTAAAATAAAAGGTTGCTTTAACTCTTTGACAATACATTGCCAATTCCTTTTCCTAAGTGCCACATTTGGAGGAATATAGGAACTGTATACAAAAAAATTCTTTAATTTGATGCCTAACATCTGCATACCCTCAGGTAAATGACAGGTTATATTGATTTTAGTAAATGGAATCTGTCTTTTGATCAAAATTGCCACACCTTCTTTTCCATCGAATCGATCTTCTCTAACAATATTGAAACTTGGTATTCTAAAAATGCTTTTGCGTTTTAACCATGTTTCTGAAAGGCATGCAATGCTGATTTTATACTCTTTTATCATATGAATAAGTTCGTATCTTTTGGGAGTAATACTCCTACTGTTCCATTGAAGAAAATTCATTATCTCCTTCTGACTCATTACCGGATACACTGAAGAATTTATCCTTTATTTCACTGTTACATTTTACCAATTCTAAACAAAATCTTTGCCATGTACTTTTGACTTTTCCTGAAAATTTATCATCCGATTCTATAGCTTTTTTATATCTATCAATCAAATCCATCAGATTATCTCTTTTATTGTAAATTGGAATTCTGACTTGGCTGCCTGAACGTCCACTAAAAAAATTCAGACATTCTTCATGTTTTGCCCTCAGGTCGATTAGCTTCTTCCTTGAATTGTTTTCATCTTCTATTCTCCTCTTCCCAAAATTATATGAATCTTCCAATTTCCTTTTCTTCTCTTTCACAACTGCACTGTACCTCCTCTTCATACTGCTGGTACTGTTTGAAGTGTGATTTCTTCTATCCTGAATTGTGATTACCTCCTCCTTATTTCTTAGTCGGCTGGGTAAGAGTGGAAAATCCTGTGGATTATTATATACAAATTCCTTCTTAAAAACTTCGTTCGCTTCAAAAAACGTAATATTTTCAAATGCCATTTTCTCCTTTATTAATTTCTGTCTAGTGTATTCTGGGCACATCTTGTCCGTAGACATGTGTCCCTTTTCACAATAAATGCATTTTGCTTCCGCATTACAATTCTGAGTGAGGTGCTCTCTAGCACATCTAGCACACCTTTCTTTTCCCTTACATACCTTTTGAGTATGACCATATCTTAAGCATTTTAAACACTGTATTACTGGGTAAATATATGTACTGACCTCAACTGCATATGAATAGAAAGAAATATGCTTCGGTAGATATCGTCCTTCGAATGTTAAATGCACTGTTCTAGTTGGAACGTAATTAGTCTCACCTTCCTCTACAACCCTTCTATTGAATCTCTTAACTTCTAATATCTTCATACTGCACTCGGCTAATGATTTAATTTCCTCATTTGAAAAATGTTTGTCTATATTCTTAATCAAGCCTTGACATGTGACCATATACTTGGGCATAAAGAGATCTAAATTTTTTCCCTTCAAAATGACATTGTCTATGGCTTTATTAGCATCATTATGATTACTAAATTCTATGCCTACCTTATTCCTTCCTTTTCTTGTAATTTTCTTAATTCCTTTTACTTCCGAGTTATATAAAATTTTTCCTACTTGCATAGGATGTAGGTTGTCAATAGATTTCCCTGTATTTGGTTTAAATTGAGCAATTACAGCAAAAGGCGGAAGATCTGAGGACTTATATCTAAGTTCTCTAAAATTAAACGACTTAAATTCTGTATCTATATTTGGAGTATCAAATGATTTGCTTTGACCTACCCTGTGTTCATCTACCATATTATTATTGCTTCTTTTTTGAAGAGTATTTAATCTCTTTTCGAGTGACTCAACGTCTTTCAACATGACTTTATTCCCTTGACTCACAGCAGTTTGTTTCACCTCTTCTAGCTTCTGAGTTAAAAATGTAATATCGTAAATACTTGGAACAATCTTACATTTAGGATCTTGTAAAATTTCAAATATTTTCCTTGAACCTGGGCTTAACATTACGTTTTCATTAGGTATACTCGACGGGGGGGAATCCGTCCCCCCCGAATCGGAATCCATCTTAGTTTTAAATTAACTTATAAGTATTTAATATGCAATATGTACCAAACAGAGAAATTAATTGCTATGTTAGTTACAGTATTGAAGTGAAGAATATAGAGAAATAACAGATTATTACCAATTAAAAGAGAAATAATTACAGAATTCTAACCTCAAAGTGACTAACCTCCAATCACCACGAACAAGTTCATCCTCCTTTATGCTGTTTTACAGTAAAGCTACGGACATGCCGTCGAAATTCCATGGCAAGAGTTGATAAAAACTTTTAAAAATCACGCGGTATTATGAAACATTATTTTATTACGCATATTATGAAACGTTACTCATTGTTAAACATTTTATATTAAACTTATTGTGAAAAGATGAAATGGTGAAACACTTTTTTATTAAAAACGATTTTTTATTTACTGTTTTATTGTAGGTCGACATGAGGCGTACAGGAGCAGATGGTTTGCATATGACACTCTTCAATTTTTAATGGATAAGAATAAGTGTAAGAGACCGCTAAAAACAGCTAAGAATAATATCGATTTTCATGAGAAAAATGCGAAGGTAAGCTACATTTGATTTTAAGTTTTATTTTAATTACATTAGCCCTCCATCCTATGATTAATTTAATAACGTGTTTAATAATGTGTTTATTTTCCATGGCAATGTTCATCCGTTACTGTCTTACATATTAAATTGACATAGTTTTAATCACGACTTTAGCTAAATAGTAGGGAAGACGTACCCGTATGTTTGAGCTACCCGGGTACCCGAATAAACTACCCGGATACTATCCGGGTACCCGTATCGAGCTCGGGTAATCTTATGAGCTCGGGTACCCGTGTAAAACTAAGGTCCGGATCTGACACGGGTACCCGTATAAGTTCGAGTATAAGTTAAAAAATGATAAAAAAGTTATATCCGGATAACAATTATACGGGTAGTATTCGGGTACCCGGGTACCCGATGTCTTCCCTACTAAATAGGTACGATTTGTATCATAACTAAAATTACTTTGACCACTCGATATATTTCCATCATGGTTCGGTTACCTGCAGCTTACAAGTCAGATAAAGTTCGTTTTAGTGAAATTACAGCTTAAGAACTTATTTATTTTTATGTTTTCATTTTATTGAAATTCTCCATGCTGTTTAAAGATTTTCTTAATAAATATTTAACAAAGGATATGTTTTTCTATAATTTTCTTTAATTTTTTTATTGTAGCATACTAGTTTCGTTTATACAGCATCAGCAGTGTTTAACACAAATATTTTTAAAAAATCCTAAATTATGTGTAAAATTCTGTGTACTTTGTGTAAAATTACTCAAAACTAGTATGCTACAATAAAAAAATTAAAGAAAATTATAGAAAAGCATATCTTTTGTTAAATATTTATATATTCATTTATTTAACAGGTTGAAATCACTAGAAACAGAACAGATGAAGAAACCAAACAAAACAAGACTCTAGATGAACCTTTGGCTGATACTGATAGAGGAAATATACGAAACACATCTCAAGCAACAACTAGTATTACTAACTCTCAAACAACATTAACACAAGGGTCTACTTTTGTACCTCCAAAACGAAAAAAGCGCAAACATAAGTATCATGCGGATTCTCGCATGGATCAAGCACATCGTGATGCGTGCGAAATATATGGCGAATACATTGCAATGAAATTAAGAACTTATACCAAGCGAACGCAGGCAGTCGTACAGCATCTTTTTAATGACATCCTATTCAATGCCGATATGGGTCAATACGATGTCAACGTGAATTCCAGGAACCCAACAAACACCCAAACATTACACGGTTTTAACAACAATGCTTGGTCCACTACTACAACACTTACATCTGGCAGTGAATCACTATCACCATGTTCTTCTGGACTTCTTTCTCCGAAAGCTGAAGACCTTAATAATGAAGACCAGCCCACCAATGTACTCACCTTTTTACCATCACCGCATTATTCAGGTCACTAATTTACAAATAAAAATATAAAACCGATTGCCCCATTTTTTTTGTACAACATCGATTAATAAAAAGTTGAAAGACCAAAAACACTCTTACCTCTTTGTATTCCTCCAACGCTTCTGTGATCGCAGCACACATTTCAAGAATTATTCTTGAAATAAGCTACTTGAACACTCTAAAAAGATACATGAGACTGCTGTATAAATCACCTGAACCATTATTGCCAAACTAACTGCCATGGAAATACATATTTTTGAATTACCTCATCAAAATCAAAACGTGTTGGTAAATAAACTAACCCTATCTTCTATTCTTAAATCAGTTAGCAGTTGTGTTGAATTTATTATATTCAAAAAATGGGAGGGCCAAAACCTGTGCTTGTGTCTCTTGCCTTTTTTATCTTTTGAATTTTTCATCAAGTCGGAAAATTTCAAAAAAAAGATATGATATCGGACCCATTTTTGATGCGTAATCACGTCGCGTCGGAATACTGTCAAATGCACGCAAGCAACTAACTATTCGTGAATGTTTGTTTCATGAAGATAATGTAGCCGCAAACGCTTGGTAATTTTTGCAAACGTTTGGAAACATTTGCAAATGTTTAATGAAAATGCTTTTTTGGTTGATACGCAGCTGTCGGATGCGCACAAACAACGGTTTAATTTGATATATCGACTTTATCTTGAACACTGGCGAACGTTCGCGTACGTTTGTGATTCTCGACTGTGTATGATCACGTACGATTGACATTTGCACCGAAAATTTTTGACGTTCGCTTGGTATGCAACTTTTAGAGTGTGCACCATTAAGGGCCAATTTATCAAGTTAACTTGTGAACTTTAACTATTATCTTATTCCCATAGTAACAGTTATGAAAACAATATGACAATAAACTGAAGATTAAAGTTAACTTGTAATTGAAAAAGTGGCCCTAACTCCGTGCTTTACTAATATCGTATTACCAAGTGATTTTTTAAATTTTTTTGTCAACTCTTGCCATGAAATCTGGATGGTATGTCTTAGCTTAAGCACAGCATAAATACATACATAAATACATACACAGGTTCACTCTCCTTGGCGGGAAAATTTCCCGCGCAAACTGAGCCGCCATATTCCGGATGGATAATCTGTCTAATCCATATTCGACTGGACGCACGGAGTGTTTCTTTTTCTCACTCTTACATGCACTGAAACGCAGTCGCTATCCCTCACACTTCTACTCATTGCGTGCATCGAACATTATGTCGAATGCGCCCTTAAATTGCACGAATACGATCAGTGGTGTCTCGTGTAATTAGCAGCATAATAGGTGCTTTCGATTATGCATGCTGCGGTCTACTGAGTAAACTTAAAACTCTAGGCTTTCAAGTAGGGATCGGATAATTCAAATTAAAAATAATCTGTCATCCGATTATCATAATAACCTAAATAATTCGATTATCAAAAATATTTTTATTGCGGCACTGGTGTATCCATCCGAAAAATGGCGCCAAGGTCAAAAAATCTTGTCCCGCCAGATCAAAGGTGCCGACAAACAGTTTCCATGCTGGTTATGCTGTGGCTTAAGTGAAAAGTAACATTATTGTATGGAACGTTATTGCATTCCTTGATGCTGTTTTAGAGTAAAGCTAACACATGCCGGTATTATCTGATGTTAACTTGCTCTCATTGTATAAAATACCATGCGATTTATTGAAAACAGGCCAAAGTGGGCCATAAGATGTGTAAACTTAATTACGTCTTAGATAAGATTATTTTAAAACAAACGTCAAAATAATTCAACCTATGTTAATGTCAGAACATCACAAAAAATGTTGGAAATGTTGTCTTTCACTTGTAAAACATAATTGCATTCTTCTTTTTAAATTTAAACTTTCTAAAAGAACGATTTTGTTTATTAGAAACATTCTGGTCACAATTTTAAGTATATTTTAATATTTGTTCGTTGATAAATCTGGATATTAATTGTCATAGATAAATTTATTTAAGTCAAACGTTTGGAGATTCCAAAGCCAACTCTAGCCTGTTTTCAAAAAATCGCACGGTATAAATACGAGGGTCGATCAATAAGTGCCCGTGTTTGAAGACAGGTGGCGTTGCTGAGGGAAGTTGGCATTACCGTCGTGTACTGCCATCTTTCAACCGACACCATACTAAATTTCAGACTGATTCATAGGTTAGTTTTTATTTGGCAGCCATTTGTATCACACGTGTTTCGTGTTTCTCGATAAAATGGAAAAAGAGCAATATCGATCCGTAATTCGCTTTTTATTTTTGGATGGAAAAACATGCGAAGAAATAAAAGCGAAGTTGGATGCTGTCTATGGGGACCCTTCACCATCCATGACAACCGTGAGATATTGGTTCAACGAATTTAAACGTGGTCGTACATCAGTTTTTGATGAGGAGCGGCCAGGCCGTCCGACAGACGTGATTACCGAGGAAATCGTTGAAAAGGTTCACGACATGATTCTCGCTGATCGCCGAACTAAAGTGCACGAAGTAGCAGAGGCCGTAGGCATGTCGTACGGAACAGCAATCAATATTTTACATGATAAGTTAAGTCTAAGAAAGGTGTCGGCCCGATGGATGCCGCGATTGCTCACGGTGGACAACAAGCGGATACGGCTGTCAATATCGAAGCAGTGCTTGGACCTCTTTAACCGAAATTCGCAGGAGTTTTTGCGTCGAGTAGTCACCGTTGATGAAACCTGGATACATTATTATACGCCAGAGACCAAGCGACAGTCAAAACAATGGATTTTTCCTGGTGAATCTGCACCGAAGAAGGCAAAGACGGTCCCATCGGCCGGAAAGGTCATGGCCACGATTTTTTGGGATTCGAAGGGAATAATCCTCATGGACTTTTTGCAGAAAGGAAGAACGATCACGGGGCAGTACTACAGTGAATTATTGGACCGATTCGATAAGAAATTGAAGGAGACACGGCCCCATTTGGCTAAGAAAAAAGTGCTGTTTCACCACGATAATGCACCAGCACATTGTCGCGGCCAAATTGCATGAACAGCGCTACCCACCGTACTCACCCGACCTGGCTCCCTGCGACTTCTTTTTGTTCCCCAACATGAAAACATGGCTCGGGGGAAAAAAATTCAGCTCAAACGAGGAGGTTATCGCCGAGACAGAAGCGTATTTTGAAGAGTTTGACAAATCGTATTTTTTGGAGGGGTTAAAGAAATGGCAGAGACTTGGGAAAAGTGTATCGACCTAAAAGGAGATTACGTTGAAAAATAAAAAAAAGAAATTGTGAAAAACTTGCTTCTTCATTCCTAACACGGGTACTTATTCATCGACCCTCGTATGTCTGTGTCATACAGGGTAGGAAAAAGCAAAGCTTGCATGCGGCTCTTAAGACCGATTCCCATGCGAGCTGCATAGCGGTAGAGTTGTAAAACGGTGCGTCGTCAATTAGAGATTCAAATTATAAACCGTTGGCGCCGCTGAAAGTTAACTCAACTTTAACTTTAAGTTGAGAACGTTGACGATTTATATTGTGCTTCTAGCGTGTTGAAAGAATGGTATATATAAAATAAGTAAAATAAATTTAATATGGTCCTATAGTAATTCTATTAATTTATTATACATATGTATTTACATATATCTGTGAATTTTCAGATTTGTTATAAATGCAAACAGGAGCTGAACGAAATGCAGTGAGAAATTCATGAATATTTTGCAGGGACAGAACAATCCAACTAATGATAACAAATTATCAAATTGCTGAGAAGACATTTGTAGGTAATTAAAATAGTCTCTCTGGATCACATTATCATCTTAGCTATAAAATTATCATGGGCTCCTGTATTCTTTCTGAAGTCACCAGAATATATCTCTAACCCACATTTGTCGTTTACTGTCGTATTTGTTGCTCCGTTGTTTATTGTTTAAAACATAAAGTGCTAACAACTTTCGACGTCTCTTTTGATATATTGCACTTTGCTAGAGTTACCATTAGTTTTGCTGGCAAAGGAGAATATTTCATGACAAAAAGGAGGACTTTTTTGAAATTATTAAAATTCGGTCCTACTAATGTTTCAATCAATCTACGACGTTGGTATGCAGGGTACGAAACAAAAATAAACAAATAAATAGAAAACATGTCATAAAGAAGATGTATTTAACTTATTAAATTTAACAAAATTAAATTATATTCAAAAAATAAAACAAAAACTAAAATAAAAAATAACTCCTATATACAGGCTGTTTACGGTCTTCTCTGTATCCTTTTAGGGGGCGATAGTACACCTCAGAAGGAGTCGATAAACCTTAAAATATCTTAGTAAAAGTCGTCTCACAAGCAAGATAATAAATCTTTTATTTATTACATTAAACGGTTAATTTGTTTTAAACTCTAGTAATCTACTACTTAATCAGCATAGTCCACTACAAAAGATGTTCTAAGTTATCACCATGTTGTATAGAATATCGATGGGCTATCGAGATTTTTAAAGAACAAGGTAAAAAGAATAAAATTTTTAGTCAAACAAAGGTGATAGTAAAACTGAATTACTGACAACTTTACCTGTCATATAACAAACGTTATAACAGTAACAATTGAACAATAGTTTTTACAACCACCCAAGATTACTTTTTATGTTTTTTGTTATACTGATTAAGTAGTAGATTACTAGTGGTTTAAGACAAATTAATCGTTTAATGTAAAAAATAAAAGAATTATTATCTCGTTTATGAAACGACTTTTACTAAGGCATTTTAAGGTTTATCGACTCTTTCTGAGGTGTACAATCGCCCCCTAAAAGGATACAGAGAAGACCGGAAACAGCCTGTATAATGTAATTCAAAAAATAAATATTCTTTTACGTAAGTTTGGCGTTATATTTTTCTTTGGTACTAATTTATTTTAATAAATGTAAATTCTGTGATAAATAAATCGTGAAAAAGCCGGACGGCAAAAAAAACCGGCCGGACATAAAATTTTGAGACAAAAGTAGGACATGTCATCCTTTTGCCGGACGGATGGTAACCCTACACTTTGGTAATCCATTCTATGACAATTATTTGAATGCGACAAAACACTAATAAGCTGTTTAATGAGAACTGTTGCTGTTTGTCAGTCGAAGTTTAAATTTTAAATTTTAATGACGAGGCACGAGTTATGTACCCTGAAACCGCTTGGTCAACAGGAAGTCAGCACTTCGATTACTATAAAAATGCATTTCTTGTAATTAAACTTTTAGTCAATAACTTTGTAACGCACGGCTAGAATCGCTGTCGGTTGGCTCAAATAAAATTTGTTAGTGTTTTTTTAAAAATTCTTTTCGAATTTGGAAATACTTAACTGGCGCAGTCAGTAAGATAGTTAGGGTCCTAGAAATCAAAATTTTTCGAAGACGTTTGTTTCAACAATTTGTTAACTATCTGAACGTAAGTGAGTGATCTAAAATCGAGAAATTCGCATTTAACGTTAATAATACAAAGTGAAAGTGCACAAAGAGAAGAGCATGAAATTCTGCGTACTTCTGCTGTAAGTAAGACTCATTCCTTTTTATTATCCGTTTTTATTGCAATTTTTCCCATCGTTTATTCGATCGCCAAACAATTCTATTTTATCCCATTTTATTTTATTTTGTGTGTACGGTATAACAATACGGTAAAATGCCTAGTGTAGCCGACATTACCAAAAATCATTTAGATGTAGTTCCGAAATTTAACGGAGAACCAATTATTTTGCCGATATTCCTTTCGGCTTTTGAATATTTATTAACTACTTTTTGCAACCGAGAGAATCCAGAGGACCCGGTTAATGAATATTTGCTTCGCGTTATCATTTCAAAATTAGAAGGTAGAGCGTTACTATTAATAGGAAGCAGGGAGCAAGCAAAATCTTGGGGAGAGTTAAAAAAAACTACTTCAGCAATATTTCGGCGACCAGAGAGACGAAAATTGCCTGGCTCGAGATTTACAGGATATTCGACCGATAAAAGGAGAGTCGCCCTACAAATTTGGCATGAGATGTCAAGATGTACGAGGCTTACTCTTGTCCAAATTAAAATTGGTGGAATCGAACCATCAAATAAGGGAAATCAAGGAGAAAATTTATGATGATTTAGCATTACAAACTTATCTGAGAGGACTTCCAGAGAATTTGCGGAACCTAGTCCGGCATCAGCATCCAAAATCGTTGGAAGAAGCTATGGGGTTCGTCATAGAAGAAGAAAATTTTAATTATACGTTACACCGCAACACGACTCTCAACGATCATCGAAATCATCAACCTATCACAAGAATCGTTCCGTCCTTACCGAAACCGCAGACGAATTTCCCAAATTTCGGATACCCACCTGTAACTTTTAGACCACCGGTACAGCAACAAAATCCTAAACCTATAAACGATTTTCCATTCCGATTTGCAAATCCTGCTCCATTTCGACCGACTCAAGCTCGTCCTAATTTTTTCCAAAATAATACATTTCGTCAACCGTTTAATTTTCCTCCGCGTCCTTTAATACAACCGAATCAAGCGCAAGTTCGACAACCGCAGCAAAATCGACAATATCCGGAACCAATGGATACGAGTTCAGGAAGTACTATAATTACAAGGAACATCCCAAAATTCGGTGCGACGCCTAAACAAAATGTTAATTGGATATCGGAAGAACTCTTTTACCAGGATTGTCCCGAAAATTATGAAGAAAGTGCTGACTATAATCAAACAGAAGAATTCACAGATGGTATGAACGATTATGCTGACGCATATTACGCTGAGCATCCGGAACATGAAGAACAAGACAATCAGGATTTTCATCAGGATACAGCTACAATCAACCCGAGTTAATTCACTTAAATAATACTTCAAATATCAAATTGCCATATATTTACATCCCAGAACTAGGTGCCAAATTTATGGTGGATACAGGATCAAGCAAAACTCTCATATCTCAGAAACTCATACAGAAATATTATTTAAATTTTGTATATTATGAACCGTTTTTAATTCAGTCAGCGCACAATGTGTCCCAGCATGATTACATAGCGAGTATTCCATTGCCAAAAGTGTTCAACACACCGGAAACACATAAATTTCACATCTTCGATTTTAATCCGAATTACGGGGGACTAATAGGGATCGATCTATTAAATAAATTGGAAGCAAATATCAACTTTAAAAATGGAATTTTGTTTACGAAAAATGCTGAAATTCCAATTCATTACGACGATAAAAACGCCGCATTAACACCACACCGGAAAACAACTCAAATAACTTGTTATCAGCTGACTTTACAACCGCGGTCAAACACCGTAATAAGAATCCCAGTTGACCTAGGTACAGGAACGGGACTAATGAACCATATTAAGTTTCCATCTGGAGTCGAAATTCCATCTGCACTTATTAATGTGAAAGAAAATTACGCTATTACTACGGCAATAAATCCGAACGAAAATAAGGTCACCATAAAATTTCCTAAACCAATCAAGGTACAACATTTCGACATTAACGAACTAAACAACTATGAATGTATGGAAACGGATGAACTAGAAGAACAGGCTCTAGATCGCTTACGTCGAGAAAATTTGAATAAGTTACGTTTAGAGCACATGAATAGCGAAGAAAAGCAAGCAATTATGAAACTTTGTTTAGAATACAAAGATATTTTTCATAATGACGAAATTCCTTTAACATTTACTAATGAAATCAAGCACTGCTTAAATATGAAAGATGATAAACCAATTTTTACTAAAGCATACCGTCAAGCCCCGATGCAAAAACAAGAAATTTCAAACCAGGTACAATCGCTTTTACAGCAAGGAATTATTCAACCAAGTGTGTCACCGTGGTCATGCCCTGTACACATAGTTTCAAAAAAAATTGATGCATCAGGGAAAAGGAAATGGAGGATGGTAATTGACTATCGAAAATTAAACGAGAAAACCGTCGATGACAGAATCCCTTGCCAAATATTGCTAACATACTCGACAAGCTTGGACGAAGCCAATTTTTCACTACATTGGACCTGGCATCCGGATATCACCAAATTGAAATGGACCCTAAAGACGTTCCGAAAACAGCGTTTTCCACTGAACAGGGACACTACGAATTTTGCAGGATGCCATTTGGCTTAAAAAACGCCCCGGCGACTTTTCAACGTGTAATGGATAACGTATTGAGAGGTGTCCAGAATGAACATTGCCTTGTTTATCTCGATGATGTGATTATTTATTCAACATCCCTTCAAGAGCACATCGAGAAATTACGCATCGTATTCGATAGATTCAGACATGCAAATTTAAAAGTACAACTGGACAAGTCCGAATTTTTAAGAAAAGAAGTGGCTTATTTGGGTCATGTTATAACCCCGAAAGGCGTAAAGCCCAATCCTGAGAAGATTAAAGCTATTATAAATTACCCCATACCGAAAACTACAACAGAGATTAAAGGATTTTTAGGCCTCTTAGGATATTACAGAAGGTTTATTAAAAATTTCGCTCAGTTAACGAAAGAAATGACGAAATGCCTAAAGAAAGGAGCGAAAATAGAAATGACTCCCGAATACATTAACTGTTTTGAAAAATCCAAGAAAATTCTAACCAATGACCCAATTTTGCAATATCCGGACTTTACTCAACCTTTTATACTCACGACAGACGCATCTAATGTAGCCCTAGGAGCCGTTCTATCTCAAGGAGAGATTGGAAGAGATAAACCAATAGCGTATGCTTCTCGAACTTTATCTGAAACGGAATCTAAGTACAGCACGGTAGAAAAGGAACTTTTAGCAATAATTTGGGCCACTAAATATTTCAGGCCATATTTGTACGGTCAGAAATTTAAAATCTACACTGACCATCGATCTCTGGCATGGTTATTCAACCTAAAAGAACCAAATTCCAAATTAACAAGATGGAGGCTTCGACTACAAGAATATGATTACGAAATAATATATAAACCCGGAAAACAAAATAAGAACGCTGATGCACTGTCCAGAATTCAGCTAAATGCATTAGAAACTGAGTCCATGGTGGCCAACCCAGACGAAGAAATAGATAAACTTCTGAGAGAATTGGAAGAAACTAGTGAATTAAGACAAGTGAATACACCAGATCTTGAAGAAGTATTACAAAATTTATCAACACCACGAAATGTGTCAGCCACCCTAAATGATGAAGATGACATCTTAACGTTTGACTCAACCAACACCCCGGAACCGACAAAGAGCATAGAAATATTAAACGAAGCAATAGATTCAAAATTGACACAAGTTCATCTACAAGAAATTTTGACAAAAAGATTGATGTGCAAAATTAGCAAAAATAAACATCAAACAATTTATAAAGTAGGACTACCAAAAGTTGAACGTGAACAACAAATTTTAAAGTTATTCAAGGAATACATCACCAAGGATAAAACCTATTATATATATTGTAACGAAGAAATATATAAATCATTGTGTGCCGTTTACACAAGACACTTTTCAGATAATGGACCAAAACTAGTACGATGTACTGAAAAATTAACCGTTGTTGATGAGCAAGATACACAAGAAGATCTTATTCGAAATTACCACGAAGGTAAAACCAACCATAGGGGAATAGTGGAAACATTAAAACAACTTCAGCGAAAGTATTATTGGCCGGATATGAAACAAAGCGTGACAAATTATATTAATAAATGTAACGTATGTAAGATCAGTAAATACGAGAGAAATCTACCACAAGTACCGATAATGCTCACGGAAACTTATACTCGACCATTTCAGTGTTTACATGCAGATACTCTTTCTATAGGAAATAGGAACTTCGTAACTATTGTGGACGCATTTTCAAAATTAGGACAAGCGATTGAAATTTCTAGCAAAAATGCTATTGAAGTAACCAACGCCTTCACAGAATACTTCAGGATGTACGGAACTCCGGAATCAGTCACCTTAGACAACGGCACGGAATTTAATAATGAAAATGTCAAACAATTATTACACTTGCATAAAATCGAAGTACATTTTATAACACCACACAATCCCGAATCTAATGGTAGCATTGAACGATTCCATTCAACATTAATCGAACATCTACGAATGTTGAAACAGCAATACAGTGAACCTGTGGATCAATTAATGAAATACGCAATTATCGCATACAACAATTCGATTCATAGTGCTATGAATACAACACCAAATGAATTATTATTCGGCCACACGAGTCAAAGAAATCCTTTCGATTTAGATTATGTTCACCAATGCTATCAAGATTATATAAATAAACACAAAGAAAAAATGCAACAAGTTTACGAAAACATTCACGATAAACTGTTAACTAAAAAGACCAAGGTAATTGATAAAAGAAACAAAAATAAACAGGGGCAAGAAGTGTTCCGTATAGGACAGCAAGTGTATGAGAAAATTTTAAGTAATAACAGAAATAAATTAACTAATAAGTACAAAGGACCGTTTGTACTAACCAAAGTAAACAATGATTACACCGCTGAAATAAGGGATGGTAACAAAATAAGAAGAGTAGCGTTGCGAAACTTACGAAATCCCCTTGTTACAGATGCTGTCCCTGGTACGTCACAGCAAACGTCATCACCGAGATAAAAAATAATCCGGGCATATTTCCAGTCAAGTTGGGTTTAGCACAAAATGTGGTAGACAGCTGGAAGTTTATAAAAAGAATAGATTTAGAAGAAATAAGAGTAGAAGTAGACAATTTAAAGGATAATATTAAGAATTTAGAATTGGGATTTTCAAAGGAAAAGGGTCGTAGTTTTCAAAATGAAATGTATAATTATAGATATATAATTAATAATAAGATTAATCAAATAGATAAAACACTAAACAGAATTTTACCGCAGACATACGGCAGAATTAAGAGAGGGCTCATTAATGGAATAGGAAGCATAATAAAATGTATTACAGGTAATTTGGACCAGGAAGATGCACAACGTTATGAAAGTGCGTTGTAAACGTTAACCGCATCGCAAAATAAAGAAAAAGCTTTGTTAAAAGAACAAATATCATTGACCACCTCGGCAATAGAACGTTTCAACAAGACCGTAAAAGGATTAATGAGTAATCAGCTGATAATTCAATCAAGAATAATGCAACTTGAAGCCGCTATGAAGGAGACTGTATTAGGTAACGCAACTACAGTAACCCTATTAAAGTTTAATACAATTTACGATCATTTGTTCATGGCCGCAAGTACTTTACACGAACTTTTAGCAACGTTAGAAGAAGCAATGACTTTCGCCAAACTTAACGCCATGCACCCATCTATCATAGAACCTGAAGATCTAAAACGTAAACTTAATACAGCTAATAAATGGCTAACAGGCAGTGTAACATTTCCATTTGAAATCAATGCTGAAAATATAAAGTTATATGAGGACAGCGTAAATATTAAAAGCTACACGAAAGGCAACGTAATCGTATTTGTTATGTTAGTACCTTTGGTAGAACCTAAATCTTATGAATACTCTCATCTGTATTCCTTTCCAGTTAATATTGAGAAAAATGTTTTCCAAATTATTATCCCTCAAAATAAATTCCTGATAATCCATGAGTCTAAGTACGCATTAGAAAACGAAAACTGTAAAGAAATCGGACAATATCGATATTTATGTCATTCAATCAATGTTAATTTGATTTCGCAATCAGCCCCTTGTGAAGTACATTTAGTTCAACACACGAGAAATTATACGAACTGTACACCCGAAAGAATTGCGTTGCAAGAAAAGAAAATACAGAAGATTCGTGAAGATGAATGGTTAGCAGTGTTTCCCGAAGATGTTACAGCAATCGAAGAATGTGACGATTTTGAAGAACGAAAAACTCTCCACGGCAGCTACATGATTAAAATTCGTGAAAGATGCAGTGTGATATTAGGAAAAATAATACTACAGTCACATCAGACGAATCCTACGGAAATGAAAATAACCAGTCTGCCAGAAATTAAAATTAATCAAACCAGGATCGGAAATTACGTAAAGCTAGGCCCTATGCAGCTACAACATATTGAACTCGATGATGTCCATCCGCTGTTGAACCAAATGGAAATTTTATAGCAAGAAATTGACAAGAGTTCGAGTCCAATACATCTAGCCGCAAGTGTCTGGACAATTGTGTTGTATTTCATTTTAATCATTCTTATTTGTTTCATAATATATGAGAGGCGAAGCTGTTTCCGGACCAAGGATCCTGTTCCAGAAAAACCAACATTACCTCTGGAAGAAATCAGAGTTAAGGCAACACCCCGTTCAGCCCTTGGCTTCTCATCTTGAGGATGGAGGAGTTATGTACCCTGAAACCGCTTGATCAACAGGAAGTCAGCACTTCGATTACTATAAAAATGCATTTCTTGTAATTAAACTTTTAGTCAATAACTTTGTAACGCACGGCTAGAATCGCTGTCGGTTGGCTCAAATAAAATTTGTTAGTGTTTTTTTAAAAATTCTTTTCGAATTTGGAAATACTTAAATCACGCGTCATACAGCGCACATAAAATACAGTCACAATACGGCGTCACGAAAAACCGCTGCAGTTTTACAGCTCGCATGGGAACCCGAGTGCGAGTAAAATAAATGCACTGCGATTTTCTGGATGTCGAATGGAAATGGATATAACAGCGTTGTTGTCGCAGTTCCTGCACTTATCATATTCTTCCAAGGCGTGCATGCAGAGCGTCGATACGATGCATCGAGTTTTAACAACGCCGGTTTTATATTCATCTCTGTTCTACATCTAGAAAATAGCAGTGCATTTTACTCACGCTCGTTAAAAACTTTGCTTTTTTCCGCGCAGTATACAGGGTGACCGACAATTGTTCCGCTAAAAAATTCGCAAGAATGAACGTTATAGATTACATCACAAAATCTTTAAACCGGCCACTAAATAGCGCACAAAACACTTAACGTTGAAGTGAAAAATAAGTACGTTAAGTGTTTTGTGCGCTATTTAGTGTCCGGTTTAAAGATTTTGTGATACAATTTTCATCGGACAAGAACCAACTTTAAATAGTTATAGATTACGGAAAAAATGTTTAAAAAATTCTACGGAAAAATTTCTTTTCTTTTAAATGACTGTACAATAAATATTAATATGTGTGCCATCGGTAAGCTAACAAGCACCCCATTTCCTAAGCGAAGTAGGAGATCGACTACCTTGCTGGAAATTGTTCACAGCGACGTTTGCGGATCTATGCGGACAAAATCCCAGAGTTGCCAGGTATCTCCTCACCTTCACAGACGACTGCAGTCGATGAACAGACGTATACTTTCTCTGGAAGAAATCCGAGGTCAGGACGAAATTCTTGGAAAACAAACTGTAGAATAACAGTTGGCAACAGTGAGCGATACCTAATGGACGCGCTGTGTGTGTGTAACGGTTCGTCATTTTTCGGGCTGGTCTGGTGTTGCTGATCGTTGCTCTGCTTGACGTCGGTCCGGCGGTTCGGGTTTGCTCGTCGGGGTCCGGGTTCAATGGAAATAAAAGCGTCGATCACTTATCAACACAACTTTATTTATAAACTTAATCTATATTTACAGGTGTTTACAAATTGTGTCTTAAGGACATTAATCACAGGACGGTAGTTTCGGAAACGATAATATACGGTATGTCTTACGGACACCAATCGCAAGACGGTAGTTTCGGAAACGGTAATATACACATGACAACGCACTGTGCATACGTTCCGGTACAGGCTCCGGGGATCGGATCGATGGTATGGTTGTGAGTGAAACTTCCACTCAGGGTTAGGATGTGCGAGACACCCGCACCGGGTAAGAGAGAGTGAGACACCCACTCAAAATGTGCGAGACACCCGCACCGGGTAAAAGAGAGTGAGATACCCACTTAGGATATGCGAGACACCCACATCGGGTAAGAGAGAGACAGTGAGACACCCACTCTAGGATGTGCGAGACACCCGCACCGGGTAAGAGAGAGAGTGAGACACCCACTCTAGGATGTGCGAGACACCTGCACTGGGTAAGAGAGAGTGAGACACCCACTCAGGATCAGGATAAGAACAGGAGGAGCGGTTGCAGGTAATGCGAACGTAGCACAGGTTGTTAAATGCGTTTGAGTCGAAACATCGACGGATGAATGACTCCGCGGATAACTGCATTCGAGTCACGACCAGCGCCTTGGAATGCCCGGCGAGTCACTGCCTTCAAGCCACGTCCGGTGGCTTGATAGCGCGGCGGATGACTCCCCTTGGAGCCACGACCGGCGACTCAATGAGCCGGCGGATGACTGATGACTGCTTAAAGCGTACTTCGTGCTTCCAGCGCGCTTATAAAAGTTTGCGCGTGGTGGGGAGCCCTACTCTTTTGGAACTCCCTCCAATGCTTTATAACTCTGCGCAAACACATCTTAAAAATACAGGCTAATTGATATATATATACAAAACTTAACTAAATATGTACAAAAATAGTAACGGAGTGGTCACTTCGTTACATGTGTGTAATGTTTTAAATAAATGATACCACAATCTGTCGAACTTTAATGTACTGTAAATACCCAGGATACAAAGACCAACACAAAACACGGTGTCAAGTGTAAAATATTAAAGTAGAAGTCAGTTTCAAAAGGAAGGAAAAGCAGGTTAAGAAAAAGTTAGGTTAGGTCGACCGTTAGAGCTAGGATTAAGCGGAGAACACATATACGCGGTGTAGTAACGGTGGCGGTGGCGTTTTTTTACAGAACACATTTACGCGGTGGCGGTAGCACAGTGGTGACAGCCGATGTCAATATCATAAATAAAATTGGTCTGTGTGCAAGTTGCATTTTATTACAATGAATTTGGAAGAAGAGGCTTTGCTTGTTGCAATCTTAAATATTCGCAATTTCATCCCACTTTTTGTTTTTAATTCTAAAGTTTCTGTATTGAGCATGAGACATGTCATATAAAATAGGGAATTTTTTCACATTTTCAATTAAACTCTCCGTAAAATTGAAATATTCATTTGCCACTGTGGATTTGTTTTATTTATTATTTCACAATACGTGCGGTACAGCGGTGAAATGCAGCCAGCACTAAGGTATCTGACCGCCACCGTTACTACGAACGCAGCATAGACGCTCGTACCGCAAGACATGCAGCGATAAGTGTGCAAGTACGCATTTGTTTCATTTGTTGTATGTGTTCTCCGCTTTATAGCTGCATAAAAGGGTGTAAAAAATAGTAAATAAAGAAAATGGCAGGTAATGAAGTGGAACATTTGCAACAGGAAATACAAGAAATTAGGGGCATGTTAGCACAACTGCAAGTTCAAAATGAACATACAGCATCGGTGTCGATACAGACACACCAGTATTATTTTACTATTCCATCACCGGAAAGATTCAGCTTCCAAAAGGAGGACTGGCAAGGGTAGATACAACATTATGAAAGGTTTAGATTAGCCACAAATATACATAATGCAGATCAGAAACAACAGATAACTAATTTGTTGCTGCATATGGGTTCCAACGTGAACAAATTATTAGACACACTGCAACGAAAAGAAGACAGCTTCGCTACTTATGAGGAAGTAAACAAAATATTTCAAGACCATTATATCAAGAAAATATATGTAATCTACGAAAGAGCAAAATTTAATTTGAGGAACCAAAACGAGAATGAAAGTGCGAGAGAATACATAGAAAATATAATCGCAATGGGAAAAACTTGCAATTATGGACCCTTGATGGACGAATTAATACGAGACAGACTTGTCATAGGTATTAGAGAACAGAAGTTATCAGAAATATTACAAATTTGAGTCTGGAAAAAGCCATTGATAAAATTGGTCAGTCTGAAACTGTGAAATTACAGAATATGGAAATAAGAAAGAAATCGAGTGAGAAAAGTAATGATCAAATAGATCAAGTAGATTATGTGAATAAGAAGAAATGGAAATACCAGAAAATGAATAAGCAAAAGAGAAAGAGAATGCAAGAAGTAAAGAAAATTTACAAGAGCAGAAAAATTCAGGATGTGGTAGATGTGGACACAGGAAAAAACATGCATTCGGGGAATGTCCAGCAGCAAATGCCAGATGTAAACGGTGTAACATAAAAGGACATTTTAGGCGACAGTGTAAAACTAAGCAAATTAAATATTGTTATACAGAAATAGAAAGTGAACATTCATCTGACCCAAAGGATAGTGAAATGGAATTAAATACAATAATAAACATAGGTGAAATTAAAAAGAAGTGTCCAGGTGGACCATAAAATTGGGCATTGAAAACAAACAGGTATGTTTTAAAGTTGACACCGATGCAGATGAATCGATAATATCATTAGATACCTATAATAATTTAAAGAAAGACTATAACTTGAGATGTACAGAAACTGTATTAATGGGTCCAGATGGAAATGTTTTGAAAACGATAGGTAAAGTTAAAATTCCTGTTACGTGGAATGGAAAACGGAAATAATAAAAATGTTTGTATTGGAAAATACTGATAATTTGTTAGGCACCTATTATACAGCTAAATATAATAAAGTGGAAGGAAGATATTCGTCAAATAAATTCTACATATAAAACTAGTAGAGTACAGAATAAAATTATACAAGAGAAAATTTTAGCTGACAAAAAGATCCAAAGGTTATTAAAAAGAAAATAAAAGAAAAGTTGCCGAATTTATTTAAAAGATTAGGAGAAATTAAGAACTACAAATGTGATATAAATTTACAAGAAAGTGCAGAACCATACTCTGTTTCTACGTTTCTACACCCAGAAGAGTACCATTACACTTGATGGAGAAGATCAGATTAGAATTTTAAAAAATGGAAGAAGAAGGAGTGATAGAATCAGTAGTGGAACCAGTGGAGTGGTGTTTTCCAATGGTAGTAGTAAATAAAAGTGATGGCAACATTAGGATTTGTATAGACTTTACAAAGATGAATAAATGCATAGTGAGAGAACAATATATGCTACATTCAGTTGAAGAAACGTTAGCAAGATTAGAGAACATAACCTTAATGTCAAAATTGGATTGTTCATCAGGATTTTGGCAACTAGAGCTGGCAGAAACTTCTCAGAAATTTACTACATTTATAACCCCTTTTGGAAGATTTAAATAAGAGACTGCCATTTGGCATATCAGTGGACATTATCAAAAGTTATTAGTGAATTGAATCTTGTAAATGTACACGTGCATGCAGACTGTTACCGGCCGGTCTTATTACATTAGATGTAAGTAGCGCGGCGTCAGTTGTCGGTACCACAGTCTACATACAGTCTGTTCACTTGGCGTCGGTACCTTTGATCTTTGTGTCTTCAATGCAACCACTGCGCATTCTTCCGTGCGTTGATTCTTACGTGGCGCAAACAATTTAAATTTAAAATCTTGCAGTGTTTGCAGTTGCCCGAACGTGCCCGAACCAAACTACGAATAGAAACAACGAGACTACTGCGCATTCTTCCCCGAGTTTCCAAGAATTTTGTACGCGAAACTAGCGCCAGTGACAAGACTGTATGTAGACTGTGTCGGTACGCTCCGAATTCCTTTTTTATGCGCAAGCGGCTGACGTTGTCGTTACGAACCAAAAGTTTTGTTATTGTTTATATTCGTTCAAGTGACAAAAAAAAATAAAAAAGTCTCGTTCTTCTTTCGCACATCTTATTTCGAGATGCGCGATTGTAACAATTGGCGCCCATAGCGTGGGGCCTACATCTAGTTGTGCTTCTATTACCGTGGAATGAATTCATTCAGATGATGACCAGCCCACCGCCAACAACACAGGCAGAACTGTACGCCTGAAGCGCTGCAGCGGATCGCTTGTCACCATCCCAGACAAGGAAATCCGTTTTGTTACCAAGGACCACTGCAACACCGAACCAAGCAACCGATCAGCAGTTACCGCAGTGCCGTTTCTATCTCGAACAACATTACCATCGAGATTGCCCTGTTAACCCAGCATACCAGCTCGGGAAACGCCGATCGGGCCGGCCCCAGTCACGCTCGGGTCACCGGCCCTCAATAATCAGCCAGATCGGATACCGCAGCTTGCCGAGACTGCCGGTACAAATCGCTGGTAATTATTACAGCGCCTTGATTGACACCGCCGCCTCCGCAAACTTCGCTGCTGCCAGTGTAATCGGTCCGATCACAATGACTTCGCAAACTCGACGAGTCCAAATGGCGGACAATAACTCCACGCTAGAAACAGCCGGAACCGTCAACATGTGTTTCAGCATTGACGGACAACAGTTCACGAGTTCGTTCCTAATTGAACCAAAACTCCGGGAACAAATAATCCTTGGACAGTCCTGGCTGAAGGAGCAGCAAGCAGTTATCGACATGGGACGACAGTGCATTCACTTTGGCACTTCCTCTCGAACGACAAAGCACTTTATCAGACCGCTTAAGGATCCGGTCGTTCCGACCATAGATATCACAGACCTGGTTCACCAGTTCCCTGAACAGCATCGTGATAGTTTCCAGACTCTAGTTAGCAACTTGCAAGATGTCTTTGTCACCGGAGGAAGACCAACCACTACTTCCAGTACTGTCCACAAAATACGGTTACGAGGCCATCGGCCGATCCGTATTCCTCTACACCGTTGTTCAACCACTAAGAAACGCCTTATCAATGAACAAGTCGAATTAATGCTCAGCGAAGGAATTATTCAACCAAGCACGTCGGCATACAATTCACCAATCGTAATAGTGGAGAAGAAAGACGGCTCACCCCGCTTTTGCGTGGACTACCGCCGGCTCAACAACGCCACCGAAGACGAAGCTACAAGTTTACCCCGAATCCACGAGACTTTGAAGGACAAAATATTCACTACCCTAGATATGGCCTCCGGTTACTGGCAAATACCATTGGACGAAAACACAAAGCACCTCACCGCGTTCATCACACCAGATGGAGCCGCTTATGAGTTCCGGATTACGCCCTTTGGTCTGAAAGACGCACCCACAACATTCCAGAAATTAATGACTCAAGAGGTCTTGGCTGGTCTCGTTAGGAATTTCGTATTGGTTTATCTCGACGATGTGATAATCTACTCCAACAGCTGGGAAGAACACCTCGGGCACTTACAGCAGGTCCTGGAACGATTGCAACAACACCACCTCCGTTGCTCGATCAAAAAGTGTCAATTTGGATTCACCGAGTTGGTCATCACATCTCCCCAACCGGTCTTCAACTCAAGGAAAGCCACAAAATTGCTTTGATGAATAGCGCCGTGCCAACCAATCGGAAGGAACTACGCCAGTTCCTTGGCCTTGTCGGCTGGCTGCGGGAATATCTTCCAAGCTGTGCCGAACTGTCCGCCCCCCTGACGGACTTACTAAGCACCAACCGGAGATGGAAATGGGGTGAAGCTCAACAAGCTACTTTCGTGACCTTGAAGCACGAACTTGGTAAACTACGACCGTTGGATCGGCCCGATCCTGCATTACCATTCGTCCTACAAACCGATGCCAGTTCCCGAGGAGTGGCCGCTGTATTATATCAAGATACAACGAATGGTCGGAAAATCATATCGTACAGCAGTAGCAAGTTGAAACCCGCCGAACAGAGGGATACCGCCAACGAACAGGAATGCCTCGCAGCAATCTGGGCCATTCGCAAGTACCGCCCTTACCTAGAAGATCAACAGTTCACTTTCCGTACGGACAGCCGAGCTCTGTGCTGGCTAGAAAAGAGCAAAGACTCTTGCTCAAAACTAACTCGCTGGTCTCTCTTGCTGCAACAGTTCAAGTTCAAAATCGAGTATTGTCCTGGCCGGGAGAACCAACTCGCCGATGCTCTGTCTCGGAGCCCTGAAGAAGTTACTGTTCCCGAAACAGTCACCGACACCACCGCACTGCTGCCGGAATCCATTCAACAACTTCAATTAGCTGAACTCTCCACTGAAGTGGAGAATGTACAGCAAGAAGATGAAGCTGTTGCAACCATGTATGCGCGCTGGAATAGAATATGCGCCAACGGACTAACCGAACCTGGCGACGAGGGTTTCCTCCAACTGTATTCATTAGAAACCGGCTATCTCAGGCAGATCTCAGAAGACGGAAGGAAGTTGCTGTTCATTCCATCACATGCTTGGAGAAGAGTACTCTACGCACACCACGACGATCCCACAGCCGGTCACCCTGGAGCCGAAGAAACAGAGCGAGCAATTCGAAGGAATTATTACTGGCCAAGGATGAAACGGGAAGTACGCCGTTATGTACGAGCTTGCCTCACATGCAATTGCACTAAGAGGGGGCTACCACAGGAGAGGGAGCCGCTCCGACCTCACCCAGCAACACGACCATGGGAAGCAATAGCCACCGACATAATGGGCCCTTATGTCGAAAGCCGTCAAGGGAACCGTTTTATTCTTACGGTCATCGACCTCTGTACTCGTTGGATGGAGGCGTTTCCATTGAAAAGATCTGGAACTAAAATCATCACAGAAGTGCTTGAAGACCATCTTCAGTCGTTTTGGTTATCCCAAGTCCATCATCACGGATAATGGGGTTCAATTCACGTCCATCTCCTGGGACATGGCAATCAACTGTTGGGGTTGTTACCACTGGACAACACCCATATCCTATCCTCGGGCTAACCCTGACGAGAGGCGTAACCAAGAAGTCAAAAAGGGACTACGCGCCCATCTCCAGGGAAAAGATCCTCGCATCTGAGACCTAGTACTGCCCAGAGTGATCTACAACCTGCGGACTCGGAGAAATGCGGCCATCGGAACCACTCCAAGTGAAGCCCTGCTTGGTTACGAGTTGCCGCGACCAGGAGATTGGCATCTAGAAGGCGCCAATGCTCAAGGTTCTAATTTGCCACGACGGGAGCGTATCCAGCGCATACATCAGAACCAGAACCGCTATCGGACACGCTACGTCATCAAGCAGAGCAAAGCACCACGATTCCTACCTAACGATAGGGTTTTCGCTCGTGCACAACCACGAATAACCGGCACCTTCCCCGAAACTTGGACTGGACCTCACCGAGTCATCGAGGCCGTCGGCTCAGTCGCATTCCACATTCAACATGGCAACCACAAAGTTAAAGTCCATGTTGACAACCTGCGACCAGCACAGGCACCACCAGCAAGAGAAGCCGCCTTAACTACCGCAGACCGACGCTGCGCCTAGGAGGGGTGGATTGTTACCGGCCGGTCTTATTACATTAGATGGTGATGTTAGGAAAATATGGTGTCTCCACTCCCAATATTTTACACGCAAAATCATTCAACCCGTAGCAACAGAAGTTCATGGTCTAGTTCGAAGACTCTCCGCTAGATGGAGAACTAAAGAATAGAGGCCTACCAGGTCATATAGAGGTCTACACACGTTTTGTCCTTTTTTGGCTTTATTTTATTTGAAACATATGGACGTTTGACGACTTTAGGTCTGTTCGTTTGTGTGATCTAAATTGCTCAAATCGGGTAGTCAAATCATAATCACGTGACTACAAGAGTAAGTTCGAACGATCAAAGTATTTCACAAACGAACATCAATCAAGTATAAAAATGTCAATCAGAAACAGCTGATTGTGATTCAAAAAATATTAAGTCATCTAAAACAGAAGACTTATCTTTATTATGCGTTTATTGATAGTGGTTCACTTTCCAGATCCTTCTAAAATATAATAAATATTTTACACATCGCGAAGAAACGCTTTTAGTATTGATATATTGGCACCAAAATTAAATTCAGAGGTTATGTTTCCTGCTCTACTCTTCTCGCTCGGTCTCTGCAGACCAAGCAACTTTTCTTGCTCGATGTGATCTCAAGTTACTTGCTCTGAACATACGAACAGTCTTAGATCATTTGCTCGAATACAAACGAACGCCTTACTAGTTACTCGGGTTGCTCTAACTTGATTAGAGCAGACAAACGAACGAACCTTTTGACATTTACAGTTGGTTCTTGTCCGATGAAATTTGTATCACAAAATCTTTTAAGCGGACACTAAATCGCGCACTATACACTTTACGTTTCACCGTCGTTCGACAGCTTCGAACGACGGTGAAACGTAAAGTGTATAGTGCGCGATTTAGTGTCCGCTTAAAAGATTTTGTGATACGAACCTTTTGACGTTTATAAGTTATAAGTTGACGATAATTTCCGGTGAAATCTCGACTAATTTTTAGAGTGAATTTATAGTTATTAAGAAATAAACAATTTTTTATTATAATTGGATTCAGGTAGGTATATTGAATTTAAGAGGTGGAAGAATGTAAATGCGTAACCTAATTTAATTTTGCTAGTTTTGCAAACTGTTTCGATTTGTTCTGATCATTCCTATTTTTGCTTTCTTTTTGGCAGGTTATTGTCAAATGGAGAACAACAAATTGATGTAAGACATCCTGAGTCAGTTCTGCTGCATGTTCGGGACAACCTAACAAGTATCTGAATTTATGATTATTTAATGTATTAGTGATCACCGTTAAAGCATCTTTCCTCAGTTCATTTTTAAAAATATTGCTGACTACCACTTCAATATCAAGAAGAAAATGATAAAATTGGCTTGGTGGGTATGTTAAAAATCCTCTACTTTTTTCTTTAATTATTTTGTTAAAATTTTCAGATCCTTGTCCGATTATAAAGGATTTGCAGTCCATGCAATTAATTTTTTTGTATTTTCTTGCCAAAAAGCCACACAAGTAGCCAAATGCTTCCCTATTATCATCAAACGTCTCTGAATGCCAACTTGCTTGGTTATCAGTGACCATGTTTAAGCTAATGTGCAGTTTTTCTTGTTTGGAATGCTGGATGTTTTCAACATTCAATAAAGTCTGCAACATTTCTCCACCAGAAACGTTGCTTCCTCTTGGGGGCTTTACAAGAGAATATATGGACATCAACCTGAAGATTTGTCCAACTTGGAGGGATTCCGGATGATTATTACACCCTCCAGCAGCTCTCAACATGCCAAAGAAATGCTAAAATAAAATTTATCATGACAACAATTGCTCTAACATTGGGAGTTAACATTTTACTTCCAGAGCATCTTGATTAAGTCTAGCTGTCATTAAATAAGTAAAGCCAACCTCTTCAGTTAGATATCTTGTCAGATTTAAAGTAGATGAAATTGTTGCTCGAAGACCATCAAATGTAGATTTTGATAAAAAATATTCTTGTGGGGAAATTTGTTCCCATAAATCTAAATATACAAGAAAATCTTCTAATTCCTAAAATATTATAATAGGTATGTATAAAATGTATTTTGTTGCATGTGTATTCCTAATGTAGAAATAATATATGTCTTGACAAATTTATTACCTTAAAGTCATGTGAATTATATTTAAGCCCATTAAATGGCGACGATGAATTCATGATATCTATGATTTTGTTTAGTCTTTCACAAAATTGTGCTGTTGGTGCACTATCATTTAAGGGGCCTATTTCACTTTGATAAGATCTTAGCGCAAGTGCAACACTGTTGCTAAAAAGCTGTGGATTTAAAAACATGTTACAACTGAGTTTGGAGATTTTGTAAACATACCTGAAATGCTAGCTTAGCTGACATTTTTTCAAAGTTTTTTGGCCATATGTGTTTGTACGTTAATTTGAACCCTATTTTAAATTCATATTTTGCTTCATGTTTCCACAGGTATTCAAAATGTTCGTGTTTGACTGTACCTTCTGGAGTCTTAAAGATAATTTTTTAATAATTTAAAGCATGATATTATGGTTTATATTTACAATAAATTGTTTTTTTGCCATTAAAAGATTTCTGAGACATTTGATCAAATGAGGCCAGTCTGATACAAATCGCAATAATCTTGAATCATCCGTAGGGTGAGTGCACCACGGCTCTAATGCATTTTCAACGCCAAACTGTTTCCACATAGCTCGATTCCACATAGCCCCATCACTCGTCACCGTATCGATGTGAAGTCCCGCATTCTCACATAAGATTAGGCACTCAAGAAGCAGTTTGGCCTGAACTGCCCCCGTTACATTTCCCTTGGATAAAAAACAAGCCAATGCTTGTATTGCTTTACCTGTAATGAATCGAAGGTGAATATGAAACCAAATTTCATTTATGAAATGTTTTACCTGCAAACGGTTGAAACATAAATATCAGCACATGGTCTCCTAATTCATGTTCCTGTTTTTTAGGTGCAAGCAGCTTCATGGTATTTTTATTTAAATGTTTGGAAGGTGTAATTTTGCATTCGTCGATTAAGACCAGGCGCACACTGCAGACTTTTTGTCTGCAGACTGTTTTGTCTGGTCTGGCGGATACGTTGAATGAATGAAAGTGCGCACACTGCCAGTCAAGGCAGGGGCAAGACAAAACCGTCTACGAGCTGTTTCTTGAACCGCCGACAATTTTGTCTGCAGACTGTCGGGTAGCTCTGTTTATTCAATTGTACCGCGCACACCAAGACAAAACTGTCTCACGTCTACTTACCCCCACATACCGCGAAGGCAGAAAATAACCAATTAGCAATTACGTTTTTTCGCGCGCATCAAATATTTTAATGCAGAGTGCTTTTTGATCGACTTACGCAAGTGACTGATTGCTTAGCAAGTGTAACGTTAATACAATATATTCTTTTATTCTTTCACAACTAAAAAGACCGTTTCATATTATTTAGAGTACCTTCAGTATCCAGGTTGTTTTAGTAATGGATGAGTACTTAGAATTATTAATTGAAGAAGTCGAAAAGAGACCTCAAATTTATGATAAAAGTCTAAATGAATATTCCAATGTCCAATGAAATCTCAAGTAGTTTGAATTTCTGGTGTACAGTGTGCGGTACTGCTGCGACAAAACAGTCTTGCCCTCGCACTGACTTGTACGGCCGTAGACTGTCTGCAGACAGTCTGCAGACTGTCTTGTCTACAGTGTGCGCCTGGTCTAACAAGCTGCCATGCGTTTCCCACATTTTCATCTTTTTTGTTTTTTCTTTAATTATTTGGAAAAGCTGCGCTTTAAAACCGAAGTTGCCGTCAATTTTTTTCATATACCGTAGCAAAGTTGAATGAGATGGAAGAGGTATAACATTTTCCCTTCGCATGTGTTCATATAACTTGGGGCTTTTTATTCGCATTAAGATGCAAGAGTACACCCAATTCAACGTATATCGTACTCCCTTTTTACTTTTTTTTGAAGAATTTATCCAAGCCGTTACCACTTCTTTTTGGGCGCCTGATAAATTTTTAGTAAATTCATTAAGTTTAGTCTGATTAACAGTCTGCTTTCGTAAATCTGTAATAGTCTTTTCCAAATGACTGTTTTTCCTGTTTATGTAAAAAAATCTATTTTTATAATTTAATTTAATTTTTGTATCCTTGAATATTGTTTTGTCCACTTTGTCAATTAATTTTTGTAGTGACTCGGGAGATGTTATCAGTCTATAACGGCGAAAAATTAATTTTCTCCCGTTAATATGGATAAATGTTTGTAGATCATTATTAATTGTTATTGATTTTTCTACTTCAGGTTAGTAGATATAAAAAACAGACCACACCCTTTTTTCCCCATTTGAATGGGGGGGGGTGGGGGGGGGGGGGGGCGTTTTCGATTGACTGCTCCGAGCAGCTCCAGATCAAATTGCACATGCGCATATAGAGCTAGCACTTGTGGTGGCGTATTCGGATGGCTGTTGCTCCTTTAGGGATCAAGAATTGGCGGATTCGATTGAACTGGATTGCACATAAAGTATCTGTGTAGCGGATCAATCACCGTTCATCGGAGCACATTTAATCCGATCAAGTGCAATTCTGTCATGAACTGATCTGGATGGGTGTTGCACTAGAGCGGATTAGGACTGATCTCAATCGAAAACGCCATAACTATAAATACATAAACAATGGTTTTAGTTTAAAACAAATGAACAGAGTGCAGATACCAGAGTTTCCTAACATCACATCACCCATTAGATGTAAGTAGCGCGGCGTCAGTTGTCGGTACGCTCCGAATTCCTTTTTTTATGCGCAGGCGGCTGACGTTGTCGTTACGAACCAAAAGTTTTGTTATTGTTTATATTCGTTCAAGTGACAAAAAAAATAAAAAGTCTCGTTCTTCTTTCGCACATCTTATTTCGAGATGCGCGATTGTAACAAGACGACCTCTTAATAACCGGTAGAACTGTGGAAGAACATAACAGTGCATTAGAGAAAACATTAAAATATGTATGTGATAGGAGTAGACGAAATTAAACCTGATAGAGACAGTATTAGTGCAATTATTAAATATAAACAACCCACTAATAGAACTGAAGTGCGTAGATTCCTAGGAATAGTTAATTATTTAACTAAATGTTTAACGTCTCAATGGTTCAAAGGGTGTGCACGAAACAGCTCGGTGAACGAATTCCTAATTTATTTTATGACAGACTATTTTTCTGACATACTTTTCATTACACTAACAAAAAACTAACTACCAAAATGAAAACAAAAGTAATAAGACAAACAGCCAACGCCGACCGTTGAACTACTGATGCTACATCGAGAGATACAGAGATGCTACAAATGTATATAAGGACAGTCAAAGAAAACTAGTGTATTAAGAGAACTACTAAATGAAAAAATGAGTTTAAGTGGTCAGATAAACATCAGAGGTGTTTTGATAATTTAAAAGAAGACATAACTAATGTGCCAATATTAGCCATGGTCAAATCAAATTTAGAAACCCGTGTATCAGCAGATGCTTCAGTTTACGGAATTGGTGGTGTTCGTGAGCAGAGACAGACTTCAGGAGAATGGAAATCTATATATTACTGTTCCAAAACATTGAGTGAAGCACAACACAGGTATGCACAAATAGAAAAGGAAAACTTGGCAATTCTTTTTACATGTGAGAGATTTCAGCAATTTTTGATAGGAAGCACATTTACGGTATGTACTGATCATAAACCACTCATAGTAATCCTGCAAACAAAAGATTTAAATGATCTATCTGTGCGACTACAAAGAATGAGAATGAGATTGATGAAATTTTCTTTTAAAGTAGAATATGTGCCAGGAAAAGATGCTCTGTCAAGAGTTCCGTTGGATGCTGGGGAAAATGATGGAGATATTTTGTTTGAAAATTGTTGTACCTCATATGTCAATATTATTATTAATGAATCTACTACAATGCTTAATGAATCGGAAGATAGAATAAAAATAGAAAAACAAAATGATAGAATAATAAGGTTAATAAAGCAATATGTAATAAACGGATGGCCAGAAAAACAAAGTTGTGATAACAGTGTAGTAAGTTTTTATAAATATAGACAAAGTTTACATATATCTGAAAACTTACTGTGTTTTAAGGACAGAATTGTCATTCCGGCCGTGATGAGGAAGGGGTGTTTACAAGAAGGATACTAAATAAAAACGTCTTCACGCGGCTTTCCTTATTGCAATTACTTATTACTATTTTATTTATGCTTATTTATTTAAAGTAAAATTTAAAAGCAAACTGAATTCGTATAATAATGCATTTCAGTTTTATTTGTTTCATTTTCATGACAGCACATCGATCTGTGTTTATGTTCAGTAATAAGACGAAAATAAATGTCTACTAAAAATGTTGACAAATATTAATTAAATCCAAGAAACGAGTGGCTTAATTAGTTTTCGTGATGAAAATTTGATTCTGGTTTGAAATAATTCTGAATTTTTAGAAACGTTTACCTACATTCGTCTTGACGATTTATTGGTTACAATTGCACTGTCATAAAATAAAATTCGTTCTTTCGTTCTTTTATTGTTTGTTTTTATTATCATGCTGTCATAACTTCACAGATGCTTTCATTAGGGAGGAGGCTAGAATGAAAGAATTTATCAAATTTACGTAGTGTGTAGTTTGTTTTGTGTTAGTTTAATATCTGTCTACATAACTTAATTTAAGTGTAAATAAGTAATAAATATGGCTCATGTGTATTCCAATGAGGAATTGGTAGACATAGTGCTCTGTTATGGCGAATTATATGTTAATATCGCAGGATAACATTTTGAACATTTATTGTAATTACAAATATCAGTGCCAAGAACAAGAAGTGAACTTTAGTAAAATTCTAAAGTTATAATGAATGCACAGGTACGACAACACGTTCGATATGCATTTTGTGCTGTATTGTACATTTTTTTTATTTCGCATAAATGCATTTTATTTCGAAAAACGCATTTCGCTATTCCAGTAATTATCGGTGAAACACGGATATAAATAAAATGCCAATGACGATCGCTGCGTCTGAGACCTTGACCTAGTTCTTGCAAACATAAATAAAAAATTTATTGCAGTTTATTGCTTTTTATTGAAAGCGGACTTGCCTCAACAAGTCATAAACTAAGCAGAGGTTTCAAAACAAAGGAACTGAACGCGCTTGTGGTAGGTCAGTTTTTAATTTATGAGCAATACCGTTCATATTTGGGGAATCAATCTTTTTTATAATGAGAAACTTACAGTTTTAATTAAAGACATAGGTTTTGAGACACCCTGTATACTTAATAGAGAAGACGGAGGAAAAGAAGAAATAGAAGACAACTAGGTACAACATTTACCAGAAGTGGGCAATTCAGCGAAGGAGGTGATAAACGAACAAATACTACCTGTGGTCCTATTTCACCAACAACTTTGCACAATTTGCATTTTACACCTTGCACTTTACAGTTGCTGCAAAGCGCAAAGTGTTTCTGTTTCATCAACAAAATACGAACACTTTACAAATGTACATACTTTGCATTTCATCACATTTGCAAAGTAAACTAACTTAACCTGACACAATCGCGCATGTGAATGTTCGAATATGACGTCTGCCAAAAAACGAGAAGCAATAAGAAACTTGCCGTTTTAGAAGTCGTTAAAGATAAGAAGACGGTTCTATTCGCAAGTTTTTCTGGTAATAAGCTGAATCAAAGTGAAAAAGAAGAGGGATGGACTGTAGTCTTAAACAAAGCAAAAGCTTTGGGATTAGCCTCGGCGGATAGAAATTGGACTTTTGCTAGAGACTCATTTTTTGGAGTTTGGAAATCGCGTTCATTAGTAAGTTTAATAGATTTTACTGACGAGCAATTTTTCTTAATTAATCCAAGTTAACTAGTGGCGAGTATTAAATTTTAGTCGTCACTGTCAATCAAAAGTCTGTTTTAATTCCAGAAACTAAAAATTTCTTTGACTAAAATAATGTCGAAAGTAAATTAAAATTTTAAGAAGTTATTCTCAATATCCAAATTTGAGACATCAATAACGTTATTTTTAGTAAAATACAAATCTTTGGCAATTAATGACGACTAAAATTTATTGCTCGCGACTGTACAGTATAAAATCTGATTAAACATCTACAAAGTACGCATTTTACTCAATTATAGGCAAAAAGAGATAATGCAAAAAAAAAGGGTAGTGAGAACGGGGGAGACAAAAAATATGAAGAAATAGATGAGGCAATTTTTGATATACTTGATAAAGAATCTCCCATTTTGGATGGACTACAGTTACCAGAAAATGATGGAAGTGGAAGCTCCAGAAGGTAATTTGTTAATTTTAATGTAAATAATTGTAAGATCGCTGATTTCATTAATTCTACAGTGGGATTTCAACAAAGATGATGTTGATTCTAGAATTAATCAGAAAAAGGTGGCAACAGAGAAGATATCAAACAAGTCAGAATTAAGGAAGAGAAAAAAAAATTCAGTCGAAGGAGACAATAAAATAGAATTAAATGAAAGTTTAGATCTGGAATACAAACAATTAAAAAAGAAGTTGCTAGAAGTGGAAATCTACAAGCAAACGTTGGAGGTACTTAAACTGGAAAGAGAAATGGGCTTATTACCTTCCACATATACTTTGGAAATTTCCAGACAAATTCCTACTTGTAATCAGGAGGTGATGATCGCATTTGAAATGAACAATGAAATTAATGAGACAAATCAAAGCTGTACTGATAATTCAATCTTAAATATAATTTAATTAAAAAATCTCAATAACTGGTTAATTCTTGGCTCCACTACAAGATCATGCGCTTCCTGCTGCACATCTATAAATTCTTGATCATTTTCATCACCATCGTTGTACCTATTTATTTCATAATTTTCATCATTGTCTTCTCGATGTATAGTTTTAACTATATTATGGAGTATACAGCAGGCATAAACAATCTTCGCAGCTTTTTCTGGCTGAACCCTAAAGTAATTGAAACATGGAAATTTTTCTTTAACTATACTAAAAGAATCTTCAATTATTTTTCTTGTTGATTTGTGTGCTCGATTAAAGCGTGTTTCATTATCATCATTGGGGATTCGTCTTAAGGTGCGTCTAAACATGTATCGTATCCGCGTATCCGATCGTGATCATGTATCATAATCAGCCAAGTGTGGACGTGTTGCTATGACGCATCCCCGTATCGTTTCTTTGTATCATTTGGAACGCCGATACGATACAGCTACGTCACCCTTGGAGTCAGAATTTCGCCGAAACATCAAACACTGGATGGTAGCAGCAGCTAATTTCACAGTGACAAACGTGCAAAGTCGAACAGTCGATACAGTTGCATCAAGTCGGAAAGTAAACCCACACACGGATATAACAAAACGGATACGAGATGCAGTTAAGTGTAGGTGCATTATTCTTGCGTATCATGTCCGATCTTACAATCATGATCGGATACGTCACATATTTGAACGCACCCTTAGAGGTGCTATTAACCCAAGTTAGCAGGGTATGCGCTGTCTCCTAATACAATCGCACCTGGAAACGGTATCCAACCTTCCTCAAAACGACGGTACGCGGCTGTGTTTTTAAAAACTCGTGCATCATGCACACTACCTGGCCAGTTTGAATTAACGGCATAAAAAACATGATTTGGACCGCAAATACATATGACATTTAATGAATGACTACCGTGTATATCGACGTATACTTCTTCATGTACGGTCGGAGCCTCTAAACTTATTAAGGTACCGTCCACCGCTCCACAAACAGATGGAAAGCCACCTTTTTGAAAAAACTTTTCAGCAATGTTAGCGGTGTTTTCAGGCCAGCGCAGGCCCGCTGGGAGCGGGCGTGCAAGGCGTGCACCGCACACGGGCGGCACTTTCAAAGGGGCGGCAAAATGTGTTTTTATTATTAAGTTTAATACCTTTATTGTAGCATGAGACCTTTTGGGGCGGGTGGAGTAGCACATTAATTGCACAATGGCTCAAGTGTTACTTATTTATTTGGAAATAACGCAAAACAGAGCTGAGTATTAGAGGCAATAAAAATTCACAAACAGCCAAAAATTCCGAAGAAATATTACTCAATGACCAGACAGACCTCATGTACCTACTCTGCCTTATTGAATGTTTTCCGGAAATAACCCCTGTTTTGGTTCATTCCATGTGTTTACGTTTATTTAGTTCTAGAGCACTGTATAAATAGTTTGTAAGCGTAATTTTTGGTCACTTTGAAAATGGCATGGTATTCTTCGCATAATCTTTTGTACCGATATTTTTACACTTTGTCTAAACGTAACAACTAGTTAAATAGTGTGTCATACCTACATGTATTATCTTTCAGTGATTAATTATTATACGTGGGAAAAATCGTAAACATGGTAAGTATGGTTTTTATTTACTAATTACTAATGATGCCCAAAAATTGTCTTTGCCTGTTGTCAGCTGAACTTACCCGTATTATTTTAAACATTATTCAAAATACTAAAAAGTCCTCTAAGAATCTGTCTATTGTGTGACTGCTTATTACTCTTCAATGACTAGACATCATAATTTAACTAATATTGTGGGTTAGATATTCTCGTATTTACCACAAAGTTACTTTGGTAGGACCTTGCAGAAATGTTTTTTGCGAGCGTAATCATTGATAACAGCTAGTTGTTTTCATTCCGAAATTGTTTTAGGAACCACCAAAGAGGAAGAAGCTTTCTGGGGCTCAATTTCGAAATAAAAAACGAGAAAAGGAGATACAGAAAGAAAAAATCGCAGGTTCTATGATGAAATTTTTAAACAAACCTGAAAATAAGAATTGTCAAGAAATTATTGAAATTACCACAGCATCGACGTCGGCTCCCGGTCCTATGGAAGAATCTGAAGAGAAAAAAATATGCTTCAGCCCTAGTCTTTCAGAAAGTGACAGTAAAAGTGATACAAGTGAAGGTACTCCTGAAGAACCTATACGTAGTATGTCGCCATCAGCGGTTTCTATTAGTCTGACATGTAGTGATGACCCGGGTTTGTGGCCTGTTAGTATTAATAATGATCTTGTTGATATTATAATTAGACGTGGTCCTGTACAGGTGCGTAACCACAGTTTTCCCATTAATGACAATGCACGAAAATTTAGTGACTATTACTATTACAGAAATCTTTCCAATGGCGAAAAAATTAATAGAGATTGGCTTATTTACTCTATTTCAAAAGATTCCGTTTATTGTTTTTGTTGCAAAATGTTTGGTAAAACTGCAAGTAGTCTGTCTGATTTGAACGGTTTTTCGGATTGGCAACATTTATCATTAACTTTAAAAAGACATGAAACGAGTGATTTCCACAATGAGAATGTGAAATCATGGGTGCAATTAAATAATATGCTTAAAACTAAGACTACTGTAAATCAGATGCAACTGAGACCATAGACAAAATAAACCTAGACTTACAACGGCAATGTATTTCTTTAAAACGTTTTGATGCCATCTACATTTTGTAAGAATACTAATGCACAAACCGCGGCAATTTTAAATTGCTTTCAAGCTGACTTCAAAAATGACAAGTAATGATTTAGGTATCGTAATTTGAAACTAAATTGAAGCGAAAATGATTTTTATTAGAAATTATAATACTAACCCTGTCTAATACAATAAAATAAGTCTTGTGTACAATGTGTGCATTTATACGTTAATGATTTCAGCGTTTTACAGTGAAACCAGCCATATATGTTTTTATAAAAGATGTTTTAGTAAAATCTTCATGTGGAGAACTTTCTTGTATAACACTGGAAATGATTTTTTCTGGAAACAAATTTGAACTGAACAGTGGATTTGCTATATCATCTTCATGAAAAAAAGAAATTATAAATTGAAAAATAAATACTCCCCTTTATCATCCTCACAATCAAATGTGCGATTATAATTTGCAACTAAATTATCGATTAAGATGGTTTTGAAAGCTCCTATGAGACCACTGGTTGTAAGATGGTTGTATCATGGTTGTATCTCACTCCATTACTTCTAATTTGTCCAAATAAACTTTCTAGCGGGTCCTGATTGAGTCTTCTACCAAGTATATAATATGGTTTGTTCGATTTGGACGTTGGCGTTATGTTAGTTAGACGCCGCTGTAAACTTGCATCCACACTACAATTCAAAGAATCAAACGTTTTTCGCTCTAAATAAATGACAGATAATAAATTCAGTTTTATGTCATTTACCGTTTTTATTTACACCTGCTGCCACCATGTTTTTGGAAGATAAACTAATTTCCGCTTTCAAGGTCATGCATTTGCGTGAAATGTCTAGGTTTATTTTGTCTATGACTGAGACTATTAGAGTCGGAAAAAAAACATTGGTGTGATGTTTTAGAAAGAATTATTTCCGTCATAAAGTTTTTATCACGTCAATGTCTGGCTTTTCGAGGTTCATCGAAATTTTTTTTTAAGCATGATAACGGCAATTTTTTAAAAGCAATAGAAATGATAGCTTCTTTTGATTCAGTTATGCGGGAACATATTCGCAGAATTGAATTGAAATCTAATTCTAGTCGGATGGGTATGGCTCACTATTTAGGAGACCAAATTCAAAATGAAATTATTGAATTACTCGGTACAGCGATAAAAAGTTATATTTTGGATAAAGTTAGAGAAGCGAAATATTTTTCCATCATATTAGACTGCACACCGGATGCAAGCCATACGGAACAAATAACTATAATAGTTAGATATGTTTATTTAAACAAAACAAATAAAAAAGTGGAGGTGTGCGAACATTTCATTGGTTTTTGTCCAATTACCAGTTAAACTGGCGAGGGTTTATCAAATTTTATTTTAAATTTATTTTCGCAATTAAACCTCGACATTCAAAATTTGCGTGGGCAAGGATATGATAATGGTTCGAACATGCGTGGAAAACACAACGGGTTGCAGAAAAAAGTTTTGGAAATCAATAAGCGTGCATTTTACGTTCCATGCTCAGCTCATAGTCTAAATTTGGTGGTCAATGATGCAGCAAATATTACGCACGAGACAATTAATTTTTTCGACATAATTCAAGAAATTTATGTTTTCTTTTCATTGTCTACAAAAAGGTGGTCAATCATTTGCAAACATTTACAAGATTTAAAATTAAAAGCTTTGAGTGTTACGCGATGGTCCAGCAGAATTGACGCAATCAAACCGTTACGGTATCACATAGAGAAAATATTTGATGCTCTATTGGAAATATATGAAAATACGTCTGAGTGGGACAGTGCCACAACTCATAAAGCGCATTCACTCGCTTTAAAGATGCAAAATTATAAATTTATTTGCTCTGTTGTAGTGTGGTACGAAATTTTGAACGAAATTAATTATTTAAGTAAAATGATGCAAAGTCCCACAATGAATACTCAAGTATGCATAAATTTGCTAAATAATTTGATTGATAAATTCACAAATAATCGTACGGATGAATACTTTGAAATGATTTTACAAGAAGCTACCGAAGTGGCACAAAAAATAAATGCTGAAACAGACTTTCCACCAATAAATACACTTCGCCCAAGAAGAAAATCGACACAATTTCAGTATGAAAAACGCGATGAAGTTATATTAGACCCTAAAATCAATTACAAAGTAGAGTTTTTTTTTAGAATTCTAGATCAGACATTAACTTCCTTAAAAAATCGATTTGAAGAGTTGAAAACTTTAGACAACGTGTTTGGCTTTTTGAGTAGTACATTATTTAGTAATTCCAAAGAAGAATTGATGAAACATTGTCAAGATTTATATTTAAAACTCAAAGACGATTCAAGGAATGAAGCTGACATTGATGGTATTGATTTGTACAATGAAATTAACGCTTTGAAGCTACATTTTGTAGAAAATCGGTCTAATGATCCACATACACTTTTGCAATATCTTTTCACAAATAATTTAATGTCAACTTTTCCAAACACATCAATAGCATTAAGAATATTTCTTACTCTACCAGTTACAGTTGCATCTGGAGAAAGATCTTTTTCTAAGTTAAAATTGATTAAGAATTATTTAAGGTCAACTATGCATCAACCAAGACTGAGTAATTTATCCATTATTTCGATAGAATCTGAAATATTAGATAGTTTGGATACTCGGCAAATAATAGCTGATTTCGCAAGTATAAAAGCAAGAAAAATTAAATTTTTGTAGGTACATACATGCATGTACATACATCTAAGTTTTATTGTAGTCATAAAGTAAATTGTTTGATTAAAAGTTGTTTTTTATACACTCCCCTAACTACGTAACCAAACTCAAATTCTTTTCTAAACAGAAGTTTAGCCAGGGTGAACAGGATAGAGGAGGGGGCGGCATTGTTAAGTTTGCACGCGGGCGCTGAAGCGGTCAGCGGCGGGCCTGGAATCGTATAATGATTTGCATTCGAAATTTTTCCACGTATTTAAGCTTTAAAAAAAATTATAACAGAAGTAAAAGCATTTGCTTCGTTTTATTCATTTGGCTCAATATTATTATGATTATTATTACACATTCTAATGCTAGGTTATACAAAAGTCACTGAAATTTAATCATCGGTTAAGAATAAACATTCCTATACCTTGAATGCATGTAACGACAGCAGCGTTTACTTCTAACGGTTGATTAAATTTATGTAACGTTTAAAAATCCATCATCAAATTTTTATCTTGTACTTATTTTTAACTTTTCATTTCAATAAAATAGTTAATTTCATTTTCTTTCCTTTTTATATATATTTCCTTTTATTAATGCACTATTTATTTGCAGATTGACTGGTAACCTAGTATGTACATAGGACTGAAAACATTATCCCCTCTTCGAAAATAGGAGTTGCCGATCTAAAGAGGTGGTCTATGAGTGGTGAGTGCCATTTCGGTACGTCGCACACAGGCGGAATTTCATAAAATCCTGGCCAAAACCTAATAATTGCGTAAAACGATTGACAACAGGAAGTAAAAAGAAACCTTATTATTGAGATTTTAGATGTAATTAATAATTAATTTTTAACAACCTTACATATTTATTATACAGTGTAGATAAAAAGTCTGCAGTACTTTAAATATTTTCTAAAACATTTTCTTTTATGTAAAAACGTTCGGGCATGTCCATTTTTAGTATAAATTTACCATATTTTGGAGTGGTTCATTTATTTGTACAGTGGCGTACCGTTGGAGTACAAAAATAATTTTAATTTTTTAACGGAAGTTGACTCTTGTCCGATGAAAATTATAGGAAAATAGCTTTTAAACTTTAAACAGTCACTCAAAATTAGAAAGAACATCCCTAGTTTAAACATACACTTTGTTCTGTTGTAACTGATTCATGATGGTCATGTGATCAAAAGTAATTATGTCATTGGTTAGAACGGAATATCGACATTTAGGGAAAAAATAGCGGGCACTGTTTTAAGCGACTTTATTTCTTGGGGTTTTGGCCAGGATTTTATGAAATTCCGCCTGTGTGCGTCGGCGTCGGCCATCGCGCTGAGCGCAACGTGTTACTTCCGTCGACGGCTAATCAAGGTAGACTGGTAATGCCATTGCAAAATAGGACGGTTTGTTTGAAAGCAACATCAACAGATCTTGCGGTGGGTGGGAAAGGTGGGGTACTGTTTACTCGTCCCTAGTGCACATAGGCGGCGTTCATTAAATGGAGATAAAAATCGAATATTATAAAAAATATACTTGTTAATTGAAATAATAATAGATTATTCATTACGAAATAGAATTATTAATTTAATTAATCAGTTAATTATATTGAATTAATTCATTAAATACAAATACACGCAATAAAACTAGTATGTACGCCTATGAGTTCTGTTGCGTTACACGACATCCGCCGAAAATTATCGACTACAATTTGAAAGTAACCAATCACTAATTGTAAGTAGGGATGCTCAAAACAGTTAAATGAACCGATTCAATTGAATCGATTGTGTGGAATCGATTCAGATGAATCGATTCAATTTAAACACGTAGAATCGATTCGATTCAATACATACAGGCTGTTACAAATTCGAGGCTCACCATTGGGATCTCGGAAACGGTAAGAGATACGAAGTCGGTTAAATTGGGGCAAAGTTGCGTATTTTGATGCTTAATAATAATCCGTTCTGAAAAATCTTCTACGATTTGAAGTTTTTGAAATATTCCCAAAAAACAAGAAAACGTAATTTTCTTTTTTATTTTTTTCTGAAGTTATTATTGCAGGGATCTTAACAAAATTAATACATTCTACAGGCACTTTTTTCAGCTCTTTACGATGATATCATTAGATTTTACTTAAAACGTTTCGTCTCGTTCTGACCATCATCAACTTCATTTTTTCTTATGGGCGCTACATTGGGTTTTAATACCAATGAATAGATCTATTTTTTCTGATGCTTTTTCATATATCACACATCCCTATTTAATAATTTAAAACAGCTGGAAATGCAAGAAATTGTTGAAAATAACACTGCAAAGAAAAATATGGTATGTAGTGAAAACAAAAACCAGAAAAGTTTGATATACCTTCGGAGTTTTATTTCATATATCACAAAAGCTGATTTTAGTAAAATTTTTAGATCTAAAAATGAATGTTACGTATCCAAGAAAATTAAAAAAATGTTTGTGGTCTTAACAATAACAATTCAGTAATAGCGAGCGAAATTTCCTTCCAACAGTATCCAGAAAGACAACTACAAAAGAGTTGATTAGTTGATTAGATTTGTAGTTAAATTATACATTATTATTATTAAAAAGCTAGAAAATATCATATTAAATTATGCGCATGTCTTTAGAAAAATCGTATCTTAAAAGATGTTACTGCTCGAGGAAACATTCTTTCCTGTAATCTCATAATTTTAAACATTTCATAAATAACTATGAATTACCTCTTCTAATAATTCTTCATTCTCATCATCATTAAGGCGATCTCAATAAGTCCTTCGAGTTTTATGAAAATATCCATAAAGTGCAATGTTTCCATCTAACTTAATAATATTGTTCTGTGTGGATGGCATCTTTTTGGGTATTATGGGAAGTAAATTTATCTTGCTATTACTAAATTGTTGTTAGCACAATACATTTTTAAATTTACAAGAATGAGAGATTTTTAAAGACATAATTTCTTGTAATACTTTCTTGCTTTAAACATAAAAATGTATAATTTAATCACGAAAGTAGTTAAATACTGCGTCATCGTCATTGTTGGAAGTAAATTTCTCTTGCTATTACTAAATTGTTGCTGTCAGTCAGCACAATACGTTTTAAAAGTCTACGTCTTTCTTGGATTCACATCCTTCATTTTTATATCTAAAAATTTTTCAAAAATCTGTTTTTGTGATAAACGAAATAAAACTCTGAAGGTATATCAAGCTTTTTTTGGTTTTTGTTTTCATTGCATACCATGTTTTTCGTTGCAGTGTTATTTTCAACAATTTCTTGCATTTCCAGCTGTTTCAAATTATTAAATAGGGATGTGTGACATATGGAAAAGCACCAGAAAAAATAGATCTATTCATTGGTATTAAAACCCAATGTAGCGCCCATAAGAAAAAATGAAGTTGATGATGGTCAGAACGAGACGAAACGTTTTAAGTAAAATCTAATGATATCATCGTAAAGAGCTGAAAAAGTGCCTGTAGAATGTATTAATTTTGTTAAGATCCCTGCAATAATAACTTCAGAAAAAAATAAAAAAGAAAATTACGTTTTCTTGTTTTTTGGGAATATTTCAAAAACTTCAAATCGTAGAAGATTTTTCAGAACGGATTATTATTAAGCATCAAAATACGCAACTTTGCCCCAATTTAACCGACTTCGAATCTCCTACCGTTTCCGAGATCCCAATGGTGAGCCTCGAATTTGTAACAGCCTGTATACTACCAATTTCTATTCTTGAAATTAAAACTTATGTCGCAGCATCATATTTTATGGTTCCATTGCACTGTTTACAACGAACAGATTTGCTGTTATCAGTAATAAAATGCTTCCACGCTTCACTTGTTTTAGGAGGCATTATTTTACACTCACACTGAAATACAAAATACGTATATACCTACTGTTCAAATGTGCAACGCAAATTTTTGCTCGTTAATGTCAAAGAAAATTCTGTAATTTGAAATGTTCTGTTTTATGCCGCGGACTTTCCCTACCCACAATTTTATCATTTTGAGTTATTGGCTGCCAGTAACATATAGAAGGTGCGGTGATAAAAAATTGGTTGTGTGTCCACACCTTTCCGATTCGATTCTTGAATCGATTCACGCCAAATTGAATCGATTCGATTCTTTCGATGCATCGCTTGCAAAGAATCGATTCAACTATAGATCGATTCGATTCTGAACATCCCTAATTGTAAGTTAGTCTTAATAAACACCCCTGTGAACTTGTTAGCTACATTTTAAAGCTCGCTTGCCCAGTCTACCTAGGTTAGTCGTCGGAGGTTGCTTCACATTTCAAGTAACAGTAACATTAGGCATTTACGAAAATTCACCGGGTGTACACCGCATAAACCGAATGCTTTCGATAATTCAACCAGTTACTTTTGTTCGATAATTTACCACGTGTACCGAACTCATGCACTTGGTGCATAATTTGTGCACCGAGGAAAGTTAATGGTCCATGCGGTCGGTATATTAAACATAACCTAAAAAAAATTATTAGTTGTAGAAAGCGTTTTGTTTGGTTACTTCACCCAAGTTTATCTACCGAAGCGTTTTTAAATTCAGTCCATAGATAACATACTTACTTTAGATAAGCCACTCCCTGTAAAGATTTGTTGGCAGCAACACGCCATCTGTTGAAATGTGTGAGAACTAACGGAAATAATTTTGTCCGTATTAATGGCAAATTTAAATTTCAAAGGAAAAATTAACCACAAATTAACCAACATCTAGATTAAATTACTGCTTCAGTCACTATCATGCAAAAGACAGAAATAGAAATTTAATCTATCGAGATTAATTTACGGTATCATCTAAAAAAAAAACTGTTAATGTATTGAATTTATTTATTTAAAATTAAGAAAATAAATAGTATTTTGTTTATAGAATATTAATGGCAAGCTATTTGTTAAATTTACTGCGTTTTCTTGCGAGTTCTTGGTTCTTGGAGAAGAAGTTCTGATGTGTCATGTGTCATGTTCTTGGACAGTTTCTGCATCAAATTAAATATTGTAGTCATAATAATCATAAAATATTGAAGATTTTAAAATTGAAAGAACTATAACTTATATTATTATTAAAGAATTATTCTGCAAATACGATTAAAATAATGAAAAGTAAACACAAGAAAATATAACATGTAGCCCCAAACTTCAGCACTAGTACAACAAACGAACAAACCTATTCCGATACTTATTTAGGTTATTATACATAATGAAATACATACCTAAATTTATCGGTAATTTTTGAGAAGGTACAGCTGTACTTTTTAAATACATATTCGTCGACATAACATCTGTGAAATGTTGATGGCAGACTCGATAATAATTGTATATCTGCCTCGGATTTTAGTTTATTAGCTTTGCATTTGCCACTATGGTAATCCACCTGTTAAAGCGATCCTTATCCTTCTCAGGATTGGGAAAACGATGTCTAGAAGATTTTTTATCTTCGCAATCAGGTACGATGCAAGGACTCGATAATAATTGTATATCTGCCTCGGATTTTAGTTTATTAGCTTTGCATTTGCCACTATGGTAATCCACCTGTTAAAACGATCCTTATCCTTCTCAGGATTGGGAAAACGATGTCTAGAAGATTTTTTATCTTCGCAATCAGGTACGATGCAAGGTACATAACTCGACACACATGCTTACAATTTGTGAACTGCAAAAATTATATATGCTTCTGATTCTGAAAATTGTTATGGTCATCAACTTACCGTGTATCCTACTCCCAACAGCTTTACATAAATTGCAAAATCGGACAAATAAGTCTAAATACATACCCTACATACAAGGTTACTAAGGGTGCGTTTCATTTACGCGCTTACATGCTTTGAGCGCTCATAAGCAGTGCTTAAACCATTCCCTTTGGCTTTGCAAACGCTTACAAAGCTCCAGCTGACGAAATGGTAACGTCATTATAACGTCATAGTCTTCGCTCACAATCGCTTATTCCATCGAGGTAGGGCAGCAAAAGCGTAAGCGCTTATGTTCCAAACGGAATGTATGAGATGCATACGAGGAGCTCAGCTGATCATAGTCAGGTTATAAACAAAGATTGTCGTAGCCAAAATTATTTGTAAGGAATGAGTTAGCTTGTAATTTAAAATGCTTAATAAATATCTGTATATCAGGGGATGTTTGTTTATGTTTTGACGATAAGCCTAGCCGAGGGAACGTAAAATATTAACAGGAGAGGCAGGACAGTTTCTCTCGTGATGCAGACTGAGAACGGTCGGTAAAGCGCGTGAGGAATTGTGTTACGCGTCGAGACGACGGGATGTGTGACCTAGAGGGTGACTGCAGAGTATTGGCCAAAAGAAGGCAATTGCTGCGTTTTATTGTGCACTACCGGTGGCAAAAGTATACGCCAGTAGATGCGTTACAATAAAACGGTAATAGTTACGCTTTAACCTTCAGCTGTCAAAGTGGTACTATTTCGTCTTGATTTAACGGAATAATGTTTCCACGGTGAAATACCGTTTCCGATAATAGCTCGATTTTTACAACAGCAAAGAATCATTGAAGACGAATTGATGGATTCAAATTGAAATAACTTATCCCTACCCTCTCTACCGTGTTCTACCGTCTTGAACGACGGTAGAGAAAGTTGCCACCAGTGGACACCAGCAGCACAATAAAACGACGTTTTACTTCTACCGGCTGACGCGAACGTTGCAATAAAGCGCACCTAATGTTCTGGCAGAAGTAGTATCGCGGTATACCCTGTTTATGTTATTGGCAATGAGGATCATCGATGAGTTGGAGTTATTCTAATATAGCGAATATCGTCCTGATGCCGATGATCCGGAGCATTGCAGGGGGTATATTGCGCACCAGTATACGGTACCGTGTGTGACTTGCCGCAGTGGTCAGCACCGCTGATGAAGTGCACGGTATCGGCGAAACAATCAGCTGGTATTCCATATTCATTGTGAATGGGAATTCAGTTGGTTGTATTCCTGACCTGCTGAAGCATTGTGCTCCAGAATGGTCTAACATGACATGATGTGCACTGGATCGGAAACGGAGTGTGCTGACACTTACGCGATCAGTGACATCAATTGATCCTAAGAACGTAAGCTTAGGAGGCAAGGTATGCTAATATCCATCGGGAGGGTGGGTCTCCGAATTACAGGTGAATGTGGGGTTAATGCATGCGAAGATAAGAAGTCAACGTCCAAGGATAACTTCCGTAGTGTCCATTATCAATGTGAGGGAATGGTTGCTACTAGATGCACCGTTGGATTTCCGCGGGGGCACGCAGGCCCCCCGGTGAGTAGTATTTGATGTATTTTCGGACACCCGATGTAAGTCGCATTGTTTGTTGTATGTGTATCCGTTTCTCACGATGCATCGTATGCGCGATAAGCGAGATGAAGAGCGAGAGAGAGAGAAAACTAGAAGGGACTAACCAGCGAACGAGTATTTATCAGAACGAGGTATGATCTGTTTAACGTTATTACTATTTTGACCCAAATGTACAAAAACAAAAAAAAACGCTCCGACAGATTACACTTTAAAAATAGCTGCAGCAGCTATGATTGGATTAATTTCACCATTGAAGTTATATTTTTAAGGTTATGAATTCGTTGTGCAAACAATAGTCAAAAGAAACACCTCTGTGTATATTGACTTAAGCGACTGAACGCCAAATGAAACAACAGAAAATAGCGCTTGTAAGCGTGAGTACTTAAAGCGTGTGAGCGTGCAAACGAAACGCACCCTAAAAGACAAGGTTGCCTGGTAACTTTCAACGTCACCACAACGTCACTCAGTAGGCCCATTTAATGCATTTACACAAATAGATGGCCTACTGGATGACGCGTCACTCCACGAGTTACCAGGCAACCTTCTCTCTTTAGTAACCTTGCCCTACATAAACACCGGCAAAATATATACAACGAAACGAAAAACGAAAACAAAGTTTTAATAGAAAAAACAAAATTAAATACTTCCAAAAGCAAACAAACGTACACAAATTGAAGCAAAAAAAAGAATTTAGAACAGATAACCGAAAACTAGGAAAATTTACGCGTAACCTCAATATGAAAAACAAGATACGTCATAGTGACGTCGTGCTGACGTATCATAACCACTGTAAGGAATTAGATATTTAATCCAGTTAAAATTCTATAAAGCGGCAACGTGTTTTTCTACAGCATAGCGTGCGGTCTTATAGGATTCGACGACCCGATCCGCATGCCGCTAGAGAATGTGTAATCGGAACTAGGTCGTCACACAAAACGACACGCTATCGCAGCTGGCGCGGGTCAGCCGAGAGTGTGTATTGGTTGAAAATCGAAAAGAGGCGAAGACGAATAACGTCACACTGCTTTAGACGTTCGTGAACGGAGGAAATATTACAAATTATGGGAATATACATATATTTCTTACTGTGGCCGTGATCGTCTAGTGGTTAGGACCCTACGTTGTGGTTGTGTAATAACTGAACATGAATACCTAATGATAACAAGAATATGTTCGATTCGTTTTGAACTTCTTTCAGTATCTGCTAATACAATGAATCAATTCAACACTGCGTTATGCGATCTCCGAGACTCTTGGCTATATCGATGTACGGCACCCGTTGCTCACCCAGTTGCGCGTCGCTGATATAGTTCCCGCGAAATATCCAATTCCTTACACTAATCATAACGAAACCAAAGCAGCGTCTCTAGTGAAATGTGTTAGTACTATATTCATGCCAACAGTTAGGCTAGCCAAGTGCGCCTACCGTGATTCAGTCAACCGATCTCTGCACCGGTGTAGCAGCTGATTACCGATCGGTAAATTCGGCAGTGCTGCCAATAGCCGGGAAATTTCCCGAATTTCGGGAAAAATAAGGTGATGGTGGGAGTTTTGCGGGATATAACAAAGTTGCGGAAAAACCGGGAATTTCAGATATCAGAAATTAAGACAACTTTTTCTTTCTGCGTATATACTTTCGGAAAGGTGCCGACGTTTTGTGAAACTACTGGTTCCGTAGGCATTACTGTGGTGAACTTGAACCATCTATCGCTGAACGCGCTCATTCCCATACCATGTGATTCCAGCAACCAGCAACATAACGTAACTAATTAATCCTTTTCGTGTTTTTATAATCTTGTGCAACATTGTTGATTGTTTGCAATACCCTAACGAAATACTGTGGAAAAAGTGCAATAATAGCGCAAAAAAATGGATAAATGGCTTATAATACATAGATACTTGAACTGATCCCTGAATTGTACTTGATAAAAGTGGTACAATTTAAATAATTTTGTTTCGTAGAAACAACAGATGAATTGTTGTGAATTACTTTGTTACATTAAAGTACTAAACTTTCATTGCTTTAAGAATTAAAATATATTGTGACGATTGCGGCGCCAGCCTATTTCGTGGTCACCGCCGACGCCTCTTATACGAGAAACTTCCGGGCTCCGAGATCACGTCAGCAGACAAGCGAGACTCTCCGTCTAGAATGATCGAGAAAGACAGCCCCGGTTTAAAAGCATGCGGCCGGATTCAACGGGGAATTCAGCGTTAGAGTTCGACACAAAAGTCCGCGTAATAAGACTCGCTCGGCTGTTATAAATAAATTAGGTTTAAGGTTGTAAAGAAATGTTAGTGTCAATTAGTTTTGCTTTTAAATAAATTAGTTATTAACTGTTTCGTGTTTTGTTTTAAAATAAAAATTAATGAACCTTTAAAATCATTACATTGATGCCAGGTGTGGAATTCATCGAAATAAATAAACAATTAAATTAAATTTAAACAAATTAATAAACAAAGTGTAGTGTAAAAAATGGCTACAAAGAAAGTGTTGCTGCAAGACTTAAAAGTCACCGACTTAAAAGCCGAATTAGAAGAACGCGAATTGGAAATCTCCGGAAAGAAATCGATTTTGCGAGAGAGGCTACGTCAAGCGCTATTAGAAACAGGAGAGGACCCGGAAAACTTTCTTTTTGAAATCTCGAGCGGACCTGCAGATTTAACTAAAATATTAGATGAGAAATTTCGAGAACAATCTGGAAATTTGAAAACTAAATTAATGGAACAATCTGGAAATTTGGAAACTAAATTAATGGAACAATCTGGAAACTTCTTAAATTTCTAGAGCAATCAAAAGGGCTCGAGAATAAACTAGTGGTAAAAATATTGGAAGAGACAAGGAATCTGCAAGAAAATGTAGAAGAGATACTGTTCCAGCAGAATAACAAAATTGAAAATCTCGGCAGGATTGCGAATGTTCGGGGATCCGTCACCAGCCGAAATATTAGAAAATAACGAGGGCCGAAGTGTGGTAGGACCAGCGGAAACTTCGAAATTGAAAATAAAACCACCGACGTTCGATGGGAAGTCTTCTTGGCCTAACTACTTCAAACAATTTGAAGCAGCAGCAAAGGGGAACGGATGGACCGTCAGTGAGAAAGCCACTTCGTTAATTGTGGCATTGAGGGGGGACGCTATCGATGTGCTACAAACGATGTCGCCAGAGGAGCAAGAGGACTACAACAAGCTGGTAAACAGGCTGGAGATGCGTTATGGCCAGGTGCATCTAACCGAGGTGTACCGTGCGCAGCTGAGAAACCGTAACCAAAAATCCGGAGAAGGTCTTCAGGAATTCGAGGCTGACATAGTGCGCCTGGCCCGGTTGGCATATCCTGCAGCTCCTGAAGAATTCCTGCAACGTTTGACGGTGCAGACCTTCGTGCATGGAATCCGTGACCCGGACAACCAGCAGGCATTGATAATGGCCCACCCCAAGACATCCCAGAACGCATTGGCCTACGCCTTGGAATATGAAGTGGCGTAGCAAGTCTCAAGAGGGCATGTCAAGGTACGAGCTGCCATGGACTCCCAAGAAGAGAAACCCACCGGCGTCAAGATGCAATCTGCTGCAGAAGAACGGTCCAAGGATTATACCACCACGGAGGATGTTCGCCGCATTGTAGAACAATTCTTGAGGCGGAAGAATCCGGTGCTGTGTCAGAATTGCCAGGAAGAAGGACATGTTCGCAGGCGGTGTCCCAAGGCCATGCAGGGTCCTCCACGAAGGAAGCCCCAAGGGAAACCAAGTCTCGTCGGTGCAGACGGACAAACGTCGACCCGTATTCAAAGGCCCTCAAAGACAAAAGCCACAAAAGTAATAGCCCTGCGGCGATTAACCAGCAGTGTCTTCGTGGATGCCAACATTGATGACATCCCTCGCACCATGTTACTGGATACGGGTGCGACGAAGACTATCTTAAGACGTTATCACATCATCAAGACGCACCGAGCCGACTAGGTGGAGACTGAGGACAGCAACCGGAACATCAGCCACTGTTCATGGTGAAGTAGAGGTGACCATTACCATTGGATCGACTCCCATCAAACACCGTGCACTGGTAGCAGACATAGAGGATGAGGCGATTCTGGGCATGGACGTCATGTGTGCCCATGGGTTCCAATTGGATCTGAAGCGTGGCGTGATGGCGGTTAATAACGAGGAGTTGATTCCACATCAACGAGAGGACGTGGCCGCTCGAGTTGTTCTCGCGGAAGATGTCGTATTGCCAAGCAGAACCGAGGTCATAGTCGACGCAAGCCTGAACGGCACTTTCCAAGATGGGCAAGTCATTATGGTCGAACCTAATACTGACGATCAGAAGATTGGAAGAGGAGTTCTCGTTGGGCAAACTTTGTCGACAGCAAAGAAAGAAATACCAGTTCTCCTAATGAACGTGAACTGTTTCCCCATCAACATCAGGAAAGGTACCATCTTGGGAAGCTGTGCCATGGTGTCCTCCATTTCCCGCCAGCTAGAAGTAAACATGCAAGAGATGAAGGCCCCTAAGAAGTTGTTGGAAACGATCATGTCGACGGCCCAGGAATTGACTCCAGAGCAAAAGATAAAGGCGAAGAACCTGATCTGTCGCTATCAAGACGTGTTCGAGGTAGAAAATGGACCTAAGGGAAGAACCGACATCGTCAAACACAAGATAGAGACCGGGGAAGAAAGGCCCATCCGTCAAGCTCCAAGGAGGTTACCATTGGCGAAGCGTGAGGAAGCAGAACGCATTATTCGTGAAATGGAAAAAGACAATGTAATTGAGCCATCGAGCAGCCCATGGGCATCACCGGTAGTACCTGTGAAGAAGAAGGATGGATCCACACGGTTCTGCGTAGATTATCGCTTGCTCAACAACGTCACCAAAAAGGATAGCTATCCTCTGCCACGGATTGATGACACCCTGGACACTCTGGCTGGTTCAAAGATCTTCTCGACCTTGGATCTAAAGAGTGGTTATTGGCAAGTGGAACTAGCGCCCGAAGATCGAGAAAAAACGGCGTTTTCCATTGGTATGGGCCTATGGCAATTCACAGTGATACCGTTCGGGTTATGTAATGCCCCAGCGACATTCGAGAGGCTAATGGAGACGGTTCTGAAGGGTCTCTCCTGGACGACGTGCATGGTATACCTGGACGACATAATTGTGGTGGGAAAAACGTTCGACAACCACCTGAAGAACCTGGAAGGAGTGTTCCAGCGACTTCGCGGAGCCGGACTAAAGCTTAGTCTCAAGAAGTGTCACCTGTTCCAGAAGGAAGTGAATTATCTGGGCCATATTGTTAATGGGAATGGAATCGCCGTGGACCCAGTAAAGATTCAGGTCGTGAAGGACTGGCCAACTCCCAAGAATAAACACCAGATAAGGAGTTTCCTAGGCCTTTGCACTTACTATCGTCGCTATGTTCCTGGATTTGCGGATATCGCTAAGCCGTTGACAAAACTCACCGAAGAAGGTCGTCCGTTTGAATGGGACCAACATTGCCAAATTAGTTTTGAACAACTAAAACAGTACTTGATAAGTGCTCCTATTTGAGTTATCCTCTCCCAGAAGGCAAGTTCGTTGTGGACACCGACGCTAGTAACGTTGGTATTGGTGGTGTCCTCTCCCAGATACAAGATGGGCAAGAGAAGGTGATCGGCTATTTCAGTGAAGTCCTGTCAAAGCCGGAGCGAAATTATTGCGTCACTAGAAGGGAATTGCTAGCAGTGGTCAAGACCGTAGAACATTTCTACAAGTACTTGTATGGCAGACGTTTCCTCCTGAGGACGGACCATGCCGCTTTAAAATGGCTCCTACGGTTCAAGAATCCTGAAGGACAAGTCGCACGATGGATCGAACGACTTCAGGAATACGATTTTGAAATTCAGCATCGCCCAGGAACTAGCCATAGAAATGTCGATGCTTTGTCGAGAAAGCCTTGTGCTGAAGACTGTAAGCATTGTAGTCGTCTGGAGGAGAAAGTAGCCACGACTGCGAGGACGGCCGTTGTAGACGACAAATGGCAAGGTGAAGAATTGCGACGAGACCAGGAGAACGATCAGGATTTGAAATTGGTGCTGGAATGGAAAAGTAGGGAAGCAAGGCCTACTTGGAAAGAGATAGCGCCATGTGCACCATCCGTAAAATCGTACTGGGCGCAGTAGGACTCCATAGTGCTGGATCATGGTCTTCTGAAACGAACCATCGAGAACCGGGAAGGCACGGAACAGAAGACACAGTTACTGATCCCCAAGAATAGGGTGCCGGAAGTTCTGAGGGAGCTTCACGATGGAACTTCGGGAGGGCATCTGGAAATCAAGAAGACTATGGAAAAGGTGCGCGAACGGTTCTACTAGGTGAACTGCAAGGAAGACATAAAGGACTGGTGTAGGAAGTGCGTAGTCTGCGCAGCTAGTAACGGCCCCACCGACGAGGCAAGGCTCCCATGAAACAGTATAACGTGGGAAGTCCTTTCGAACGAATTGCCATAGATGTAGCCGGCCCATTTCCACAAACGAATAGTGGAAATAAGTACATCGTCGTGGTGATGGACTACTTTAGCAAGTAGGTTGAAGCATACGCCCTACCAAACCAAGAGGCGATGACTATTGCTGAAGCCCTTGTCCGTGAATGGATCAGTCGATATGGCGCGCCCATGGAGCTCCATTCAGATCAAGGAAGGAACTTCGAATCGGCTTTGTTTAAGAGCATGTGTACTTTGCTCGGCATCGGACGGAATGGTGGAAAGATTCAACAGAACCATCAACCGACATTTGTCCAAAGTCATCTCCGATCATCAGAGAGACTGGGACACGTATATTCCCCTTTTTCTATTGGCATACCGTTTGTCCGTTCAGGAGACAACGGGAGAGACACCAGCGAAAGTGGTATTTGGACGAGACCCAAGACTGCCCTGAGACCTGAAGTTCGGCGTGAAGCCCGGTGAGTTCCCTGCCGATGAGGACTACGTTAGCGGCCTACGCAGGAAAATGGACGACATTCAAAATCAAGTGCGTCACAATATACAGACGGCCAGCGACCGAATGAAGGAACATTATAACATCAATGCTCAGAATGGGGGATACCAACCTGGAGCACTGGTTTGGCTTTACAATCCTCAAAGACGTCAAGGTCTGTCCCCAAAATTGCAGAGATCTTGGCAAGGTCCTTATAGAGTGATGAAACGGATTAACGATGTCATCTACCGCATCAGAAAGATTCCGCATGGCAAACCCAAAGTTATCCACTTCAACCGAATGGCTCCTTACAACGGAGAAGAAAATGAAGGGACCGTGCAAAGGGCGCAAGGTTCCGAAGTGAACCTCGAAACCTTTATGTCTCATCACGCCACAGGAAGTAAGGCGCGATTCGGAGTGACTACAGAGAGACAACAAGACCTTTTTCAAGTGTCACCAGAGTACAGTCTGGCCCACTGTGTGGCAGAAGACCTAAGGATGTCCAAAGGGATAGCCCAAGTCTTTCGGAAGAAATTTGGTCAGGTCGAGGACCTCCTAAGACAGCACCCCATGGTGGGCAAGAGTCTGCAGATAATCGACACGGAGGCGGAACAAAGACGACACGTGTACTACTTAGTCACCAAGAAGACATCAAGCGGTAAGCCTGAGTATCGTAGTATTTGGAAGGCTTTATGGAGCCTGAAGAGACAGCTGGTGGAAGGCAAGGAGATGAAATTAGCCATTCCCAAGATAGGCTGCGGACTAGATGGGCTGGACTGGAGGGTCGTTCGCAGCATGATAGAAGTCATCTTCAACGGAATGGGAATTGAAGTTTTAGTCTGCAGTCACCATCCACAGGCAGCTGTCGGCAGTAAGAAAACCGTGGACTGCTATTTCTTCCAGATCGGAAGTTGTAAAAAGGGTCCAGCATGCCGCTTTCGACATCCTCCTTCAAGGCTATCACGAGGAACGTTCCGAGACGAAACGTTTTTAAGAAGGGGGCAGTGTGACGATTGCGGCGCCAGCCTATCTCGTGCGTCACCGCCGACGCCTCTTATACGAGAAACTTCCGGGCTCCGAGATCACGTCAGCAGACAAGCGAGACTCTCCGTCTAGAATGATCGAGAAAGACAGCCCCGATTTAAAAGCATGCGGCCGGATTCAACGGGGAATTCAGCGTTAGAGTTCGACACAAAAGTCCGCGTAATAAGACTCGCTCGGCTGTTATAAATAAATTAGGTTTAAGGTTGTAATGAAATGTTAGTGTCAATTAGTTTTGCTTTTAAATAAATTAGTTATTAACTGTTTCGTGTTTTGTTTTAAAATAAAAATTAATGAACCTTTAAAATCATTACAATATTAAGACTGATTGCTTTTGAGGTAATGCACTTTATCACGTTGAATCTCATAAGTAAATAAATATATAAAATTATTATTTTTTGCATCTATCTCATTCCCACCTAAATTTATTTTTCTTCTGATGTTCATTTTATTTTTGAATTGGCGGGAAAAAGCGGGAATTTTTGTTGTAAATTTCGGGATTTTAGAGTTTATGATATTGGCAGCACTGAAATTCGGTGTACCCACCGGGTGAATTTTCGCAAATGCCTGTTGTAACGTCGTTCGTCGGCTCGCGGTACGTTCCGGAACTTGACTGAGAAATAACGTACCAAAATCACGTTATCAAAATCACGACCCATCACTAATACTCACTATTTCACTCACATGCTGATATCAATGGAGAATATAGGAAAAGGAAACATAAGGCACGGTGTATCTAGGTTTCTAGGTTCTATAGTCTGTTTTTCCTAAGAAAACAGGAGTGCGTTCAGGAACAGTACCTAGATAAGAAAAGTTAGGCTAGTCTAATTATCACACCGAACATTCAGTGGTACCAACGTAATAAACTCAGGTAGGTAAGTAATAGGAACCTAAAGTTGGTGCAATTTTTAAGCGGGAACGGAGAAATAGGTTAGAAAGTATTTCTACCAATTTCTACATTCACGTTACTGGTCGTAAAACGATGTTAAAGAGTTTACTTGCACCTTGTATTTGAGGCTTTTATCGACTATTTTGTTTATACGTTATTATTGTGCGCTGTGATTTACACAGATAGTTTAGGTTTAATCTTGTTCTAAGTGTTACAGTTTTCGTTCAAATCGTAAAAATTGAAATAATATGGAATCCAACAATAAGTGCGATTATTGCAATAAATAATTTTTTAACGGCAGTTCAAAAAAAAGGCACATCAAAAGCTGTGGCGCAGCGAGGGGGGTTTTTGGGGGTTAACCCCCCCCCCCCAGAAGGGTTATGTAATTCTTTTTGCAATTGAATTGAGGCTTAGTCACCTTCATTTTTTTTACATAATCTGTCCACATACTCTTCATATAAAAATAGAAAACTTCCGCAACTAACTTTTTTGAAAACATGGTACTTTTAATTTAATAATGCTTAGAATTTTGCTGGGTGGCTGTATTATGAATTGACAGTTACGGATGACAGACAATAACACAGGCATACATATGAAAATTTTTTTGAACATTGTTTTCGTTTTGATAGTTATTCTTATTTAATTTACATGCTCTGAATTCAGTAGTATTCACAGATTTTCGCTATCACATCAGGTTTTTCGACAAAATTTAAAAAAAATTTATATGTATTTTCGAGAAAATATCAATAATTTATTTTAAAAACAGTTATTTTGAAAATTACTACCGAAATATCTATTTCAATTAAGCCCTTTGGATATGATAAAACGGCTTTGTGTGATATCTTCCGTTTTCCTGCGCCTTAAGAGTCCTTTTTTTATGGGTTCCGTTTGGAATGACCAGCAGTAGTTGACTATGATATTTACATTCCATCGGTCTTGGTATCGCTTTCCTATCTCTTTCATGTCCTGATGAAAGCGTTCTCCCTGTTCTTCGTTGAAATCACCAACATTTTCAGGGAAGAAATCCAGATGTGAACGGAGTTCACTCAGTTTTTTGAATTTTTTAAAATAACGTTACGATCATGTTTTTATAGTCTGGATGCTTGTGTTTGATATTAGTTACAAAGTTCCACTACTGGGGGTGGACTCTGTAATTAATATCAATCTCTATTTGCCGCTAACTGTATTCTCATGAATGGAGTTAGCAGCAAATAGCGATTGATATTGATACTGATACTGATGTGATACGATAAAAATAATGACGGATTCGTAATCAGCGTCTCCTAATTAATAAAGATCATCGACTATATTCAAAACAATTGAAATCATGTTGGCCTGAGTAATTAATAAAGATCAGTCATTATTTCATTTTGAAAAATATTACCTCATAGTAGCCATAAAGATAAGGCAAAAATGGAAAATGAATTTATCTTTAAAAAAGTTAATTTGTTTGTCATTCGTACAAGACAGTTCATAATTACAGCTACGCAGCAAAAGTTTTAATATTGTTAAATTTACGTCAAATAAAGTGTGCACTTTTCTTTTGGCGGCGACAGTATAAGCTAAAAATGACAAGAATGCACAATAATAAAAAAAACGTATATTTGAATCCTTATAAATTTTCCTTTTCACCCTTTTGGAATACTGTAAATCAAGGGAGCCCATGAAGGGGGCTTGAACCCCGACCCTAGACTTTGAAAAATATAGTTACAGTGGGACCAAATGCTCCCTCCTCCAGCATTATGTTAATAATTAAATTGTTAATTATATTTTATGTAAACTTTCATATTAGTTAAAATTTATTACATCAGTCCAATTATTTAGCCATGGCTTATCAGCCACTCCCCCCTGGAAGTTGCCACATGGGTGCTCATGATGGAAATTCCCAAGAACCCCCCCCCCAGAAGAAATTTCTGGCTGCGCCACTGATCAAAAGGATTCATCAGCAGTCTTTGGAAAACAAAAATAAAAGTCATATACAGGCTGACTCCAAAAAAACGCCTACGCGAATAGCGTTGGTGTTTATTGTCCTATTTGAACGGTCAAAAAATCAAATGAAATGGCAGAAAAAACTCTACAATGTACCATATCTCGGGTCTTTAATTAGTTTAAGAGAGCTGTATGACAGCTGTCAACTTTTGTTTTTTAAATGCAAAGGTATAATTACTGTAATAAATTTCGAAAGAACTTTTTTTTCTGCGTTCAATGATGTGCTGCAATAAACACTTATTTTTCAAAACAATAGAAAAAAATAAAAAGAAATAAATTAATTATTGACATGAAATGACGTAATAAACAGTTGCTGAACAATAAATGATATCTCTTTTACTGTAAATAGAGTAGTGTCTGTAAGTTCTTCCTCATAGGCAAACAAATGACGATAACTGTCAACTTTCTTTTTTATCGTTAGCAAAAATTTAAAAAAAATGTTGACAGTTATCGAGATTTTTTAAATTTGTTATCAACCCTTGCTATGAAATCTGGACGGCATATCTTAGCTTAATTCAAAAATAAGTCATTGCACTCTTGAGGTTATTGCCTTCCAAATTTCATGGCAGGAGTTGATAAAAAATTAAAAATCACTGCGTATATATTTTGCATGTTAATGTAGGTGTAGTTGTAATAGTGTACTTAGTCTAGTGGTGTTGGGTTTATATTGCTTTTTAGGTGAAGGTCATTCTATTCTAAAGAAGGAAGATTTTGCAGTGGGATTTATGAATGCAACAATGGAGAGTAAATTGAAGGATTATGGAAATAAGATAGTTTGCATGGATGGTGCACACTGCACAAATAAAAGGGGCTTAGATTTAACTATAATGCTTGTGAAGGATGATAGAAATGCTGGGTTCCCAGTGGCTTTCTTTTTAAGAAATAGATTAGATCAGATACCTCAAGAAATTTTTTTAGATGCTTTGAAGAACAAGATTAATTGTGACATCAATCCATTATATTTTATGTCAGATGATGATTCTAAATATTACAATTCTTGGATTAAGATTATGAATAATAAACCACGACGACTTTTGTGTACTTGGCATATAATAAAAAACTGGAATTTTCAAGGAAAGAGTAAAATAGAAAATAAAGAAGTGAAAAAACTAATGAAAACAGATCTGAAGAGGATTTTAAATGAGACTAGAGTGGAAAGATTTTTACATTTAAAGGATGAATAGGTATTTTAAAAAATTGGAATCTACTGGTGAAGATAAATTTTTGAACTATTTGAAAAAGTTTGTATGGTGTAAAAGTATGTAGGTGTTTTGTATTAATTCTTTTTTTTTGCAGTCATTACTTTCAGAGTGAAGAAAGAATCCACACGTGGGCACACTGCTTTAGGACATATGCGGGAATAAATACTAATATGGCATTGGACCCAGGTAACACAGTTGACCTTAAAGACGTCATTATGGCGACATTTTAAGGTCATTATTGGTCGCAGACGTCATGTGACTAATAAATGACGTCATAGTAACGTCATATTTTGTGACGACATTTTGACGTCGTTGAAAATGACGTCAATATGACGCATAGTAATGTGACCGAGTTTTGACGTCATTTGAAAAGACGTCATAATGTCGCCAACGGGTCTTGTTATATATGACGTTTTTAGTTTAGGACTGTTTATTTTAACACCTCATCCTGAATGCTTAAATACGTTCACTTTTTTGGTGATATGACAGTTCTAATCTAAATGCTAAAAAAAACAAATTCTAGGCAGAAACTGAAATATTATTGTATTTGGAACAATTATGTAGTTCTGTTATTCTTATGATCTATCATCGCGCCGTTATTGGAATTTTAACCTATCGTATAATCTCTTCAACTTCAATCACCGCAAATCTATTTTTATTTAGAATATTAAAATTTTTACTTTTGAGTGTTCCCGCCATTATCTTAATTGAAAAATGGCAGCCAGGGTTATATTAGGTGCGTTTTATTGCAACGTTCGCGTCAGCCGGTAGAAGTAAAACGTCGTTTTATTGTGCTGCTGGTGTCCACTGGTGGCAACTTTCTCTACCGTCGTTCAAGACGGTAGAACACGGTAGAGAGGGTGGGGATATGTCATTTCAATTTGAATCCATCAATTCGTCTTCAATGACTCTTTGCTGTTGTAAAAATCGAGCTATTATCGGAAACGGTATTTCACCGTTTTCCATTATTCCGTTAAATCAAGACGAAATAGTACCACTTTGACAGCTGAAGGTTAAAGCGTAACTATTACCGTTTTATTGTAACGCATCTACTGGCGTATACTTTTGCCACCGGTAGTGCACAATAAAACGCAGCTATTAGCTACCGTGTTCTACCGTCTTGAACGACGGTAGAGAAAGTTGCCACCAGTGGACACCAGCAGCACAATAAAACGACGTTTTACTTCTACCGGCTGACGCGAACGTTGCAATAAAACGCACCTATTCATTTGCTCCGTATTGTGATTTTTGCTGCGTTTTATTGTGCACTACCGGTGGCAAAAGTATACGCCAGTAGATGCGTTACAATAAAACGGTAATAGTCACGCTTTAACCTTCAGCTGTCAAAGTGGTACTATTTCGTCTTGATTTAACGGAATAATGGAAAACGGTGAAATACCGTTTCCGATAATAGCTCGATTTTTACAACAGCAAAGAGTCATTGAAGACGAATTGATGGATTCAAATTGAAATGACATATCCCCACCCTCTCTACCGTGTTCTACCGTCTTGAACGACGGTAGAGAAAGTTGCCACCAGTGGACACCAGCAGCACAATAAAACGACGTTTTACTTCTACTGGCTGACGCGAACGTTGCAATAAAACGCACCTATAAATAAGCATCAGTCGATTGCTCTATCTCTCTCGGTGGTCCAAAACTTCCAGTACTATCCATCTTTTTCTATCGGTTTTTGTGTGGTGCTCGTGCCTCGTGCAACGCAGTAGGATCGGTTAGCAGATTAGCATTGTACCGCCATAATTGACTTTCCTGAACCTGTCAGCGGGCGGTTATATAACCGTCATCAGCGGATTTGAATTTTGCGTAGCAAAACGGTTAGGCGCACGCCACACTTACACTGTAGGAACAGACATGCATGCCGCCGCGATTTCGGATTTTCACCTTTATTTGATGAAATAATCCCTCACGCAGCATAAACTCAACACAAGAACTTAAGAGAATATTATATAATACCACAGCTATAACGAAAACGAAAGAAATATCGAGTTTTATGCATCAAGATCTTCGCACCGGGAACGTCTTCCTGCGCGGCCGGCCGGGCCAGAACGAAATGTTCATCAAAAATAGTACTTTTTTATTACGAAACGCAAACTTTTCTAATTACACGAGCACTTACATCTGTACATGTGGATTGATTATCTGACGTCAAAAAAGTTGTTGCCCCCTACACTTTTAAATTATTTCGCATTATCGAAAACTTCCGTAAGCGCACGTATTAATAAATAAATCTCATAACTTTTCTAATAAGTAACGCAGAAATCTGTTATTTAACAGGTAGATGGAGGAAACCTTTCGCTATAGGAATATGGAACCAGAAAAGTTGTTGCCACCTACGATTTTGAATTATTCCACGAAATCTGGAACGATCCAAGGACAGTTTCATTATGTGTGCGTCACACGTAAGGCGGATTGTCTAACTATCGATGCTCGTATCATTAGGAATCGAAATTTATAAAACTTGACGAACGAAACCGCGACAATCTGTTTATGGCGCGAAATGTCTTTTTTACTGATTACAATCGCGGCGGTTAGAGGCAAAGAGGTGTAGTGGCTTTTTCACACAAATTGAGTTATGTGTATAAACACAAATTTATCGAATTCTTAGAAACAATCATGAAAAGATATTATAAAGTCAAGTTTTTCTATCTTATTAATTTTCATTTGACCGTGATTTTTGTTTATATAACTTTAACTTTGAACCTCTCTTTCTTAAAATCACGAAAGTTGCACTAACACCCCTTTTCTTTTGACCGCCTCAATTTTTTATTTTGAGTGTGTTCACATAAATTAATAGATAGGAATAATTTATAAACTAGAGCTTGTTTTTACGCAATGGGTATACTGTTGGAGGCAGACGACTACGCCAATGAACTAGGTGACGCCACTGATCATGAACTGTAGCGTTACCGAGCATGCGCTTGAAGTTACTTTAGGGGAGTTACTGTTTGTTCGTTGAAATAAAATGGTGTAATAAATATTCTTAAGTGAACGTGTTGTTATTTCGACTTGGAAATCCTGACAAATTTCAGAAGTGCGATCGTTAACCGATATAGCAAAGAAAAACGCAGTGGAAGTTGCCTGAGTGAAAAGTAGACTTTGTTTTTCTCGAAAAATTATGCGTGTTGCTGGACCCGATTGTTTTAGCCTGTGTATGTGAAAGTAATAAATTTATCGGACAACCGTGTATTAAAGAAAAGATGAGCAAGCGACGTGACAAACAGGAACTTCGTGAAAACGTGAAGGAAAATAACGTTAGTGAACCGACTTTGGATGAGGCAAGTTGTGGATCCGATTTGAATGTTATAACTGCGCAATTGGATGCTCTAACGAAGATGCTACAAGAAAAGGATAGTCAGATACAAAGGTTAGAACAAAATACTTCTGAAGGTAAGATGACCAAAAATTCACATATTCCGTATTCAGAAATCGGTGCACAAATTCCAAAATTTTCTGGCAACAGCGATTCATTCGAGGTTGACGAGTGGATAAAGCGCGTAGATGATTTGATTTTAATGTACGACATACCGGATCGGATTATGAAAATACTAGCGACAAACAAACTTGACGGAAATGCAAGAAAATTTTATGATTCGTCGGATATGATCAGTAAAACGTGGGATGAAATAAAAATCGAATTACTAACTATGTTTGAAGTAAAAGAAGATATTGCAGTCTTAGTTGATCGTGTCCGTGCACGTAAATGGAAACGCGCAGAACGATTTGAAGATTACTTTTATGACAAATGTCGCTTAGCAAAGAGGGCAAAAATGTCAGAAGGCGAAACGATTTCACACCTCATTCGTGGTATTGACAATTTTACCTTGCGAACGCGACTTGTAATGGCACAACATAAAACTCTGAAGGATTTGCTGACAACAATGAAATTGTTGCAACCGGAATTGAAAGGCGCGAACCAACAGTATCAAACAAAAATACCGGGTACAACAGCTCTAGAAAAACTTGAAGTTGGTAACTACGAGACGGTTGGTCAAAATTCTCGATCGCGTGAAACATCAAATACAGTGCGTAACAATACAGGGTCAACGGACATTATTTGTTTTAATTGTCGGAAACCTGGGCACATTTCTCGGAAATGTCCGGACCGCGAATTGCAAAGACAAAAAGACAATACTAAACATCATGCAGTGAATAATATTCAAGTTAACTTAACGAAGTACCATAAAAGTTTGAATGTGAATGATGAATCGGTTATCGCGCTAATCGATACGGGATCTAACATGAGCATAATAAAATTTGAATGTGCTAACAGACTGAACTTGAACTTTTATCCTCTTAACAGTGTATTAGTAGGGCTAAATGGTATGAAGGTACATTCTGGGCTAATGTCATCGTTTAAAATCAAACTAGACTCTAATACTTATGATCTAAATGCTATTATTGTGCCGGATAACGCGATAGAAACGGATGTTATAATCGGTCGCGATTTTCTTGACACTGTGTCGTGGACTGTAAATGAAACGTGTATCAAGTTCGAACCGATAGTACAAAGTGCTGCGGACAACGACTGTTTCGAGTTGATGCAAATACAAATAGATTGTGAAAACGACGATTTGGTGATAAACGAAAAACTTCCTGATCACCTGAAGAAAGAAATTGAAGAAATTGTTGGAAAACATAGGATCCCAAAATCTTTGAATGACGGACCAGATCAACGTTCCAAGATCAAAATGCGTATTGAACTGAAGACAGAAGAACCCATTACGGCAAAACCCAGACGTTTAGCATTTCATGAAGCACAAATCGTTGACAGAATTGTCGAAAAGTTACTTCAAGAAGGAACTATACGACGAAGTGAATCCGAATATGCCAGTCCAATCGTGCTAGTTCGAAAGAAAAATGAAGAATATCGAATGTGTGTGGACTATCGAAACATCAATAAGCATACGGTAAAGAACCAATTCCCATTGCCTGTCATACAAGACTTGATTGACAACTTAAGTGGATCGAATTATTTCACGCTGTTGGATTTGAAGAATGGATATCACCATGTTGAAGTGGAAGAGAATTCAGTAAAGTATACCGCATTCGTAACACCTACGGGACAATATGAATACCTAAAGATGCCTTTTGGTCTAACATGCGCTCCTGCGATTTTTGCGAGATTCGTGAGCGAAATATTTAACGATTTGGTAAAAGAAGGTAACTTAGAGATCTATATGGATGACTTACTGATTCACACAACGACCATGGAACAGCACACACGAGTACTGAAGAAAGTAATAGATCGAATCCGTGCTTACGAGCTTAAACTTAGACTAGATAAATGTAAATTTGCTATGACCAACTTAGAATATTTGGGTTATTACATTTCTAAAGAAGAAGTAAGACCTGGAAGAGGGAAAACCAAAGCAATCGATGATTTTCCGATGCCAAGAAATATAAAAGAAGTCCAGAGATTCTTAGGATTAACTGGATATTTTCGGAAATTTATTCAAGGTTACTCCATGATTGCCAAACCACTTTCCGATTTGTTGCGAGGAGAAAGAAAATTCAGATTTGAAGATGACCAGATAAAAGCTTTTGAAAAACTGAAATATGTTTTAGTGAATAAACCAGTACTGAAAATATTTGATCGGAAGGAGAACATTGAGTTGCATACAGACGCATGTTCTAGTGGACTTGGTGCTTGTCTTCTACAGTGGCATAATGGTGAATTACATCCTGTAAGCTATGCAAGCTGGAAAACAAATGAGACCGAAGAGAGGTACCATAGTTTTGAATTAGAGGCTTTAGCAGTGGTAAAAGCGTTGGAGAAATACAGAACATATCTACTAGGGAAGAAATTCAAGATAGTTACGGACTGTAACGCTCTGAAGCAAACTTTACAGAAGAAAGAAGTAAATCGAAGAATTTTAGGATGGAGTTTGAAAATGCAAGAGTTTGACTATGAAATTGAGCACCGAAAAGCTGATAGAATGACTCACGTTGATTGCCTTAGCAGAGTTTACAGTGCTAATGTGATCACAGTAATGGAAGAAGTAATAGCAAACCTAGTTAATATACAGAACAATGACAAAGAGTTAATGGAATTGAAAACCAGACTTACTAACGGTGACGAAAATTTGAAGAAACAAGGATATTCTTTGGTAAACAACAAAGTCATGAGAAAAGTTCACGAAAAATTACTTTACCTTGTACCTAGATCAATGAGGAAATCACTCGTTATAAACACCCACAATCGACTAGCTCACCTAGGAGCAGAAAAAACAATAAATGAATTGAGAGCAAATTTTTATTTCAAAAATATGCGGAAATATGTTAAAAAGTGCTTAGAGAACTGTGTGGTATGTTTGGAACATAATTACAAGCGAAGTAATAGAGAAGGTTATTTATTCAGTATTGACAAAGGTACTCAACCTTGGCAAACTATTCATGTGGATCATTTAGGACCGTTACAAAAAACGAAACAAGGAAATCAGTATATATTGGCTATTATCGACGCATTTTCGAAATTCATTTTCCTGGAACCTACCAAAACCACCAAAAGTGAAGAAACAATTAAAGTACTGCAGCGCAATTTTAAGATTTTGGATATCCAAAGAAAATCATTTGTGACAGAGGTACGAGTTTTACAAGTGATACATTCAGAAATTATTGTGAAGAGTTCAATATCCAAGTTGTACATGTTGCCGTTAGAACACCGAGGGGGAACGGACAAGTAGAAAGGTATAACCAAACATTTATGCCTGCTCTATTGAAAATGGTGGACGACCAGCCAGATAATTGGGACGGCATCGCGCTAAACAATGTCCAACAAGCATTAAATAGTTCCGTTCAGAAAACTACCCGAAATATTCCAAGTGAAGTTATGTTTGGCTATAAACTGAGATTAGCACGCGGGAATATTTTGAATGATGCACTAGAAGAAAGTATACAATACAACAATTACAGTCATGCAAGAGAGAAAAGACGTGAGGAAACAGTACGAGAGACAAAGAAAAACCAAGAGAAAAGTAAACAATACTATGACAGAAAGAGGAAAGAACATCAGCATTATAGAGAGGGAGAGTTTGTAATGATAGAGAGAGTAGTACCCCCTACTGACAGACCTCCAAAAATGGGTAGCAAGTATATTGGACCATATCGTGTACACAAGGTACTTGACAAAGACAGATACGTTATTAAAGATATACCTGGATGTCAAGTGACGCAAAAACCATACGAAGGCATATTACCACCTGAGAGACTAAAACGATGGGTGCAGTATGTAGAGAGCGACAGTGAAGATAACATTGAGAACGAAGAAGGGGAGCAGGACGTCGAGGACGACGAACCGTCAGGAGAGGCCGAGCTGTTGGAGGCAGACGACTACGCCAATGAACTAGGTGACGCCACTGATCATGAACTGTAGCGTTACCGAGCATGCGCTTGAAGTTACTTTAGGGGAGTTACTGTTTGTTCGTTGAAATAAAATGGTGTAATAAATATTCTTAAGTGAACGTGTTGTTATTTCGACTTGGAAATCCTGACAATACTTATTGAGCGCTTGTGTGTCTCGAATGCAAATCTTTGGTAGAAGATTTTTTTGGTTCTAAAAAGAACCTTTTTGCAGCAATATACGAAGATCGTACCAATCTTATATCTTCTGTTCAACATTGCCTGTGGAAGAAGGCGTACAAATCCCGGACACATCTCCTGTTCAAATGAATCCTGTCTCTGAAAAAATAATGATTTGTTAATGACAAATTTTGTTACACATCATTGACAGACTTACTTTTCAAAAATATGATAGGACTCACTTGTGCATTCATCGTGAGAGTTCGCATTTTATAATTTTTTATGTTTCCAAGAATATCGCAGTTGGTATCACCTACGTGCTGGAGTAAAAAGAGTTCTTTTTAGGACCAACAATCTTCTCCGAAAAATTTGCATTCGAGACACACAAACGATCAATAATTATGCCTGTTGCTAACAAAAAGCAATCTCTAGTTTATAAATTATTCTAATCTATGTATTTAATCATACGCGAACAAATGAAGAAAATAAACTGTTATGAGTAAGAAAGAAATTTCGCGCCACAAACAGATTGCCGCGGTTTCGTTCGTCAAGTTTTATAAATTTCGATTCGTAAATGATACGAGCATCGATAGTTAGACAATCCGCCTTACATGTGACGCACACGTAATGAACTGTCCTTGGATCGTTCCAGATTTCGTAGAATACTTCAAATTCGTAGGGGGCAACAACTTTTCTGGTTCCATATTCCTATAGCGAAAGGTTTCCTCTATCTACCTGTTAAATAACAGATTTCTGCGTTGCTTATTAAAAAAAGTTATGGGGTTTATCATATTAACACGTGCGCTTACGGGAGTTTTCGATAATGCGAAATAATTTAAAAGTGTAGGGGGCAACAACTTTTTTGACGTCAGATAATCAATCCACATGTACAGATGTAAGTGCTCGTGCAATTAGAAAAGTTTGCGTTTCGTAATAAAAAAGTACTATTTTTCATGAACATTTCGTTCTGGCCCGGCCGGCCGCGCAGGAAGACGTTCCCGGTGCGAAGATCTTGATGCATAAAACTCGATATTTCTTTCGTTTTCGTTATAGCTGTGGTATTATATAAGATTCTCTTAAGTTCTTGTGTTGAGTTTATGCTGCGTGAGGGATTATTTCATCAAATAAAGGTGAAAATCCGAAATCGCGGCGGCATGCATGTCCGTTCCTACAGTGTAAGTGTGGCGTGCGCGGTGCGCCTAACCGTCTTGCTAGGCAAAGTTCAAATCCGCTGATGACGGTTATATAACCGCCCGCTGACAGGTTCAGGAAAGTTCTACCACAGAATAACAGAAGGGACAATAGCTTGTCTTAGTTTTAGTGCGCAAACTCGGATCGGCCATGTTCTAAAGCTGTTGTTTATGTTTTGATTTGAGGTTATGAGCGTTGGTTAAGGGTTTCTAAGATTATTGCTGTTTGTTATTAAATTGTCTCTTTCGTAAACATCGTAAAAACAAGAAAGAAAAGAACATCGGCTTCACGTTATTGTGCTGAACCAAGGTTACAGCTTTTTTCCCTTTCCAAAAGATAAAGATCGGTAAGTATTAACTGCTGTATATTTAAACTAATTTAATATAATAATGTATTATTGTACATACAGAGCCTTGAAATGGATTTATAGTTGTAAACGAGAAGATCTTTTAAACAGAGATTTGTCAAAACTTACAAATACAACTTATGTATGTGGAAAACACTTTGAAAAACATAAATGTTTATTAATATTTGGCAAAATCGTATTCACTCACATGTTGTTCCAACAGTATTTGAAGAAACTGCATCGAAATCAGAACATTCACTTGAAATGGAAGGTAAGAGCAACACATGGAATTAAATGAAGCACAACAAACGAAAGAATACATGAACGCCATCAGTTTGTTGTCAGGGTTTCGACGCACGTTGTTTATTTTATATTTATTTAGAGTTATGTTCAGGTAACTGCAGTGCTACAGTGCTTTAGTAAAGCGTAAACCTGAACGAGGTACATGTGATGTCATTGCCTGCAGCGCTTTCTTCAAGCGGCTGCGATAATCAAGCATGGTCTGTATACGCTACATTACAGCGTAATGAATTCATAACCTCTATGACAGAAAGCCAGTACATGTAATTTAGAGCGCTACAAGCTAGAACTTTATGCTGTGCTGTAACGCTGCAAACATCTTTTCTGCCTGAACGTGACCATTTAGAAAATAAACAACGTAAATTGAAACCCTGACAACAAACTGATTATGTGAATCAGTTTGTATCTTTGATTTTTTCCGTCTTAAACGTTCCACATTAAAACTTTCAAGCCAAGTAATAAATCGTAAGTTTCACTTCACAAACATTCGTATAAAGACATTCCTCTTTCAATCTGAGCAGGTGATTCTGTAGGAAACTACCTTTCAATAATTTTTGATTTTAGTTTCACAAAGCATTGGAGAGAAGAGTTACTCAAGTGATAAAGAAAATGTGCAAACGTCAGCAAGAGAAAAGTTCCTCAAGTGATAAAGAAAATATACAAACATCAGCAAGTAAGTTTTGTTTTTGTAATGTTATTGTTTATTTATATGTAGTAAATAAAATTTGTTTCTTAGATCTGCGTTTTCTTTCTAAATATTTTCATTTATTTCTTATTTTTTCATACAACTTAGTGTGTAGATAAATTATCACCAAAAATAACTTAACGTACTTTCGGATATTGTTTTACATACCCTACCATTTTCCTTCTGTGAATCTCAAGTAAGAAAGATAAACAAAAAAAAGATTTTTTTTTTATTACAATGCAAAAGTTAACAATTTTTTTACAATTTAGAAATTTTGATTAGTCAGAAAGTATTAGTTACATTATTTGTGTATTGATTGAACATTCAAAATTTACCGCTGAACAGCTTTACAAAATGGCGCAAGGTCATCAAAACTGGGTACAAGAAGATCAAAGGTGCCGACGGCTTTTGTCCTTTCTGTTATTCTGTGCACAGTATAAATATCTTACAGTAGGGACAAACCGTGTCGGCACCTTTGATGTTCAATACCCCGATTTTTCACCTCAACATGGCCGATATTGGCGGTCCTTCATTCTACTGCAGTTAGATGTCACTAGTGCTGTTCATATGTTTATGCAGATTTAAAACCGAAAACAGTAAAAACATAAATTAAATGTAGCTTCGCCCACAAGGGATGAACGTGTAAAGTCAAATACTTCAGTCTTCCTCTCTTTCCGAATATAATAATCAATATCATGTACAACATTTAACACAAAATTACACCTATTATGTACAATCGACGAAACTAATAACGAAAATTAACCTTATGCCTATGAAAACTTCAAATTATAACCACATATAACCGTGCTATAACCACACTTTTGTACACAATGATGAAATGACGTGTTGCGCCACACTCGGTCGTTTGTGGAAGGACCGCCAGTTTCGAAACATGCGCATTAAAAAACTGTTCATGCAAATACCGGATTTGTCCCTACTGTAAGATATTTATACTGTGTTCTGTGGTTCTACTTATCACATCGTTGATGGAAGCAGAAATGGAAGATTCAATTAATTTGGAAGTTACAGTAATAAAGAACTCGCTCAAATATTTGAGTAACATTGATTACTTTTTGAATAGCTATAAAGATGGGAATGTGGTACGAAGTTATTATCTGTAAGTAAGACACTTAAAAGATATATGATTTCAGTTAATTTTGAGGTTACGGTTACAGGCAGAAATTTAAAAAGCAAGAAGCACAGCAGAGATCAAATCTTCCAGCAAAATTAATTAAGTCAACTGCAAAGTGCCCCAAATGTTATGTGACTCGAACACTCGACTGTACATTGTATCGAATTCGTAAACGACCACGACAATGCAGATTTAACCGTAGGCTAGTAAGAAAGGTGCTTCATTTAAAAAGGCTCACAGCATTTCAAGGAGCATATATACATAAGACGAGAAACTATCAACACAACAAGTTGGTAAGTATTTTAGAATTCTTCTTTGTGACATCTTTTTGTTGCACAAAACCAGTAACGGACTGGCCGAGGTATCAGCCTGCTTGAAGTAGGCCCCATAAGTTCCCTTAACCTTCTAGTGCTCGCACCCCTGTCTCACAGACCGTTCCATTACAAATTTATAAATATTTTTCGAATGTCATTTCCCAACGAGCACCTTCTCTAAGTATCTTTCCATATTCATCCAAGGAACAGTCCCTTCAACGATTGGTTCAATTGGTGCTGTAATTTGAAACATTGTAGGTAAACACGGTCTGTGGTGCGAGCACTCTCGTTATTTTTGCAATCGCTTTCAATCGGGAACTTTTGTAAAAAACAATTAGTAAAATGCGTTTTTGACATTGCAATTGTGCTAAATTACCTCATTTAGGTAATGGGCGAAGTCAACGCGAAATTACAGGACTGCAGAAATTATATGATGGAGAGTAGGAATGAGTTATATGATGACGAAGACGAACATTGGAAAACTTGTAAAATTAGCTTTACAAATCTTATCAAAAACTGTAAATAATATCATTTCTTATGTTTATTATGTTTTTTCGCAAAATCCTGAAACAGGTAAATTTTTAATTTTAAAAAGACACCTTTTAGTGCAAGAATCTTTTCTCGATCGGCATTTGTTTTTCTGCTATGACATCATTAATTTTTTTAAATGGCAACCCTAATTTTTTTATACAGATTTTGATAGACCTTCTTATCAACAAAACAGTAATGTAAAAAAGTTAGTACTTTCCACAACAAATTTTTCGAAAAAAATCGATTTTCATTGCAGCAAAACATAAATTTTTGAAAAAAATTCCAGACTATATGGTCTGGACTATGTCTACTTTTTTTCGAAAAAGTTGTTGCGTAAGGTAATATTTTTTATGTCACCATTTTGCTGACAAGAAGGACTATCAAAATCTGCATTAAGAGGACTATGGAGGTCCGCCATATTGGCAAAAATCTATTTTTCAAATGCTGCTTTTAAAACGCGTTCGATTTAAAAATTCTAAAAGTAGATCAGTCTGTAATAATACTATAAATGTGGGAAAGTCACTAATTATGGAAAATGATTTATATTAACAAAGAAAAATTATAAAATTTTAAAACTCATTACGGAAAATGACTTTCCCACATTCTAGGTAAAAATCTGATCGTATTTGCTTAATAAAAAAATACGAAATTATCATTCCTAAAAGTGCAAAATGAAAAATACATAATATAAAAATTTGCTATGTAATGTGCTGCCATCTTAAGGTTGAAGGAAGACTAACTCATATCAAATAAATTTGCCAACGTTGTTATCGTAAAACTGGGTGCGTTCCGACTTGTCGCGACGCTTTTAAACTTGTTACCTTTATTGTTCCAAAATTCTGAGAGTGTTATCATTTAATTTAACTATACATATTTGAATTTATGAGCAAACGCCGCACAATGTGACGAGGTAATGTAAAATCTTGGACATTTCGGGAAAAATAAAAAATACATACAAACAGAATTAATACCATAGTAATGTAGTTAAATGTTTAGAGAAATAAAAACAATATTTAGTTTGTTTTTATATAGGTCTTATTAGCGTAATCAAGGGATTAATTCAGAGGAAGTTTAAAACAGTGTACTACATGGTCAACTAATGTTCAGAATTTTTCACTAATACAAATTATCGCGGTAAGTTAATTATTTGAATTTGGTTTTATTTTGATCAAAATAAAATGGGCTTCACCATGAAACCATAAGTGTTAAATATTTAAATTATAAGTTATTATTTTATTATTATTATTAAATTTTGTTAGGCTTGTACATTTATGGTCTAGAAAAAATTAGAACCAAGTTATTTAGTACACTAAATATTTTTCTATTTATTTGCATTAAAATTTTTTGCCAATATTTGCCTAAACGAAAAACAGCTAAATTTAGAAATTTTTGCGTTTTTACGCATGTGGTCGTGATTGACGAATACGAGCGTAGATATTATTTCATAGTCACAATTTATGATAATATAATATGGATATGTATAATTATGATAATATAAAAATGTTAAAATAACGCTTACAATCACTTATATCTTTATGGATGTAATTGAACTCTACTTTTGTAACATTTTGTTTTCTGTAATTTCTGTTGTTGCTTTAAAATCATAATTCGTTCTTTCATGTTTATATTATTTTCATAATTAAAGCTGGTTCTTGTCCGATGAAAATTGTATCACAAACTCTTTTAAACGGACACTAAATTTGTGTCCGTTTGTACAAAGATTTAAAGGTTAATGTTTTTTAGTAAAGAAGACTGTTAAAAGTTGATAAAAACATAAATTAAACATGGACATTTTTTTCAAAGTAAAGTTGTATTCAGACGAACCGTGTATGTTTATCTACACTGAGAAAACAAAATGCATTGATATAACAGTTTTCTTTTTGTTGTGAATAAAAATGTTGATTACACTAAAATTTTTGTTAAATAGGTATACATACACATGTTACTGTAACAAAAATATCATTTTAATTTTGTGTGGTTACTTTAAATAAAATTTATTATTACAGAAATTTACAACTAAATATTTGGTTTATTGTAAACAAAGTATTTGTGTAACATAACAGTAAGCTATTTGATTTATTTGTTTTGACATGGTAATCTGATTAGTACAAAATAAAATTAATGACATTTATATAAATGTTAAATTAAAAAAAAAAATTGTTCGAACGTATTGAAACGAAATCTTTTGTTGGACAAACAGTTTTTTGGTTGGATTAACACATCTTGTTTTCTCAGTGTACGACCACTACTGTAAATGACGAATTACGTCAGAGCACTGCGCGATGCGGGTCGAGACCGCGGCGGCCCGCACACCGCAAGACCGCGGTGCGCGGTTTGCGGGCTTGCGGTTAAAGCGGGTTTTTGCGGGCTGCCGCTAAGCCCGCAATATATAAAAAAAAATATGTACAAATTTAATTTACAGGTCGATTCGCTAAGTTCATAACGACGTAACGATTATCGTAAACCAACAAGTTGTTATTTTATACCTTTTACTAAATAATTCCATACAAAACCTTACTTATCCAGGCGAAACCAGTAATAAACTTTTTTTGGAGCTCAACGAATTAATGCTAAAATCGGTCAGGAGGATACGTATCCGAAGGAGATTCCCGGTGTTTGAGAGAGTTTAAAAAAAATTCCTGCAGCCCGTTTTCGAAAAGTTCAAAAATCGGTTTCGAGACCCCGTCCAAATCGGGTCGATGATCATATTCAAGGTAGAGCTCATTTCGATGAAAAGTACGGACCACCGAGTACGCTCCGAATTCAATCCGATTCGAGATCGGCATTTTGCGAGTACAGATCACAGTTTAATTAAAGGATGGTTAAAAGAAAGATTTTAGCACTTTTTAGCGTAAAGATACAGAATACGGCCTTAGTGTTTTATTTTAAGAAATATATTACATATTATAGTACGATAAGTAGATCCTTTTGCGTGTTGAGAAACTGCGGGTACGAGCCGAAAGCCCGTATCCGCGGGTTTGCGGTGCAAGCCCGCACCGCAAAAAAGCGGTGCGGGCTTGCGGGCTCAAACCCGCACAGGGCAGTTTTGGGCGGATTGCGGTGTAAGCCCGCACCGCAAAAAAAGCGGTGCGGGCTTGCGGTCTTAAACCCGCGTTGCGCAGTGCTCTGAATTACGTACAACACATAAATTAAGTAAGCGGGTGTTTACAAACGTCGTGCGTAAAGTAACAGAAACGCATCTACTTTACGCATGTTTATAGTTAGATCTACGTAGCCGCACATTAGATTGACAGTCGTCGAAATTGCAAGTGTCATTGCTGATTATTTTGAACTTGAATAATAAGGTAATTTTTGTGGTCGTAGATAAAGTATAGTACAAAACTCGAGTTGTAAAGCAATTACGCACTTGTGGAATTACTTGCATTCACCGCTGCGCGGCTCATGCGCGATTTTTCCACCGTGCGTAATATGCTATTTACAACTCTCGTTATGTAATACAGGCTGTTACAAATTCGAGGCTCACCATTGGGATCTCGGAAACGGTAAGAGATACGAAGTCGGTTAAATTGGGGCAAAGTTGCGTATTTTTATGCTTAATAATAATCCGTTCTGAAAAATCTTCTACGATTTGTAGTTTTTGAAATATTCCCAAAAAACAAGAAAACGTAATTTTCTTTTTTATTTTTTTCTGAAGTTATTATTGCAGGGATCATAACAAAATTAATACATTATACAGGCACTTTTTTCAGCTCTTTACGATGATATCATTAGATTTTACTTAAAACGTTTCGTTTCGTTCTGACCATCATCAACTTCATTTTTTCTTATGGGCGCTACATTGGGTTTTAATACCATTGAATAGATTTATTTTTTCTGATGCTTTTTCATATATCACACATCCCTATTTAATAATTTGAAACAGCTGGAAATGCAAGAAATTGTTGAAAATAACACTGCAAAGAAAAATATGGTATGTAGTGAAAACAAAAACCAGAAAAGTTTGATATACCTTCGGAATTTTATTTTATATATCACAAAAGCTGATTTTAGTAAAATTTTTAGATCTAAAAATGAATGTTACGTATCCAAGAAAATTAAAAAAATGTTTGTGGTCTTAACAACAACAATTCAGTAATAGCGAGCGAAATTTCCTTCCAACAGTATCCAGAAAGATAACTACAAAAGAGTCGATTAGTTGATTAGATTTGTAATTAAATTATACATTATTATTATTAAAAAGCTAGAAAATATCAAATTAAATTATGCGCATGTCTTTAGAAAACTCGTATCTTAAAAGATGTTACTGCTCGAGGAAATATTCTTTCCTGTAGTCTCATAATTTTAAACATTTTATAAATAACTATGAATTACCTCTTCTAATAATTTTTCATTCTCATCATCATTAAGGCGATCTTGATAATTCCTTCGAGTTTTATGAAAATATCCATAAAGTAAAATGTTTCCATCTAACTTAATAATATTGTTCTATGTGGATGTCATCTTTTTGGGTATTATGGGAAGTAAATTAGCCAACTACAAAACAATAGTTAATTAGATTTGTAATTAAATTATACAATTATACAATTACAAATTTGTAATTAAATTATACAATAGAAAAAACTCGTATCTTAAAAGATGTTACTGCTCGAGGAAATATTCTTTCCTGTAGTCTCATAATTTTAAACATTTTATAAATAACTATGAATTACCTCTTCTAATAATTCTTCATTCTCATCATCATTAAGGCGATCTTGATAATTCCTTCGAGTTTTATGAAAATATCCATAAAGTGCAATGTTCCATCTAACTTAATAATATTGTTCTGTGTGGATGGCATCTTTTTGGGTATTATGGGAAGTAAATTTATCTTGCTATTACTAAATTGTTGTTAGCACAATACATTTTAAATTTCCAAGAATGAGAGATTTTAAAGACACAATTTCTTGTAATACTTTCTTGCTTTAATCATAAAAATGTATAATTTAATCACGAAATAATTTAAATACTGCGTCATCGTCATTGTTGGAAGTAAATTTCTCTTGCTATTACTAAATTGTTGCTGTCAGTCAGCACAATACGTTTTAAAAGTCTACGTCTTTCTTGGATTCACATCCTTCATTTTTATATCTAAAAATTTTTCAAAAATCTGTTTTGTGATAAACGAAATAAAACTCTGAAGGTATATCAAGCTTTTTTTGGTTTTTGTTTTCATTGCATACCATGTTTTTCGTTGCAGTGTTATTTTCAACAATTTCTTGCATTTCCAGCTGTTTCAAATTATTAAATAGGGATGTGTGATATATGGAAAAGCATCAGAAAAAATAGATCTATTCATTGGTATTAAAACCCAATGTAGCGCCCATAAGAAAAAATGAAGTTGATGATGGTCAGAACGAAACGAAACGTTTTAAGTAAAATCTAATGATATCATCGTAAAGAGCTGAAAAAAGTGCCTGTATAATGTATTAATTTTGTTATGATCCCTGCAATAATAACTTCAGAAAAAAATAAAAAAAAAATTACGTTTTCTTGTTTTTTGGAAATATTTCAAAAACTACAAATCGTAGAAGATTTTTCAGAACGGATTATTATTCAGCACCAAAATACGCAACTTTGCCCCAATTTAACCGACTTCGTATCTCTTACCGTTTCCGAGATCCCAATGGTGAGCCTCGAATTTGTAACAGCCTGTATACTATTACCTACGACTTGATATTTGTGAAGACTTGCTCCTTTCGTTAACTTGATAAACACAAATTCATGATATGGCACGAGATGTCCATATTTCTAACACTCCCTCTCAAATCGTGCTAGGGATTGCTTATAGTCCTAAACCAATCGTGCATTCCATATGCTTAATGCCCGGAAGAGACTTTGTAAAAATGTCAGCAACCATGTTCTCGGTGGGTATGTTGTCGAGCTTCATCTTTCCTTCTTTCAATACTTGAATGAAGTGGTGTCTCAAATCTATATGTTTCGATCGACTATGGTACATTGGATTTTCTGCTAAAAATTTAGCTCCATGTTATCATTGAAAACGATAATGTCTGCGAGATCCTTGCAATCCAATACCGATAGAAAATTTGAAAGGTATATGGTCTCTTTGGCTGCGTCGGAAATAGCCATGTATTATGCCTCGGTTGATGATAACGCCACCGTTCTCTGTTTACGCGACTCCCAAGTTACTGCAGCACCACAAAGTAGGAAAGCATATCCAGTGTAAGAGCGTCTGTCATGGGAGCAATTTCCCCAATCAGTGTCTGCATATCCTTGAAGTGAGGAATTATTCTTACAATTAGTGAAGGTCAACCTGTAGTTAGTCGTTCCTCGAAGATAGCGAAGCACTCTCTTTGCAGCGATCCAGTGTTTGTTTTGGAAATTCGAATTGAATTGGCTTAGAGTACTAACGGCGTGCATGATATGTGGACGTGTACCAGTTGCGGCATACATCAGAGCACCAATCAATTCACGATAGGGATATCGTTCGACGCCTTGGTCCTGGATGTCTGAATTCTTGACTAATTTTGTACCGATAGCTAGAGGTGTCCCAACAGGTTTGCATTCATCCATGTTGAAACGTTTTAGAATTTCTTTGATATAGCCTTTTTGTGATAGAGAAATACCATTTTGTTCTTGGTGTATTTCAATGCCTAAGATGTATTTTGTTGATCCCAAGTCTTTGATCCTGAATGCCTTTGTGAGCTTTGACTTGATATCCATTTCATGTTGTCGATCGCTGGAGAAAATCAAAATAACGTCCACATAGATGAGAACGTAGTTCCGATTTTTTCCGTCAGTATAGACACATGGATCGGAAAAGGTTGGAGTGAGACCGATGCTGCGAAGAGTTTTATCCAGTTTGGCGTGCCACTGACGACCTGCTTGACGCAACCCGTACAGCGCCTTTTGGAGTCGGCAAATTGGATTTTGAAGTCTTAACTTCTTTAACAGGTCAGTAGCTTTCTTGGAAACATCCGAACCTTCTTCTTGCTCGGTCATTCTATTCAACATCTTGGGTAGCATGTCGGGTATATCCATGTAGATGCCGGTGTCAACGTCGCCATTAAGATAAGCCGTTTCGACGTCTAACTGTGAGATATTCATGTCATATTTGGATGCCAGTGCTACGAGTAGACGTAGAGATCCTAAACAAGCGACAGGCGCGAATGTGTCAAAATAATCGACTCCTGGACGCTGTGAATATCCCTTGGCGACGATGCGGGCTTTTCTTCGACTTAGATTGCCATCGGCGTCGTACTTATTCCTTAAAACTGTGCGACACTTTATGACTTGTTTATCTGAGGGTTTAGAGACTATGTCGAAGACGTCGTTTAGGACTAAACTTTTCATTTCCATGTAGATTGCACCTTGCCATTCATCTGAATCCGGACCTTCTCGATAGGAGATTTCGCCTGTTGTAGACAATTCTGCGTCATGTTGAGGCTTTTCATTATTACTGCAGTCTTCGATGCATTGTGACCGGAGTGTTTCAGAAGCGACGTTGTATCGTTTGGCGGGACGACCTGGTTTACCAGTCCGTACCTTGCTAGGTCTACCGCGACACCAAGTAGGGGGCTTGGTGTCCGGTTAGACATCGCTTGAGTCTGTTTAGTAGTAGTTTGAGGCATTTCGACCTGATCTATTGACGTGGAGGTATCAGCGGTCGATTCCTCGGGTGCAATGTTTGGACTTTTACCATTAAAAATAGGGATGAGGTCGCTGGTATCTTTATATTCGAAATCGCGATACTCACATTCACTTTTGGAGTCTGCGAAGAATTTGACATCACGTGCGATGTGGATTCTTTTGTCGGAAGGTACCCAAATTCGGTAGGCCTTCGCGGTGTCAGCATAACCGACGAGTAGACCCTCGATTCCTTTTGGTGAAAATTTTTCTCTTTGAGGTGTTTTGTTTAGTATGTAGGTCTTGGTCCCGAATGGTTACATGTAGTTAAGATGTGGACGTTTACCTGTCCACAAATCATATGGGGTTTTAGTTCCCAGTATTTTGGTGATGCAACGATTCCTGATATGGTTCGCCGTTGCAATAGCCTCAGCCCAGAAAGATGTAGGAAGTCCAGATTCAGCTAACATACACCGAGATGCTTCCACGAGCGTTCTATTTTTGCGTTCGGCGATCCCGTTTTGTTGAGGTGAATACGGCGCTGTGAGACGCCTTCGGATTCCAGCTTTCTTGAGGATATCGTCCATTGTTGAATTGCAGTACTCGCGGCCGTTGTCCGAGTGCCTTTATTTTATGACCCGTTTGATTTTCGACCATACTTTTATATTCAAGGAGTTTTGCGCTTACTTCAGACTTCTGCTTCAAAAAATAGACTTCGGTCCATCGAGACCGTTGCTAAATGTCAAGAAATAACGTTTATCGCCTTGTGATTCTACGCCTATGGGACCGCATATGTCGTAATGCACCACCTCAAGTAAGGTAGTTGCCCTGTTTTCGCGATTTTGATAAGGTAACGATGTGAATTTTCCTGTGGCACAGACCTCACAAGGTGTTATAGGATCGATAATCTTGTATGTCACACCTGATATTGACTTGTTTTTTAGCATTAGTGCCATGTCATTCCAGTTGAGGTGTCCCAAACGTCGATGCCATTCCATGGAATTGTTTGATGCCTCATTAGAGAAATGGCAGCTTTTCTTGTTTCCCTGTCGTATGAAGAAAAGGTCTCCTTCGCGATCAGCAATCATTCTGATATTTCCGTTTTCGTCTTTAACCACTGCAGAATTTTTAGTGAAGAGCACAGAATTTTTCTTGTCAACGATCTTCGATACTGATACCAAATTTGTTCGAAGGTCGGGAACGTAAAGCGTGTTCATAAGTGTGGTGGATATATCGCGTTTTTCGTTTGAACACGTTATATGTACATATCCTTTACCTGCTACGCGTGCTGTTGCGTTGTTGGCCATGTTAATATTGCTGTTGAAGTCGGTTGAATGGTGGAAGAGATTTGCGTCGTTACAAAGGTGTGATGTACATCCGCTGTCCAAACACCATTTTGGATCCGATTTCGAGTTGCAGCTAAGCTTGCTAAAACGGCTTCGTCAACGTAGAGTGAATTGGCAAAGTTGGCGTCTTCTTCGTCTCTGCGTTTCTTGCGACACATAATGTTCTGTATGATTTTTCTTCTTTCAGTAAGTACATTTCAATATTGGTTTCTCGGAAATGTGATTCTGTTTATTTTGTTGATTATGTTGTCTCCGATAGTACCTTTTTGTTTGATTGTTCTGTTGGTGAGAAAACATTGCTTCAGCTCCAGTGTCACTGCTTTTGTGAACTTTACTATCATGTTCCTCAGTGATCTTGACCATTAGGGTTTCGAAACTTGGTAACTGATCGCGTGATTTAATTGCACAACAGAAGTTATCGAAGTTAGGGGGTAAACTTGAACTAGCATTATTGATAGTAAATCTCCGTTTATATCAATATTCATCACTCGCAGCTTGTCAACAAGATCCATGTATTTTGATAAATAATCGCGGACGTCGCGTCGTCGTCTTCAAGCATTTTTTCGAGTAACAATTTTTCGAGAAGTGTAGCCTTTCTCATTGGACCTTGAGATGCGTATACTGACTTTAGTTTGTCCCTTACCTCTTTAGACGTGTTGCAACCTCGAAGATGCCGCAATCGATCCGGACTGACAGATAATATTAGATCACTTTTTGCCTTTCCGTCTTGTAGTTTCCACTTTGATAAACTTTCTTGTGCGGCGGCTATTTCAGATGCGCTGCTGTTGTTATCAATATTTGGAGGTCTTGGGTTGTCCCCGTTTATGTATTGCCACGTTTCATTCCTTATTAAAAGCACTTCCACTTGAATGCACCATGTATCGTAGTTTTGTTTATTTAATAGTTCAATACGAGTTGAGCTAACGAGCGTGCCAGCCATTTTTGAGTTGTTGCACGCGCGCTTATTCCGGACGTTTTTCTTTGCCACTTGTATTAACGTTCTGGGCCCATAACCTGTAACACGCCGACGTGCTACTGTTTTTGTTTACTACTTCCGGACAACTAAACAACTAATAAAATTGTCCAAACAATTAAACAATTTGAATTAATTTGACAATATAATTAGCTGGACCGAAAATTTATTATCTGAAGGATTTTAACTCGTAATTACTGTACAGTTTGCTCGGCCAGTATTCCTGAGACGAATCGCTATTAGTTTTATTGCCTTCCTACAACATGCAAGTTTATCTACCCCGACGAAGGGACTAAGTACCTGCTAGCTACAGATGCGTCAATGACCTAAATGTAATAATACTACGCCGTGCGGCGACACTCCCAGAAATACTTTGATATCTAGTAATATTTGATTTAGCGCGTCATCACTCTAATTAGCTTGCCTTGTCCTACCTGGCCTACGTTGTCATCTAACTCAGTCCTTCTGGTGAGACGGTAAAATATAACTTGAGAGAGTTTTAGGGATTAACTACTGATAATTAAAATACGGAATTTAAATTTAATTAATTATTTATTGCAAAGCGAGGTAAAAAACTCCGATTTCTAGCCGCACTGCAGTCTAGAAAAATGAGCGGAAAAACCTTGTCGCTTAAACAATTACAGACACAAATAAACAATACGAGAAGTACAGTGGGGTCCGCTTAAAAGTATTCACTTCCGAATTTCGTAGCGGCGTACTGACTTCAAAATCACACAGTTGGTGGCTTTGTTTATGCAACCAGCAATTAGTGTTTGGAAAACTCTGTTCCTCAATTAATTAACAATTGATTGTATGCAATTTAGATCGGTCTTGGTACTAGTGTTTGTCACTTCAGATCGTACCCTAAGACACGCTCTGCTCAATCAACCAACGTACAGCGTGACCGTGTGTCTACAGTGTATTTAATTAATGATCGTAATTAATTAATCAGATATTTGGGGAAGTACGTGATACAAAATGTCGCCCAGGCGATCAATTTGCGAGAGGATTAATAGTAATCGCTAGTTTTTCAAGGGAAGTGACCCTACTGAGTAGGCGTCGGACCCGATTTGTTTCTAACCTAATAACGCAGCGAAGGGGGAGATTCTCAACCGCTCCTATCGTTAAGAGGTGGAGGTACAGTGACTCTCACTTCATTTGTTAACCTCTGATTGCGTTGTTTTCGACGATTATATAACCCTATGCGCAATGACAAGAATTTACCGTTTTATTTGATACTCTACTATGTGTAGTTATGATCTTTCGGTCTCTCAGCGAATTACTTCTAATCAACCCGTAAATCTCCTGACAAGGACTACACTTCGGTCCACACACAGGGTGTGAGAGAAGCTCAGTTAAGAAGATGGCTATGAATGTGATTCAGAGTTGTTCGGCCTCGTAATTTTACGAGATTCGTAAAGACAATAAATTGGCCTTGATTTCTGTAATTGGACGGTGCTATGCACTCGTGATTTATCGGCAGATATTAATGCCTCTGACTCGTGGTGTAAAAACGGGAGATTTCCTGAGCAAGCCGAAATACACCGGTTAACGTGTTCCCAACTTGACAAAGAATATCTCGACAGGTAGAATTATATTTCACAAAAATACACTGTGATCAGAATTTTCAAATAGATATAAAATAGTTAAATTGAGTTGGTTGGTTAATGTGCAGAAACGTGCAATCACGCGAACTGAATGACACACCCTGTACATATACTTATTCAATACGCAAACCGATCTAAGAAATTATACAACAACTAAATTACAAGTTTTACAAATGTGATTACGGCTTCGACTTGTTTGCCAATGATACTTTAATTATAATTCGTCTAAGCTCGGCAAATACTGAACTTTCAGTATCCGTTAATACAAAACTAAGGAATCAATTAAAATAATTCTGAAACCAATTTAAACCACCAAATATGTGAAGAAGAAATATAAACAAAATGTTTACCTAAGTCCGCGCCCGCGAAGTTAAGATCCGATACACTCACTGCACTGAAGTTTTTAAATACACTCGCGGTTACTTTACCGTACGCGACCGGCTAGTTTTAAATTTGATTAGATCGCCTCTCAAACACTAGAATTTTAGACGTCCCGATATAAAATGATTTAACTCTATTGTGAAATCTAAATCAGAAAACAAGCCCAAATAATACGACTGATCGTGTTAAAAGCTCGGAGCTATATGTCTGTCATTTTAATTTTCATTTTTCGGCTGAACAAAATTAATTTCCCTTCCTCCTATTAGAAAACTAAATTCAAACACCCCCTGACCAATAGAGCTGTGTTTTGCGTTCAGAAAGATAACGCCCATCCAATTCCAAGAATGTATTTTTTCTAAGCTTTTAACGACCCCCCGTGAGCAGACCACGTGTGCTGTCTTTCCAAAATTCACAACAAACTTCTTAACTACAAGTACCCTCTGACATCTTTATGTTTTCCGCTTATAGGAGAAATTCGGCGCCCTGACTGCTTTTTGTTTAGACGCACTTGAAAATCAGCATGTTATTTCCCGTTACGCCCCGGCGATATTTTAGTTTTCAATAGAAGTATCCTTTTACAGAAACTTAAACGTGTCAAATTGTATAATTTCTAAAGAACACCAGATGAACCTTAGAAACTCGTATGACAGATTTATATGATTTCAACTCAAGAAAAATTTTAAAATCCCACAGTGTTACAAGAATTTATGACATCCCCTCGTTATATTGCACATTGCCCGACCGTCGTAAGGACCACCCTGCCGTGACGAAATTGCCTCCGCTTGTTTGTTCTCTTACAATCAAAATTACATCAAACATGCTTTTTGTTTTATAAACAAATTTGCGACCGTTTCAAACCTGATGAATGGGATTAATCAGTGGGCAAATAATAACCGTGAAAGTTATGTTGAATGGAACTTCTTTTTATTTTTATCGAAAAACTATTTATGTTTACAAAAACTGTCACATTTTGTTACAAGTCCACACGTGCTTGATATTTGGGAAAACTTGCTCCTTTCGTTAACTTGATAAACACAAATCCATGATACAGCACGAGATGTCCATATTTCTAACATGGAATTACTTGCATTCGCCGCTGCGCGGCTCATGCGCAACTTTTCCACCGTGCGTAATTTGCTATTTACAACTCTCGATATGTAATATACTATTTCAATGCGACCATTCTCCCATTTACCATCTACGTACCCTCTTATGTTGATTGTACCAATTCCCATTATTTCACAAGTCGAATTGTCACCTAGGATGTTTTCCTTTTCACATTTTCTAAAATCTGTAAACCACTCACGCCTGTGAGTAATGTGACACGAAGCACCGCTGTCTGTAATCCACACATCTGTTATATCGGCACTTGATATTTGTTCGCACCATGCATCGACTGTAGTCGGAACTTGTCACTAACGCCACTTCTCGTTTCATCTACATTCGTAACAGTGAACGCACTTACAGACTCGTTTTCTGTTTTCTTTCCTTTTCTTGTCGAGGTTTCCCACAAACAAAATATTCGAACTTTTTTGGCTTTGTATCCTTGGTCTCGACCTTTTTAGCCATATTTTTAAGAGATCGCAGCCAACGCGTTGGTTATCTTCTCCATATCCTGCAGTCGTCGTTCCTCGGCGATGAGTCGCTCTTGTAGTCGTTCCATTGTTTGCTCAGCCGCTGGTACGTTGTCCCAGGGCGTTGCTAATGAATGATATTTCTTTGTATCACAAAATCTTTTAAGCGGACACTAAATCGCGCACTATACACTATTAAAAATATTTTTCACTTCTGACGAAGCTGTCGAACGACGGTGAAACGTAAAGTGTATAGTGCGCGATTTAGTGTCCGCTTAAAAGATTTTGTGATACAAATTTCATCGGACAAGAACCAACTGTAGATATTTCTTTGGAAGACTTCCCAGGATTTTCGCCATTATGGCCACATCGGAAACCGTTTTTCCCACGTCTTTTAGCTGGCTCGCCATATTTAAAATTTTTGTAATATTGTAACGTTTTTAAAGGTTCTATTAATTTTTGTTTTAAGAACAAAACGCGATATAGTTAATAACTAATTTATTTAAAAGCAAACTGATTTATTTATAAACGTACACTAAATACAACACTAACACTAAATTATTTACATACTTATATCTAATTTATTTTAACAGCCGAGCGAAAATCTAACACGAACTTTTAATGCAAAACTGTCTAATGCCGAATTCTTGCCGAACTGTCGCCCACTCCCGGCCGCGTGTATTTATAAGCCGAAGCGTTTGTTCTCGTACTTTCTAGAGCGCGACAGACTGTCTGGTCTAATTTATTCCGCCGCCGGAATTCTCTAGGCTGTCGCCTAAGGCGCGTCGGCTAAACGGCTGTAACGCAAGAGACGCCGACTGATGTCGACGAATCATTACAATATGATTTTAACTACCGGTTCATTTGAGTTCATAGAATAACTGTGGAATCTCTTCATAATCATAAACTTATTTGATTCCGACTTTTGCTCATGTATGAGGCATAATTTCGTCCACATCTCGTTTGCACTTTTACATGTAATCAAGTATTCCAACTGTGCTTAGTCCACAGACGATGAAATCATGCACATGAATGGCTCTTGCGTTATCTTTTACCCACTGTTTTCCAGCGTCGTCCTCCAAATTAGCCGGTTGTGCTCTTGTGCCAGTTACTACATCATTAACGTCATATACGTTGAAAATGGTATCCAATTGAAATTTCTACAACTGGAAGTTGCTCCCGTCGAATTTCACAATGTTACGCACAATACTGTCGTCGGCCATGTCGGAGTAGTTTTTATTACACGTGACACTTTTCACTGAACAAAAATTGCTCTAATTTCTTTTATTTATGAAAAATATCTGGGCGCACCACCTGTTGAGGTTGTGGATTAATTGTTTAAAAGATAGTAGAATGTTGATTACAAGTAGTATAGTTTATTTAGCCAGATAATTACATAAAACACGTGGTACACATTCTTGCTTAACAGTCAGGACAAGAGGACAAGACTATTAGAAAGCATCTCATGGGTACAATGTTGGTACAGGATGACTACGCGAGAATTCCTACCCACTTTAACTCTTTTATTTTTGATTTTAGGAAAAAATGTTTAATACGAAACTTATAGGGACTAATTCAAAGTTTCTCTGTGTGCTCACAGCAAAACAATTGATGCTCGGATAAACGAGATATAAACTAAACTTAGGTTTTTTTAAATGGAACACCCTGTATATTATTACGTTTTTCGATTCTAAATTAAATTCTAATGGGACTACATATATAATAAAACTAATAATGTAGAAGGTGTCTATAAAATAATTCCTATTTAATTTTTTTATTTGTGAATTTAGAAAGAAAAAAAGATAAAAGAAGTTGTAGAATTTGCTACAGATATTCACAAAAAACAATTGAGCGACGGATACCCAAAAAATAAACGAAAGTTTTGGTTTTAAATAAACTTTAAATAAAATTTCGTTTATTTTTTGGGTATCCGTCGCTCAATTGTTTTTTGTGAATATCTGTAGCAAATTCTACAACTTCTTTTACCCTTTTTTCTTTCTAAATTCACAAATAAAAAAATTTAATAGGAATTATTTTATAGACACCTTCTACGTTATTAGTTTTATTATACAGGCTGTCCCAACGAGACCTTTCATTAGAAGTTTATGGGGTTCTGGCCAAAATAGAAACTTGATCATTTAGAATTAGATACAAGTGATTGCGTTCTTTTCAGCTAAAATATTTTCAGATGTCTAGCACTTCCGGTTATACCGGAAGTCGCCATCTACTTTGTTATTTTAAATGGAACACCCTATTTATTTTTGCATTTTTAGATGGGAATCATAATTTTGAATCTTTTTTTATTGAAACCATACCATGTCTATCTATTACAGTTTTTGAGATAAAAATCATTTTCCGAGATCATGGCAGGTGGTTGACGTTTTCAAAATGGGCTGTAACTCTTATTTGAAACGAGATAGAAAATTGAAATCTAATTAAGTTTGTAATTTAAAGATCCCTTTATCGTAGGTATTCTTTAAAATAAACATCTTTGCCTGAGAATAATTCTTAAATTTATACTTTTCATCAAGAGTTAAAAATGTAAAAAGATCGATTTTTTCAAATGGAATGCCAGATTTTTCGTTGCGTAATCAAATTGGTGATAAAATTTGGCACAAAGTGGTATTACATGTTCCTACACCTAAATCAAACCGTTTTAGAGTTATTTCCAAAAAACGGAAAATTTTACCATTATGGCGAGAATGCATGCTGATGAATGAGTTTCAATAACTTGACATTTGAAAAAATTATTTCTGGTATCCATAGCAACCATTGTGTAGTGCTGTAACGTCCTTATTTTTTATCCGATTTTAATAAATGATACGTCGGACAAAATGGGTTTAAAAACACTCTAACCTGATCTACTATGAATTTTTTTTGACAACTATTTTTTGACAGAAAAGTAGCTAACTTTGTTTTCTTAAATTGCACTATATATTATTTTGTGCTTATCCTAATAGAAATTTTGTTTCTGAATATAGTTACATTAAAATGACAAGTGAAAAATTTATTTTAAATGAAAAAAAAATCGAAATTTACGAAAATCAAGTAATCGTATTTTTACTAAAGCAACTGTTCGAAGTTGCCCCCATTCTCTCCCAGAGACATTCGACATCTCTATTGACGTCCATTGCTGCAAAACTTAGTTCTAAATCTTGATCTTGAATTTCGCGTGTGATTCTTTTGGGTTCTTTGTTTTTTGAAAGATCCAAAATTTCGTACATTTCAAGCCAGTCTTCCGAATTTATCGGCACTTGGAAGCAATTTAGTTCAATCATATCTACACAGTCTTCATTATTCATTTTAATCACAAAATGTGAGAATTTATTGTCAATAATTTTAAAACTTTAATAATATGCGTTACTGACAGACGTCCACTGCTCACTTAGTCCTTTCGCAAATGTAGAATGTACTGTTAATACTGTTTAATGTGATTGCTTAATTTTTAAAATATTACAATAATTCCTTAAATTCTCGTTTCTTTTTCCATTCATGGATATGGTTGTTTACATTTTCATATTCAGAAAAAAAAAATCTCTATTAAAAAGAGTAAAAAATTAATAATTGTGCGATTTGAAAACAAAAAATTGACTGTCATGAAAAGTTAAATCGATCTAAATTGTGGCATTTTTAAAGCGATTTTGTTTGACGTATCATTTATTAAAATTGGATAAAAAACTAAGGAAGTTATAGCATCAAAGGTTTTTCATATTCCACCCGGTATACAGGGTGTTTCAGTGATGATGCACCAAACTTCGGGGAAACGTTTCTGACATTATTTCAAACAAAATATTTTAATACAATTTTGCAATCGGAGCAACTTGAAATTTGCATTATTTTGAGTCAATGTCTTCATAAATACCGTAGCGATTTAAATTTCTGCCTCCGGCGCCGTGAAACAAGACAAGCGATTTAAATTGTTTTATGGATGGCACGCGGCTGCAAGAAGACAATAAATATCTATCGTAAACGAAAAAATTTATGAGAGGCTTTTAACTCTGCCCTTGACCGCAATTCGCGTAAAAGGTGAACACTTTGAAAGAATGTGCATTTAGCGTGCGTTTTCGTCGCACTAACATTTATGCATACCGTAATTACATCAAATTTGCTTAATAATGTACGATAATTAACGCTTGTAACGGGTTTTTAGTTATTCCTGTATATAACATGTACATAATATGATGTACACAACGTCGACCTAATTTTAAAATCTCGTAAGTCATGTAAAGGCATTTTACAGGGGAGCATAAAAACCATCTAATTTTCCAATAAACTGCCGACTTACGAGTTTTGATTAAAGTCTTACAGATGTTGCTACGCTCGAAGACAACTTACGAAATTTTAACATACTGTAGCCTTGAATCACCTTAACAATAACATTCTCATAACTCAATTTTGTCCACTTTCGGACTTACAAAGTTTTGAAATTAGGCCGACGACAACTAAGTAATTGAACAGTTGACTAAAATCGGGAAAATTAGTAACTAGAATTATTGCTTCCGCCGCGCCGGTCTGCCAAATTATTATTTGCCTATCAGACTGAACTTGGTCACATGAGGTAGAAACAAATTCGGAAGCGGGCGAATTACGAAAACGGCAATTACCTCACAACATGTGTTCGAATAATCTGCGTATTCTGAAACGTGTAATCGCCCATCGCACACACCAACACACTCACACACACACTTACATAATAAATTTAAAAATGAAAAGTATAAACTACACCAACTAATTACTCGTCACTACAACGTTAACCAGAACGGAGTGAACGAACTAAATGTGTTTCATCATATCATCTGAGGCGCGATAATTTATGGGGTAATAAATAAAGCAATAATACGAACGTTAAGGTAGGTTAAGAATTCGGGCCGCTCTCATCTCTTGTACGTTTTAAAAATACAGGGTGTTAATAAAAAAACTGTACACCGCTTGGCAGGTGATAGTAGAGGTCAAAACAAGAAAAAAATTCTAATAAACCCATATCCAATTCTCAATACAGGTGTCCACGCCATGTGTTCACTCTTCTAGAATTTTTATTTTTTACATAAAATTCGGGAGCGATAAATTAAATAAAAAGCTGAATTTTCCGACATAACACTGGTCACCGCAGGACTTCCGGTTTCGCCGGAAGTCATATCAACTTTCTTATTTTAAATGGAACGCCCCGTATATTTTTACATATTTGGAATCTACAGATCATTGTGAGTCCGAATATGTATCACTTGGTAATTTTGGTTTCCATGACAACGAAAAAAAAATTTTTTTTTTTTCAGTATGCAAAGCTGTGTATGATGTGTTTTCATTCTAATGCGACCAAATAATTCGAGAAAGCAACTTCTTTGGTTGCAGTTTGGTTTAACATTTTTACAGGATGTGAAATTTTCATTAGGTCGTAAATTATTTTTTTTTAACGGAATTTATTTAAAAGACACTGTTTATGCCAAAGAAATTAATACAGAAGAAGAACTTTGGCAGAGAGTTGTAAACGCTTATCAGCAACTGAAAAATCAAGTTGCTTTCAATCAAGTGTGCGAGTCTCTTTGAGGGCGACTGCAACTTTGTTTACAACAGCAAGGACGACAGTTCGAACATCTGTGATAATTTTAGTGTGTTAAATTCGTTATTGATTGTTTAATTCTTTTTCAATTAAACCATACTTCAAATACCATTGAATATTGAACCTGGGTTTATTGCAATCTTTTTTTGTTTTGTTCTCTGCTATCACCTGCTAAAGTGTGTAAAGTTTTTATATTACTTGTATATCGGCGATGGCTTATTTTTCCAGTTGAGCTGCAACATGTCATCCCAAATTTCATTGCAAGAGTTGATAAAGAATTTAACAAAGTAAGCCTCTATTTGGTATCAGCGTATATGTTTTATTAAACTACGCTAAAAACGCATAAAAGTTTCGTTAAAAAAAATAATTTTTGACTTAATGAATATTTCACATGCTGTAAAAATGTTAATAAACCAAAGTGCAACCAAAGTAGTTGCTTTCTCGTATTACTTGGTCGCATTAGACCGAAAATACACCATACACAGCTTTGCATACTGAAAACAAAAAAATTTTTTTTCGTTGTCATGGAAACCAAAATTAAGTGATACGTATTCGGACTCACAATGATCCATAGATTCCAAATACGTAAAAATATACAGGGCGTTCCATTTAAAATAAGAAAGTTGATATGACTTCCGGCGAAACCGGAAGTCCTGCGGTGGCCAGTGGTATCTCGGAAAATTCAGCTTTTTATTTAATTTATCGCTCCCTAATTTTATGTAAAAAATAAAAATTCTAGAAGAGTGAACACATGGCGTGGACACCCTGTATTGAGAATTGGATATGGGTTTATTATAATTTTTTTCTTGTTTTGACCTCTACTATCACCTGCCAAACGGTGTACAGTTTTTTTATTAACACCCTGTATACGATTCTCCTTTCCCTTCGATTATCTCAAAACTTATTTATTAAAAAAATATATTATAGGAAACTTTTATTTCTTTTCACGATATCTACCAACATACCGAGTTTGATGCATCTTCACTGAAACACCCTGTATACATGGTGTCCCAAAACCCTCGTTTGAGACAGAAACAGTATATAGAGAGGCGCAAAAGAAACAACTTTTTTCAATACTTTTTTTCCAAAAGTCAATAATAAGGGAGATATAATTCACTGAAAGAGGGATGAAACGTATTTTTCTTTTGGCAACATCTTCTGAATCCTTTAAGTTATCAAACTAATATTTGAAACTCAGATATAAGGCACCTAACTGAACATTTACAACGCATTTGTCAGATCCTTTCTCCCTTTTATTGGGTAGTTTGAGGGGATTACTTTCAGTATTTTATGATAACAAAATGCAATGGACGTATGTTAACTTTTAAACCTCAATTACTCGAAAATGGTTCGGTTTATCGAAATGCAACAATAGAGCTTTCTTGTGCCAAATAATCTAAAGAATATTCTTTAATATTAAATAATATAAAGAATTTTTAATATTAAGTAATATAAAGAATTTTTGATGAAATATGTAAAAATTAAAAGTTAAGAATAAAATATTGAAAAGTCACCCCCTAAAACTACCCTTTAAAAAGGAGGGAGGATCTAACAAATACGTTGTAAATGCGTAGTTAGGTGCCTTATAACTGAATTTAAAATGTTAGTTTCATACCGTTAAGGATCCAGCAGATATTGCCAAGAGAACAATATTTTCCAACCCTCATTCAGAGCTTATAATTCCTTTATTATTGACTTTTGGAAAGAAAAGTATTGAAAAAAGTTGTTTCTTTTGCGCCTCTCTATATACTATTTCAGTCTCAAACGAGGGTTTTGGGACACCCGGTATATATTATATTATATTATATTAAAGAAAAAAATTAACGAGAACACAGAATAAAGCAAATAATTTTTTACGACCAAATACCTGAAACTAATTACAAAACCGAATATCGAGTAAACTACAGAATTAATAATAACTTAAAATTGTGACTTCTGAACAAAACAAAATAAAGAACTTTATAACAAAATTAATAAAATAGAAAAACATAGACAATGCAAAATATTCTGAAAAATATAACAAAACAAAACAAACTTCGACAAGAAGGGAGATTGGTGTAATACTCATAGAAAAATGCTTTTCGTTAATAATTATCTAACTTTTTAAGCAACAAAGACATTGAGCTTACCGGCGACGAATCGTAAATGATTTTCTCGTATTCGTAACTTAGGAAAAACACTATTGATTTAGATTTACGAGAATTGTTTCGTTAGCGAGCGAATTTATTTTTAAATAACTGAAACAAAAAAAAACTACACGAAGAAAAAAAGTTTCTGCTTTTCTACCCGAAACCGATAGCAAACTTTGGAAATTTTTAATATTAAATTAAAACAAAACCGAACTTAGAACAAAAATTAATTAAACCAAAATTTCGAATTAACGCGGACAAAACTTAGGGAACCGGGATCTCTCCGTTTTTCGCTCGCGGCCTCTATACTGGGTGTTTCTAAACCTATGTCTTTAATTGAAACCACAGATAGTAGTCAAAAAAAGAAGCAAAATTTGTTATACAACAATAGGGAAAAAGTAAACAATAACTCCGGTAAAAATCAGTTTTCGTTTTAAAAAAAAATTGTTTTAGTATCGCTGGTTGACGATTTAAATAGATTTAAATGTCACAGCTGCGCAGAATTGGTGTTTTTTGTGGCCATAAACGAATAAATGCCGAGACGTGTCTGTTGGGGTAGGTCATGTTTCTCGTTCTCAAAACAATTTCGCTAGGATTCTAAATAAAAACGTCTTCACGCGGCGTTCCTTACGACAATTACAATTACTTATTACTCTTTTATTTATGCTTATTTATTTAAAGTAAAATTTAAAAGCAAACTGAATTCGTAGCACAATAATGCATTTCAGTTTTATTTGTTTCATTTTCATGACAGTACATCGATCTTAACACTGTAAACTATGTTCATTAATAAGACGAAAATAAATGTCTACTAAAAGTGTTGATAAATATTAATTAAATACAAGAAACGAGTGGATTAATTAGTTTTCGTGATGAAAATTTGATTCTGGTTTAAAATAATTCTGAATTTTCAGAAACGTTTACCTACATTCACCTTGGCGATTTATTGGTTACTGTCATAAAATAAAATTCAGCTGGCTCAGTTTCGTTCTTTCGTTCTTTTATTGTTTGTTTTTGTTATTATCATGCTGTCATAAATACACAGATGCATACATTAGGGAGGGGGTTAAAATGAAAGACGAAGTGGTGAATAATAGTTTTTGAGAAAATTCTACCCGAGCATGTTTGTATTTTATAAAAGACTGAGGTTAAAATAAATTTTTAAAAACATTAATAGGCTTGGTATTATTTATCAAATTTACGTAGTGTGTAGTTACTTTTGTGTTAGTTTAATTCGTGTAAATATCTGTGTACATAACTTAATTTAAGTGTAAATAAGTAATAAATATTTCTCATGTATATTCCAATGAGAAATTGATGCACATAGTGCCCTGTTATGGCGAATTATGTGTTAATACCGCAGGACAACATTTTGAACATTTATTGTAATTACAAATATCAATGCCAAGAACAAGAAGTGAACTTTAGTAAAATTCTAAGGTTAAATTCTTCGTTAAAAAATTCTCAGTGTATGTATTTTTGCATTTCATCTTTGTATCGTACATGAACATTCATTTCATATAACTAATAAATTTTATTTTTCATATAACATCTTTTATTTTATTTTTTTCTTTAATACAGAACTAATTTTGATAGGTCCTTAACATTACACGATTTGTTATTATTTTCTTTAGTTAAGCGATGAACTTTTAATTAATCTGGCATTTTTGACTAAATAATTGATTGCTTGGCTATTGGTTAAATTCAATTTTCACTTCTTTTAATACTGACGTCAAGAGTGTAGTATTGCTGAGAAGGTAAATTGAATAACTTGGCCAAGTGGTCAATTACATTAGTCATAAATGCCTGTATAATGCCTGTTTTAGACGGTCATATTTTTGTATCAAATTTATTACGGAGTGAGAGATAAGCTACCACAGCGAATGTTGATTGGTTGAATTGGCACTTCTCACTCACTTCGTAATAAATTTGATACAAAAATATGACCGTCTAAAACGGGCATAAGATATTTGAAATTTTAAACATATTCGAATATTGCGCCTTTCGAATTTAATTCGCTTACCAAACCAGAGATGGCGCATACAATGTACAAAAGTTTGATATGGGACATTCGTATCTATATGTATATTAATCTATGGGTGAAACTCAGATGGATATAAAAAATTTGCCGCGCGCGCAGTATCTGAGACCTTGGCCTAGTTCTTTCAAACGTAAATAAAAAATTTATTGCAGTTTATTGCTTTTTATTGAAAGTGGACTTGCCTCAACAAGTCATAAATTAAGCAGAGGTTTCAAAACAAAGGAACTGCACGCGCTTGTGGTAGGTCAGTTTTTCATTTTTGAGCAATACCGTTCATATTTGGGGAATCAATCTGTTTTATAATGAGGAACTTACAGTTTTAATTAAAGACATAGGTTTTGAGACACCCAGTATAAGCCTTCGCCTCCATTCTAAGACAGAAAAAGGGGTTTTTTCAAACGTCAGCAAAATTTCTGAAGAAAGCCGTGATTGATTCGGGCTTCTAGCGGCGTGTCGCTTTTTCACGAGATGGCGTACTCATCTGACTCATCCTGCTTTTACCATTTTTACCCACGTATCGTGCGGTCAAGGCCAGGAAAGCTGGCCACACGGCGTTTTGATCTCCGTATGCTGATTCAATGGAAACTGAAAAACTTATCAACGCAACTTAATGTCATCTCTGGTTCGAAAGCACGTTCTAGTCTGATAAAGCGATACGTGTTTCCTACTCTCTGATTTCGTCCTGAGATCAAGTAGAGTTTTAAGAAAAAATAATAATAATTTCGCAATTACTTTACGCATTTTTCGGGTCCTTAAAAGTGCCCTGCATGTCCGACAAAACAATAATCGAAAAAGTCGCTTTTATGAGTATAATACATTTTATTTATGTAAAAATGTTATCTTTATATCAAAATATCAAGAAATCGACACATTTTGAATCGAAATCACCATATCACCACTTCTCTGTGCTGATTACCGACTTTCCCCCACATAATAATAATAATATGATGCAATGATTCGCCGACAGCAGCCGGCGTTAGTCTGTCTCTTGCGTCATCGCCGACGCGCCTTAGACCAGAAACTTCGGATATCTCAAGGTCACGCTAGAGGTGGAATCAACGCTAGACATTCCGTCGCGTACTGGAATGTTCGCGAAAAACAACCCCGGCTTATAAAAGCACGCGGCCGGTGAATGGAGGAAATTCAGCGTTGGACAGTTCAGCGTTAAGGTTCGTGTTACATTTTCGCTGGGCTGTTAAAATAAATTAGGGATAAGCTTGTAAATAAATGTTAGTGTTATAGTGTAAATTTATAAATAAATTAGTTTATTAACTATTTCGTGCTTTGTTTTAAAATAAAAATTAATAGAACCTTTAAAATCGATACATTGGTGCCAGGTTTGGGGTTCGTGAAAATAAATAAACAATTAAAATTGAATTAAATTTAAACAAATTATTGTGCAGTGTCGGAAAAAGGAAAAAAAAACAATGGCTCCAAAGAAAGTGCTGTTAAAAGACTTAAAAGTGGATGATTTAAAAGCCGAATTAGAAGAGCGCGAATTGGAAATTTCCGGAAAGAAATCGATTTTGCAAGAGACTACACCAAGCGATACTAGAAGCAGGGGAGGATCCAGAAGCTTTTCTTTTTGAAATCTCGGGCGGCTCTGCAGATTTAAGTAAAATGTTAGAGGATAAATTAAGAGAGCAATCTGGAAATTTGTAAGCTAAATTTCTAGAGCAATCAAAAGGGCTCGAGAATAAACTAGTGGTAAAAATATCGGAAGAGACAAGGAATCTGCAAGAAAATGTGGAAGAGATACTGTTCCAGCAGAATAACAAAATTAAGAATCTCGAACAAATCATGGCAGGATTGCGAATATTCGGGGATCCGTTACCAGCAGAAATACCAGAAAATAATGAGGGCCGAAGTGTGTAGGACCAGAGGAAACTTCGAAATTGAAAATAAAACCACCGACGTTCGATGGGAAGTCTTCTTGGCCTAACTACTTCAAACAATTTGAAGCAGCAGCAAAGGGAAACGGATGGACCGTCAGTGAGAAAGCCACTTCGTTAATTGTGGCATTGAGGGGGGACGCTATCGATGTGCTACAAACGATGCCGTCAGAGGAACAAGAGGACTACAACAAGCTGGTGAACAGGCTGGAGATGCGTTATGGCCAGGCGCATCTGACCGAGGTGTACCGTGCGCAGCTGAGAAACCGTTACCAAAAATCCGGAGAAGGTCTTCAGGAGTTCGAGGCTGACATAGTGCGCCTGGCCCGGTTGGCATATCCTGCAGCTCCTGAAGAATTCCTGCAACGTTTGACGGTGCAGACCTTCGTGGATGGAATATGTGACCCAGACAACCAGCAGGCATTGATAATGGCCCACCCCAAGACATCCCAGAACGCACTGGCCTACGCCCTGGAATATGAAGTGGCGAAGCAAGTCTCAAGAGGGCATGTCAAGGTACGAGCTGCCATGGACTCCCAAGAGGAGGAACCCACCAGCGTCAAGGTGCAATCTGCTGCAGAAGAGCGGCCCAAGGATTATACCACCACGGAGGATGTTCGCCGCATTGTGGAACAATTTTTGAGGCGGAAGCATCCGGTGCTGTGTCAGAATTGCCAGGAAGAAGGACATGTTCGCAGGCGGTGTCCCAAGGCCAGGCAGGATCCTCCACGAAGGAAGCCCCAAGGGAAACTAAGCCTGGTCGGTGCAGATGGGCAAACGTCGACCCGTATTCAAAGGCCCTCAAAGACAAAAGCCACAAAAGTAATAGCCCTGCGGCGATTAACCAGCAGTGTCTTCGTGGATGCCAACATTGATGACATCCCTCGCACCATGTTACTGGATACGGGTGCGACGAAGACTATCTTAAGACGTTATCACATCATCAAGACGCACCGAGCCGACTAGGTGGAGACTGAGGACAGCAACCGGAACATCAGCCACTGTTCATGGTGAAGTAGAGGGGACCATTACCATTGGATCGATTCCCATCAAACACCGTCCACTGGTAGCAGACATAGAGGATGAGGCGATTCTGGGCATGGACATCATGTGTGCCCATGGGTTCCAATTGGATCTGAAGCGTGGCGTGATGGCGGTTAACAACGAGGAGTTGGTTCTACATCAACGAGAGGACGTGGCCGTTCGAGTTGAAAGAGAAAAAAGAAAAAATCACATCGTACCAAAAAGAGAGCCATCAGTTTCGTTGAAAAACCAACTGTTCTACCTGACTCCCTGAAGGAAACTAAAACTAAAAAGAAAAGAAAAGAAAAGAAAAAAAAAAGAAAGGAAAAATTGCACCAAATTTTACTTTATTTGTCAATAATGAATAAATTTTCGAATAAAATAATGTTTTGAATTTGTTAAGCCAGAGAGACTCGAACTTTTTCGTACTAGTCAGCCTCGCTACTCGTTGCGCTAGCGACAGCCAATTTTTTGTTTTGATAAAGTACCTTATAATTTAACGGTAAAAAAAACGCGTTCCAAAAATTGCGTTTTTTGCCTAAAAAAGATAAAATTTGTGATTATTTAACATTTATCATTATGTATACATGTACCAATACTAAAATTCATTTGAGATAAGTAATATTATTTATTTTTATAACCATTATACACTTCTAAATGTTTATACGTAAATGCATTTTTAAGAGCATATTTGCATTTTTAAGTCCATAAATGCATATTTGAAAGCATATTTTTACTGCGTGTTTGCATGCATAATTTAAATTTTTTTCGTGCATATTTTCCAAGCTCTAATTATGACATAGTAAATTTGAAAAAGTTATTTGATTGGTAAATAAAATTTTTAAACCTAATTTTAATAATTTTTTTTATCTTAATTGATAAATTTCCAACATATGGAATAGAAAAAAAGTTAATATTTGTTGAATTTAAGTTGTCTATTATTGATGGGTATACAGGGTGTTAGGTAATTGACTGGACACCTTCAAACCACGTATTGAGAACACTCTGTAGAGTAAAAAAGCCTTTACATTCGAGGGTGCTGCGGTTTTCGTTTTCCAGGAAAAAATTCAAACAAAAATCGATAAAAATTGTTTGGAAACCACTGATTTTCTTATCTACTGTTACACCCACGTGCCGAACGCCATCCGGGCGGGCGATCCCCTGCCATAAATTCCCAGATGGTTTATTGTTTTACAAGTAAATAACGCACGTTCAGTGTCTCAACAGACTTCGGAATGTGTAGGTTAGTGTGAAGTCAGGGTCAGCTTACACAAATAACAAAATTGTTGACATTATTCTAACGTACGGAGAATGTAGGTGGAATACACGTGCTGCAGAGCATCGATATCACCGGCGTTGTACACCGAATCGTCAAATAATTATTGCAATTGTGCAATGAACAAAAGACACTGCAAGCGACATCAGCTTTAATACACTGAGAAAAATGTATATTAAAAACCGTGTTGTAAAAAAAGTATCATTAATAATAAAATAAATTGTTTTAAAAGTAGCAAAATTGTATAAGTAAAGCAAGTAAATTTTTCTCTTAAAAGAATTGACAATGCGATTATATTACATTAAGCATATGATTTTGTAACATTTATGAGTTCGGCCTGCAGATATGATGTTTACAACATAAAATTTGTAGGTCAAAAAGCGATCGAAAGATGTCACTACTTAAATTGTTCATTACTTTCACATCGCAATGCCATATAACCTAGGAGAAATCGGTTTGGTTTGCAGTGGAGTTCATAGACAACACAACATAACATAATATATTTATGTTTTCTATGGTGGAGTTCTGGAGCTACGGTTCTGTTGATGAAGGCCCAATGAGGCCTTAAACAGCTATACAGAGCATGCTCGAGGAATCCGCTGTAATCAAAACCGATTTGCACAATTTTTTTTTTGGTGCAGCTGCAAAGATTGGTGATCGTGTGAATCCCGTAGCTTCTTATCTGTGCGTAGATATAAATGTTAAAATATAAATATATTAAACGATATTATATTTTATATTTTAGCCATTTTAGAATATCTTTTTGTAAATTTAAATATATAACAGTTAATACAAATATGTTTTTAAGTTAATAAAATGATTTTGCTGTCACATATAGTAATATAAATTTTTGTAAAAATTACTATTTTTATATTTACTTCTACAACGTAATTCTCTCCGTGTAGGCGCTCGCTCCGTAATTACTATCAGCGGTCCTCAATAGTTCGCTCCTTTTGCATTTTTCAAAATGTCCCGACAATCCATCATGTATACCTACGTATTTTCTGATCCCATTTGACACCCTTAATCTACAGTTTTAATTTGTCCAAGCAATAACCTAATACCCTGTATAATGTTATTTGATAATTTATTTTTTACTCTTAAAAATATTGAAAATGGTTTTAATTGGGAAGTCATTAAGATAAGTAATTTGAATAATAATATTAATTTCTTCTCTGAAGTTTAATTCATTCATTGGAATTGAAAAGGAACGATGAAAGAAAGATCGAAATGCAGCCATTTTATGTTCAAAAGGGTAAAGTTAATTATAATTAATGCAATTATAAGTTTGAGTTGGTTTACGATATATTTTATATTTAAGTGAATTGTAAAATTTTAACATATAATTTACTTTATCATGAGGTAAAACTAAAAAAAAATCGTCAACATATCTGTAATATAAAGTTAATTGTTAGAATAGTAAACTACTTTAACATTACAGCAACAGAACGGCGGATTAAGTATTTTATTCCATAAAGTCCGCCCTTCGGCGGTATTATTACTTTTTAGAGTAGTGTTCCGCCGTACGTGCGCAAATCAGTTGAATTTTCGGCGGAATTTCGAAATAAAGTGCATGGTTCCGCCGGAGGACGTTTAGCCACGTCGATGTTATAAAGTAGCTTCATCAATAGCGGTTTGCATCAAACATTTAAAGCTGAGCTTAACTTTAACAATCACTTTAACTGAACCAGGTTCAAAGTAAACAAATTCGCATAGGATCTTAAGAACATATGGCAATTAATGCATTCATAAATAAAATTTGATGCGATTTTGTTCACTTTGAACCTGGTTCAGTTGAACGTCAGCTTAAACCTCCTTTGTACAACTGGCAGTTGTGTTTGGTGCAAATGGCCATTAAGCATCCAAAATTTTATTTTAGTAGTTTAGCGATCTTTTTCATCAATCATCAATCATTCGTTTCTGACGGATCACAGGAACATAACGTGTTTGGATCAGCGAGTCGTGTTCTTTTGTGAAAATGATTCATCCCCTCCATTAATAGTTTAGGATCATGATTCGATTTTCGAAAACAAAATTGCAAAAATAACCTTCAAATTGACATTTGTTTGATATTATATTAAACGTCAACCAATGTGCCATGAGCTCAGATTGCTATTTCGATCACGATAGCGATAGTAAAGAAATGAGTCCGTACATACTGTTGCGACTTGTTGGCGATAAATTGTAATTTTGCAGCGTTCGTTCGCAAAGTAATCTGCGATAATCTGCAATCTGAACGCAGATGCAAATCTGCGTTCAGGCGCTGGAGGTTGTACGTATATTGATCGCTGTGATCGCGTGAAGTACTTAAGTTAAAATATGGATAATTTCACAGAAAAATTAACTGAAAATATTTAAAAGCACAACATACTATTTGATCTGGCTCACCTTGATTATAAGAATGTTCGGATTAAAAATAAAATATGGGATGAAATTGCTAAGGACATGAAATTAAGAATTACTGGCGATAAGTACTTTTATTTATAGTATTTTTTTTATTTGTGCGAACCACTCCCTGCTAAATAATAAAAAATACTACTTCAAAATCAGGGCGATTATAGGTCGCTATCGCGTATATGTGTTCGCTTTCCAACGCGATCGCTATTGCCATCGCCATCGCTATCGTGATCGTGATCGCGATCGCCTATAGTATTATTCATAAGAGAAGACCGTTGCGTCATTGTCTGGTGTAGCATCATCAGACTTATGAATCATAACTCCGTCCTTTTTTCTCATTCACCGTTAACAAAGAAATAATATTGAAATAATTGTCGGTTCTTGCTTCGGCGATTGATTACGCAGCGCTCAAGTTCCGTGATTTTCATTATACCGGGTGTTTCGTAATTGCACGGCACTGGTTTAGGAATGTCATGTATAGACCGAAATAAACAAAAAAGTTCATATAAACATTTGTCTCAAACTAATTTATTATCGAGATATTGAAGGTTAAAGATAAATAAGGGTGACTGTCTAGGTAATGGATGGTGCCTTAAGTCACTATGGTACCACAGTGACTTAAGGCTGAATGCTGCATTCAACAAAACGGACGCCACTTTGAACAGTTACTCTGAATGTTTTATTGTTAAATCTTCCATATTTATACCTCAGTATCTGAGTAATAAATTAGTTTGAGACAAATGTTTATATGAACTTTTTTGTTTGTTTCGGGCTACAGATAACATCCCTAAACTAGTGCCGTGCAATTACGAAACACCCTGTATATGTGTCTTCGCTTTATGCGATAGCGAGCTATAATCGCCCCGGTTTTGAAGTAGTATTTTTTATTATTTAGCAAAGGGTGGTTCGCACAAATCAAAAAATTTACTGTAAATAAAAGTACTTATCGCCAGTAATTCCTAATTTCATGTTCTTTGCAATTTCACCCCATATTTTATTTTTAATCCGAACATTCTTATAATCAGGATGAGCCAGATCAAATATGTAGTATGTTGTGCTTTTTAACATTTTCGAATAATTTTTCTGTGAAATTATCCATATTTAACTTAAGTACTTCACGCGATCACAGAGATCAATACAACCTGCAGCGCCTGAACGCAGATGCAATTGTATCGCAGATTACTTTGCGAACGAACGCTGCAAAATTACAATCTATCGCCAACAAGTCGCAACAGTATGTGCGGACACATTTCTTTACTAAAGAGCGTTTGATCGCCATCGCTATCGTGATCGCGATCGCGTATGTGTGTTCTTCGCTTAATTGAAATGATGCCCCGCATACCGGTTACCGGGTCTAAGTTATTATCAGGCCTAGGATTGAAATATTTTTTTATTAAAGAAGCAGAGCGTCAGTTATTCCTAACTCGAATGCTATCGCACTCGCAAAATGGGACCGCTTTCTTTCGCTGAAAAGTTTGAATCGTGATTCGAATAATTGTTCGTTACCCGTTCTGGGATCTGAATGTATTTCAATCCAAACGGATCGTAAAATTGGAAGATTGAAAGGAGAAATGTGTTGCAAATTAAAACACTAGTCGATCAAGATACTCCCTCTCTTGGCTATTGATAGCACAGCCGGCACAGCGTTGAATATTCCGTCGGCGCACTTATTGGGTGGTATGCATAAAACGAAGTACATGCTGATACTTCAAGCACCTACTTCGAAAGTGAAGTACCTTCTATAGTAGCGTAGTATTTACTATGCGATCTAGTAGATACTAGAGCACAAGAGCACATAGAAGTTTTTACTTCGCTGTAGAAGCACCTACTGTAGTATGTTAAACATTAGCTCCCATAAAAGAATTATTATATGTGGTGATTTTAATGTTCATTTTAATACGCTACACAGACATACAAGTGCTTTACTGGACCTTTTTTGCGGCTATGGTCTTAAACCCATTTTTAATTGTGCCACTAGGGCAAAAAATTGTTTAGACAACTTTTTTTACAAATTGTCAGAATCTGATAGCAAATAAGGGGGTGGTTGATACTTGTATGTCTGACCATCAGGGACTTTTTGTGAATTGTAATTTAACTACTAATTATCTTGATGCTGGAACGTTCAAAAAATTCGGCCCTTTACCCAAGTGGGAAAGATGGTATTTTTTAATTACATTAGCAGTGTTGATTGGTTGTTCCTTGATGATATGAACTTAAGTACTAATGATAAATTCGGGAGAATCATAAGCTTATTTCAGGAGGCTGTGGAGTTATCTTTTCCGGAACACCTAATAAAAACTATAAACTATAAACTGAAAAAATATTTTTCACTTCTAACGAATCTGTCAAACGACGGTGAAACGTAAAGTGTTATAGTGCGCGATTTAGTGTCCGCTTAAAAGATTTTGTGATATAAAACTACACTTAAACAAAAAAAGGTTATGGCACATGAAAATTATATTCGAAACAACAGCACACAGTCTATGTGGAAGATTATCAAATCAAATAGAAACGCTTCACTAAATAAACCTGTTGAAGACGATACTTTACAAGCGGATGAGTTTAATGAATTTTTTATAAATGATGTGCAAAACATATTGGTTGGTTTAAAAAATAACTTAAAAAAAGGCGCTTCTTCTAGCTCGGGCTCTTGCAATATCTCCTTAGTATCTCCTTGCGATAATTTTCAATTTAAAGCAATTTCTGTCGTGCAAATGAGGGACGCAATAAGAGCGCTCAAGAGCAGTAAGAGTAGGGATGCGTATGGTCTAACTTCTGAATTACTGAAGTGTGTTATTGATATTATCGTCTCACCACTTACAAAATTGGTAAATGAATGTTTAAAAAATAGTATATTTCCTGATTCTCTAAAAATTGCAAAGGTATTTCCAGTTTTTAAAAAAGGTAATTTATCTCTCATGGAAAATTATAGACCTATATCTATATTACCAATATTCTCAAAAATATTAGAAACAATTATGAAAAAGCAGCTCTCAGAATTTATTGAGGCTCGGGGGGCATTTAATCCTAAACAGTACGGCTTCCGTGAAAATCTATCTACTAAAGATGCTTTATGCGATCTTGTTTTATCTATCTTAGATGCTTTTGAAAATAGAGAATACTTCCTTTCAATATTTTGTGATCTGCGGAAAGCTTTCGATTGCGTCGAACATAATTTAATTCTTAAGAAACTTGAATTATTTCACATTGACAGTAAAGCTATTGAATTAGTTAGTTCTTACCTACACAACAGAGTCCAGTTTGTATGTTACAACAATAACTTGTCAGATAAACTTCAGGTTTTACATGGAGTACCGCAGGGGTCTATTCTGGGCCCCCTGCTTTTCTTAATATATATTAACGATCTTCAGCCTATGTTAAATGGTTCTCATATCATACAATATGCCGATGGTACCACAGTTTCCCACACAAGTAAAAATCTACCAGATGTTCTAGAACTTTCAAATGATGCCTTTTTAAATCTCAAAAACTGGTTTGTTGAAAATAAGTTAAGCCTAAATGAAGCAAAAACCTCGAAAGTTATTTTTAGTATAAAAAAGACAACTGATGGTGACAAAGTTAACCCCGCAAAATTTCTAGGTATTACCTTAGAGCCCTCACTGAACTGGGATCTACATATCGACTCTATCTCGAAGAAAATTTGCAGTGGCATATTCTTAATTTCTTCTTTAAAACATTCCGTATCTTCTCAAGTTTTAAAAACAGCCTATTTTTCCTTTTGTCATTCTCTTATTAGCTATTGTATTCTGGTGTGGGGTCACTCTGCGGCAGCACAGAGAATATTTGGATTGCAAACAAGAGCTATTAGATTAGTGGGGAATTTAAATTATAGAGATGATTGCCGTTTCCTATTCGTCAAATTTAAAATTTTAACCTTACCGTGTATCTTCATTCTCGAATGTGTAATTTATATTAAAAAGCATCTCAGTGAATTATCGGCACAAGGAGAAATCCATCATTATCAAACCCGAAATACTAATGACATTAGGTCACGTTTTTTAAGACTAAATAAAAGTCAAAATGGGCCAAATTTTATTGCCGTCAAATTATTTAACCAAATGCCTTCAGCTGTAAGGAATTTATCTCTGTCTGACTTTAAAGTGACTGTAAAAAACTTTTTAATAAATAAAGCATTCTATTCTTGGAATGAATTTTTGAATTTTTTTCGGCGCTGTAACTTCACTGTTTAGTGTATAATATAATTTGTCTTTTTTAATGTGTTTTATGTGTTTTAGATCTATTTGTACTTGGACGACTGTAACTCTTGCACTGAGTCTTGACTTCTAATTTTACAATGTATTTAATATGTTTTGTGTATGTGTATTTAGGCTAGTTAATAGCATTTGTGACGACTGTAAACACCCTGTGATACTTAACGGAATAAATTTATTATTATTATTATTATTTTTATTATTATTATCTACTTCAAAGCCTCAGATTCATTTTAATAGTAAATACTACGCTGCAGTAGTATTTACTACTGCAGCGTAGTATTTACTACGTGCTGTAGTATGTATAAACTTTGCTTTCGTAGTATATGCTTCAGAGCTGCAGTAGGTACTTTATGTAATAGAAGATACTTCGAAGAATACACTAATTTGAGAAGTATTAGCATCTACTTCGTTTTATGCATACCACCCATTGGTTTCGAGGATAAATTTAACGTTTACTGTGATGAAAACTATAATTTAGATGATGAGTTGGAGGAGGTGTTTTTATGTTTTAGTTATAAACGGTCAGCAAATAAAAATCAGATTAGAGTAAGTGGTGCAAAGAAAATGTATGTCTGTGTTTAAATAAAAAGTCAATAAATTTGACAGTCCATCAATGTATAATAATTAATTCAGTTAATCACAGACATTTCACCGCATACTCTAATCTGATTTTTGTTTTGTTCACTTTTTATTTTTCTATTACTAACAATATATATTTTAGCTTATCACGTGTCTAGTGTGCAATACAACAATTGAAGAGGACTTAAATAAATTGCCTATATCAGCTGGAAGCCAAGGGAAAATATCATTTAAAAAAGATGAGCCTCTCCAAGCTTTGGAACAGCCCGTTCAATTACACGACAGCAAAAAAGGCAAAGGAAAGGTTAAAAAGAACCAGAAAATTATGAATCGCAGAATTACAAAAAACAAAGCCAAGACTACACAAAAATTCGTTACAATGTTGTCATCAAAACCTAGAGATGGTAAATCCGGTTCACTTAAAAACTTTCTGAAAAGTTTGTAATTTGAAAAAAAAAACTCAGTGTTCTGAATCAATGTTTAATTTATTATAATGGAGAAGCAGCAGTTACAATGGAATAAAAAAATCTTATGAAAGGAGCCATAATTAGTTAAATATATTTGTTCTCTTGTCATTCCAAAGGGATTTTTTCTGCCACAATCTGAAAAGGAAAAAAATATAACTAAATTGTAAATCATGTTTTTTTTTTAATTGTTAGAAATCAATAAAGATGTCTAGAAATAGAGCATATTTGTTTAAAAAAAATAATATATGTATACTGGGTGCTTAAAAAATGGTGAAACGACGCCATTCAGGGATACCCTCTGAGCATAGGAAAAACGCTAAAAAATTCTATCTATCTATTTCTCAAAGATATGAAGTTTATAAGATAGGAAGGAATTTTACATGCGTGTAAAACTGTTACTATTACTTTCTTTATTTATCTTTTCGTTCTTTGGTCGAAACAATTTAACTTTTTCTTTAATTAGGAATCCCTCTGTTGAAATTTATGCTCCACCAGTTTTCTCTTTTCTTAAATTTGATACAGTTATTCAGAACTTCCTGTTTATTTCAAATTGTGGTCACTTTCTTTTGTTAGATTTTCTGAATTTGGAAAATAATAAAAAATTTAAACGAGAACCAAAAGAATTATTAAACAAATTAATATATAATATTATATTATATTATATTAATTATATTATATTAATATATAATATAATAATAATGCTAGTGGTCAATGTGGTGTACTTTTTGCTCCACATTTTATTTACATCCTGTATGTATAACTTCAGAAATTATTCAATTATTATTATTCAAACTCTTTTTAACACTCGTTATTTCTGGACAATTATTCAATAATAATTTCATGGTATTAGTTAAAAAAAAGAACGGTGACGAATCATACGTACAGGGTGACTGACAACTGTTGCTAAAAAAAAGCCATAAAAAGAAGCGATATCTGAGAATTGGGAAAAATGTTAAAAAATTCTATGTATTTTAGTTCTTGAGACATAATCAAAAAATTGTATCCAAAACAAAAATACATCGTCCCTGGGCAGCAGATGAACGAAATAAATACTCAAAAGTGAATTATAGTTTTGTGATTATTACGGTGTTGAACGTGAATTTGACCTTTAAACGGAATTGATGTAATCAGCTGAAATACCGTACAAATTATATAAAATAAGGATAACACTTTGAACGTCAGCTTTGATAGGTAAAACACAAACACAATTCAGATTTCCGTGTTAAGGATTCACAGTGTTTTTCTTTAATTCTAATTGTATTGTAAATAGAGTTTACTCCCACAAACAACGTTTCGTTTCCAGCTGTTAAATATGTAGATGTATGTCCAACGTCGCATTGTGCTGTAGTTAGTAAAATAATAATAAAATTGTAAACGCCAATTTACTGCTGTGTTTATGAAACGTGGCGTTGTATTTCATACGTAGTGCCGCAGCATACTCTTAGGGTAATTTTTTAATTAACTATTTAACTGTTAACTGTAGAACTTCTTAAACACTTTTCCCGTAATCTATAAAATTAATTTTCTTACGCGTTTTTTTTTTTGCGGAACAATTACCAGTCACCCTGTATACCGGGTGGTCCGATCCATTGTATATGGATTTTAGTATTCTAGAAAAATTATTATAATCATTAAAAATTTCAAATGCAAACGCCCTGGTTATTTTGATATGGGTTTTTAATCTTATAGGGCATTTCCGGGAAAACCGGAAGTTACATAAAATTCTAATATTCTCAAAAATGCAATTTTTCTGTTATATGTATTTATACAATTAGTCTCTTGTCTATTGAAAATTATAATTAGTAACATTATTCTCCAGACACTTTTTAAATCGTTCTGCGTTGATAAACCTTGAGACAATAGTCAACATACAGCGAAACATCAATTACAGAACGACTTAAAAACTATCCAGAGGTTTACATTACAAATTTGTTATATTTAACTTGCAGATTTCGTAAAATCATTTTAAACGCCTGCAAAAAGATGGCGCGGGTCACCCAGTAAAATAAAGCAAGTCATGCTAAAAAAAAAGAAATCAAGCTGCACTACGCCATTAAATTGTGGGAAAAAAGCATTTTTATTGTGTAACAATTATTTTTTTAGTATGGGCACATTGAGAGACAGCCAATTAATAATTCCTACCTTAGAACATATAACACGATATTGTTGGTCCGTACAAGTTTGTGGCCTGTCTGGAAGTCCATTGCCATGTCTCTTGAGTTCCTGGCATACCTCAACTAAATCTAGGATAGTAATGGGATCCAGCTTATGTCTACCAATGAGCCCAACTAAATATTCGATGTAGTGCAGCCTGGCACAACAAAACAACACTTTAGTCATTCAACAAGACAAGCACACTATCACTTTACAATAATATATATGAAAACATTTATTGTAAAGAATGAGCGTGCTTCGTGAGTGTACCTGCAGAAGTCGTGATTTATAAACATCTCTGGGAATTCCATAAGCATTAGGAGGGAGTTTTTTAGCTGCTCTTCGTACGATAGTTTCTAAGTCGTCAGCTGATAGTATAGAAATTGAATCTACTTTGTGCTTTCGTATTAGAATACAAAGGTATTCTTTATAATGCATCCTAGTTAAAAATTTGTATTTATTATGAAAAAAGATAAAAAATAAATCTTTCAAGAAAATAATATTCTGATAAAGATGATAAAATTCAGTGTTTTTTCTACACAAGGGAATTTTGCTTATGCGAAGAGATGAAATGGTAAAATTAATAACTCTTAATCATATAATTATGATTGACTTGAATCTAATGATTACTATAAAAAAATAAATAAATAATGTAAACACAAGACTTCTTGAACAGATGAGCGAGACGCAAAATATGTTAAAAATCCTGAGAGAGAAAAATGCGATTACAAGCTCAAAATGCACCCGAAGGTAAAGTTTATGAATGCAACTCTCAAGTAAACTACTCAATCATAAAGTTAATTTTTTTCTTAATTACCAAGATGACGAAGATTCTGATTCTCCAATGCCTACTCTATACAGATCTGATTTAGTTGGTGGAGTACATACCTTAGGGCAGCGATTCTCAACCTTCTTAGCTTCGCGATCCCCCAAATAGTAAATATAAATAAAATTAATTTATATTTCGCGACCCCTCTCCTATAATTTTATGTCGCTGCGTTTATAGCGACGGGTATGAACATACATGTACGGCTATTTTCGCGACCCCTCTTTAATATCACCGCGGCCCCCTTGGGGTCGCGACCCCTAGGTTAAGAAACGATGCTTTAAGGCATTCATTGGGTGCGTTTCATTTGCGCGCTCACATGCTTTGAGCGCTGTCAAGCAATGCTTAAACCATTCCGTTTGGGTTTGCAAACGCTCGCAAAGCGCCAGTTGACGCAATGGTAATGTCATTATGACGTCATAGTCTTCGCTCACAATCGCTTATTCCATCGAGGTAGGGCAGCAAAAGCGTAAGCGCTTACATATGTTCCAAATGGAACGTATGAGATGCGTACGAGGAGCTCAGCTGATCATAGTCAGTTTATGAACAAACATTACACTTTAGAAACAGCTGCAGAAGCTATGATTAGATTAATTTCACTATGGAAGTTATATTTTTAAGGTTATGAATTCGTTGTACAAACAATAGTCAAAAGAAATACTTTTGCGTATGACGGCTTAAGCGACTGAAGGCCAAAGGAAACAACAGAAAATAGCGCTTGTAAGCGTGAGTGCTTAAAGCGTGTAAGCGCGCAAACGAAACGCACCCTAGTTTGTGGGACTCGTGCAGTTCGCGCAGTGATGCCAACTCTACATTCCGTTGAGAACTAAGGTGCTAGGTAACCAAAACAGAGCTAGATTTGTATGGTTCAGAGCTAAATACGATTTTGTAAATTCCTCATTGAAAACAATTATTTATTAACACAATACATAAACTTTATATTTAACAAAACGATTATTGGATCATATTGTAAACTGTTAGGCTTGAGGAAAGATGAATAAATAGAAAAGTAACTAAATAATCAAAAAAATTGCTTTGAGAACTAAACTAGCTCTTGAGGATTATTTTACAACTCGAAGAGCTAAATTTTATAGAAAAGGACTAAATCTGGCCCCAAAAGAGCCAAGTTGGCATTACTGAATATGCGTCTCGACGTTGCCGCTGTTAAGATATTGCTGTGTTATCGGGCTGTTATATAATTTCTTATTTTATACTTAAATCTTCTTTATATTTACAACCCAATTGAGCAAATAATATTTTTCTTTTTCAATTAAATCACAAATTTCGTTTGTGATTTAATAATTTCTATTCTTTATTTTGTAATTATTTTTGGACTCTATTTTTAGAGCTTGGGTTCCCTTGTTTTCATGACTTATTTCTTTTTTATCTTTTAGAACATTTACTTTGTGCCGGGCATCAAAGTAACTTCTGCGTTTGCACAACTAGAACTTACTTCCTACTTTGCTTTCGCCACAAGCCAATATCTCATTTTATGAAAAATCGATCTCGTTTGCACAAGCGTTTTTCTTTTTGTTAATTTTTTTATTTTATTTGTAAAGGTGGCTTTGTTTTAAATAATTCTAAACCGACAAGCTTGCGCTCGAATTACTAAAGTTTAAATAAAGTGATTTAAATATTTTTTTATTTCAATATTTTTTCTTTCTCTATACCGTCTGTCTTATGAAAAACGCACATTATAACTCTGCTATTAATGATCTGATTTCAATAATTCAAAAAACACGTAAGACTAGTTTAAAAATACTACAAAAGGATAGCATTTTAGATTTTTTTAAATATGACATTTTTGTCAGGCGATAGTCAACTTTTTTTTTTTTCAAATAGCGGCAAATATGTTTTTTACACAGTTTGATAGAGATTTATTTTCGGAATTCAGCGATTTATTTCAACTTGATATTTTTTTGTAGAATGTTTTTGAGAAATGGAAATTGTTTTTTTAATAAAATTTTCAAGTACCTATGCTTTGGGTTCCTCTCAAATTGCACAAAACAGTAACTGTCATTTATGATTTAAGTATTTATCTGCCAACTTGTTTTCATTTATTCTTGTTTGTATTATTTGATACCGTCTTGTTATTATTTTGTTATACCATTGTTATAGTTATTATGGATAACAATCAGTTAACTGATATGGTGCAAGTGTTTTTTGAGTGCCACAAAAATTCTGGTCAAGCTGAGCGCCTTTACGCAGCTCGCTTTCCTAATAGAGAAGTTCCTAACCGTCAGAAATTTAAAAGTCTTGAAAAAAATTTAAGAAATCACGGAGCTTTTAAGAAACCCAAGAAACAGCAACGTCAATTTCGTGAAAGTGTAGAGTTAGATGTCTTTCTTAATGTTCAAGAAAATCCAGAAACTTCAACTAGGGAAATTGCACATAACATTGGTGCAGTAGCGGACAATAAAATCCGGGCACACCATTTGTACAATGTAAACCGCACTCTCATATTTTTGACGTTTAATACATATTATACAAAATGTCACTAGTAATTCTGACGTCTAATAAAAATTTTGACAGAAATATAACCTCAATAAAAACCTGATTTACCAAATTTGTCTGAATACGAGCGACTTGTTAAATTCTTGCCCGGATTTTATTGTCCGCTACTGTACATCAAAGGACATCGTTCACACAATCATAAAAAAAATTCAAATTTAAACCCTATATCCCACAAAAAGTACAAGCATTGTATGAAAACGATCAAAATCGACGACAGCAATTTTGTGTTTTCTATTTAAACATGCGTCAAAGTGGACTTTTTTACAGAAATATTATCTGGTCAGATGAATGCACTTTTAGTAATAATGGCATTTTTAACAGAAATATTCACCAGTGGACACCAATCGGCAACATAGATTTTCTGTAAATGTATGGTGTGGTGTTTTCGCTGACAGATTGATTGGACCCATTTTCATCAATGGTACCCTAGATCAGAACAAGTATCACCAGCTACTAACTACCAATTTGGACAACTTTTTGGATGAATCATCTCTCGCAGAATTAAATAGAGTGTATTTTCAACAGGATGGCGCTCCTCCACATAATGCTAGGCAAAACGTTAACTGGTTGAATACTAAATTTGGCCAAAAATGGATAGGGACATATGGGGCAGTTCGGTGGCCTGCGTTCACCTGATCTTACGCCTCTCGATTTTTGGTTATGGAGCTATGTTCAAGACCGTGTTTATTTAACACCACCCAAAAATGAAGATATTTTAAGGTAGAGAATTATCCGCACTTGTCACGAGACACCTCTCAATTTAATCTTAAATGCAATACAAGGGGTAACTAGAAGGTGCATGCAAACTATGTATTCAACAAGGCGGGGGACATTTTGAGCAATATTTATAATAATTATAAAATTTTAAAAATTCTAGATTTTTTTTTCCAACGCATACTTCATTTTTGTTTAAAAAGCGAAATTACTTTCCTACAGGGCGTTTCCACGAAAATGTCAACCTGACTCTAGTTTTGTAAAGATTTTCTTATGGGAGTAGTAAATATTTTTTTCATAAGAGAGTAATATAAATTTGTTTAGTATACCTTTACTTTTTAATTGTAATTATTTTATCAATAAAAAAAGTCTATTAAAGTTTACCGAAATTTATACGTAGAACATCGTAAAAAGTTTGCAAGATGATTCATATAAAAAATAATATTTTATAATGAAGTTAATCATTATTGGTACTATGGCTGGGAGAGGTTTTTCTTTTACTATCATTTTGAGCAAAATAATCTGAAATGTTTAATGAATTAAAAAAGAAATTGTGAATATTTATACTAAGAAATGTTTATCGTCTGATTGACGCTAATGCGAAAAGTTTGTTTAATTGATACATATCCTAATTTTCGGGCAAACAGTTTACAGAACGTTTTAGTTTTTTTTTTTAATTATTTACTTTTTCGTATCATTTTTAATATAACATTTTGCACTATCGCCTGATTGACAGGAATACTGTCGTTTGATTGACGCGGTTTTCTAAATATTATAAAAGAGCCGTTGCAGGAGTAAAAATTTGCAACAAAGATTTAGATGAAGTGCACCTTTCAATCTTCAAATTATTTTACAGAATTCAAATAACATTTATAAATTTAGAGAAATATATATATATACAGGCTGAGTCCAAAAAAGCGCCTTCGCGAATAGCGTCGGTATTTATTGTTGGATTTGACTGGTCAAAAAATCAAATGAAATGGCAGAAAAAACTCTACAATATAGCATAACTTGCGTCTTTAATACATTTAAAACAGCTGCATGACAGCTGTCAACTTTTGTTTTTTAAATGCAATGGTATATAATTACTGTAATACATTTCGAAAGAACTCTTTTTTCTGCGTTCAATGATGTGCCGCAATAAGCACTTATTTTTCAAAATAATAGAAGAAAATAAAAAGAAATAAATAAATTATTAACATGAAATGACGTAATAAACAGTTGCCGAACAATAAATGATACCTGTTTTACGGTAAATAGCGTAGTGTCTATAAATACTTCCTCATAGGCAAACAAATGACGATAACTGTCAACATTTTTTTTTATTGTCAGCAAAAACAAAACAGTACTTATTTATATTATTATATATGTATACATATGTTACACCTGGTGTATTGTATGTTGTATTATTCACATACAAAAAATTACCGGATGGAAATGCGATGATGGGAGTTATATTTGGTTATGTATTATGACGTTTGACGCCGTTAAAGTTGGAAGTTGACCAACTTTTTGCGTGCAACGCCGTTTGACGTCGTTCATTCTGTGCAATGACATTTGAACCTTTATATTTAACATTCATTTGACAGATAACGGCGCATAACGGCGTTGCATTCTGCTTGGACCTTTAGGTTGTGATCGAAAATTTATCCATTGCATTTACATAACAGAATTACTAAATGTAGCCTACTTGACAAGGTTTTTATTTAGACAGTTGTTATTATGTTTCACACTCTTATTGTGCGATGTACGTATTTTACCATGTTGCAGTCAACTCTGACTCCGCGGTATACATTACATAAATATTTTAGTAGACAGCGTTATCTCAGTGTCACAGGTATTTTCCCACCTCCGTAAGCAGGCTTATATAGAGGAGGCGTTGGATTTTCAGATTAAAATGAAATGGGGGGCGAGTAAATTTGCATAACTATGTACAAACTTTACTAAAGTACTAAAATGTTATAATTTTGTTATATTAAATTTTTTTTTATCTCTGACGATAAATAATTGTTTCCGCCCTAACAATTATTTATTATTTATCAGCTTAAAAGCTCATCCACAAAATTTGATTTCTTTTTTTTTTAATTTTCGGATTGTGAATTTTTCCTTGCAAGCTGCAACAAATTCATTAATTACCTAATTAAGATTTACAAATTCCCTTGTTAGTCAATTTCAGGGTTTGTGTGATTAATTAATTATAACGCACCGCATATTAATTAAATCTACTATACAGTGTGTCCCCAGATGGAATGAAAAAGAGGAAAAACTTTTTTATTTTCAACTTTCAACATTTTTCTTTAAAGTTGAAAATAAAAAAGTTTTTCCTCTTTTTCAGTCCAACTGGGGACACACTGTATATGTAATACTAATTCTATCTCTAAAAATTTCTGAATCTAGCTAAGACATGTTTCTTAATTCATTTTATTTACATACCTGCACAATCCGGCAAATCCTGGTAGTACTTCATTATTACATACACCGTCAAGAAGCCCCCCGGGCGTTTCTTTTTGCAATTGTATAGTACATTTGGCAACTGCTATGGCGTTTTCTTCCTTGTCCCCCGGCCCTTCGGTACCAAAATCGATATTGTGCGCCTAAAAAGCAGAACGTGCAGAACAAATTTGGGATATACACATAAACTTACTTTTAATAATTTTTGCAATTCTTCCGGCTCTTTATCTCGAAGGTAAAATAAACAATTTCTGGGATGATGAGCGTGTAAACCTAGTTTAGCACAGTAGTTGCTCACGCCGCACTTAGCTCCCATGGTGAAAGGTTTTCCGCATCCGTAACAGAACTCGTACTTGCACTGAGTGCAAGTGAAATGCATGCAACCTCCTTTGGACAAAGAATATCGAAATTTGCATTTCGGACAATCAATGCCGTTGTCAGCTAAATGCTTTGCGACACCAGTCGCTTGATTTTCTGGATCGTTCGCATCTTTCCATTCGGCAAACTTTTCACAAGATATACCTTCATGTTGTTTTTCCCACTGAAAACAGATCAAAGTGAAAAGATTGTTTGGTGTCAGTGTTAAAGGTTGCAGATCACGTTTGCCAGTTTCATCTTTAGAGAGTTGAAAATTTAAGTTGTTAATATACAGGGCGTAATTTAATGATTGCAATAAATTTGAAGAGGTGATTCCTGAACTGATTTGAAATAAAAAAGATTTTCTACAAAATGCTTTGTTTTCAATCAAAAAAACTCGAAAACATGAAAAGAATTTTGTTTTAAACGTCATATTTTAATTTATTACATATAAACGGTCACGATTAGCTGTGCCTGATTTACTTACAGGTCGTCTGCAACTAGCACAAGTAACAGACTTGCAATCAGGGCATATTAATCGTTTCTGTCGAGGATTCGCTATGAATCCTGAAGAACACTGAAAAGAAAATGTTCAAATGAGAAAAACATGAGTGAATGATTCGATGAAATCTTACTTGAACACACCACTTGAAGTTGGGGTCCTGCATGAGTGTCCTGTCACGTAGTTTGCTCTGAAAGAGTTCGTGTACTTGTGGTTCCAATATTCCCTTCAGTAGGATGTCCAAATTTCCAAAATAGTCGGATAATTCATCTTCAAAGACGTTATTCAAATCGGGTAACTTACAAAATGGGCACGTGCAGTCCATTATATTTCTATCTGTTATCTGGATAGTGAAATAGTTCTTTGCACAGTCTCGACAGCAACGGTGGACACATTTCAACATTGAAATTATCTAGAAAACCAAAGTGGTGCATTAATATTAGAACTGATAAGTATTGCCTTTTTAAGCGTTTCGTGTTAACGTCGCAGATTCACAAATACATAGGGTACACTACGAAAAATTGTAAGCTATAAGAGAAGGAAAGATAGTTGCGCTGTTTAATTGTCTATACAGTGAATTTTTTTAAAGTGTGGCCATAGGGATTTATATGCTAAAAATTTGACCTCATGTTAATGTATGCTATGGGACAAACTTTTAAGTAAATGTTTGTATTTTGTCGTAAATTAAACGATTTACTACTTTGCTAGAATATCCTAACACGTTTTCCTTAATTTTATTTTACTTTGAAAAGTTGAAGAAAATAGACACAAATTATTGAACGAATATAATCCATGTAGGCTGACGTTATTAATAATTTGTCACTGTGATTTGATTACTGATAAACCAATTATTGCAACATTAATTTATTACCACTTGTAAAAATTACTTCTTCATACCATTGAAAAATGAGTGGAACTTGTTATAATACACATAATTGATAATTTTAATGCTTCCTTAATAATAACGGACATTTTCTTTATAAATTTGCAATAGACAAACATTAACGGAACTTTTCTCTTAATGACATTTCAGCTACCTTGATTTTTGACTTCGGTTAATTGTATGCTTATGAATTTCAACCTCTAACCGGACAATAATTAAATAGAACATGTTATTGTTATTCTAGGAATGTGCATTTCGTAGAAAAATGTTTACATTATTAATAAAAATAAAAATTTGCTTCTAATTTGTGCCATAACATACATTAATACGAAGTCAAATTTTTTACATGTAAATCCCTATGACCACATTAAAAAAAAATTCACTGTAGAAAATGTAAACAAACATTTTCGCCGGTTCTAAATAATAAAATATCTTCACTGGTTTTTTATTTTCATATTTTGCACCCTAGTTAGAGGCTTTATTATAGGAGTTAGAGAAAACTTCAAATATAAAATGTGTACTGGTACTCGAATTGTCAATATGTAATGTAGGAACCAGGTCTTCATTTGTGACACGAATTTCTTTTAATAATAATAATAATAATCTTTATTGTCATATTTCGACAGTGTCAATAAGATAAGTTATTGTACAATGTAGTATAAAATAAGGTGTTGTACAATATAGTATAAAAAATATAACACATAAGTATATAATAACAAGAACACTACGGACATAGTCACATACAAGTGTATATAAAACAAGTGCACATTTAACACTCCATCACTAATTAAGTGACTCGGAGACGACATTCATCCACCTTTCTGTTTTCCAGATATAAATTCTTCAAAGCTATAAAAGCTGTTTGAAATTAAATAATCTTTTAACTTACATTTATACAGCCTGTCACTATCTATTTCTTTTAGGTCATTTGGTTGCGCATTATATGCCAATATTGCGCGGTAATAAGGGCCTTTTTCCAAAAGCTTTGAGTTAGAATTTTAAGGTTTCGGAAATGTTCTTTACACGGCGTACAAGCAGGTAAATTCAACATACACCTTAAAATTCTTTTTTGACTAATAAACACTCTAGATACCGAAGAACTCATCGACCAAAATAGAATGCTGTACGATAAATGAGATTGAACATAAGCAAAATATATTGTTAATAGTACTTCTATGCTAACACTACTTCTTATGTTATAAATCATATAAAATTATTTGTTTAATTTATTGCAAATTACATTTATTTGTTCCTCAAACTTGAACATGTCATCAATATGTACACCCAAAAACTTTATTGAATTTTGTTGAGGTAAAGATTTACCATCATGATTTACATATAAAGATTCAAGATTTTGTTTATTAGTAAATACAATCATTTTGGTTTTATTACTGTTTAAAATCAGTGCCTTCATTTTACTCCAAGTTGCCATTTCTTTCACTGTGTCAGTTATTGTTAATGATGTGTCATCGGCAAATTGAAATAATGATTGTACCTTCAGGTGAAGTTGTAAGTCATTTAGATATATTAAAAAGAGTAAGGGACCTAATGTCGACCCTTGTGGTATTCCCTGTACGATTTCTTGAGCCGATGAATATGCATTGACGTAACTTCCATTTTCAACTTTGTTAATCCATACTCGTTGCTTTCTAAAAGATAGATACGATTTTATCAGTAATAACATATTACCTCTTATCCCGTATTTATATAATTTATCAAATAATATTTCATGATTAACCATTTCAAATGCTTTTGTTAAGTCAAAGTAGATTCCCGCAGTTTTATATCCTCTATCAAGATTTTCTAAGATGTTTGTCAAAGACTGAAAAATCACTTGTTCGCAGGATCTACCAGGAAGGTAGCCATATTGGCAGTTGTTTATTATTTTATACGTATATAAAAAATATAATAATCTATTATATATTTTTTCAAAAATTTTTGAGAGAGATGACAGAAACGGGTCTATAATTTTTAATACTGTTTCTTGAACCAGTTTTGAAAATTGGAATAACCTTTGCTTCTTTTAAACTAGTCGGAAATTTCGCCTCTTCAAACATTAAGTTAATTATATTAGTAAGTGGCTTAGTAATGTATTGTGCACATTTTGTTATAATGAAATTGGGTACTTCGTCCAAACCACTGGACTTTTTCGGATGAATTTGTTTTATTATCTCATAAATTTCATTTTCATCAACAGGAAAAAGATAAATATTATGCTGAATACTACTGATCGCTTCAGACACTTGCGGATTATGCGATGCTATTAGGTCTTGATTTAAGAAGAACGCATTGAAAAGTAATGCTATTTCATGGGGATCTTCAGTAGTAGTATCATTGTTACTTAGAGAAACTGTCTTTGTTGTTTTAGTGTCTGTATCTTTGTTTATAATTTCCCATATGACTTTTTGTCTATTGTGTGAATTTAAAATTTTATTATCATTATATCTTTTCCTTGCTAATATTTTTGTACGTGTGCAGTTGTATGTAATAAATTCAGCAACATGTAACAATAGCTGTCTTTTTCCTTTTTTGTTTAAATGATAACCAAGACCTGTCCTTAAATTCTCATATACAACATCATTTACTTCTTGATAGCTTACGTTTGCAGAAGCTGAGTTTTTCAAAGTTTCATATATTTTCCAATTGTTTTTGTAAATATCTTCGTTAATATTAGTTTTCCCTTTAAAGTATGGTACACTTAAAATAATACCGTTTGTGTGTTCTATTAAATTTCTACTTAAAATATCATTAGTACCTGCAAAAACTATAACGTAATTATTTTTTGTAAAATTCCTCGTCAGACTTTTTATATCCGCAATTGTGTTTTTAAAAGTAGCGTTTGGTTTGAAAATAACTTGAGCGCTAAAATCGTCCCCTAACACAGAACTCAAAATGTCCGCCATACCTCTACCCTGACTGTCTGCCAAAAGTAATACTTTGTGTTTCTTGTCCAGCGAAGATCCTCGTTGAGATTCGTCGTTTAAATCTTCTCGTAATTTCTTACCCGTTTTTTGAAGCTTTATATTGTTTTTTAGAAATTCTTTATTACTCGGCGGTGTTGAATAATCTTTTAAATGTCCATCTGTCGATGTCCCTTCTTGTCCTCGCTCCTCTTTACATTTTTTTGCTTCACGTTTTTTTTTTGTTTATTAGACCCCTTTGATAACTTAGTTAATCGCAGCTGTAAATTATGCACTTTTTTTTCAAGTTGATCAATTTTATTTATTAATTTAAATATTAATTTATTTCCTCCTTTCTTTTTCCTTCTAGTAATTGCATTATCAATAACAGTTTTAGTAGAATCATTTAGCTCATCTGAATTATTTAAGTCACTGATGTTCAAATTATTCTCCGCACTTACTTTGTTTGCTGCATTTAAACTTACAAAATTTGAATTTAACGCATTTTTTAGTTTGTTAATTAATTAATTTTTGTTACCACTATAATCAATGTTTAGTTTTTGTAAGTGATCTTTTAAATCGTATAGTTTTAAATTTGATATTTTCGTCGAACACATATTTATTTAAATTATTTAAATAGTAAATTTTCGTAGTCTTTTTAGGTTTTAGGTCCACCAAGAATAACAACTTTTTACTGATGCCGACACCTTATCAGCGAGTTTCTTTTCGCGCCACCATGCTATTCTCGGAATGGAACAACACTATTTTCCTGGTCATACAATTGTTTTACAAAGTTATCCAATAGGGCACTCGATTGCTTTAAATGTACACTTTAATTTGATATCAAATTTGTAATTATTTGTGCACTTTTAAATGGATATAAAACACCAGAGCACTTTACTGATGCGGACAGCGATTAATAGTCGATCTAACCAAACTAGTGATATACCTTAGCAGCTTCACTTGTGGCCACATATTCCGCCTCCATAGAGGACAACAACACAGCTTACTTTTCTACATTACAGGTCCACCACAGAACTTAACAATAGACTACTTGTGGAGCGTCTCTTAGGCTTCTATTGCTGAATTCGTCGTCTTCTTAAATCTAATTCCATCGTTGATTGTTGCTTTCACATATCGAAGTATCCGTTTTACTAAGTTAAAGTGCGCTTGTGTTGGTGCGTCTTGCACTCTTAAAGCAACGTTCACAGAAAAGGTCAAGTCCGGTCGTGTTCCCAACATCAAATACATCAGGCTACCGATGATCTCACGCTAACCATTAACATTTTCAGCTGAAGGTGATTCCTCAGGCGTCCATCCTTGTTCAGTTAGAAGCAATAGTGGTATTAAATCCTATATTTTTCTAATATTCGCCTTGTATATGGAGTTTGATTAATCTGGATATAATCTTCCGGTCTTTTGATTTGTAGTCCAAGATAGTTATCAACTTCGAAGCGATTTCCCAATTTACCGATAAATTCATCTATCAGCTTGCTAGAACCCATCCATCATCCACATGAAATATAAGAAACAAATTTTCATTGAAGAACATAAGGATCAACACAGCTTTCTTGTAAATTGCATTGTTCAAGATATTCAATTAGACATTTGTACCAACATTTCGAAGCTTGCTTCAGGTCATATAAGCTCCGAACTAATTTAATACACGATCCGTGCCATCAGTATAACTTTGGGGCTGCTTCATATAAATATCTTCTTCAAGCGTTCCGTTGAGAAAAGCGGTTTTTACGTCAAATTGCTTCATACTCCAACCAAGTTGGACAACAATACCAAAAAGCGTTCTCATACTCTCAAATCTGGCAACGGGACTAAAAGTGTCAGCGTAGTCGATTCCTGGTTGTTGACTAAAACCCCTAGCCACTAATCGCGTTTTATACCAGATTACTTCGTCGTTAGTATTTGTCTTTACGGTAAAAACCCATCGGTTATCAATAACCTTGGCTTTGGAAGGTAAGTCAACTAGTTTCCATACATCTGAGGCCACGCGAGAAGCGCGTGAAAACACGTGCGCGTCATTAAACACGTGCATATCATTAAACCCGTGGCGTCAGAAGCGGAGCCCGGCCGTGCGTTCCAGGAACACTGGATAATTAAGGACCTATATAAAGCGTGCCAGGACGGCACTGAACCAGAGCTCGTCCAACGCTGTTGCCGAGAAATCAGACTGGACATACGTTGAGCTAGCACTGCTGCCGAAAGGTCAGGGTAGTTCCAGTCCCTCTAACATCGCCGCCTAGAGACCCGCCACGGAAACTCGCGTCTGCTAACACGAATATCACTTTGGCTCCCGCATGTGCAGTTAGGTAAGTGATAGCGGGAAATTTAAAATGAAAACAATCAATAAATCATTTTATCTTATTTTAAAAGAAGATTATAATACGTCAAAATTGTTTTTTAATATGTATAATAAGTAATAAGTTAAATAAATGTTTAAGAGTTTAATTCCAATGATATTTATTTTTTCTGAAAAAGGTTTACAGTTTTTCACATTTTCTACTCTTTCATTTCGTCGAAAATAAACGTCGCTGTTTATCAATTACTTTGTTATGTGGTGTACTTTTGTTGCTCGTGGGTATTGTGTTTTAAATTCTTGTTACTTTCTTCTATGACGAGCAGTGTTGGTTCTAACGGGGCGGTAATCTTTTTAAACGCTTCTAGTTATTCAAACGTTGTTATTTTTTCTATCAGCTGAAGGTGTATTATTTTTAATTTTTCTTTTTCAATATTTAGTTGTTCCTTGCTCTTGTCTGTCATGTCAGGTTTACTTAAAATTTGAAGAAGTCGTTCATTTTGTTGAGTATTATCATTCTTGTTTTCATGTATTATTAAAACATTTTCTTCATCTTCTTTCTCTTAAGACAATAATATAGAGGGAAAGGAAAAAGTAACGAAACTTGCCTGTAGATATTTTATTATCGACTTTGAAATGAAAGTTGCTAAGTAAGATAACAAGCGTCTAAATAAAAACCTGGTCAAGTGGGTTGTGATCGAGAATTTATCCATTGCATTTACATAGCAGAATTACTAAATGTAGCCTACTTGACCAGGTTTTTATTTAGACAGTTGTTATTATGTTTCACACTCTTATTGTGCGATGTACGTATGTTATATGCTTCTCATTCTTAAATGTGGAATGTGAAAAAATCGCCAGTTGTCATGGAAATAATATAAACACAAGATTTTTTAAACGGATGAACAAGATACAAAATACGTTAAAAATCGTGAAAGAGAAAGATGAGATCATACGCTCAAGATACATCCGACGTATAATTTTCGAATGCAGCAACAGTTGAAATAATAAAAAAAACGGGAAATAAAAATTTTCCAGTTGTAAATTTGGTTATATTTGACAATTAATTGTCTACTTGACAATACATACTGTTATGGCATGGCCAGCTACATTAACATTCACTGACGTGTATGTATAGCCGTTTCAATTCGCCTAAAATTCGGTCCGAGAAAGCTTGCCGTGGAGTACTCCCCTCAGCGCTCCCTATTAAAGATACTACAGAACTACTAACAGTACCTTAATGACAACTGCAATTACTTAAAAACTCACAAGAGGCGCTGAGGGGAGTACTGTCAAAATTTTTAGAAGTCGAATTGAAACGGCCATACATACACGTCAGTGAATGTTAATGGAGCTGGCCATGGTTATGGTCGATTTCACGCATTAACCCGTTTGTTTACTTGGATACTGTCTCGCAGTTATTTTGCCGTCCTAGAGCTCATTTGGCCTACCATCTAAACGGCCTGCGTCGTTGTATGCGCTCTGTTGACCAGTTTGGTGGATTTGAATTTCGCACCGTGTGGTTGTTTCCGTGATGGGATTTTTTCCGGAAGCGTGTGGATTCCATCGTGGGCCGGCGCACTTAAATTTTTGCACCATTAGAGGCTTGATAAGTAAAGGTGAGCGACGTATTTGGTTCACGCGTGTGATTTCTCCGTTGATACCTTGAGAGAAATTCTGCGGTTTTGGTTTGGAAATTTGGCTGTACCGCGCCCGTGTTGAGATTTTGTTGAATTTACTCAAGACACTGTGAAGATTGGAAGGTTTTTGAACCTTTTTTTTTTCGGATATGCTGGGTTCAACGGTCACTTGCACGTTTCATTACCATCCCGAGTAAGTTAACCTTTGAATTTTATTTTATCCCGGTAGGGTTTAATTAGGGTGTTTTGTTTTTGTTAACGTAGCGGGTAGTACACCCCCCTCCTTTTGAACAGTTTCGCTCTCGTGAGGGAATCTTTTGGAGCTCCGAACGCGATTTTTTACAACTCTCATCGCTCTCCCTTAGACGTACAGTCGTGTTCAAAAAAGTGTTGTACAGAATTTGTACTGTCTAAACTTGTATGTACAATTATGATGAAGTGCAAAAGATTGTTGTACAAGTTTTGTTACATATACGGTTTCTGGCAATAATATTATTGAACACAAAAATAGAAAAACCAATTGCCGCTCAAAAGCAAAGATATTTAAAACGTAGCTGTACAACACCTTTGTATCTGGCCGTTTCGTTGGCGGAAAACACCTACAGTTTCGCAAGATTGTTGGGCGAGCCTTCTGTTTCCCCCCAGGACGCTGAGGTCGAAGCGAAGTCGAAAGGTTCACGGTATTGTACCTCATTTAAATTCCATCACCTTCGGGATGTTAAACTTTACGCTTTTGGTCGCATGTTATGCGGTACTACTCCAATTCTTGTTTTTTGAATTTCTTTGGTCTTACACTAATCATTGCGTTTAATTACGCGTTGTGTTATTTGTTTTAATTGTGTGGTCGCCGCGCTTACGCTGGCGATCGGTTTTTGTTATAATGATTCCGTTTTTTTTCCGGCGTTTAATATTTCGATTTGTTATTGTAATTTATTCTTATCGTACGAGACTGCTTATCAGTCATTTTGTGAACGGACGCGTGGAATCCCTAGCGGACGGAAATTTGCGCGTTAAGCTTTGCTGTTAATTTTTTTTGCTTATTTTTAAGAAAGAAAAGTGTGTCGAGGCTTTATACCTTTTGTAATATTTTTGTCGCCGTGATCATTTTTTATCTCACACTTGTGCCTTGGCGGAACACTTTTATTGTCCACTTTTTTACTTCAATTAATGTTTATTTAAAGTTGGCGGACGTATTTTTTTTTGATTTCCCTCTTTGCGTACCGTATTTAATTGGGGATTACCCCTCCTCCCCTCAGAACGGATTACTTCGGCGCTGAACCGATTGATAAGGGGGAATTTCTCTCCTGTTGGGGACATTCATTTGGCTGCAAATTGTTGGGATCGTGAACAGGCGGTGCCCTTTTAGATCTACAGTTACCTGTGCGAAACTGTCTGCCCTCGGCCTTCTCCAGCCCCAGTCTTCGGGCGATCCAGGTAGGTTCGTTTGTATCCGTTTCGACGTTTCTTTTTTTTATTATTCGCTATCAGGTAACCTGACGTACACCAGACGTACACACTCGACCGTGGGACTAGTTTGCGTTTAGTCCTATTTGAGGAGCTTATTTTCAAAGTGCAACATGTCCAAAAATTGTTATGCGAGATAAATGGGAAAAACATATTTTTCAATAATGGCTTGAAATTTTGTTTCCTTCAATAGGTATTGATTTATGGACATTATGTACATAAAAAAGTTTTGTGCAAATCGGTTTCGATTATAGCGGATTCCTCGAGCAGGCTCTGTACAGTTGTTTCAGGCCTAGTTGGGCCTTCGTCAGCAGAACCGTAGCTCGAGAACTCCACTGCAAACCAAACCGACTTGTGCAGGTTATTCGCCAATGCGATGTGAAAGTAATTATGTACATAGTTTGGTAAATATGTAATGGATACTTTAAACAAAAATGAGAAAAAAGTTTTTAAGTCGTGATTTGTTTCGCTTTGAAAAAAAAAACATTTACTAAGAAAAAAATATGTATTAACAGAAAATAAAACAAACGTTACAGAACACTCAAAAATGAATATTATAATAAAAAATATTTCGGTTCAGTATCTTCTGTTAAGCATTGACACTCTTCTTCGATCTCCGACGGTTGAACTGGTTGTGGCTTTGGATCTTCAGTGAGCAATAATAATTCAAAGTACCACTTCAGATTTTGATCTTGAATCCACTGCTCGCCAAATCTTTTTTTAGCAGTTGATTGACTGCCTTTCCTTTGTCGGAACTGATGCCCGGCGTACCTACTAGTGGCGGTAAAGTTGCATATCTTACGCTTTTTCCACGTTTTAGCAACGTCTGCCATTTTTTAGAGTCGTCGTTGATTCTATAATGAATATCGCTGTTAAATTCGATTATTGTCTCACTGTTCTTAGTGCGTTTCCTAATATACATCCTTTTTTGCTCACTTATTCCGTCAATCTTTTTAAATGTGTCCAGTAGAGTTTTTATGTCGTAAGCAATCCAATCCCTCTGCAATACATCGACAGTACCAATTGTTTTATAAACAGTCTCATAATCTTCAGGCAGAATGCATTCAGGTTTTTTTCGAAGTTGTTTTTCAACCCTGCCAGAAACTCGATCAGCTCGTAAATACGAGTGCCCAGTAACAGGGAAAAACAGGTCAATGCTTGTTACAGATGCAGGAGCTTCTTTGTATAGCCAGTACATTAAAAGATGGATTATGTGGCAATTTTTGTTCTGCCCCCCACATCCATCACAGAATAAACGAACCTTTTGGATACCAGTCAAATCCTGATTTTTCAAAAAATTGAAGATTGCGGAACCGGTTGCATTGGATCCCCTACCACAAAGATTCTCTGTCCAGTTATAAAATACTGGACGAAGACTTTTTGGATCTACAATGCAGAATGCATAGTATGACACTTGTAATGAGTAAAATACTTCTTGTATTGGAAGTTTTGGGAGTACTTGAACTTGCTGGAGGTCAAAACATAATGTTAGGACATTATCATTTTGCTGTTCATTCAGCAACAAGTGAAACTGTTTTGCACGCATTTTGTGCACCTTGTAATCACGGGTGGCAGTATTTTTTGCTTCCAAACAAGACGCTGTTTTCACTTGATACTTTAGCCTTTCACAGTAGCTGCAGATGTTGCTACCTGGTGATCCAAATCCCAAATTGAACTCAGTTGAAAATATTTTATGAAAATAGCCGTAATTTACTTGTAAAGATTCATCAATACTGGAATTGTACATTGTACACATTTTAGAAATCGTTAAATCAGACGGTAGATACAGCCTCTGAGATTTTTGTCAGTTATAATGAGACTCGCGTGCTTTAAACTTCCCTATAAAGGAAACAACACTTTCCTTTTTGTGTAGTAGTTTGTCTTTCTATTGATTACCACCTCGATTTTCACGGAACTCTTCGCCATCGTAAATACGTTTTGCTACCCATAAAACTCGCCGGTGTGAAATTTCCAAAAGTGTTTCAAAAAATTTCTTGCACACTTGATAACTTTTAGTTTTCGTAGCAATCTTGTATCCTATTTGAAATTGGTGCGGTTTTCTAGTTGAAGCCGACACACTTTCACGATGTCTTTTAGGAAAGTTTACTTCTATTAAATGAGAAAGTCTCACATTTTGGTTCTTTAAGTTATTGTCTTTATAAAACTTCCGTTTAACACGAAGCATTGTTTCTTGTCCAACTTGTTTACATTCGAATTTCTTGTGGGAATGATTACATTGCAACTTCCAGTTTTGTAACTGCATATCTCCCGCAGCATATCTACAAACAAATTGAATTAATAATAATACCAAGTGATTTTTAAAAATTTTTATCAACTCTTGCTATGAAATTTAGAAGGCATGTCTTAACTTGATCGTAAAACAAAACACCTTTTGACATTGATTAAAATCTGAAGCTGCAAATTTAATAGCCTTTAAGATCTTTGTGCAAGACTTCTTAATGCAAATTTACCTTTTAATTATTTTCTTTAATTGCATTACGAAAATCTGCTTGTGTAAAAACTGGGTTTGAAAAGGATATTGGTTTATGAATGAAGTTACAGTTTTGACAACTGTCAGTGCTGTTATTAATCTATGACACACTTTTCTAATTTCATAGCCAGACTTGATAAAAAAAATTAAAAATCACTCGGTATTAGTAACAAATAAACGCGTAGCAACTTGGATTCCTTTACTTGCTTTCTAACCTTTTTCTTTACACTTTGCCAATTTCTGCTACCTTCATTTTTTTCACACACTAAGACACCTCCCTCTTCTTCCATTTCAGTAAAACTTGAATTATAATTTTTTTGTTAAATATTGTAACGACTTTACGGGTTCTATTAATTTTTATTTTAAACAAAACACGATATAGTTAATAAACTAATTTATTTAAAAGCAAACTAATTAACACTAATTTATTTAAAAGCTTATACCTAATTTATTTTAACAGCCAAGCGAAAGCCTAATTACGCGAACTTTAATCCGAACTGTCCAACGCCGAATTCCTGCCGAACTGTGCCCCACTCCCGGCCGCGTGCATTTATAAACCGAGCCTGTTGTTCTTGTACATTCTAGACCGCGACAGACTGTCTGGTCTAGTTTATTCTGCCGGCAGCATTCTCTCGGCTGTCGCCTAAGGTGCGTCGGCTAGACGGCTGTGACGCAAGAGACACTGACGCCGGCTGGTGTCGACGAATCATTATACTGCCCCCTTCTTAAAAACGTTTCGTCTCGGAACGTTCCTCGTGACAGCCTTGAAGGGGGATGTCGAAAGCGGCATGCTGGACCCTTTTTACAACTTCCGGTTTGAAAGAAATAGCAGTCCACGGTTTGCTTACTGCCGGCAGCTGCCTGTGGGTGGTGACTGCAGACTAGGACTTCAATTCCCGTTCCGTTGAAGATGATGAAGATGACTTCTATCATGCTTCGAATGACCCTCCAGTCCAGTCTGTCTAGTCCACAGCCCAACTTACGAATGGCTAATTTCGTCTCCTTGCCTTCTACCAGCTGTCTCCTCAGGCTCCACAAAGCTTTCCAAATGTTGTGATAGTCGGGCTTACCGCTTGATGTCCTCTTGGTGACTAAGTAGTACACGTGTCGTCTTTGATCTGCTTCCGTGTCGATGATCTGCAAGCTCTTGCCCACCATGGGAAGCTGTCTTCGGAGTTCCTCGACCTGACCAAATTTCTTCCGGAAGACCTGGACTATCCTCTTGGACATTCTTAGGTCTTCTGCCACACAGTGGGCCAGACTGTACTCCGGTGGTACTTGAAAAAGGTCTTGCTGCCTCTCTGTGGTCACTCCGAATCGTGCCTTACTCCCTGTGGCGTGATGAGACATAAAGGTTTCGAAGTTCACTTCGGAACCTTGCGTCCTTTGTACTGTCTCTTCATTTTCTTCTCCGTTGTAAGGAGCCATAAGGAACCTTCTTGATGCGGTAGATGACATCGTAGATCCGTTTCATCACTATGTAAGGACCTTCCCAAGATGTCTGCAATTTTGGGGACAGACCTCGACATCTTTGAAGATTATAAAGCCAGACCAGCGCTCCAGGTTGGTATCCCCCATTCTAAGCATTGATGTCATAATGCTCTTTCATTCGGTGGCTGGCCGTCTGTATATTGTGACGCACTTGATTGTGAATATCGTCCATTTTCCTGCGCAGACCGCTCACCTAATCTTCGTCGGCAGGGACTTCGCCAGGCTTCACTCCGAATTTCAGGTCGCAGGGTAGTCTTGGCTCTCGTCCAAATATCACTTTTGCTGTTGTCTCTCCTGTTGTCTCATGAACGGACGAACGGTATGCCAGTAGAAAAAGGGGAATGTACAACCTCAATCAAAAGTAATGAAACGCTCAAAACCGAAACGCTGTAGTCAGAGAGAGAAGATACTGAGTGAGATGAAGTCTTATGGCGAACGAATGTTTCCGAAGTCCCTCGGAACCCCATAACATGTTGCGCTCTCTCTAACTCGGCACCGTTGCACTCTGACTACAGCGTTTCGGTTTTAAAAGTTTCATTACTTTTGATTGAGGCTGTACGTATCCCAGTCTCTCTGATGATCGGAGACGACTTTGGACAAATGTCGGTTGATGGTTCTGTTGAATCTTTCCACCATTCCGTCCGACTGCGGATGGAGTGCAGTGGTTCTAGTTTTCCGGACGCCGCGGCGAGCCGAGCAGAATTCACACGTTCTTGAACAAAGCCGATTCAAAGTTCCTCCCTTGATCTGAATGCAGCTCCATGGGCGCGCCATACCGACTGATCCATTCTCGAACAAGGATTTCAGCAAAAGTTATCGCCTCTTGGTTTGGTAGGGCGTATGCTTCAACCCACTTGCTAAAGTAGTCCATCACCACGACGACCACCACTATTCGTTTGTGGAAATGGGCCGGCTACATCTATCGCAACTCTTTCAAAAGGACTCCCTGTTTCATGGGAGCCTTGCCTCGTCTGTGAGGGCCGTTACTGACTGCGCCGACTACGCACTTCCTACACCAGTCCTTTATGTCTTCCTTGCAATTCACCCAGTAAAATCGCTCGCGCACCTTTTCCATAGTCTTCTTGATTCCCAGATGCCCTCCAGAAGTTCCATCGTGAAGTTCCCTCAGAACTTTCGGCACCCTATTCTTGGGGATCAGTAACTGTGTCTTCTGTTCCGTGCCTTCCTGGTTCTCGATGGTTCGTTTCAAAAGACCATGATCCAGCACTATGGAGTCTCACTGCGCCCAGTACGATTTTACGGATGGCGCACACGGTTCTATCTCTTCCCAAGTAGGCCTTGCCTCCCTACTTTTCCATTCCAGCACCAATTTCAAATCCTGATCGTTCTCCTGGTCTCGTCGCAATTCTTCACCTTGCCATTTGTCGTCTACAACGGCCGTTCTCGCAGTCGTGACTACTTTCTCCTCCAGACGACTACAATGCTTACAGTCTTCAGCACAAGGTCTTCTCGACAAAGCATCGGCATTTCTATGGCTAATTCCTGGCCGATACTGAATTTCATAATCGTATTCCTGAAGTCGTTCGATCCATCGTGCGACTTGTCCTTCAGGATTCTTGAATCGGAGGAGCTATTTTAAAGCGGCATGGTCCGTCCTCAGGAGGAAATGTCTGCCATACAAGTACTTGTAGAAATGTTCTACGGTCTTTACGGGTTCTATTAATTTTTATTTTAAACAAAACACGAAATAGTTAATAAACTAATTTATTTAAAAGCAAACTAATTAACACTAATTTATTTACAAGCTTATGCCTAATTTATTTTAACAGCCGAGCGAAAGTCTTATTACGCGAACTTTAATCCGAACTGTCCAACGCCGAATTCCTGCCGAACTGTGTCCCACTCCCGGCTGCGTGCATTTATAAGCCGAGCCTGTTCTTGTACATTCTAGACCGCGACAGACTGTCTGGTCTAGTTTATTCTCCCGCCAGCATTCTCTCGGCTGTCGGCTAAAGTGCGTCGGCTAGACGGCTGTGACGCAAGAAACACTCTGACGCTAGCTGGTGTCGACGAATCATTACAATATTATGATGACAAAGCATACAAAATTTTAGTTTTACAGAATGAAATGAACTACGTAAAACACGGGACTTGTTGCAATTTGAAAATTTAAGAAATATTAGTCGCTTTATGTAATAGGACTTATTGTGGTTTGTCTAAAAGGTTCAATAACCATCTCGTAGAGGAGGTTATACACTATATAACGACATCTATATCTCAAAATTGCAATTTTTGGACATGTTGCGTTTTGAAAATAAGCTCATTTTTGAAGACTATATTAGTGATCCTCATTTTTGTTTCGTGTTTTGTATTATTCTGTTTTGGTTTTGATTTCGGTTCATTTGGTAAGAGTGCGCGACAATACCTTTTAAAAAAATGTATTTATGTATGATATTTATCCGTATGAAACAAATCAATGCATTCTAGTTAAATCAAATACTGTTTAATTAGTAACTGTTACATGGTGATCAAAATTTCTATTTTTGTGAACATAATTAAGTAACATACATATTTGCAATTAAACAATAAATAAGTGTCTGAATTATAATTTAAAAATACAATTAATTACTGTCCGATTCATTTTCAGAACTTGATGTTTCTTGTGTGTTTATAATGGGCTCATTCGACATTTTTTTTTTATATCAAATTTGGAAACTTTATCATGTGTTTAACTAATATTTCCTAGAAAAAAAAATTTTTGTTCGTGTTTTAGACCATCAAAAAATTAATAAAAATAACCTATCCGTAAACGCTAGCCGTCCATGTTGTGACGTCCTAGCATCCGTCCAGGGGTGCGTTCGTAAACTATACCTTCGAGTGCATTTTAGACCTGTAATCGCGTCTTTCTCATTCGCTATTTTAACATATTTTGCATCTCGCTCATCTGGTCAAAAGTCTTATGTTTACGTTCTTTACATTGCAAATATTTCCATGACAACCAACGAACTTCTCACACCCTACTTAAAGTGGGATACCCGATAAAGTGAAATAAATTGTTGTTTTATTTCGCAATAATGGCAAGTAAAAAATCTAATTACAAATACTGTATTGTTCCGGAATGTAAGAATACAACTGTGTCCGCTTCTGACAAAATATTGTTGCCTGTCAGATCTTTAATAAATATATACATACATAATGTTTAGAATAAAATATAAATTGAACAGGGTACTTGTGCCTTTGTAGTTTAACTCCTCATTTCTACGCTAATGTAATCTTTATTTGTGTTAAAATAATCAATTTCCATTATAATGTCGACCTGCGGAAGATTACTTGAATCCACTTTTACATAATTCTCTTCTAAGGAGCACATTGTATTAATTGTGCACTTTTAAGCATAAGCTAAATATGGAATTATGATAATTGCTAATGATTGCAATGATAACACCTTTTAGAAACTAAATAGTTTCCTGAACTGTATGTATCTGTGGCCTGCCACCGGCCGCCACCCATGCGAAAATTGCTAAACGGATGCTATGACGTCACACGAAGATGGCGCGTAAGCTGTCGCGTTTCAAACGCAATGACTTTTTAAAAATTAAATGTTACTCACGCATATTTTTTAATTGAATTTAAACGTATAATTTATGATTACTAAACAACAAAGAATATATTGTTAATAAAAATTAGTGAAAAAAAGATATTCGAAAACGACCCTATTAGTGGTCGAACTTCAACATCTGTCGAGTGTCTCTCTCTGTTATACCAATGGGCTCATTTGACATTTTTTTTATATCAAATTTGGGAACTTTATCATGTGTTTAACTAATATTTCCTAGAAAAAAAAATTTTTGTTCGTGTTTTAGACCATTAAAAAATTAATAAAAATAACCTATCCGCAAACGCTAGCCGTCCATGTTGTGACGTCATAGCATCCGTCCAGGGGTGCGTTCGTAAACTATACCTTCGAGTGCATTTTGGATCTGTAATCGCATCTTTCTCATTCACTATTTTAACATATTTTGCATCTCGCTCATCTGGTCAAAAGTCTTATGTTTACGTTCTACATTACAAGTATTTCCATGACAACCAACGAACTTCTCACACCCTACTTAAAGTGGGATACCCGATAAAGTGAAATAAATAGTACGTTGTTTTATTTCGCAATAGGCGTTTGATTTTAAGATCGCAGCGCTACCGTGGATAAATCTAAACCTGTGTTAGCTACAACAAATTTTTGTAATGCACGTGTTTAAGTGCGTACTAATACAAATACACAAGTTGATTTAATGTGAATGTCACATATAACACAATCCTGATACATCATACACTCAGGATCGACGCTAAAACACAATTTGTTGTGTAGCATACAAGGGTTTGTTTAGTTGATACCAGGTGGCGAACGCTTAGCTGCAAACTCCAATAATGGCAAGTAAAAAAATCTAATTATAAATACTGTATTGTTCCGGAATGTAAGAATACAACTGTGTCCGCTCCTGACAAAATATTCTTGCCTGCCAGATCTTTAATAAATATATACATAATGTTTAGAATAAAATATAAATTGAACAGGATACTTGTGCCTTTGTAGTTTAACTCCTCTCATTTCTAGGCTAATGTAATCTTTATTTGTGTTAAAATAATCAATATGGAATTATGATAATTGCTAATGATTGTAATGATAACACCTTTTAGAAACTAAATAGTTTCCTGAACTGCATGTATCTGTGGCCTGCCACCGGCCGCCACCCATGCGAAAATTGCTAAACGGATGCTATGACGTCACACGAAGATGGCGCGTAAGCTGTCGCGTTTCAAACGCAATGACTTTTTAAAAATTAAATGTTACTCACGCATATTTTTTAATTGAATTTAAACGTATAATTTATGATTACTAAACAATAAAGAATATATTGTTAATAAAAATTAGTGAAAAAAAGATATTCGAAAACGACCCTATTATAAATAATAACTTCTGTGTGTCGCATACAGTTTTCCCATAAATTTGCACACCAATATTGCAAAACTTTTTTCCACGTACATAAGACACTTTCATCATTATAACCATCTCTACCAATATTTTTATTATAGTAGCCTTTTGCAGAGGCCCAAATTAACTCGATGACATTAAACTCACAATGATATGGAGGTAACCTCAGCACTTTGTGACCACCTGCTTTTATTATTTCATCGATCACATATCTTTTTTCGGGTTTATTCTTTTTTACTAGATCTAATAACTCATATTTTATTAGTTAATTTGAGTAACTAATATTATTGTGTGCTAACCACTCTATAATTTTTTTGTTTTTTTTTTTAAGATGAATTAGGAGTTTTATTTAAAATAACACTGTGGTACGGTGCGTTATCCATTATGACAAGAGACTCTTTTGCTAAATGTGGCATAAGTTGATTAATTATCCATTCCTGAAATTTTATGGTATTCATTTCAGCATGGTAATTGGATGTTTTCGTTTTTGAAGCAAAAATTAAGCTGGCACCTTCAATGAAACCATTTTTAGTTCCTTCGAATAAATTCAAGTTTCATCTAAAATACCACTGGCCTAGGAACATTTGATCATAAATATATATCGTCTAAGGAAAATACTTCTCAATATCTCAATAGTGCAATATCGTGTTTTTCCATTAAAGCTCGCCTATTGTCCTCTTTTTTGAATTTAAAGCCGATGTCTTTTAATAATGTTGATAAAGATACAATGTTGATCAATCTCTTTGGCCTTTAACTCGTTTTTCAATGTTGTCAAAGAAACATGTCTTTCTAAAATAATTTTATAATAAAATAATTAAACTATAATATTGTATATCATCATGATTACTTTCTTTATACATATTGTAAATTGTATTTCGCACTTCCATTTTAGAAGACTCTCCTAAGTCATGTGTTTTTGGTTTGCAGCGACGTCTCTTTTGTCCTGGAGAAGACAGGATCGAATTTTGAGTTTTGCGACGTTGAATGTTCGAGACTGTCTGACGGGAAATATGAACAGCGTCAGCTAATCTCTCTGAAATATTTAGTTTTCCTTAAGAAATAAAAGCAACCTATAATTGCACGCACAGCATTTATAGATATTTATGCCCGGTTGCACCAACTTTTTAAGCAGAGCTTAAATTTAAGTGGTGTTTAGACTATGACATTATTCCTAGATTTAACAAAATGTTAGTCATATTCTAAATGATACTTAAGTTGAAGTTTAAACGTCAATCAGAATGTATTTGACATTATACCGACCATACATAAATGTCACATTCTAAACACAACTTAAACTTAAAGTCTGCTTAAAAGTTGGTGCAATCCTAAACATTTAAAATAATCGATTATGTTTGCGAATTTAAACGTTTTCCTGGCATTTTATCAAACAAGTCTGTCTGGACTCTTCCACAATTCCTTTATGAAGTTCACAAACGGGTTTTTACCTGTACCTCTTCTCTTTCTGAGTCTTGATCTTCTTTACAAATACGATTTCTTTACAATTTCTTCCCAATTCATTATTAGCTTAAACTTTTGTAAATATAATAAAAATGGCGTTGTTTTAAAAAATAATAACGTCATTGCTTAACAAAGCATTTCGTGAATCGTGGAATGCTTGACAGTAGGAGTTACTTCCTCCAGACCTATTCATTCACGTTAAATTATTTTAGCGAGAACGGCTGAATGTAGTTAGAAAGTCGATTGCTTTACCTAGGATATAAAGGTTGATTTGCAATCCATTAATGCTGTCAACGCTACTAAAAACCCATAAAATCATTGGTCAACTGTTACGGGTGAAAATCCCGTTAAAATTTTTCAGTTTTTCGAGTCACCCTAGGTGTGGGTTCGCGCCAGTCCTAGAACCGTCCTAGAACGTCCAGGAGTATGCGCATGCTCCTGACGGTTCTGGACCTGTCCTCACAGGAACCCGAACAGGCCTCCTGTGTTAGGTAAGAACACGCAAAGACCTTTGTTTGCCATGCGCGTTTAATTATGTGCGCAATTAAACAAGAGCCTTCACTGCGCAACACGGAATTGTTTTTGTCTCCCTCATTTGCGAGTCAACTGTCTATCTCCCCCTCTTTATGTTGCCCGTCCATCTTTAGAAGCGTCGAAAACTTTGTGCGCCTTGCCAGTTCTTCGTTAGAACGCATGGAGTGGTGTGGTGTTTAATTTTAAGAGACTCAACAGATTTTAAATTCTTAACAACCCTTAATTGTTATTGATTGTTTTTGAAGCAAACGTTTATGGTAAAAAACCTGAATACCTAAATTATAAATTTCTCTTTACAATTTGTAACTGCACATATAAAGGTTGTTTCAAATTCGATCCTCACCATTGGGATCGCTTATTTGAAGAGATAGACGGTAGGTTTAAATTTGGCAAAGTTGCTAAATTTTATGAGCATTAATAATCTGCAAAGAAATGAATGCTATGTTAACTCTTACTCGAAATAATTGTAAAAATAAAAAATTGTCATTTTCTTATTTTTCCTCTTATCTTTTTTATTTGAAGAGATATCAAAAAAATAAAAGTACTTTCTTAAGACACTTTTGAATTCTCTACACACTGATGAATACCATTTTGCTACAACACGTTTCGTCAATTTGATATCATCATCAAGTTCATTTTTTCTTATGGGCGCCATATTGAAATTTGGTTACAAAAGAATCCACTCTTCCTGCTGATTACGGCAATATAGGCGCCATGCACATCTCTGCGTTCAGCGCCGCCTGGCGTGATGATTTATGAGTTAGTGATATGATAATATTCTTGAGACTCATTGCATGGGAATAATATCACTCTTATGACAATTTACTATTGTAGTACATAATACTTGACCTTCCTGATATTGAAATACATTACAATATTCAAGTTCAAAAGGGCACTAATGATTTGAAACAACTCATATTTTCATACCACTAATGCACAATAGGGTCATTGGTGGCGCTGTCCTCGCATGTGCATGGTTCTTATAGCACATGTTATCAAAATTATTTAAAATGTCAGAATTAAAAATGTTTGATATGATATAAGAAAAGTTGTAGTTAACAGAAGGTAACTTTGTAGTTGACAGAAGACAACTTTGGAGTCAAATCAAGAGCAATTTATTTGATGTTGTAACGTGGTTTGTTTGGATCCCGAGAAATAAAATCGACTCAAAAGTTAAATAGAATTTAATTGCAAAAAACACTTCACACTAATAACAAAAAAAAAGGTAAGAAATAAACAAAATAAAGAAAAAGGACAAAGGCTGAATTAAATTATAAAAAAATTGGGTGAAAGAGGCGCGCGTCTAGTGTCGATGTTAAACAACGACTGTCCCAAAAAAACTATCCCTTGATGCCTTTTTACCCTCTGGAGTAAGGGGTGTTCTGACCATCGCGCTACACACTCCCCCTCTGGCTCCGAAGCCGCCTCGGCAAGGAAGCCAGTTAATGTTTCTTGGGTGGTCGTCCTCGTTTCCTCCTAGGTAACACCGCTTCTACGAGGGCTGGTTCCTCTCCCAAATGGAAGTGTTTGAGGTCACAGGAATGGAATTTCCCAACAGCAGTCCTTTCTGAGTCAACGACCCCGTAAGTTGTGGGACTGACTTGACGCACTATTTGATATGGCCCATCCCGTTTCGGTGCAAACCTCGCAGTAAATTTCTTTCTTGCGTCACTTAATAGAAACGAGTACAAAATCACCAGCGCGAAAATTCGCTTTAACACTTGTTGAGTCGGCTTGTAACTTTCTGCGCTCTTGCTGGTTTTCTACGTTATGTCTCGCGTTTTTCAGAGCTTACGAGAAATTGCGCAGGTACGGGGTGATCTCCGGTACGTAATTGTCTGCATTTATATTTACAGTTGGTTCTTGTCCGATGAAATTTGTATCACAAAATCTTCTAAGCGGACACTAAATCGCGCAACTATACACTTTACGTTTCGCAGTCGTTCGACTGCTTCGTCAGAAGTGAAAATTATGTTGTCAAAATAAACAAGGTTGTCAACGGAAACTGAAAAAGTAACTTGATTTTTTTTTTATGTATGTTATATTTATTTTTTAATCTAAAAATAATTTGAACATTACAAATGTTAAAAAATTGACAGATCTATGTTCTATTTAAGGAATCGAGAAAACTACAAAATGTATCGTTTAAATTTGCAAAATCAGTACGTTTATTAATAGAATTCGACGACATTTTTATTTTACACATTTCAATAAAACGTCTTTTGAAAATATTAGACTCGTAATATAAAATGTTAGTATTTTCAAAATCAAAATTATGGTCATTTTCTAATGAATGTTCTACAAGCATTGAATGATTTTGATTATTTTTTGGAAATGATTTTTATGTTGGTCTAAACCTTTTTTTTAAATTTTGGCTTGTTTCTCCAATATAACATGAATTACAATTGAAACATTTAATTTCATAAACTACGTTTGGCTGTTTTAATTTTGGTGTTTTGGTTTTAAATTTGAGAAAATACTATTTAAATTATTTACAGATTTGCTAGCTAAAATTAAATTGTGTTTTTGAATATGTGTTTAAATGTGTCATATAGTGGTTCAATGTAGGGTAATGATATGTATTTTTGTTTGAAGTTTGTTTATTGTTATTGTGGATTTTTGAATTTTGTAAATATTTAACACGATTTTTATTACTGATTCTATAAGATTTATTGGATAAGAATTTTGAACAAGAGTCTTTTTTATTAAATTTAAATTATCATAAATGAAAAGTTTATCTGAAAGTAAAACAGCTCGATCTGTTAAAGAAATAATTGTTGCAATTTTATAGTTTTTAGAAGTATACGAATGAAAATTAATATATCTACCTGACCACGTAGGTTTATGAAACCAATTTGTTATTAATTTGTTATTACGTCTGATGATATTTACATCTAGAAAACTTAGTGAATTGTTAATTTCTTTTTCTACTGTAAATTGTAATCTATTATGAAAAGAGTTAAATCTACTTAAAACAAAGTCTACTTTATCTGAAGGCAAAATCAATAAAATATCATCGACGTAACGAAAATATAAAGTTAAATTGAAAGGTAATGAGTTAATGACACATTTTACTAGTTCCTGCATGACAATTTCAGCTAAAGCAGGCGATAAAGGAGACCCCATTGCTGTACCGAAAATCTGTTTATAAAATTTATCATTAAAAGCGAAATAAGATGTTTCAAAACATAAAGTAACAATTTCTAAAAAATTTTCTTTGGAAATGTCTGTAAAATCTTTAATTTCTATCCACCTATCATTAATGCTTTTTAAAGCTAACTCTTTTGGAATGTTAGTAAACAAAGAAACAACATCTAAAGATATTATAATACAGTTATTTGGTATATCTATGTTTTTCAATTTATCTACAAGTTCATAAGAATTTTTTATAAAGTATTCTGATTTACTAGTAACTTGAGTAAGAATTTTTGAAACAAATTTTGATAAGAAATATAGAGAAGAACCTATAGTAGAAACTATTGGCCGAAGAGGTGTGTTAGGTTTGTGAATTTTTGGAATGCAGTATAATTTAGGAAATATGGGTGACAGTTGCACGTAAAACGCGGTGAACATCGTCAGGCGTTCTCAATTCCCGGGCGAATGTCAGATACCTAGGCGTGTACCCCGTTGATTCGCCTTTTGTAGTATTGATGGCAAATCTGACAGCGGCTAGATGTTCATCCCACTTGTCGTGCTCTTCTTGCAAAATAATAGCGAGCTGAGTTTTTAAGTCCCGGTGTTTTCGTTCCACGGGATTGCTTTTCGGGTGGTATAGCGGTATTAAGGATTGCTGTACGCCCAGACAATACATGACCTGCTGCATTACGGCACTAACAAACTGGGGACCGCTGTCGCTGATGACCTTCCTGGGGGTCCCGTATCTCATAAATATTTCCTCCACTAGTGTCTTTGCGCAAGTCTCGCCCGTCGCATTTTTGAGCAGGAAGAGTTCAACCCATTTGGAGCTCGTATCCTCGACGCTTAGGATCCATCGGTTCCCTGCTTCAGTTTCCGGTAGTGGCCCAAACATGTCGATGGCAATGACTTCAAATCTGCGCGCGGGAACAGGGGTTTGTAACAGTCCGGAGGGTTTTGCATTGTCAATCTTGTATTTCTGACACACTACGCAACTCTTAACGTAATCGGCTATATATTTGCGCATCCCGGCAAAAAAGTACTGCGAGAATATACGCCTAACTGTGCGATCAACGCCGTAGTGGCCGGCCAACGGTGAGTCGTGATACTTGTGTACGATCAACGAGCGCTCTTGTGCAGGCACTACTTGTTGTTGTTCCTCGTTTTCGTCCTTTTGGTCATATCTGTACAATACACCTCGTGCCATGCTATACCCTCATTCCGCCCAGCGAACACTGGCCGCATCGTCTTCGTCCTCGAAAGCTTCAATTATTTTGCGTCTCTGCGTCTTGGAGCTGAGCTTGGCGTATTTCCTCTGGCGACCACGTGGGCATGTCCACGCTCACTAATTGGATTTCTCGAATTTCCGCTTCGTTCTGAGTCATCGGCAGTCGAGACAAAGCGTCGGCTATCACATTGGCTTTCCCGGGCGTATGGGTTAGTCGGCTTTCACACCAAAGTAGCAAGCTGCATGCTACTTGACACCAAACCATCAGGAACCACAATGCTGCGATTCTTGATTCTTTTTCATCATTTCATACACGTGCTACAAACAGCATGGAGGTCTTTAACAATTACACCTTCTCTTTCTTTTTCTCCTCCTAACAACCACCGCTGCAATTAACGCCATAGCTTCATCTTCGGATGACATCTTGATTATAATAACTCGCAAGACACTGCCAATTCGCGAATCGCACAGCTTGCTATGCTACCTTGATGTGAACGCAAAATCCTAAGATGCGCTGCGCGGCACGCTACTTCTCAAAAGATGCAAGTAGCATGCAGCTTGCTACTTTGGTGTGAAAGCCGACTTACTTGTAACTTAAATCCCTGCAGCTGGAGCGCCCAGCGTGCCAATCGTCCTGTCGGTGACTTTAGTGCAAACAGCCATTTCAGTGTCTGGTGATCAGTTATGACTAAAATTTAGCTTCCCTCGATGTAACTGCGAAACTTAGTTACAGCCCATACGACGGCGAGAGCCTCCTGTTCCGTCGTGGAATAATTTCTCTCTGCTGCGGTTAACAGTCGGCTAGCGTATTCAATTGGTTTCTCCTCGACACCCTCCCCCTGCAGTAAAATAGCCCTCAAGGCGTACGCGCTCGCATCGGTCCTCAAAATGTACCGTTCTGAAGGATCTGCTTGTCGTAGGATAGGTGCTTCTGTTAGCAACTTCTTTAAGGAGTCGAACGCAAGTTCATCATCGCTCCATTTCCAGGACACATTTTTCCGAGTGAGCAAGGATAACGGCCTCGCAACATCTGCAAAATTACGGATATATCGTCGATACCAGGAGCACATTTGATAGAAACTCAAAACTTCTTTGACATTTTTCGGTGGCGCGATATTTTTAATAGCGCTGACTTTGTCGGTATCAACACTAACCTCTTGGTCCGAAATCACATATCCCAAATATTTGACAGAGCTTCCGGCCAAAGACACACTTGTCACGATGAGCACGCAGTTGAAAAAGTTTCAGTCTGTCAAATACCGCACTTAAGTCAGTCAAATGTTCCTCAAACGTACTAAAAACCACAATAACGTCGTCCATGTACACGGCGATACAGCGTTCCTTTAGACCGGCGCGAAACTGATCCAACAGTCGTTGGAATGTCATTGGCGCATTGGTTAAGCCGAAAGGTATCCGCGTAAAGCGAGAAGTTCCGCGGGGACACACGAAACAGGTCTTGTCTCGATCCTTATCCCGCACTCGCACTTGCCAGTACCCTGACCGCAAATCTAGAGTAGAGATAAAACACGTAAGCTTATTTGTTTGTAGCAAATCGTGTGGCCGCGGCATAGGATAAGAGTCCTTTCTTGTGACTGCGTTTAGCCGTCGGAAGTCTACACAAACGCGAACACCCCCGTTTTCCTTCAGCACTAATACAAGTGGGGCGATCCACGGAGACTCGCTGCTAACATCGAATCCAATTCCTTGCGAAGGATCTCCTTATTAGCGGGACTCATTCGGTACGGCGGTACTACGATCGGAGCGTGGTCTCCTGTGTCGATTCGATGTTCCGCGAAAGGCGTCGGTTCCTGTCTCGGTTGGAAAACGCGCGCGTTTATTTCCAATAACTCGTTTAATCGCTTGCGTTGCGTTAGCGACAGTTTTTCCCCTTCGTCTGGACGAAGTTGCAGTTCTAAAGAACGTGTTTCCTGACGGGCTACTACGACAACGACATCTTCCGCGAATCCGTACGTTAATTCTGGTTGATCCGCAAAATTTCACACACTCTGGCTGTAGTTAACAATAATACCCGCTTTCTGAAGAAAATCTATCCCTAGCAGAGTACGATTATTTTGCAGCTCCGGTAAAATTACTAAGCTTACCGGGATATTTTTGTCTTTTATTCCGATTATCACGTCTGCCATCAGAACATCCTGTTCTCTTCCTTCGCCATTCGCATATGCGATTGTCATCGTAGATGCTCTGAACGACTGATTATTTGCTTTTAAAAAGTCATAAACTCGGCGACCCGCTATACTTGCTTGGGCACCTGAATCGGCGATCGCGACCCTTTGCATCCGAGTAAACAAAACGGTAACAACGGCTTCGAAGTTGATTCATGACCCGCATACATTTTAAGGACTGCCGTATAATTGAGCACCACCTGCTCAGCGTCGCTCGTGGACCGTTGTGACAAGGCGGGTTGCAGGTCGGGCACTTTGACCTGATTCTTCCAGGCGTTCCGCAACCATAACATTTTATTTGCGTTGTGCTAGCGGTAGTTGAACTGGATGCATCCGCGTGCGTCTGTTTTGCACTTTTCCTCGCTTTAATTTGGCATTCGTCACTAGAGTGTCCAAAATTCTTACAAAATGTACACCGCGTTCGGTATTTTGATTGTACTTCGGGCGATTTGGTTTTAGATGCTTTCTTTGACGCTGACGATTCGTTGAGCCTCCGTTCGATTTCGCGAGCACTCTGTAATAGTTCGTCAAAGCTTGTTATATCGTTCCGTCTTACACTTTTCCGAATCTTTCTATGTAACAACCTGTATATCATCTAGTTGTATTTCGATAGATGGCGGGTTCTTAAGGTGCGATAGTAGAGCACGAGCTTTGCTCACATACAGGGTGTTGAAGATGCACCAAACTTGAGGGACACGTTTCTGACATTATTTCAAACAAAATATCTTAATAAAATTTTTTAATCGGTGCAACTTGAAATTTGCATAATTTGGAGCCGATGTTTTTACAAATACCGTAACGATTTAAATTTCTGCCGCCGTGAAATAAGGCGAGCGATTTAAATCGTTTTATGAATGGCACGCGCCTGCAAGAAGTAAATATCTATCGTAAACGAAAGAATTTATGAGAGGCTTTTAAGTTTGGCCTTGACCGCAAGACGTGTTAAAGGCGAACACTTCGAAAAAAGCGTACGTTTTCGTCGTACTAACATTTATGCAAACCGTAATTACATTAAATTTGCCGAGTCTTAATAATGTACGATAATTAACGCTTGTAACGTTTTTATTTGTACCTGTATCCAACAATTACTACAATTATGTACAATTAATAAATTGGGAAAATTAGTAACTAGAATTGTTGCTTCCGCCGCGCCGGTCTGCTAAATTATTTGTCTATCAGACTGAACTTGATCACATGAGAAAGAAACAAATTCGGAAGCGGGCGAATTTCGAAAATGGCAATTACCTTACAACATGTTGTGATCTTCCGAGGGTGAAGGTGAACGTAATGAAAGAGTGAAAGAATTGTAGGTTCAGGATAAAGACAATCTACTTTAAGCTAGTTATAAGTTTACCTATTGAGCCTGAGTGACCTTAAAAAAAAGGGGAATTGTTACCGTTACTCTATTCGGTCACAAAGGCTCAACCACGCTATTCGCCACCAGCGCAACTACGGTAGCTAAGCCTGCTTCGTTGTGAGTTCTTGTTTTTGTTTTTGTTTGGTTTTTGTAATAATAATTTTTGAATGACAGTTGTTTTTGGGTGACAATAAACTTGGTACGATATTTTTTTAATTTTACTTCTACCTCATCGCTAAAAGAAATCCCTGACCGCTCTACCGTATCCTGAACCCATTGTTGATCGAAAAACCCTCCGGTAACAATTTGGCGCCCGAACGTGTGGCCTAGGACGTGAAAACACATCCAGAACCGACGAAGAGTCTCAAGTGCATCCTCTACAAGACTGGGAATTGAGGACTCCCAGTGGCGCCCACGAATACTACAAGAAAGAAGAATGCCGAGAACAAACGTTACGAAAGCAAGTGCTAATGGCAGACAAGGAGAAGAATTATTCCAGGAAACAGTGACAGTAATGCAGGAAACACCGCCCAAGGAGAATAGGGCCCCATTGTTTTCGTCATCCATTCCGCTGGCAGTGCCGAAGTTCCAAGGACGACCATTGGACCAAGTCCACGTGTTTCTACGACAACTGGAGGAATATTTCGCCACTTACCGAATTCCGGAATGGGCATGGGTAGAAACTCCCTCACAGCAGCTTGGACCATCTCCAAGAAAATTTTATGAAAGTATTGAAGCATTAAACCTGAATTGGGTTAATTTCAAAGAATTTCTGACGGATGAATTCGCCGGTCCAAAGGCAACACAAGCTCTGTTATCTCAATTATATACAGAGACGCAAGGACAGAACGAATCAATGTTAACGTTCGCCATGGGAAAGTGGGGAATTTTCGAGAAGGTGGCCGCCGCTACATCAGCTGAGGACAGAATAGCCACGATCTGCAGAATGTCGAGGAACGAAGTTCGAATACCGCTCAGTGTACCAATGCCAAGTTCGTTGACTGAACTGAAAACGCGCTGTCGGCAAATTGACTTTGCCCAACCGCCTCCAGCATTAAAGTCGCAACAATCAACAACGAAGCAGCCAGCACAGCACCAGAACGAGCCCCCGAAGTGTCGCTACTGTCCGGGAAGACATTTTCACCAAGATTGTCCGATCGCTCAAGCAGGCAAAAAAACGAACGGCCCGGAAAACTAGAACAAAACCGGAGAAAAACCAGCCTCAGGGCCCCGGTCAAAAGAAAAGTTATTCGAATGTCAACCAACCAGGATCCTACATCGGCTGTCAACACTGCCGCCACCCGAAAGAGCCGCTCACAATTGCCGCGCATCCAGGCTACCATTGAGGGAAAAGCAACCACCGCTCTGCTAGACACGGCCGCCAGTCATAATTTTATAAGTTCAACACTGGTTACAAAGATCGACCTCAATCAATTCAAGTCTGCTGTTCTTGCAAGTGCCAGTGCACAACTCCACCTACAAGGATCCACGAGCTGCCAATGCCAGATTGCGGGTATCGATTTTACGGCTAATTTTCTGGTCAGCGATGAATTACGTGAAGAGGTTATCCTGGGATATCCCTGGTTCCGACAACAGTCGGTTAACATTGACTTCACTAGACGCTGCCTGCATTTTGGTATGTGCAAGCGAGCTACGATGCATTGGTTCACCCCGCAATCAACACAACGACGAAAGCAGCTCGATCTCGACCCTGTTACAGCCCATCTGGGAGTCAAACAAACCGAACTTCAGAAGGTCCTGCTGGAGTTCTCTGAGGTATTCGACGAAGACGGTCCCAGCACGACCACAAACACGACATCGCACGTAATTAACCTCGCAGATAAAACTCCGGTGTTCCAACGTCCGTACCGATACAGTGACGAGAAAAAGAAGATTATTGCGGAAGAAATAGAATCGATGCTCGCCAATGGGATTATCGAGCCATCGACTGCGCCGTGGAGTTCTCCTATAGTCGTTGTTACTAAAAAGGACGGAAGGCCGCGATTCTGCGTGGACTATAGAAGGCTGAATCAGAACACAAGGAGCGAGCCGACTGTCGTGCCGATAATTTCCGATGTTCTGCGAGATTTGGGCAAGGCACGTGTTTTTAGTTCTCTCGATCTAAAATCTGGCTACTGGCAAATTCCGATGGATCCAGAGTCTAAGCCGATGACCACATTCATCACCCCGGACGGCGCATCATACTGTTTCCGAGTAATGCCATTTGGACTCAAGAATGCTCCGGCTACATTCCAGCGTATGATGTCGCAGGAGGTGCTTGCCTGATATCTAAGAGATTTTTGTATCGTATACCTCGATGATATCATCATCTACAGCCAGAATTGGGAAGAACATTGCCTACATGTGCATAAAATACTCGAACGTATACAACAGCATAACTTGAAATGCTCGATAAGGAAATGTCAGTTCGCGACACCTACTCTAACTTACCTGGGGCACGTGATCACAGAAGACGGGAACCAACCTCAACCGGAGCATTTAGAGAAAATCAGAGCCGCCGAGAGGCCTAGAAACCGGAAAGAACTACGCGGGTTCCTTGGTGTGTGTAATTGGCTGCGCGATTACGTACGAAAGTTTGCTGAAGTCATCGCCCCACTCAACGATTTGCTATCAACAAAAAGAAAGTGGCAGTGGGGACCCGAACAAGAAGACGCATTCCGAAAAGTCGGGAATTGCTTCCAGGAGCCCTTAACGCCTGCTACCACCTGAAACATTTCCAGACCAGCACACCGAAGAACCCAGACCAACTCTACACCAAACAGAAACCACGACGTTAGCCGATGAAGTTAGATAAGCCCAACGCGCCGACGAGGAAGTACAAAACCTAATAGGCATATGGCAGAGGATTCACACCGGAGAACAGGAAGCAAATGAGAAATATCGCCCATTCTATCGCCTTTATGAAGTACAAGACAATTTTCTCTTCTTCAAGCATGAGGGCAGACGACGACTATTGGTCCCCAGTGCTGTGAAGGAACGAGTGATGTATACATATCATGACAAATCCACAGTAGGGCACCCGGGACGAGACGAAACTTTTAGGGCCTTGACTCAGTTCTATCATTGGCCGAACGTGCGCACCGATGTTGGAAATTACGTGAAGGGCTGCCTGGTCTGTGCGAGTTATAAACGAGGAAACATTATCTCAGCGGCCCCTCTCAAACCCAGGCAACCTAAGAAACCGTGGGACACTCTCTCGGTGGACATAATGGGACCTTATCCTGAAACGGCGACCGGTATGAGGTTCATATTGGTGGCCACGGACCTCTTCACAAGGTGGGTCGAAGCATTTGCGCTGCCCAAGACTGATGCAAAAACTCTCATCAAGACAATGGAGGATCAAGTTTTTAGTAGATTTGGTTACCCAAGAGTAATTCTTACCGACAACGGCCCCCAGTTCATCGGAAAGCAATGGGAAAACGCCTGTCGTCGCTGGAAGGCAAACCATTACACAACTCCAGTGTACCATCCCAGAGCAAATCCAGTAGAGAGACGAAACCAGGAGCTAAAAAAAGGTTTACGGATTTTCCTCCGAGAAGTATCGCAGCGACTCTGGGATGTGCAGTTGCCGATGGTGTTGTTCACTCTTCGGACTAAAAAAAATGCCGCCACTAGATGTACACCCAGTAAAGCAATGTTCGGCCATGAAATCCAACGTCCGGGAGAATGGAAATTACAAACAGATGAACCGAGAATGACGCGAGACGAGAGGAACGAGGAGATCAAGAGACGGCAAACGCGCTATCAGAGAAGGTATGGCGGCTCGGATAGTTCACCGTTATATCATCTAGGAGAAAGCGTTCTGATCAAGGCACCAATTCAAACCAAGAAACGGCGGGAAAACGTATCAGGACTCGCTCTTCAATGGATTGGTCCATATGTCATCCGGGACCTAATGAATGGGGCGGTCTACGTGGTGGAAAAGGACGGTCAAACGGTCAAAGTTCACGAAAACAGGATGCGGGCCGCACCACAGGGTAATGGAACACAGGCGGACGTAGAACCTCATATAGTACCGCAACCACAGAGGTTAACTTCACCACGACCAAAGCCTTCCCGAGAATCAAGATCTTCCGAGGGTGAAGGTGAACGTAATGAAAGAGTGAAAGAATTGTAGGTTCAGGATAAAGACAATTTACTTTAAGCTAGTTATAAGTTTACCTATTGAGCCTGAGTGACCTTAAAAAAAAAAAGGGGAATTGTTACCGTTACTCTATTCGGTCACAAAGGCTCAACCACGCTATTCGCCACACAGCGCAACTACGGTAGCTAAGCCTGCTTCGTTGTGAGTTCTTGTTTTTGTTTTTGTTTGGTTTTTGTAATAATAATTTTTGAATGACAGTTGTTTTTGGGTGACAATAAACTTGGTACGATATTTTTTTAATTTTACTTCTACCTCATCGCTAAAAGAAATCCCTGACCGCTCTACCGTATCCTGAACCCATTGTTGATCGGAAAACCCTCCGGTAACAATTTGTTCCAATAATCTGCATATTCTCGAAATGTGTAATCGCCCATCGCACCACCAACACACCCACACACACACTTACATAATAAACTTAAAAATGAAAAGTATAAACTACAGCAACTAATTACTCGTCAATGTTAACCAGAACGGAGTGAACGAACTAAATGGGTTTCATCATATCTTCTGAGGCGCGACAGTTTATGGGGTAATAAAGTAAAAAACCGAACGTTAAGGCAGGTTAAGAATTCGGGTCGCTCTCATCTATTGTACGTTTAAAAATTTACGATTCTCCTTTCCCTTCGATTATCTCAAAACTTATTCATTTAAAAAAAAATATTATAGGAAACTTTTATTTCTTTTCACGATATCTACCAACATACCGAGTTTGGTGCATCTTCACTGAAACAGCCTGTATATGTCCGTAGAAACGTTTTCCTCTTGTTCCGACGCGAATAACTCACGATATATCTGGTACGCGGGTTTTTCTAGACCGCACGAGTTCTTAAGGGCGCTTATTGCTGATTTCCAGTCTGAAACACTAGATTTTATGTTGTTCTGACACCGTCGAAACTGGTGTGTGAGCGCGGTCTTCCAAATCTTTGCGAAAGTTCGTTTGCATCTCCTGCAATTGCTGCGTGACTTGAGCTTGAACCCCTGCTAGCAATTGCTGAAGCTGTTGCGCGGACATTTGGACAACTTCCGGCGCGTCATTCATGTTCGCGGCTCGAAAGTTCTGCGGTTTTTCGTGCAAATTACGAATGCGTTCACTACGGCGGGTATTTGACATTCGCCGTACTATGTACTGTAACGATTTTAAGGGTTCTATTAATTTTTATTTTAATACAAAACACGATATAGTTAATAAACTAATTTATTTAAAAGTAACACTAATTTATTTATAACTTACAATAATTTATTTACAAGCTTATGTCTGATTTATTTTAACAATCTAACGAGAACTTTTAATGCCGCACTGTCGATGCCGAATTGTCTTCCATTCACCGGCTGCATGCTTCTATAAGCCGGGGTTGTTTTTTGCGAACATTCCAGTACGTGACGGAATGTCTAACGTTGATTCCACCGCTAGCATAATCTTGAGATACCCGGAGTTTCTGGTCTAAGGCGCGTCGGCGATAACGCAAGAGACAGACTGACGCCGGCTGCTGTCGGCGAATCATTACACTGCCCCCTTCTTAAAAACGTTTCGTCTCGGAACGTTCCTCGTGATAGCCTTGAAGGAGGATGTCGAAATTGGCATGCTGGACCATTTTTACAACTTCCGGTCTAGAAGAAATAGCAGTCCACGGTCTTATTACTGCCAACAGCTGCCTGTGGGTGGTGACTGCAGACTAGAACTTCAATTCCTGTTCCGTTGAAGATGACTTCTATCATGCTGCGAACGACCCTCCAATCCAGCCCATCTAGTCCGCAGCCTATCTTGGGAATAGCTAATTTCGTCTCCTTGCCTTCCACCAGCTGTCTCTTCAGGCTCCATAAAGCTCTCCAAATACTGCGATAGTCAGGCTTACCGCTTGATGTCTTCTTGGTGACTAAGTAGTACACGTGTCTTCTTTGTTCTGCCTCCGTGTGGATGATCTGCAGGTTCTTGCCCACCATGGGGTGCTGTCTTAGGAGTTCCTCGACCTGACCAAATTTCTTCCGAAAGACTTGGGCTATCCCCTTGGACATCGTTAGGTCTTTTGCCACACAGTGGGCCAGACTGTGCTCTGGTGACACTTGAAAAAGGTCTTGCTGTCTCTCTGTGGTCACTCCGAATCGCGCCTTACTTCCTGTGGCGTGATGAAACATAAAGATTTCGAAGTTTACTTCGGAACCTTGCGTCCGTTGTACTGTCCCTTCATTTTCTTCTCCGTTGTAAGGAGCCACTCGGTTGAAGTGGATAACTTTGGGTTTGCCATGCGGAATCTTCCTGATGCGGTAGATGACATCGTTGATCCGTTTCATCACACTATAAGGACCTTCCCAAGATGTCTGCAATTTTGAGGACAGACCTCGTTTGAGGATTGTAAAGCCAGACCAGTGCTCCAGGTTGGTATCCCCCATTCTGAGCATTGATGTCATAATGCTCCTTCATTCGGTCAGTGGCCGTCTGTATATTGTGACGCACTTGATCGTGAATGTCGTCCATTTTTCTGCGTAGACCGCTCACGTAGTCTTCGTAGGCAAGGATTTCGCCAGGCTTCACGCCGAATTTCAGATCGCAGGGCAGTCTTGGCTCTCGCCCAAATACCACTTTTGCTGGTGTCTCTCCTGTTGTCTCATGAACGGACGAACGGTATGCCAGTCTCTCTGATGATCGGAGACTACCTTCGTCAAATGTCGGTTGACGGTTCTGTTGAATCTTTCCACCATTCCGTCCGACTGCGGGTGAAGTGCAGTGGTTCTAGTTTTTCGGACGCCGAGCAGAGTATACACGATCTTGAATAAAACCGATTCAAAGTTCCTTCCTTGATCTGAATGCAGCTCCATGGGCGCGCCATACCGACTAATCGATTCTCGGACAAGGACTTCAGCAATAGTTATCGCCTCTTGGTTTGGTAGGGCGTATGCTTCAACCCACTTGCTAAAGTAGTCCATTACCACGACGATATACTTATTTCCACTATTCGTTTGTGGAAATGGACTGGCTACATCTATGGCAACTCTCTCAAAAGGACTTCCGATGTTATACTGTTTCATGGGAGCCTTGCCCCGTTTGTGGGAGCCGTTACTGGCTGCGCAGACTACGCACTTCCTGCACCAGTCCTTTATGTCTTCCTTGCAGTTTACCCAGTAGAATCGCTCGCGCATCTTTTCCATAGTCTTCTTGATGCAGCACTATGGAGTCCCACTGCGCCCAGTATGATTTTACGGATGATGCACACGCCGCACACGGTGCTATCTCTTCCCAAGTAGGCCTTGCCTCCCTACTTTTCCATTCCAGCACCAGTTTCAAATTCTGATCGTTCTCCTGGTCTCGTCGCAATTCTTCACCTTGTCATTTGTCGTCTACGACGGCCGTCCTCCCGGTCGTGGCTACTTTCTCCTCCAGACGACTACAGTGCTTACAGTCTTCGGCACAAGGTCTTCTCGACAAAGCATCGGCATTTCTATGGCCAGTTCCGGCCCGATGCTGGATTTCAAAATCGTATTCCTGAAGTCGTTCGATCCATCGTGCGACTTGTCCTTCAGGATTCTTGAATCGGAGGTGTCATTTTAAAGCGGCATGGTCCGTCCTCAGGAGGAAGTGTCTGCCATATAAGTACTTGTAGAAATGTTCTGTGGTCTTTACCACGGCTAGCAGTTCCCTTCTAGTGACGCAATAATTTCGCTCCGACTTTGACAGGACTTTACTGAAATACCCGATCACCTTCTCTTGCCCTTCTCGTATCTGGGAGAGTACGCCACCGATACCAACGTTGCTAGCGTCGGTGTCCACGTTGAACTTGCCTTCTGGGAGAGGGTAACTCAGAATAGGAACACTTATCAAGTACTGTTTTAGTTGTTCAAAACAATGTTGGCAATGTTGATCCCATTCAAACGGACGACCTTCTTCGGTGAGTCTTGTCAACGATTTAGCAATGTCCGCAAATCCGGGAACATAGCGACGATAGTAAGTGCATAGGCCTAGGAAACTCCTCATCTGGTGTTTATTCTTGGGAATTGTGGGTGACCAGGGTGTCATCAATCCGTGGCAGAGGATAGCTATCCTTTTTGGTGACGTTGTTGAGCAATCGATAGCCTACGCAGAACCGTGTGGATCCATCCTTCTTCTTCACAAGCACCACCGATGACGCCCATGGGCTGCTTGATGGCTCAATCACATTGTCTTTTTCCATCTCACGAATAATGCGTTCTGCTTCCTCCCGCTTCGCTAATGGTAACCTCCTTGGAGCTTGACGGATGGGTCTTTCTTCCCCGGTCTCTATCTTGTGTTTGACGACGTCGGTTCTTCCCTTAGGTCCATTTTCCATCTCGAACACATCTTGATAGCGACAGATCAGATTCCTTGCTTTTGATTTTTGCTCTGGAGTCAATTCCTGGGCCGTTGACATGACCATTTCCAACAACTTACTAGACTATAACCTCGGTTCTGCTGGGCAATACGACATCTTCGGCGAGAACAACTCGAGCGGCCACGTCCTCTCGTTGATGTAGAATCAACTCCTCGTTGTTAACCGCTATCACGCCACGCTTCAGATCCAATTGGAATCCATGGGCACACATGACGTCCATGCCCAAAATCGCCTCGTCCTCGATTTCCGCTACCAGCGCACGGTGCTTGATGGGGTCGATCCAATTGTAATATTCACTTCTACTTCACCATGGACAGTTGCTGATATTCCCGTTGCTGTCCTCAGTCTCCACTTAGTCGGCTCGGTGTGTCTTGATGACTTGATAACGTCAGGCCTTAGGATAGTCTTCGTCGCACCCGTATCCAATAGCATGGTGTGAGGGATGTCATCAATGGTGGCATCCACGAAGACACTGCTGGTTAATCGCCGCAGGGCTATCACTTTCGTGGCTTTTGTCTTTGGGGGCCTTTAAATACGGGTCGATGTTTGCCCCTCTGCACCGACCCGGCTTAGTTTCCCTGTGGCTTCCTTCGTGGAGGCTCCTGCCTGGCCGTGGGACACCGCCTGCGAACATGGCCCTCTTCCTGGCAATTCCAACACACCAGCGGATTCTTCTGCCTCAAGAATTGTTCCATAATGCGGCGAACATCATCCGCGGTGGTATACTCCTTGGGCTGCTCCTCTGCAGCAGATCGCCCCTTGACGCTGGCGAGTTACTCCTCTTGGGAGTCCATGGCAACTCGTACCTTGACATGCCCTCTTGAGACTCGCTTCGCCGCTTCGTATTCCAAGGGGTAGGCCAGTGCGTTCTTGGATGTCTTGGGATGGGCCATTCTCAATGCCTGCTGGTTCTCCGGGTCACGGATTCCATCTACGAAGGTCTGCATCGTCAAACATTGCAGGAATTCATCAGGCGCTGCAGGATATGCCAACCGGGCTAGGCGCGCTACATCAGCCTCGAATTCCTGAAGATTCTCTCCGGATTTCTGGCAATGGTTTCTCAGCTGCGCATGGTACACCTCGGTCAGATGCGCCTGGCCATAACGCATCTCCAGCCTGTTCACCAGCTTGTGGAAGTCTTCTTGTTCCTCTGCCGGCATCATTTGTAGCACATCGCTAGCGTCCCCCCTCAAGGCCACAATTAACGAAGTGGCTTTTTCACTGGCCGTCCATCCGTTCGCCTTTGCTGCCGCTTCGAACTGTTTGAAATAGTTAGGCCAAGATGACTTCCCATCGAATGTCGGTGGTTTTATTTTCAATTTCGAAGTTTCCGCTGGTCCTACCACAGTTTGGGCCTCATTATTTTCTGGTGTTTCTGCAGGTGACGGATCCCCGAACATTCGCAACCCTGCCATGATTTGCTCGAGATTCTTAATTTTGTTATCCTGCTGGAATAGTATTTCTTCAACATTTTCCTGCAGATTCCTTGTCTCTTCTGATATTTTTATCACTAGTTTATCTTCGAGCCCTTTTGATTGTTCTAGAAATTCATCCTTCAGATTTCTCGACTGTTGTATTAATTAATTTTCAAGTTTCTCCTCTAGAATTTTCACGTTTTCTTCCGTGTTTCTAGAGTATTCCATTAATTTGTCTAGATCGTCTTTTAAATTTCCGGATTGTTCCAACAATTTATTTTGCAATTCATCTTTGAAACTTCTGGATTGTTCCATCAATTTATTTTGCAATTCATCTTTGAAGTTTCCAGATTGTTCCTTTAATTTAGCTTCTAAATTTCCAGATTGTTCCTTTAATTTAGTTTCTAAATTTCCAGATTGTTCCTTTAATTTAGCTTCTAAATTTCCAGATTGTTCCATCAGTTTATTTTGCAATTCTAATATCTTACTTAAATCTCCAGGACCGCCCGAGATTTCAAAAAGAAAGGCTTCCGGATCCTCCCCTGCTTCCAGTAGTGCTTGGTGTAGTCTCTCTTGCAAAATCGATTTCTTTCCGGAACTTTCGAATTCGCGCTCTTCTAATTCGGCTTTTAATTCAATCACTTTTAAATCTTTTAACAGCACTTTCTTTGAAGCCATTGTTTTTTTTTATTTAAATTAAATTTAATTGTTTATTTATTTCCGCACAAACCTGACACCACTGTAACGATTTTAAGGGTTCTATTAATTTTTATTTTAAAACAAAACACGAAATAGTTAATAAACTAATTTATTTAAAAGTAACACTAATTTATTTATAACTTACAATAATTTAATTACAAGCTTATGTCTGATTTATTTTAACAATCTAACGAGAACTTTTAATGCCGAACTGTCGATGCCGAATTGTCTTCCATTCACCGGCTGCATGCTTTTATAAGCCGGGGTTGTTTTTCGCGAGCATTCCAGTACGCGACGGAATATCTACCGTTGATTCCACCGCTAGCATAATCTTGAGATACCTGAAGTTTCTGGTCTAAGGCGCGTCGGCGATGACGCAAGAGACAGACTGACGCCGGTTGCTGTCGGCGAATCATTACAGTACGAATACTATTTCGTGTCGCTCACCGTAACGGTACAATTAATTGAGCATCACCCACCTTGTAAGGTCCTACGTCAACTTACGAATTCAAAAATGGTTGTCGAGGTTGCAGGTAACTTCCTGTGGCCAAATGGCGCAGCACTACTTCCGAGAAAAAATGGCTGAACCTCACATCCGGCTGTAAGATGGTGGACCACGGTTCCGTTTGCGTGAATGATAACATGTAATCACCAATTTCCTTGGTCATCTGATATTCCTGCGGTGATTACTGCACACGAAATCACTTTCACTAGTTTTTATTTAACACTAGTCTTATTTTCGGTCCCTCGAGTTGAGCGCCAATTGTAACGTGGTTTGTTCGGATCCCGAGAAATAAAATCGACTCAAAAGTTAAATAAAATTTAATTGCAAAAACACTGTCATTGGGCCGATGTTAGTATAGGTAAACACTACAGGTAAGTAAGTAGTTATTTATTCACACAGGTATCTCTACAGCTATGATCTACAGGCATGAGTGACCACCACTCCGTGTCTCCAACTTAACTTTTATTCTATTCACAACATCTCCCTTTTCCAGGAATAAATACCTAACTAATACAACTCTAACATTTTAAACATACAGATGAAATGACGCTAATATGTTACATAATCATTTAATCGCTTTGGTTTCTGAATTACACGACCCGAACGTGTTTTAATATCACTTTGAGTTTCCGTGTCTTGCTTCTCTTTGTTTGTATTTGTCATAATCGGTGGTTTAAGGTTATTTCTAACATCTTCACTGGAATTTCCATTTCTGTCTCCGTTATTTATTTCTAGGTCGTCATCATGCATTTCTAATGGAATCTGACTTTTTCTCAGATGAACTGTGTTTCTTCTTAGTAACTGATTTCTTTCAGTTTTTACGACATACGATCTTGGAGTTAAATTGTGTTTTTCCATCACTACGGCTGGTTCCCAATATTTGCCTCTTTGAACATGAACATTTTGACCCACAACTAAATCTTCTCTCTTGTACGCCTTTTTGTTGTAATAGTTTTCTGTCTTTTTCCCGTAAGATTTCAATCTATCTTTATAATCATCAATAATTTTTGGTTTTAATTGATGTTCCGTCTGAGGTATTGCCGTTCTTAGATTTCTTCCCATCAAAATTTGTGCTGGAGAATACTCACACAAAAAACGATTTTGTTATGACAACAAAAAAATAAATGTCACGTATTTCTTATTGAATTGAACATATTTTATATTATTGAAAACTAAAATTCTGTTTCTCTGTAGAATATTTTTTGTTTGAATTATATATATACACTGTGTCCACATTTCGATGCTCACCATTGGTATCTCGGTTATTAGAAAACATAGAGCAACGGTTAAATGGGGAATGTTTTGCAGAATTCAATGATCGCCACATATCTCATTTCAAATTTACCATAACTTTTTTAAATTTTAAGATAATTAAAGAAAACCAAAATTTGCCGATTTCAATGTTCCTCAATAACTCGATAACACCTAATGTGATCTCTTCTAAAGTTTTACAATGTTCAGACACTTTTTTAAGACAAAGCTTTTGATATAAACAGAAGCCCCCGATTGTCATTTGTTTTCAAGTTATTAGTGCTAACTTTTGTTTTTCATATGGCAGCCATATTGGATTTTTGATTAGTTAGATAGTCTTTAAAAGAGCTTTTCAACGATGTATAACATACCCGAAAAATTTTTATTTGTAGGGGAGATATTAACAAAAACATAAATTAATTTCTAATATGAAATTAGTAGGCTATGAAATTAAACAACAATAAGGAATGAAAGCTTAAAGATATGCTAAGTAATACTGTAAAATAACGAAATGTTACTGATCTTTAATTTCATACTAACAAATACAGACTACCCAATAAAATTAGTAAGCCATGGAATTAAACATCCGCGTGAAACAAAATGACAAGCTGTCAAATTACAATTAGTGCTGCAGAGATTAGTTAATTAAAATCTTGTGTATTCTTAATTCGTAATTATTGATAAGTAATTATTTTTAAATATTAACATTAATAAGTATTGATGTAATGGCACATAAATATTCAAATGATGAAAAAGTTGATATGTTGGAAGTGTATTTCAAAGCAAATAGAAACTCTGAAAATGCTTGTACGAGTTACGCTGAGTGTTTTCCGGAAAGACAACAACCTCACAGAACAATGTTTGGAAGGATAATTAGCAATTTACGGAACTTTGGAAGTTTCGAACAAAAAAGAGCTAACTACGAAGTTAGTGATGCTGTTTTACGTCGAAATAATATTTTGCAAAATGTTACGAACAATCCAAGCACATCAGTTCGCCGAGTGGCTCGTGAAACTGGAATTCCAAAATCGACTGTTCACAAAACCTTGAAGAAAAGCAAATACCACCCTTACAAACCAACAATTGTACAAGGTTTAAACGATAATGACTATCACCGAAGATTACAGTTTAGTAGGTGGTACCTACGAAAATGTGAAGATGATGCTAATTTTCCTAGGAAAATAGTCTGGACAGATGAAACACGATTTACCAATTGCGGAGTGTTCAATAGGCATAACTATCATCATTGGTCTACTGAAAATCCACATTTGGTAAATCAAAGAAGATTTCAAGTTCGATTTGGTTTTAATGTCTGGTGCGGTTTAATTAGTATGCAGTTTGTTTATATTTTGTTTTGTTTTTTGAGTTTAGTTTCATTTTAGATAATCACTTAATAGGTCCTTTCATCTTTGATTACAATTTGACTGGTAACAGATATGTGGAGCTACTAACAAACGAGATAATACCTGCTTTGAGAGAAATTATTAATCCTGAGAACATGCAAAACATTTGGTTCCAGCAGGATGGTTGCCCGGCCCATAACACTCGTGACGTACAACATTTTTGAGAGAAAACTTTAATGAGAGAGTGCTTTCAAATAATGGACCAGTGCAATGGCCTGCGAGATCACCTGATCTTACCCCGATTGACTTTTATTTATGGGGTACCACTAAAAACGAAGTATTTAATTTTGCACCGCCAGAAACTCGAGAAATTTTAGAAGAAAGAGTAGTGGATGTACTAAGATCATTAAACGGAAACACACTTCGTAGAGTTTGTAATTCTGTTAGAATAAGGTGTCAAAAGTGTGTGGATCAGAATGGTCGTCATATTGAACAGTTTATTTAAGTAAAGCTGAGCTTTTAGTACTCTTTCTTTACTTTTTACTTTTATGACTTTTCTTATCGTTTCCTATTTCGTTTTCAGTATTACTTAGCATATCTTTAAGCTTTCATTTCTTATTGTTGTTTAATTTCGGAGCCTACTAATTAGAAATTATTAGAAATTAATTTATATTTTTGTTAATATCTCCCTTACAAATAAAAAATTTTCGGGTATGTTATACATCGTTGAAAAGCTCTTTTTAAAGTGTATCTAACTAATCAAAAATCCAATATGGCTGCCATATGAAAAACAAAAGTTAGCAGTAGTAACTTGAAAACAAATGACAATCGGGGGCTTTTATTTATATCAAAAGCTTTGTCTTAAAAAAGTGTCTGAACATTGTAAAACTTTAGAAGAGATCACATTAGGTGTTATCGAGTTATTGAGGAACATTGAAATTGGCAAATTTTGGTTTTTTAAAATTATCTTAAAATTTTAAAAAGTTATGGTGAATTTGAAATGAGATCTGTCACGAGTATTGAATTCTGCAAAACATTCCCCATTTAACCGTTGCTCTATGTCTTTTAATAACCAAGATACCAATAGTGTGCATCGAAATGTGGACACAGTGTATATACATCCAATAAGAAATTTTTGTTGCCAGGAAATCAAACATAAAAATATTTTTAATTTAAAATTAAATATTTTTTGAATTTCTTAACATAAAATAATATTAATTCAACAACAGAAAAATTGTCAATTTAACACATTTTTTTTGTTAAAATATTCAATCAAGTGTGTTATTATTTGAAAACATTTTTTATTTTATCCAATGTTAAGTTTTAGGTTCGATAAAATACGAACACGTTAAAATAACACAAATTCGTGTTGAACGGAGGGAGCTTTTACGATGTTCAGTGAAACAAAATTTTCGATGATTCATTGTCTTATGCGTCGCAGTACAGAACAAGTTGTTACATGCACGCTTCCACGGTGTTTTATCCCGCGCTTTCCTTGCTCTACTCAACTTGTGCGTGTATTCTGCCAAAAAATGGGTGATGAATTTGTAAAAAATGTTTTACGTGAGTGGAATTTTGATGATTTAATTCCTACGTTCGAAGGTAAGTTAATTACTTTATTACTTCGTCGTATTGTCGTATATGCGTTTTATGCATGCAGTATGCTACAATTTGCATGAAAATAATGAGTATAAAACTTAACCTTTTTGCTAAATTGAGATCTTTGTTTGTCCCAGGCTCAACAAAAAAATATTGCTTTCTAGTCAGTAGCGTAGCAAAGTTCATGGGGCCCTATACAGATTATTCGTTAGGGCACACTACTGTTTCAATATTTAATATAAATATCTACCTATTTGTTTTTTTCTAGAACAATTAATTGATCAGGAAGCATTTTCAAATTTATCAGAACAAAACATTAAAGAGATAATTCCACTCTTAGGAACAAGAATAAAATTTTTAAGGAAATGGAATCAACACATGGTTTGTAAATTAGGCACAACACGAGGGGTCAACCGCAAAGAATTATGGTGTACAGGTAGCAAGAATTCCGAGAAATTCTGAGGAAGTTCAAAGAAATTATTAGGAATTCCATGGAAGTTCGGAGAATTCCAAGAAAGTCCGAGGAATTCCAAGAAAGTCCAAGGAATTATAAAGAATTCCCCAGAATTCCGAGAATTATTTGTGGTCATCTTACCGTATTTGTTATAAATCCGGCGGTGCGCATGCGTATGAGCTTAATTTCCACGTCAGCGATATTTTATTTTATTAGGTGAATTTTTCTTAGGTGTGTTCTTTACTTTAAAAAACTCTTCATTTCGACAAGGCAAGTAAAAATAGTCTCTATAAACTCATGTGATAGAATTTTGAAAAAGAACTGGACAATAAGTTATCTAAATTCATTAGTTGTAAAATTATGCACAACTGCAAAATTGAGGTTAGGTTAGTTTTCGTTATGAAATAAAAATTACATTTTCGTTCAAGTTCGTTTCAAGTAATAACGTAATATTGCAAACCTCGTTGCAACCTCGATTGCAATTAGGTTCAGGAAATAGAATAAACATAATATTTTATTGTACTACCTAACTAGCTGTAGCCTGCAGGTAGTTATTTTAAATTGTGGTCATTAATTTCGGGAGACGATTAGATACCCAAGGATATGAAAAACGTTCATATAAATTAACAAGATTGCGGAAAGGGAGTTAGTTAGGCTTTTATTTAATATACCGTCTGTCTTATGAAAAACGCACGACATTATAACTCTGTTATTAATGTTCCGATTTCAATAATTCAAAAAGCACATAAGACTAGTTTAAAAATACTACAAAAGGATAGCATTTTAGATTTTTTTAAATATGTCATTACTGTCAGGCGATAGTCAACTTTTTCTTTTCAAATGGCGGCAGATATTTTTTTTTACTCAGTTTGATAGAGATTTATTTTCTGAATTCAATTATTTAAAAGTCGATTTCGAAATATCAAATTTGGGGGGAAGATTTATTTTCGGAATTTAACGATTTATTTCAACTTGATATTTTTTGTAGAATGTTTTTGAGATATAGAAATTGTTTTTTAATAAAATTTTCAAGTATGCTTTGGATTCCTACCAAATTGCACAAAACAGTAACTATCTTTTACGATTTAAGTATTTATCCATCAACTTGTTTTCATTTATTCTTGTTTGTATTATTTGTTACCATCTTGTTTTTATTTTATTATACCATTATTATTTCATTATGAAATTTAGAAGACTTAAAAAAAATTTAAGAAATCACGAAGCTTTTAAGAAACCCAAGAAACAGCAACGTCAATTTCGTGAAAATGTAGAGTTAGATGTCTTTCTTAGTGTTCAAGAAAATTCAAGAACTTCAACTCGGGAAATTGCACATTTTCGATTATCTGATTTTCCTCTTTGAGACCTTTAATTTGAGTACTCGCACGGTGAGTTTTACTTTTTCGAAAGTTTTTTGATTATCCCCCCCCCAAATTTGATATTTCGAAATCGACTTTTAAATAATTGAATTCAGAAAATAAATCTCTATCAAACTGAGTAAAAAAAAACATCTGCCGCCATTTGAAAAAAAAAAAGTTGACTATCGTCTGACAAAAATGTCATATTTAAAAAAATCTAAAATGCTATCCTTTTGTAGTATTTTTAAACTAGTCTTATATGCTTTTTGAATTATTGAAATCGGATCATTAATAACGGAGTTATAGTGTCGTGCGTTTTTCATAAGACAGACGGTATTGAGAACCGAGTTGAGAACTCTTGCTACAGCAATGGAACTTAGTATATGATTGAGTATTAATAAGGGTTTTTATTTCACAGTATTGGTCAAAGCGAATTTCAACTACAGACGTACGCAAATATTAGGGGGTAAATGAGGGGCTAAATATTTACCGTATTTATTACACTAGCCTGCGAAGGTTTGGCGGATGACATAAAACTAAGTTTATGTAGTAGATTTGGTGTTCCTGGGTTCGAAAAAATTGTAATAATTTTTTCATCACGTCCCATTTTTTTAATACAATATTTCAAAGTACGTTTTTCAAACATAATTTTCGAGAAAGTGACTGTTTTTTCTCATTTTATGGGCAAGGTATCGGCTTGCGGAATACTCCTTGTAACTTAGGCTCTAACTACTAAGGTCATATGGCCAACCCCACTAGAATTTAGCCGAATCACTCTGTATTTCGTGACTCCAATTTGAGTATGGTTTCTGAGATATGCCGAGAAAATGAATCTTTTTATACAGAATGTACATGTAGTCAAAAAACTTAAATTTATGTGTGGTTTCTGAAGGTGCTCGAACAGTAGAATTTTTTGTAAAGAATACATTTTTTGCGTAAAGTCAATAATAAAAACGTTACTTTGATATGTGCAATATGAAACTAAGAAATTTGAATTTTATAGACAGACTGTAGTTAAAAATTTAAATTTAACCATTGTTTCTGAAGTTTCTTAAGAAGCAGAACTTTTTGTAAAGAATAACTTTTTTACGTAAAATTGATATTAAAAAAGTTTTTCCTCTTGTCAACTCAATCTGGGGAGAATTGTATACAGTAAAGTCTGGTTATATTATAACGAATCCAAAAAATGCACCAAAACAGGTTCGTTATATCCAAAGTTTGCTATAACCGGTAAATAAATACGAAGCATGTATTTAATAGGTTTTTTAATTGCTCGAAATATAGTACGTTATAACCAAGAGTTCATTTCAAATGGGTTCAATATAGCTGACCTTCACAGTAATTTCATTTTTTTAAAAAAAAACCTGACGTGATAGAAAAAAACTAATACCAGATTCTTCTTTACAATGCCAAAATCATTCAAAAACACCCAATTTTATTTCATCCGCAAAAAAAAATATTTTTTTTGCAGGCTAGTGTTATTTTTCTATAATTTTTTTTGACATTTTGGTATCTCTGTATGATTAATATCACATATAAAATTCCTCTCGATGAAATGTTGTATGGCCAACCAATTTTCGAGAAAAAATAGAGAAAACCTCGGAGAAAACCGTCGAACATAACTACCTACATTAATCTAAAACCGAGTCTAAAACCAAAATGAACCTTTAAACCATCTTTAAAAAATTAATATTTTTAATTTTACTTTACTTCTCGATTTTTCCTGTAATATTTTATTTCTAGAATTTCTAAAAGCCGTGTGTGTCACTTTGATCCAGGAGTCATATTTGTCATACTAAAAATGTTAAGATTACGGAAAATGGGTTGTAATAATAACTGTAGCACCCCTATCATATCACCTATGGGCGAAATTAGTTTTGAGCGATACTGCAAAATGACAATGATAAATACAATACGATACTCGTCAAGTCTCATCATTCTAACTCAAAGGTTTCGAGATATTAAATAAAAGCCAGGTTTTAATAACAATAATAATTATTATTTATTTCGGTTTGTTTAGAGCACACTATTCTGGAATCTACAGTCACTAACCCTACAGAATGTGGGGAGTGGCTTTGAAGCCAGAAGTACTGTGTGATTCTTTAAATTTTTTATCAACTCTTGCCATGAGATCTGGACTGCATGTCTTGGCTTAAGTGAAAAGTACGTCATTGCACTCCTTTATGTTGTTTTACAGTAAAGCTATGACATGCCGGCCGAATTCCATGCCAAGAGTTGATAAAAAATTTAAAAAATCACGCAGTATTATCCAATATCACTTTTGCGAAAAAAGTATTATATTCACTCACAAGATAATTGCTATTTTGTGAGTTGAATACAAATAATACAAATACCTTCACGAAAAGCTCTTTTGTGAGAATTTGAATGCAGTTTGAAAATCAACTACAAAGGACTCTATATCCTCAATAGGAAGAATTTATAAATTCCTATCCATACTAAGTTTTGTTTTTTTTTTTCATATTTGGGTGGTCTCGGGTGTAGTATTGTATCTTGAAATCACGATTAATTTCATTCTTGCAGACAATGGCTGAAGGTGAGAATGAAGATTGTTTCTTAGAGGTTGAAACTGCACTAAAATTAACAATACCATCCCATTTAAAGAAAATGCTTGTTATTAATGGGTATAATAATGCTCAATTATTGGCTAATATAACAGAACAAGATATTTTGGCAATTGAATCTTTTGCACAAAATATTCTGCCCAGTGTGATTTTAAATACACAATATAAGGAATATTATGGACTTTTTCACACTAATACCAAAGCTTATACAATTGTCAGTGGACAAAGAAAGTTAATTTCAATAATTTCTGATTATTTTTCCAAGAAATGTAAGGAGGCGGCCAATCAAAGAACGATTAAAGAAAAAATGACTAAACTATTACATTCAGAAATAGAATCTGGATCTTCATGTTCTAATAAAGACTGTTTATCAGTCAATATTACAGAAGAGAATAGCCACATATCAAGAGTTATAAAAAATTGGATTAAAACTAAATGCAATCACAAACAGTGGGAATATTTTGAAGAAAAATTTAAGAATGTAAATATAATAACTAAACTAGATTCTAATAACGAATTATTATGCACTATTGAATGTTTCTGCAATGAATCGATTGTAATTCGGAAATTTGCCAAAGTCTCGGCCAAAATATTAAATAAACAAAAAAGCTGGGTTTACTCAAATTATTACAAACATTTCAATAAATATCATTGTGTTGAAAATACAGGCATTACAGACGTAAGCCCTGTCAAGAAAGTGCGAATGGAAAACTATCGGGAAAAATGTTCAGGAATTAAAAATTATTTCCATGTAATACCATCTCAGGTTTCTCCTTCAGAATCTTCAATTATAGTCTGCGATCAAAATACAAAAGGCTACAATTTAAACAAGAACAAAGAAAAAAATGATGTTTGTCCCAAAATTAATATAATTTCAGATGTGGCGCTAAATATTGAAACATGCAAAAACAGTACTGTTTCTTCATGCATTACGAGGACTCCAAGTGAAAATTTAAATTCAATCTTGAAGAAAGCTGTAAACTCTACAGCCTTAACCTCAAATAAAGGTGATGAAACGCAGTGTAAAATAAATGAGGATTTTGGAATGAGCGGGATGATCACTAATATGTACGAAGAGAACGCGGAAGAGACGGAAACATCCTGCTCTAATTCAATATTATTTACTCTGTCCAATAAATCCGAGGATCTACCAGACAAACAGGTATACATAGAGATCGCCAGATAAGTCGAGCCATATGGGAAATAATTTTTTTATTATTGATTTCTCAGAAAAATTTATTCTTTATGAAAGTCCCTGCATCTTCCCAAACTCAACATACACTTATCAAAATTTGAATGCCTGTTGTCATATACCTAGGAGATCAAAATATTTGAAATCGACATAAGAGTAAAGTACCTTTATTTTTCAAAATACGCGAAAATATTATTTGGAAAAGCTATTCAGAAATGTTATGAGATCTCAAATATGAAATCATGGCAGCCTACGGTGAAAAAAGAAATTTTCCATATTTTTCAATTTTTCTCGTATCAACGTGTGTATCGTAGAACTTTGAAAGTGTAAAGATGGACGTTTCTTCAAGTGTGATATTAATATACTCTGGCATTTCTTTTTCGCTCTTCTACTAACTAGAAATTATGATCAATAACATTCATACCGTAAAACTTTTTTGTCCAATTTTTTTTTCTTCCTAGACAACCGAAATTTCATATTTAAGATCTCAGAACAATTCTTAACAACTTTTTCAAATAATATTTCCGCGTATTTTGAAAAATAAAGGTACTTTACTCTTATGTCGATTTCAAATATTTTGATCTCCTAGGTATATGACAACAGGTATTCAAATTTTGATGAGTGTATGTTGAGTTTGGGAAGATGCAGGGACTTTTATAAAGAATAAATTTTTCTGAGAAATCAATAAAAAAAATTCCCATATGGCCCGACTTATCTGGCGATCACTGTAGATCTATTTTGTTTTTGCATTTATTGTAAACATTTGGATTATCCCACATTCTTAGTCCATTCTTTGAATGAATAATTAATATTATTATTATTAGGTTTCAAAGTGGAAATCACCTAAATATCAAAGGAAGGAGCGAGCCAGAAGATTGCGAGAACAGGCAAATAAACTACAACCCGTAATAACAAATTATTTCCCAGTGGTAGAACATATTGCACATTTTGTTAATAAACACCAGGAATTAATACAACATCTTATCCCAGAAGAAACTGCTGCCAACTTATCCAGCACCTCAGAAAATGAGGAAGGCAAAGTGAACAAATTTCTAGAAATGCTGCATAACATTTCGTTGAAGAACTCGTTGCGGTCAAATAACAAAAATGAATATTCTGAAGTATTAAAAAAATTTTGCCTATACATTTATTACATAGGGGGGCGATATTTATACGAAACACTTCAAGCTAACTTAAAAAATATATTTCCCTCAATATCATCACTTAATCGATTGGCACAAAAAAACAAAAGGAAGACTGAGGAGGGGGTTTTAGACTATGACGGATTAAACTTATTTTTAGAAGAAAGAAATCTTGATAAATTTGTATGGATAAGCGAAGATGCGACCAGAATCACTGGAAAAATTGAATTTGACGAAAGGACAAACAAAATTTTAGGCTTTACCTTGCCGTTAGAAAATAGACTACCAAACAGTAATGCCTTTACGGCTACGTCTGCCAAAGTAATTCAACAATATTTTGATGAGTATACAAAATCTAACTACGCATACGTTATAATGGCACAGCCATTATCGCTTACTGCTCCCGCGTACTGTTTAACTATATTTGGGACCAATAATAAGTTCACCCATGAAGATATTCAGGCCAGGTAGGACTCAATGAGGAAGAAACTAGACGAATTGGAAATTACGGTGCTAGGTTTCTCTTCAGACGGAGACACCCGTCTAATGAAAGCCATGCGACTAAATTCAATGTTGCCAATTCCAAAAGATAAACCTCTATCATTTCATTGTTGGGAATGGTTTCGCATGAATTATGATGACTCCAAGAACAAAATGGTATCATATATTCAGGACACAGTACACGTGGGTACAAAACTTAGAACACGTTTGATAAAACGAGGTATTATGCTTCCTATGGGAAATTATGTGGCTGCAGTTAGCCATTTAGAGATTTTGGTAAGCGATTACTCCAAGGATCAGCACATGCTTACAATATCTGACCTCAAGCCTGAAGATAAAATGAATTTTGAAGCTGCCAGAAAAATGTGTTCCCCAATTGTTCAACAGTTACTAAAAGACAAAGTTCCCGGTAGTGGAGGAACTATAGCCTATTTAAAATTAATGCATCTTGCTACAACATCTTTCTTAGAGAAAAACATTACAATTTGCCAGCGGCTATATAATATTTGGTACTGTATATTTTTTTTGAGAATTTGGAGACAGTGGATTAAAGATCAATCCGGTTATACAATAAAGAACAATTTCCTGTCTTCAAATTGTTATTTATCAATTGAAATAAACGGTCACTCTCTAATTACTGTGATTAAGACCTTTCAGAAAACTCCGGGAATCAAAGACGCCATGTCCTCCTCTGGACTTTCAGTAGCCAAACGTGCGAAAAACTTTTTCGAACGACAAGATCTATGACTTCGACATATTCAACAGTCGTAAATTTTAGTATAAAAGATATTTTACACAGAATAGATAGAATACAATCCATGAACAACATAATGAATGATCTGCAAGATACTTTTATATTTCCTAGGGAAAATAGCAAACATTTGACTGAAAAAACTACCCCTTATTTCGAAGATATTGCTGTCACACGAATTTCTGATAAACAGATTCAATTTGCTGTAGAATCTGCGTTGAATGACAGCCTACGTGATACGAAAGAGCTTGGGATGATAGTATATACAGATGCATGGAAGCATATTTCAATACCACTCGTTACGAAGAAAACTAATGACGCTTTTGATGAGGAAATCATCGATGAATCTGAGGATGAAATTGATATAGATGAAGGCCTCTTGATTTCAGCGCAAGACGAAGAGCTGGTTGACAAATTTCAACAAAGGTATATTGCAGATATAAATGATGGACCTTCAGATGGACCTAATAAAATTAATATGGATTTCTCAGAAGACTTACCAAGTGAATTGATTTTTGACCTCTGTAAAATTTCAACACAAAATTATTCGTTCGGTGAAAATTTGTGCTTAAAAGATTATTCTGATTGTTATACAAGAAAGAAGAATAGAGTAAAAATAACGGAGGCCGAGGCGGAGGCTAATATTCTAGAGAAAGGCCCTTTTGTGCGTGTTTGTTTCAAAAATGACAAAGGAGCTGAAAAAACAGCCGTTATAAAAAAATCTTCTTTATGCTGGTTACTAGATGAAAAAACTGAAAAAGTGAGCACAGATCGACTACACAGATTTATATGGGTAAGATGTCGATTTATGGACGCTCGAATTTAAACTTTTTCAAATTAAAAACTGAAAGATAATGTATTCAGGAATCAAAATATGAAAAAAAATCAGAGGATTAACAATAAACTTTAAAAATATAAGCTTTTGAAAATTCAAAATTTGACGTTTTATGGTAGATTTCCGACGTACGCGGCAGACGTCAGACGGCAGTCGAATGCGCATGGAATGCGGCAAATCCGAGAAACGCTGAATGAAATATCGTCGCTTTGGGTTCCGAATTCGGGTCTGGTAAAGAATATGTCCATAAACGTTCAACATTTTTTGTGACATAAATAGTTAATTTACCTTACATTGAACGTATTTCTGCAATAAAATTTGCGGATTATCCGTAAATTTCGAAATCATCACCTTTTCTAGGTTTGATGTTCCATATCAATATTTTCGAATAAGTTATTCTTAAAAAGTGCTGTTAAAGAAAAGGAAAGCCTGTGTATATACATTTGAAGGGAAGAGAAACTTTTGTATAAATACATTTTATTATATTATGTTGCCCATCATACCCGGCAAATTATGAGACTCTATTGCAATAGCCGATAACGCATGATAAATCTATTCTAGATTTACAGATTTTATTCTGCAATTTTCTATTTAGCTTTTTTTCCGAAATTGAAAGATTATGAATGTTGCGAAGTAGAGAAATTAAGTTTGAGCGTTTGTAAAAACTCCAAAATTTCATGCCAGCACTAACCATAAAATTTCAGGCGCTATTTCTTCTTAAAGAGGCGACAGTGTACACATTTGGCGATGGATGGATCTGTATATGTTAGTTAAAGTGAGCTGGCCCATTATCGGGCGTTGGTCATGAAAAATATACCTATAGTTCTATAGATATTTGAGCATTACACAAATAATTTTTATGGGATTGGCTTTCAGAGGTAGTGTGTTAGGTGTATTTAAATGAACAGCGAACATATTAAATTAAAAAGGAAAAGGAAACCTTTATGTGTAGATGTATTTTAAGCAGTGATGTAAAGTTACCGTAATTTATAATTTTGGTAAATTAAATTAGTAATTTACCGTTTTTTATTACCATTTTAAATTCTCCAGTAATGTATTGCTGTAATAATTTGCCATGGTAATTTACCATTTTCCACGTTTCTATGTAATATGTAGGAAAATAAACTGTGTGTATGTAAAGTTAAACTTTTATTGAAAGTTTAAAAAACTTCAATTAAAAACATCAAATTACGATTTCAAAAAAAGAAATGTAAACTTAATAAAAAATAATTTGTAACTTGCAAATAAGAAAATTTAGTTAAAGAAAGCATTGAGTTCACAAATTCAATTGAGTACACAAATTACAATTAAAAAATAAGCATAACATAAAATTAATGTATGGGTGAAACCTTTTCTTCACTTATTTTTCTTCGGATGGAAGACTATTAACTCGTTTAAAGTAAAGACATTTGATTCCTGAGGAGTGCAAGGTTCATCTTTTGCAACAAAGTTTTGGGTCCACTTAGATTTCAATTAACAAATAGTACCTTTGCAGCTCAATCATTTGTCAATATATTTGTTCCTTTGTTATAAATTGTATATTTTGTTTATTTAATCTTAAATTTTGTAATTAATGGTAATTAATTAATTAATGGTAATTAATTAATTAATGGTAATTTAAAATGGTAAATTACGGTAATTTAAATCGTAATTTACAGTGTAAATTACGACTAATATCACTGATTTTAAGGGAAGGGAAGTCTTTATGAGTAAATATATTTTAAGGGAAGGAAAACTTTTGTGGGTAAATTTTAAGGGAAGGAAACTTTTGTGTGTGTAAGTTTTAAGGGAAGGAAACTTTTGTAGTAAAATGTCCGTATTCATAGTGTTTCCTCAAGGCTTCCTTGAATGAAGAACCCCTTAGATTGTGATTTTTTTATGCAACTGCCTTACTACAATCCCATTCTAAGGGGTTCCTTACTGAAGGAAGCCTCGAGGAAGCACTATGAATACGGACTTAAGTTTTAAGGAAGGAAACTTTTGTATGTAAGTTTTAAGGAAGGAAACTTTTGTGCGTATTTTAAGGGAAGGAAACTTTTGTATGTAAATTTTAAGGGAAGGGAAACTTTTGTATGTAAATTTTAAGAGAAGGAAACTTTGTATGTAAATTTTAAGGAAGGAAACTTTTGTGCGTATTTTAAGGAAGGAAACTTTTGTGTGTGTTCTAAAGAGATGAGAAAACTTTTGTGTGTAAATTTACACCTAAATGCTAAATTTGAAACGACAAACTAGTACACTACCCTTCGACCATACACTCCTAGACTGAGTATACTTGCAGTTTGTTTACAGCCAACATAACAGGTTGGGGTAAGGGAATGTGCAACTGCAAGCCAAACTCGACCTTAGAAGATTCCGCAAAATCCGACGTTTTCATTGGCTAGTTTGCAGAACCCTCTAATGTATCGTGTCTTTTCGTTTCATTTCGACACTAGTGGCAGTTGTTAATGGTGTTTTCCTATATTTTCGTGTTCGAAATTAATCATTTCGTATTGAATTTCATAAAAAAATAATCAAACTTAAAAGAATGGTGAAAGTGTGTTTCGTATGTTCACGAAAGTGGGAAAAGCCTTCCCAACGTTCATATCATTTGTAAGTTCCGTGGCATATTAATATTATTAATTCAAAACAAAATACATTAGCGACCCTGACAGAACTATATTAAAAATAATTTTAATTAATACGTAGTTTATTTAATAAAATGATTTTATTTCAACATCAATAAATATTTACAAAGGTATTCGTTTATTTAAAAACCCTTTTGTTGTTTCAGAATAAATAACAAAATAATAATTAATATATGCTAAAATAGAAACACTCCTGAACATATTGTTTAAGAACCATAAAATTGTTAAAAAAGTCTTCTTTGCATGTTTTTATTAAGTATTTTTGTTAATTAAAATTGCTCCTAATAACACTCCGCCTCTGCCGAGGTTCCTTTGTAAACAGTAAACCCTTACCCTCCTACCGTTGATGTTGGCAGAATTTTTGCTACCTACGTCTGAGTGACATACTTCGTCTAGGGGTGTATGGTCGAAGCACTACCCTGAAAGCCTATCGCACAAAAATTATTTGTGTATTGCTCGTCAAGTAGTTAGATACTATTAAAAATATTTATGTGCAATGGTTTCTCTCTCCTTGAAATACATTTACTCAAAAAAAGGCTTTTCCTTCTCTTATCAGCACGTTTTAAGAATAACCCATTCGAAAATATTTATAAAAACGTTCGAACATAACCTAAAAATCGTTACTTTTAAAAGGCAATCTGAAATTCGGTACGGATAATCCGCAAATTTTATTGTAGAAATACGTTCAGTGTAAGCTAAATTACCTCTTTTGTCATAGAAAATATTCAGCGCTTATGGACATATTCTTTACCAGAATCTTCGACATCTACCAAAAAGCAATAACAGCAATCTGAAATACTATACAGGGTGTATCATGATTAACCGGCAGCAGACGAAGTATGGGTAGAAGCGCAGGAAATGGAACCAATTATGTTAACAACGTAATCACCGAAAAGCGGTAGTTACCACAAAAATGGACGTTAAAAACAGCGATGGTACGAGTGCAGCCCTGTGATGTGGCCGTCTTAATCTGTTTATTACACCATCGCTCACAATTTACAATTTATTGCCAAGTTCGCAACACAGATTAGGGTAGGTCATGGTTAGCATATTTACACGTACTCAGGACAAAATTGGTTCCATTTCTGTGCTCTACCCATACTTCGTCTGCTGCCGGTTAATCATGATACACCCTGTATATACTCCGCATGCGCGTGGCATGTGCCAATGCGCCATACCGATAAACATGAACATCGTCCGTAGAGAAAGGAATGGTGAAAATTCATAGAAAAAAAAACTGGAAAAAGCATACCTTTATTCAAATTAAATGTATCTTTAAAAATAATGTAACGTGAATTTGCTGCATAGTAGTGCTAAGACATTTCATATACATCAAAAACGAGTTGAGAGTTCTCATCAAAAACTATCAAAATTGACGGCCATTAATAATTTCGTAACCTAAAAATTTACAATTTAAATGCAAATATCTTTTAAATTTATGATTAATCCTCTGATTTTTTTTCACAGTTTGATTGCTTTACGCATTATCTTTCAGTTTCTAACTTCAAAAACTCTGAATTCGAGCGTCCATAAATCGACATCCACCCTTTATATGTAAGAAAAATGACGAAAAAAGTAAGAATCTGTCGACTTCGAGGCAAAAACGGCTGAAAAAAGAAATCCTAAATACAACTGTACAACATTCATCCTCGAAAAAATCTAATACAATGCCGGCAGTACCTGAGATAAAAGGGATTCGGAATATTAAGTTCGAGAAGAGCTTGAATGAAACATCAACGGAGACTGAGACAGATAGTGATGAAATGGAATTAATTGATACGACTGATACTGAAGAGTTTACAGATGATTCACAAAAGAGTGAAGAAGTCGACCAAAATTCTCATTTTGATATTAATCAAAATGATGAAAGTGTGGAACATACCAAGAAATATTGTGATTTGAGCAGTGTAAAAGTAGGATTAGGAGACTTTGTAATAATACAACTAACTTCAGAGAAAAGTCGGAAAAAACGGTTTGTTGCGAAAATTTTGTCAGTCAACCCTTACCACTGCTCGTTTTTAAAACCCAGTGTGAAGGTATCAAATGCTTTTGTGTTCCCTGATGCTGCTGATGAGGCAGATATTGAAGATACCGAAATTATAGCTCGATTGCCAGAGCCCACGGGAAGAAGGGGAAATTATGTTTTCCCAAAAGACATGCTACAACCTTTAATTTTATAGGTTTTTTTATTTGGGAACTCTTTTGGGAAGTCTAAGAAACTTTTTTTTGTTATTTGTTAAATTCAAAGTTTATGTTTATTTTATCCCTCGTCTTAACCATAATAAAGCAATGTAGAGTTTTATCTCGAGATTTATTTGCTCTGTGTACATACATGTAATTTCCCGCCAGCTTTAGAGTTCTATTCCCTAACCCATCGTTTCTCAACCTGGGGGTCGCGGAGATATTAAAGGGGGGTCACGAAAATAGCCTAAAGAATAATGAAATCATTTTATGACTTTATACATGTATGTCGCTATATACGCAGCGACATAAAATTATAGGAGGGGATCGCGAAATATAAATTTTATTTATATTTACTATTTGGGGGTCGCGGAGCTAAAAAGGTTGAGAATCGCTGCCCTAACCTAACCTAACTTTTTAACTAATCATTACAACAGTTCACAAAAGAACACCTACTGTCTAAGGGGTACTTTATTGTAATTTCTACACATTATCATTTGATTATTAATTAATGCTATGTATACAGGCCCAGAATATCATTTATTGGCGCTAACCAAAACGTGAGCGTTTATTAGACAGATTAGACTGAAAAATTACGATGTAAATAACTTGGATAACTTCCAAGGACACCAACATCTATAGAAGGACTGGAGGGCATATGGGAAAGTCTAATGAATAAGCATTGCTTTTATTGATCATCAATATTAATGATCCATATTTTAAATCACAAGAATTCCACGAAATTCTTAAAAAATATAAAGGAAGTCTGTGGAATTCTAATGAAGTATATGCATTTCTTAAGAAGTATAGGAATTCCAGCGGAATTCCAAAGAAGTCCAGGAATTCCAGAAGAATTAACGGAATTCTGCAGAATTCGGAAGTATGGTGTACACTTTTAAGCCTGCGGTTGGCCCCTCGGCACAACATTTTTCAAGTAAATCAATTTTTTTGTGTACAGCTAAACGAGTCAGATACATCAGTATCAACACCGGAAAATACTCAGTTGGACATACATAATATAGACGATTTCATATATTTACCACCAAATGAACTTGAAACTTGTAACCCCTTAACAATCAACTTACCTTCTACAAGTATATCTCCATTAAAACAAGCAACAAGTCGTATGCATGCTTTCTATGGAGAGCATAAGATAAAAAGAGCATGCCGCAAAACGTACAGTTTTGAATTGAATACATTTTTAGAGGGTAGCTGTTCAGGAAAATATATTTTAGCATATTACGAAAAAGAAAGAAAGCTAAATAAAAAATTAAGAAATCTTTTGGTGGAATTAATAATAAATGACCTCTTCGGAGAATCTTACAAGTAAGTTTATATTTTAATATCTATTGTCATATTTATTAGAAATTTAGAATATATCAAAATCACTGTATTTCAGACTTATTCATGAAGATTTTCTAATATTATCTGAGAAAATTTGCTTAACATTTCCTACGGAGGATCCTGGAACATATTACATCCCTTACATAAGTGCTCAAGAATCTAGTTCTCATAAGCCTATTAATGCTAAAGGCAAATTGGTGGATAAATATAGAAATCTAAAGAGATTATTTAAGATTATTGATAAAAAGGATAATCCATCAGACTCTAGTTCTGTAATATCGGGTATGTTATTATTCATTAAAAAGTCTATTGAAATAGTTCTAAATCATTTATAATTATGATTTTAGTTGATGCTTTGCAAAGCGCTGAATGGTTAAAAATCAATGACGACCCTTGGGAAGACGTAGTAAAACACTGGAAAAATACACTCCAGTTACGCAGAATTGATGGTAGAAAGTGTCTTTCGGAAATCATTATTACGTGGCCAATCTTAAAAAATGCTAATGCATTGAGTTTGGTATGAATTTTTTTATCTATCCTATAAGATAAATTATTAAATAAGATATAAAATTATCTTAATCAAGCATAATCATGATATCACAAAATCTTTTGAGCGGACACTAAATCGCGCACTATATACTTAACGTTTCGCAGTCGTTCGACAGCTTCGTCAGAAGTGAAAAGTATGTTGTCAAAATAAACAACCTTGTTTATTTTTGTTTTAGGTAGTTTATTTTGACAACATATTTTTCACTTCTGACGAAGCTGTCGAACGACTGCGAAACGTTAAGTGTATAGTACGCGATTTAGTGTCCGCTTAAAAGATTTTGTGATACAAATTTCATCGGACAAGAACCAACTGTAAACATAATCATGAACATTTTAGCTTAGATTATACTTTCGACAATCAAAATATTATTTAATACAAATATTACAAATTGCCAATATTAGATTCGACAATAATTTTAAAATCCACGACTACCCTTAACCAAAATAATTTTTGATATCTCCATAGTATTTGTATAGATTAAAAGCAACTTGAATTAAATGTCGCTTTTAATATCAATTATGAAATTTAGGACCAGTTTCATAATCGAATTTAAAGGAAACTTTAAATTTAAAGTCACTTTCAAATGTCAAAACAAATATGAAAACACATTTGTTTACACATTTGAATGTGACTTTAATTTTAAAGTCTCCTTAAAATTTGATTATGAAACTGGCCCTTAGCCTTGGATCCGCCTTTATTTAAAAAAAAAATGTCTGACGTTTACAAAGTGACAAAATAACTAACTGATGTAGTTATCTGCTTCATAATACCAAGCCTATAATTCTTCCTGTTACAGATTGAAATTGAATTTAATACTTTATATACTTCTGGTGCAAGAATTTACCAGGAATGGGAGAATTTTTCTGAGAAAATATTAACTTTACGGAAACCAGCAGATAAAGAAGGAGAAGAATTATTAAGTTTATGCAATATAAACTTAATACAATATAAACTTAATACAAGGTCAGTTTAATTTTTGTATACTTTATTTAGGTAATTTTGTTTTCCTTTTTCCAGATGCTCGTGCAGCTATTCAGTTAAGGCCCGATTTATTCACCTCCAAGTAAATTTATCTGGTGATTTATTCCCATAGTAACAATTGTGATCACAATAGTTACTATGGGAATAAATCACCAGATAAATTTACTTGGAGGTGAATAAATCGGGCCTAAGTCTACTGCCATCGTTACTCCCTCCCACATGTCGAATTCAGGGTTGGAAAGCTTAAAATAAACTGTTTAAAACATTGTGTTTAAAACACCCAATTAAAAATAAACCCTTTGTTTAAAACAAAGGGTTTGTTTTTAATTGCGTTTTAAACAAGTTTTTAAACATGTTTTTTTTTTTTACTTGATGATTTTTGTGGTTTTAAGCGTAGAAGAAACATTTCTGATGTAAGTGTTTTGTATTATTGATACATATATGTAATATGTATATGTACAGTATATAAATATACTTGGTGGTCTAATAATCAAAATAAATAACTATAAAATTATTAACAATACATAAAATTTGCTTTTAGAAAGTTACATCTTAACTTTTACTTTCTTTCCACATTTCCTATTAATTTTATCAAATTTATTTCAATTAAATTATTTCATTCTTGAATTGTTCTAGGAAAAAAGAAAATTTATGAATATTTGTTTTCGAAAATGGTATTTTATATATAAATTTATGATATTTTCCAGTACTTGAATCATTTACTTTTTATTTATTTATTATTCATTCCATTATATTTTGAAACGTAATATGTCGTTTGCATTTATTAAATATCAACAGATCAACATAAAAAAATTTAGGCAGCCTGTAGAAAATTGCCTGCAGCAAATGGCAATATGAGTTCGAATATTTGTATTTTGTATTTTTATTGTCGCAATAACACAATCAAGTGTTTTACAAAAGTCAGATATACAAATAAGTACAACTAATTGAGAAAGTAGTAGGGTGCCCATAAGAAAAAACATGCGTGTTTCAAAAATTCTGAAAATTCGTCAGTAGAATAGAATGCATCATCTTTTAAAAACGACATTAATTTCATTTTAAATGTTTTGACCACTGTTTTACTATTATTGGTAATTGAATATAGAGTTTGGCCCGTTTCTCGATTTGCTTAACCTGAAAAATTGAGGACGTTTTTGAAACGTTATATAAAGAACATACCTTAGAACGTCTATTTAGAGCATTTAATTTTGTATATTCTAAATTAAAATATCAGTTAGAATATCATTAGAAGTAGTAAACTAGTTACAATTTTCAAGGACGTTATTTCTTATTAGAAATAAAAAATAAAATTGAAATTAGAAATTGCATATGTAGAAAACATTTTTAGACGAAAATTGAAAGCCCACAACTGTTTTCTACTTTTTTCTATTTTCAACCCTAAAAACAGCAAAATGAATCTCTAGAATTTTTATCGTAAATATTTTTAAACTTTTATCGTTTCGCAATACAACTAATAACTACTTTTTCCTTTTTACTATGTAATTTAGGTTGTGAGAGTATTTGAAGCAATTAAAAAAGTGTAATAAATTTAAACAAAATATTTATTTAATTTAATTTTAAACAGTTTTTTTTGTTTAAAACATGATTAATTTTAAGTCAATTTTAAACATGTTTTAAACAAAAAAAACTGTTTAAAATCAAATAAAACAAATGTTTTGTTTTTTTTTAGAAAAAAACAGTTTTTTTTCCAACCCTGGTCGAATTAGAACAAACCGGCATTGGAAGCAAACCATAGCCGAATGCCGCAATAGTATTTTGATGCATGCAAAGGTACTTATTTGGACGTAACTATTTGTTTCTTTTAATTTATGTGATTTCCATTGTTCTATTTAGACATCAGATGACATACAAGATGTAATGCAAAAGAGAAAAGCCACATTGGATCATATAGGCATACCTGCACAACCGTATGTAATAATCGAAGGACCTTCAATCACTGAAGTAAAAGAATTTTATATAGCAGTTGAAGATATTTTATATAAGGCTAAATCAATGCTACATGCTTTTGATTTATGTTTTAAAATTTTCCACGTTTTGAATGTAGCGTATCCAAAAGAAAGTGCTCATATATATTTGATCATTCAGAATGTATTATATCAGTTTCAAACAAAAAATTAAGAAAAAGTTCCTACAGTTAATACGATCATATCTGAAACAATTGTTAATGAGCCACACATATTAAAGACGGTTTCTTCTTTGAAAAATAGTTCAGCTATTTGGTGAAAAAACAGTAATACCACTTTATTTATATTTTGATGACTTTGAAATTAGTAATCCATTAGGTACTCACGCGGGTATTCATAAAATTGGTGCAGTTTATTATAGTATTGCTTGTTTACCTCCTATGTATTCGTCTAAATTTGAAAATATTTTTCTGGCGCAATTACATCATACAAATGACCAAAAAACGTTTGGAAATAATGCAGTTTTTCAAAAATTAGTCAGCGAATTAATATCATTGGAAGCACAAGGTGTTGAAATATGTGTACGCTCTAAAACGATACAAGTTTATTTTTCTGTAGTTTTAGTTTTAGGCGATAATTTAGGCATTCATTCGCTGTTAGGACTCACTGAGAGTTTTAATGCAAATTATTCTTGCAGATTTTGTAGATATCACAAGAACATTACACGTGGTCAAATATATGAAGATCAAAATTCTCTACGTACAATTGAAAACTATAAATCTGATATAAATTTAGGATCTTTTGGAATCAAACAAGAAAGTATTTTTAACAAACTTACAAGTTTCCACGTAGCTGATAACTTTTCATGTGATATCATGCATGATTTATATGAAGGGGTGTGCAGATATGATTTAGGACATTTTCTTTATAATTTCATTATTGAGAAAAAGTATTTTAATATAGACACATTAAATTCGAGATTAAGACTACTAAATCTCCACGTTACTGATAGTAGACCTCCACAAATTTCATTGTCCCAGGTAAAAAAAAGTACATTGTTTATTCAGCATCAGAAATGAAATTTTTTATAACAAATTATTCTGTTATAATCATAACAGGTATAAGATCTCCAATCGGAGATCTTATACCTGTAGATGACCCTGTATGGGAATTGTATTTATTATTGAGACAGATTTGTGCTCTGACATCATTAAGAACAGTTTGCAAGAAAGATAGTGAATTATTAAGTACATTAATATCAGAACATCATTCTCTTTATAAAGAAATTTTTGGAGAGTTAAAACCGAAACATCATTTTATGATACATTACCCTTGGTTATTGCAAAGAATTGGACCATTGATTAATGTTTCCAGTATACGATTTGAAAGTAAACATAAAAATTTTAAAGCTGTAGCTAATGCGGTTCGTTCAAGAGTGAATATAACACTATCTTTAGCAATAAAAAATCAATTATCCTTTTGTTACAGAATTTTATCTAAAAAAGTATTACAGCTTAATTTTGAACTTGGTTCTCAAACTCTACCAAAGGCAGATGACTACAAAAATATCAAAAACATGAATACAGTGTTGAATATTGATGACTGTACTGTACTTTCATGGGTAACGTTACATGGCAATACTTACAAAGTAGGAACGGTTATTATTATAAATTATAACAATTTTTTTCCAGTTTTTGGTGTCATAGAAAATATTTTATATTCACAGAGCAAATTGTTTTATATAGTTAAAGCACTAAACACTATAGTATATGTTGAACATTTTCAAACTTATGAAGTAACTTTAACAAATGAAATATTATGTAAATCACATTCAGAAATACTTTCAGAATATGACTGCACTTTGCATGTTCTCACAACTGGTAAACTGTATGTCAACATTAGCTTCTGATAAACACTATAGTACTTACATGAAGAACATTTTCAAAATTACGAAGTAAATTTAATAAATCAAATATTACATAAATCATTCAGAAATAATTCAGACACCTTGCTTATCTTCCCCCAACTGGTAAACTGTATGTCAACATTTGCTTCTGTTAAACTTATTTTTTGTTAATTCTTTCTTCAATATATTCAATTGAATTTTGTGCAAATATCTGAAAAAAATTGTGATGTTTTATTTATATATTATTTAAGAAGAATTTAGTTTTATTTTTATGATGACGCTTTTTTATACTATTACACTTATTATATTAATGAAATATTAGAAATAGATTTATTAGTTTTGATATTTGACTTTTTATTTATGGAAAAATGACTTATTAATTAAGGTGCTAGTAGTGAAAGAAATATTATATAAATCACGGTAAGGAAGATTTTAATCAGCTTTGCTGATCTCGGGTAATAACTCTGCTCAGCTGAAAAAAATACCTTCCCTACCTTGGTTCATAATTACTATAAACATTAATTTAATGAAATGAAATTGTTTACTGTAAATCATATATATTTACTTGTAAATTCTTATTCGTTCAAATTGTATATTTAAAATCATATACTCAAAACCATTAAAATAATATTATTCGGTTGAGTGTGATTTTTAATACAATTTGAAGAGATAAGATAAAAATTTACAGGTGAATATATGAGTTACGGTAAACAATTTCATTTTATTAAATTAATGTTAAAATACTGTTAATTCAAAAACATTATTTTAAATTTCCAAATACAAAAAAGGTTTAATACAACAAATATTTCTGTTTGGACGAAATCAATAAAAATATTAAAATAACAAATGCCTTTTGTACAGTTAACATCAATTTTTGTTTCACATAAACAAATTTTCATTTTCAAGCATTCATTCATTTGATTCCACTGAACATCAATTTTTATTTCTTTTCAACAAAATTTATTTCTTTATTCAAGCAAAATAAATGGTTAAAACAAGGAGAATATTTTATTGTTTCAAAATGTATTTCATAAGCTTTAATTTCGTTTAATTTAAGCACAAAACTGCGTTGACTGTATTCAAACATACACCGTTGTTAAGTCAACCAAAATTATTTTTGGTTCAACAATATCGTTCTCTCTGTGTGAGTACCGCAAACTGGAAGAGTTTTGTACTGCAACAAAGCCGCTTCAATGGAAGTGTTTTCCTCATTACACTTTTTCAGTATTCTTTTAGCAATTTGAACTGCTCTTTCGGCTTGTCCATCAGATTGCGCGTATCTTGGACTTGTAGTTATAAATCGACTTCCCCATTCCTTTGCAAATTTAGCACACTCTCGAGAAGCAAACGGTACATTATCTGCAATTATTATTTTGGGTACTCCATGAACACTAAATATAGTTTTCAGTTTTGTTATGACCTCTTGAGAACTTTTATTTGATAACATTACTAACTCTAACCATTTTGACGTATAGTCAACTAGAACTAAATAGGACTTGGAGCCATAATCTAAAATATCAATTCCAACTTTATTGAAAGGTAAATTCGGTATTTCGTGTTTAATAAAAGGTTCCCTCCTATTTGAGTTTTGGTATTTTTGACAGAGATGACATTTTTCAACAAAGTTCTCTATGTCTCTAGACATTCCCAGCCAATATACAGTTTGTCTAGCTTTTGCCTTCAATTTAGCCATTCCAAAATGACCTCTGTGTAATAATTCTAATATGGTTTGTTTTAGTGCCGTCGCGTCGGAACTATTAATCTGTTATCAAAAAATAACAATTCATCATCAAGGCTAATTCTTTCACTAATTTTCATATATGTTTTTGCAAAATCTGGTAAGTACCAGATTTTGCAAAAACAAATTATTTTTCGGCCACCCATTTTGGCAATAATATTTTAATGTTCTTAAAACTACATCACTTTCTGTATAACGCTTAAATTCTGTTCGTTTTTGTTCAGTTATTTGCAAATTTTTACTTAAACTAATTACATGGACTAAATCTACTTCATCGGATTCATCATTTACCTTTCTATCCATTCCTGTCCTTGACAATAGATCTGCTATATGCAAATTTTTTCCTGGTTCATATTTGAACATGATATATTTTAACAGTATCAATTTAAATTTTTGTAATCTAGGTGAAATAACATTATGCACAGGCTTTTTAGTTATCATAGCTAATGGTTTGTGATCATTTATTATCAGACTGCGGAAGTTTAGGCATTTGCCTTTTCTATTTGTTAGACACTACTTTGATAGGACCTAGTTATAAATACGTTTCACGTAGTTACTGTTCAAATGGTAAAGTTTTATAATGCTTATTTTTGCCTATTCAGGCATAAATGCCTATTTCAGATAAACATGCCTATAATGTGCCTTTTTTACTAAAAGTTGTCAGGATCAATTTTGAAGTTGCAGAAAATTAGAATAAAAATGATTAACGGCTGAATCTAACCGTAATTGGAGTATAAAAAAATTATGACTGCGACAATTTTTTAGAACCTTGTACATACATACTCTGTGGATACCCACTTGAAGAGAATTGCGGCTTTTTTGTTGAAAATGCCGAAACAACTAGCGGACATTTCTTTCTATAAATATTTTCTTTGATGTAAGCCGAATTGCATGGGCGCGTCGCCGTCGCGTCGGTCATTTGATTTGTATTTTATCAGTCGGCTTTAATAAAAAAATATATATTAAAACCGAATGCCTTTTCTCTCACCCCTGAATTGTACATTTTCCCACGCATGAAATTTATGCGTCATATTTATTATTTAATTCTGTAAACCAGTGGCGGCTCTTCAAGATATGCAGAGGGTGGGCACTGGGTAACATTTGAAAAATTAAAGGACCTTTTATAAAGACACTCCCCTGATTTATATTTTTTTAAATGTTCTTTGTTAGAAGTTATTTTAACAAGTTGATGAACAAGTATTATCGTTATGATATGATATGTCATTATCTCAGTATGTCTCCAATTTTAGTTATTTATTGTGAATGAAATTACCAATAAATAAGAAACATTAAATTTAACGTTCTACTAGCATTATACGTATGTACGCATTAGGGTGGGTCAAAAAACCAAACTTTGAGATAATCTTACCTAATAGTAAAATTATATTGTCTTTTAGTAATATTATGACACCTACGAAATATTTTTGAATTTAATTAATATTTAAAGGGTGCGCCTTACGTTTGAATTTTTGAAATTATACAAGAAAGGCCATATAGCATGCCATGAAAAGTGTGTATTTGTAATAATAATAATAACAGAGTTATCATCAAAACTGTATACTAAAAGGGCAAGAGAAGGTGGATAAAGTTAAAACTCGAATCTCGCAGCAATGCCTAAATTCGATAGCAAGAAAGATTTCAATATGAATGATTTTCATTAATTTTTCTGTTGTATTATTTTTTTAATTATTAATAAATGACTATTTTATTCTGAAAAGCCTATTTTCCTTGAGACATTTATGTTATATGATTATCAGAATATATTCAAGTTATTCAAGTTAGTTTTATCATGTAAAGGCAACATAATTTTACTATTAAAAATCAATACAAAAATTACCCACCCTAGTATGCATATTAAAAATTCTAATTAATAAAATATGTTTATAATTTACTTGATTTTTTTATTGTAATCAATTCTATTGTATAAATATTTTGGAGACTATTTATACTTTATTTGTGCCTTTTTTGCATATATATGAGCCTTTTTTAGGCGCCTAAAATAGAATTTTTTAGTGCCTAAACTTCCGCAGTCTATTTATTATTAATACTCTTCTTCCGTAATTTAAATTATGAAATTTCTTTGTTGCAAATACTATGCTTAACATTTCTTTTTCAATTTGTGAGAAATTTTTCTCATTTTCTCTTAAATTTCTCGAAGCATATAAGACTGGTTGGCCATTTTGCATTAAGCAAGCACCTAAACCCTTACTTGACGCATCACATTGAATTTCTATAGGTAAATTGCTATAAAAATTTTTTAACACTGGTGCTTCTGACGTTAATTTTTTAAGTTGCACAAAAGCGTTTTCTTGATCTTTTGACCAATACCACTCTATGTCTTTTTTTAACATTTCATTCAGTGGGGCTGCTATTTTAGACATATTCGGAATAAATTTTCTTAAATACTTAAACATTCCGAGAACTTTCTGCAATTCTTTTTTATTTTTTGGTCTATCTATTTCTAAAATTGCGTTTATATATTCCGGATCAACTTCGTATCCATTTTTAGAGAAAATATGTCCAAAGTAACGAACCGACTCTTGTTTAAATTGAACTTTATCCGCTTTAAATTTTACATTTAATTCTCGTGCTTTATCCATAACTTTTTTCAACGTTTCATCATGTTCTTTTTCAGTTGACGCACTAATTAACAAGTCATCAAAGTACACCATCACATTTTTTATATTTCCAAAATTTTTTTGATTAATCTTTTGAAAAATTTCAGGCGCACAACTTAACTCAAAAGGTAATCTTAAAAACTTATAATGCCCTACAGGAGTAGAAAACGTGCAATAATCACTAGATTTCTGGTCAAGGTTTAAATGATAAAATCCATCTTTGAGATCCAAAACTGTAAATACTGATTTACCACTTAAATTCTTTGTTATGTTCTCAAAATTCTCAAATAGTGATCTCTATCGTTGTAATAGATGTTGAAGAACAATTTCCTGTATTTGCTAAAATTTTATTAATATTAGTGTGTAATAAAACAGATGTTTATTTTCTTGTTGAAAAATTACAAACTTTACAACTGTGTCAGCATATTCCTGCCTACGAAGTTCTTAGCACTAGTAACTACAAATGCATAAAATATGAACACTTGTATAACAGCTTTCCTACTAATAGTCACAAAACAGCAGATGGAAAAATATTAATAGGTGATAAGATGTATTAATAATACCTGTATACATATTTATGGGCTGAATTATTTCTTATTTTATTTTTGGAATGTTCACTTTTTTTATTACCTTTTATGTATACATATTTAGAATTACAATTTTCATTTATTTATGTAACAATATTTTGTTTTTCGTTATAGGCTGATTCTGGTGGATATGGAAATATTTTAAACGCGTGCTTAATAATAATATTGAAAAGTGCATCGAGTCGCTTTTGACTGTTTGTTAAACGAAGATATCTCCACATCTTCAGTTTTTTAAAGGCAATTCGATGCACTTTTCAAATACTTGTTATGCTGATGATTCTTAAGGGAGTCAAAATACGCGAAATAAACTAACACGTTTAAGTCCGATTTTCATCCGTTATACAGATAGTTAGGTCTAGGTCTAGTTAGTAGAATAGTTTAATAACAAAAATATGTCTTTCACCATTTTCTTTAGGGAAATATTGGCTGTTTTATATTTGAAACAACTTTTGAACAATTGAACAACTTGAAATCCGAAAATCTGAACAGATTTTCGGATTTCAAATACTCAATAGCTACCTTATTCCAAAGAATCTAGTCCTAATTATATCTGTAACACAAGAAAATCATGCCATTACAAATAAGTTTAGTTTGTATATTTTGGCTTCCTTAACACGCTTTTAAAGTAAAGTTTAAAGTATTTCCTGTTTTCTATTTCCTATTTTCCGAATCATCCTGTATGTTTATAATGTACACTATTTGCAAGAGCTGTTGGAAAGACTGTTAGTAGCAATGTCGGAAAAACTCTAATGATATGGAATTTACTCTGAAAATGCGTAAGATATAACCACCACAGTAATAATATTATTGCTACGGTTACTCCCTGCGCATTTTCAGATTAAATTCCTTATTATAATTTTGGCAAAATTAATTGATAGGTATGTGTTGTGAGCTGAATTGTTTTTCAGATTTAATTTATTTTTTGATTTTTCAAATTTTTGACACTTTAATTTAGAATTAGAATTTTCATTTTGTTTTTATATAAAGGAGATGTTTTTAAAATATATGTTTATACGCACATATATATGTAGTTTTTATGTTCCAATAACCGGGCTTTACAAAATTTTAATGTATATATAACAGCTTTATTCAGGTGACGCTTGATACTTTAACAAGATTGATAACTAAACAATCATTTATAATTTTATCTATTATTCTCAATTTGGCATTCACGTCGATGTATCCTTATTGAGAAATTGTCAATTATTGTTTAGTTATCGATCTTGTTAAGATATCAAGCGTCACCTGAATAAGGTCGTAAATGTGTCCTAAACTTTAACAGCACGTGCTGTTAAACGCAATGTTACTTTTAAATTAATAAAAATTAAGTTTAAAATGGAAAAGAAAAATTGTTTCCGTCAAAAAAATATAGTGTCAATTCAATACATTCATACATTTCACTTTAAGAGTATTTTCTCTCGTTTTAACATGTCTATCTTTTTGTAGAGATAATATTTAATATTTAAGTTAAAAAGTTGTCGTAGTTATTTTAAAAATAAAGAAATTTTATAATGAAATCTGTCATGTTGTTCTAACGTTATTCTCACATTTAATTCAACAAAAAAATTATTAGATAGAAATCCTGAGTTGTTCAATTTAACATCTGTAACTTTTTATCAGAAACGATTCTCAAGTTCTAAACACTGAGAAAACAAAATGCATTGATATAACAGTTTTCTTTTTGTTGTGAATAAAAATGTTGATTACACTAAAATTTTTGTTAAATAGGTATACATACACATGTTACTGTAACAAAAATATCATTTTAATTTTGTGTGGTTACTTTAAATAAAATTTATTATTACAGAAATTTACAACTAAATATTTGGTTATTGTAAACAAAGTATTTGTGTAACATAACAGTAAGCTATTTGATTTATTTGTTTTGACATGGTAATCTGATTAGTACAAAATAAAATTAATGACATTTATATAAATGTTAAATTATAAAAAAAAATTGTTTGAACGTATTGAAACGAAATCTTTTGTTGGACAAACAGTTTTTTGGTTGGATTAACACATCTTGTTTTCTCAGTGAACCAACACGAAAATTGGTATACGTAAAACCGAGATATGTCGTTTTAACACATCTAAATGTAACCGTAAAATATGCTTAATTCAAGTAAATTGCTTCGTAGGTCCTATTTAAGAGTGAAAAACTGTTGAAACAGGCTAAAATTGGTTGAATCAACCAATTTATTTTTCTCCGTGTAGTGATCTCTATCGATGGCCTTATTTAAATTGTATTGTTCCATCTGGCTTCTCCACTATTACAATGTTGCTTACCCAATTTTGTGGACTGTCTACTTTGGCTATTATTTTTTGACTCTCCAGCTTGTTTAATTTTTCAATTAGTTTATTTAGGACAGTCTGAGGGACGCGTCTTGGAGGTTTTGCAATTGCTTCTACATTAGATTTTAATTTGATGCAGCAATCCCCCTTAAACTCTCCAACCCCTTCAAACAAATCCTTATTTTGTCTTATAAACTCCTCGGCATTACCAAAATTCATTAAATTTACATTTTTTTCTTTCTACTAAGTTTAATTTTACACAGCTGTCTAGTCCAAGAATTGGATGTACTTCTTTTTTGTTCATACCATTTTTTACTACTACAAATTCAATTGATTGCTTATTATTATTAGCAATACAGTCAAGAATAACAGTTCCTAAAGACTCCACCTTATATCCTCCAAATGCTTCCAATACAATTTTTTCTTTCTTAAGTTTCATCTGACCTTTAATTTTACCATAAATACTGAATGGCAAGATGTTAAGTTCAGCTCCGGTGTCTAATTTTACATCAAATTTAATTCCGTTACACTCTACCTTTTCAAACCACTGTTTACCTACACATACATTTCTATTACTTTTACAAGGCAAGATTTCAATTACAAAATCATTATCATTGTCAACCTGAACTTTATTTACTGTTTTTGTTTCCCGATTTCTTTTTGGTAACTTGCAACCCTTTTCAAAATGATTTTTCTTACCACAATTGTTACAAATTTTACCATACGCAGGACATTGTCCTTTTTTATGCTTATAACTACGTTTCTTACAACGGTAACTACTAGTGTCCTTACTTTTTAACAAATTTTGCTCACCCTTCACTTTATTCTGCATTTCTTCTTTACTCCTTGACTGCTTATTTACTGGCTCAATCTTCATTGGCTCTGTGATGAATTCTACTTGCCGCTTGCTCAGTTCTGATACTCTGTACAACTCCAGTGTCCTGTTCAATTCCAATTTTTTCTCCCTAAGAAGTCTCTCCTGTGTTGGCTTATCTCTAATTCCTAATACGATGCGATCCCTTAAAATGCTATCTTTCTGTTCACCGTATTCACATGTTCTTATTAGTTTCTTTAAGTCCGTTACAAATGTATTGAAAGGTTCCCCCGCTTCTTGCATTCGTAAGTTGAACTTGTATCGTTCTACAACCAGGTTAGCTTGTGGGACTGCGTATTCTTCAAATGCATTTACAACGCCTTCATAATTATTTCTTTCTTCATCGTTCAAGCTAAATGTATTAAATACTTCCACTGCATCTTCCCCGATTACATTAAGTAATATAGCAACCTTACGTTCATCACTTTTATCTTGAAGGGCAGCAGCACAAAGAAACACTTGTAAATTGTTCTTAAATTTTTTCCAGTTATCACACAAATTTCCAGAAAGGTCCAATGGCGTTGGGCGTTTAAACATTCCCTCCATTTTCTAACACTATTTTTCGACGCTTAACCTCAAAATTTTTTAACCAGAGTTTTTAATGTTAGTTCCGTTCGATAATTATACGTCGGATGCATCTGGAGTGTATGATCCTCAATCACGATTTTTAACCTATTTTGTATCTCGCTCATCCGTTTAAAAAAATCTTGTGTTTATAGTATTTCCATGACAACAGACGATCTTTCACATCCCACATTTAAGTAGGATGCGAAAAGATCGCCTGTTGTCATGGAAATAATATAAACACAAGATTTTTTTTAAACGGGCGAGCAAGATACAAAATAGATTAAAAATCGTGAGTGAGAAAGATCAGATCATACGCTCCAGATACATCCGACGTATAATATTCGAATGCAGCACATGAAGGTAGGTTAATCAATCACACACCCATTTTTGACTGCGCCATGTTGTGTCATTGGGCCGATGTTAGTATAGGTAAACAGTACAGGTAAGTAAGTAGTTATTTATTCACACAGGTATCTCTAGAGCTATGATGTACAGGCATGAGTGACCACCACTCAGTGTCTCCAACTTAACTTTTATTCTATTCATAACAAACACTTCACACTAATAACAAAAAAAAGGTAAGAAATAAACAAAATAAAGAAAAAGGAGCGAAGGCTTGGTACTGAATTAAATTATAAAAAAACTGGGTGAAAGTGGCGCGCGTCTAGTGTCGATGTTAAACAACTAATGTCCCAAAAAAACTATCCCTTGACCCTTGACGCTTTTTTACCCTCTGGGGTAAGGGGTCGCGCTACAATGTAGGCACTACACCTTTACCAAGTGTAGTTCAGAAAGTAACAGATTAATTTCAGACAATGTCAAATGTTTTTTAGATGCAAAAAATGAATTTTAGAAAGTGTCAATTGTATTTCAGAAACGTAAAATGTATTTCAGAATGTGTTAATTGTAGTTCAGAAAAGCGAAATCAATTTCAGAAAAGGTGAATTGTATTTCAGAAAATAATAATTATACATATATTTTTTCAGCATACCACAGTAAATAAGTCTTAATACACCTTAGGAACCATCAACAGATTTTCGTGGAGTAGTTGCTGTTACGATTGCATTGAAATAAAGTGAAGAATGAATTTAAATAATTGTGGAATTTGCATGATGTCCATGCTAAAAAATGCAGTTTTTCGCTTTGAACATGCAGACACTTACAAACTTAAAAAATCTTAATTACAAATGATTCCAAATAATGCTTTCAGATTTACAAATGATGCTTTCTGATTTACAAATAATTTTCTGATTTACAAATGATATCTTCTGAAGCTTATGACGTTTTCTGAAATACAATTTACTGATCTGAACTACAATTACAACTTTCTGAAATATAATTTACTAATCTGAACTACAATTGACGATTTCTTAAATACAATTTACTAATCTGAAATACAATTGAAATTTTCTGAAATACAATTGGAAAAGGTGTAGTTTAATAAATATTACCGGCACAGCAATAAGATAAGAGAAACAGAATATGTATGTTACTTGCGTGTTTTATTCGCACAAAAGAAAAGCAAAAGCAGCAAGTGAACTGTAGGTACAGCCTCAATCAAAAGTAATGAAACGTTCAAAATCGAAACGCTGTAGTCAGAGTGCAACGGTGCCGAGTCAGAGAGAACGCAACGTGTTGTGGGGTTCCGAAGGACTTCGGAAACATTCCTTAGCCATAAGGCTTCATCTCACTTGGTATCTTCTCTCTCTGACTACAGCGTTTCGGTTTTGAACATTTCATTACTTTTGATTGAGGTTGTACTTTCGAACCTACCTTACATTAAAGCCGTTTTTTGGCGTACAAAACTGTTTTAAAACCGAACGGTAGTGTTTCAAAATTGTTTTAATTCTGACGTCATTAATGATGATCCCGCTAAAATTAACTTTCCTATACCGTTTCAAAACACAATCGGTTTGCAGGTAATGAGTAGCACTTAACTTGTTACTTTTAACCCCCACTCCACCTTGAAATAATTTCAAAAAATAATTTCACAGCGTTTTGAAATGTATGCAGCCGTTTCAAAACATGACGTCATTGTTTCAACGCTAAAAAATGCACATTTCGAAACATACGAAATAATTTCAAAATAGTGCACCGCCAAAAAACGGCTTAAATGTTCAAACAAATTTCCATTTTGATTTATACATAATTGCGATCGTTTGCTTAAACTTAATGCAGCTCTTCGAATGTTCAAAATACAATTGATTCACTTGCTGTTTTCGTGTGTGGCAAGAATACAAGGCACGTAACATCTCGTTTTTCTTCATTGCAAAACATTATGCTTTGTTATTATATTAATATTTAGCAACAAGTATGTACTAATATGATCGATCGAAGAACGATCTTCGAGTGGATAAACCAAGCATCGCTGTCCACCCCTTTCCCCGTTGAAGTTGGACTCGACCGTAAACCATACGAACTAACAGGAGAGATCGAGACGTGACACCGTGACGGTGTTTTGCGTAATTAATCGGCAGCGCCGGCCTCCTCCGCCGGATTGTTTCTCGATTGGTTTTTCCAATCTCACCTTGACGGCTGAATGTCCAAGTGTGGATTTGTTTACAAGGTCAGAAATATTTTGTTTTATTGTTTATTTTGTGTTGTATTAAACGCTGGGTGGCGTTAATGCAATTTTAATTGAATAATTTTGAGTATTTATTTAAAGTTTTAATTAATCAAAATACTGTCTACATCCTTTTTTTTACTCAACTCATTGAGACACCGTTTGGCTTGTATAATTTATTTCTGTTTATTGTATTTGAATTTTTGAGCAGCATCAAATAAAAACAAATGTGCAGGTGATTCTTATTCATTTATTTGATTGTTCCTTTACTTTTGGAGTTACATACGACCCATACGTTTTCTCCAAGAGTTAGCCGACTGTGTTGGAAATCTTAAATTGCCCTCTGACAATTTGCTGTCCTTCAGGTAGGTAGCAAATCGTTTAGTAAAACTTCACTTTTCTAAACTTGTTGCGTAATATAGGTACTATTATTTACGACCACTACACTGTAAATGACGAATTACGTACAACGCATAAATTAAGTAAGCAGGTGTTTACAAACGTCGTGCGTAAAGTAATAAAATCGTACAGCGGGGACATTTGTATCTAATTTACCACGTTTATACAGGGAAATCATAAATTACGTCAACCCACGTGACCAGTTTGATTAGGTTTTGTTTTCTAGAAGTGACAACACTGAAAAAAGTGAGGTTACTGTTTCAAATTAACGTGGATTTGTAATTGGCCGCGTTCAGGTAACTGCAGCAGCTGAGTTGCTTACTAAGCAATCGTTTGTGATTGGCTATTACTTTAATTTGAACCAATCACAAACGATTGCTTAGTCAGCAACTCAGCTGCTGCAGTTACCTGAACGCGGCCATTGACTTTCGTGACTGTAGCTGTCGTGTTAAGTTTAACCACTTTAATCAAGCATTCCCAGATGGTGATGTAAATTACGATGCCTTCGTAAATCGCAAGCATTACATCCTCGAACGATTTAACACACAGCACTGCATTGTTACCAACAGAGTACAATGTGTTGCCTATACGGTGGGGTCACGTGGGTTGAAATCATTTATGAATTCGCTGTAGTTAGATCTACGTAGCCGCATCGCACTAGATTGACAGTTGTCGAAATTGTAACCGTTATTGCTGATTATTTTGAACTTGAATAATACGGTAGTTTTTGTGGTTGTAGATAAAGTATAGTGCAAAACTCGAGCTGTAAAGCAATTACGCATTTGTGGAACACACTTGTACTCGCCGCTATTTACAACTCTCGTTCTGTACTATACTTTATACAGTGCGCTTCATTAGAAATAAAAATCTTCTGTTCTAATTCTAAGAAAATATGGAGTCTGTGGACTAAATAGGGTATGAATTTATTACGTTATATTGAATTTTTTTACGCAGAAAAGAAAACTGGACTAAGTGGACACTCCGAGGAATGCCTGCAGGCCCGTAGCTGGCGCGCGTGCATTGCGTGATTTTCACGCAGGCGCAGGGAGCAAGGGGCGCATTTCTTGTGAAATAAAAAAAATCACATCAATGGAAAAATGGATTGGCGTTTTAATGGGCTAACTGCTGGAAAGTTTATAGTCAATTTCCAGTCATTTGGAATTTTCCGGTGATTTTTAGTGACTGAGAAAATCATTATGCAATTTATGCATCACGTAGTATCCAAGATTAATAAAAAACGGGATTGAGAGGCGATTTTGCCGTTTTTTCTGTCGTTAGTCATTTTCTGCAGATTGTCATTTGTGAATGTACAAATATCGTCAGATAATTTCGAAATTGCTCTTGATTTATTGAGTACAGGGGCGGCGCGAAGCGGTAAGCAAAGTAAGCATCGCATGGGGGCGCCAACACTGAGATGAATGTTAAGATTCGTCATCAGAGGGGCGCTGTATTTCTGTCTTGCACGCAGGAAAATTTTATCCAGCTACGGGTCTGAATGCCTGCTTAAAAAAGTAATACGTACTTACCTGATTCATATGATATTTGCCAGCGCACAATTCACACTCTTGCTGTAAATAAGCAATGGCAGAGTCTAACGAACTGCATTCTTTGACTGCATCCAGAGCTTCCGTGTCAGAAAACTTGAGCGACATCAGACTTACAGCAAGTTCTGCTTGTTGATAAGTTTCAACCTGCCCTTCTGCTAAGAATCTTCTCGCTTGTCTCTAACAGAAAAGAAATTTCAATTCAATTTTCAATTCAATTCAATTTTTTTTTCTAATAAGGCCCGTTTCAGATGCAACGGATGATCAGTCCTGACAATAAAAGCAAAGCTCTGATCGGGATGCTGACGCGACGAAGTCCATTTAGACCATAGGTTCTCAAACAAATTTCGTCTACCGCCCACTTTGAGAATCAATTATTTTCTAGCGCCCCCTAAAATTTTTAACTTTACCACATCTTAAAAATCACAATCGCAATCATTATTTTAATAACTTTAGTTAAATTATAGCCTGCCATATATGAGTCTTATCTTGTTTCCCCCAATTTTCTCTGTGCCCTTTACCGCCCCCCTGTACGCCTCTAGCGCCCACTTTGAGAAAGACTGATTTAGACAATAGCTTCGACGTCAGGAATGACCGTCGGTTGCATGTGAAACGAGTCTAAAGTGTAACTCATTTGTGGTTCATTGTGTTTTGCCTCAGTGACCCGGCAAAATGAATGAATCTCACAGAAAATAGCCTGATTTCGTAAGTATTTAATTATTATACTGCAATTATTTTTCTTATTAGAAATTCAAAATGAGTATGAAAGTCATTAAATATTTGCTAATTTAACGAAATGTATACCTTTAGAAATAAAAAGTTAGCTGTGTTCAAATTGTAAAGTTACACGCCTAATTTATGCTTTTTTAAATGGAACACTATATATTTTATTGCAGTTTTGGTTAGCCCTTGAAGAGCTAATGAAAATGTATGGATAGCCCTATCTACGAGCTTTCCATTGATACCACATTTTATGGGCTTACGATTGATGATAATAACTTACAAGTTATCAATTATAAGTCCATATAATGTGGTGTCAATGGAGAGCTCATAGAAAGGGCTATCCACAAATGTATATAGGGTGTTCTATTTGAAAAAATTGACTAATCTTGTAATACGTAATAGAACTGAACCGTACCGCAGTTAAGTCGCTCGGATTTCAAAAATATTGAATATCTTAAAAGAACAGATATGTAGAATTATTTTAGTCCAAAATTGAGCGTTGTGTCATTGAGAATGATAATTTGGTAACCGATAGAATATAACCCAATTTTTCCATAAAACTAAAAATAACTCGGTAAATACTCAAAATAAGTAAATATAGTGTTATATCATTATCACTTAAAAAATCATAAGTTAGGTCTGTAACTTTTAAATGAACCACCCTGTAAAGTTGGAAATAATTTTAGATTATGCAGAATGAAGTTACACAACTTTATTAAGAAATTTTTAGATAAAATGTATAGAAAAAGGCATTTTCGCACTAATTCGGAGGTTTGGGACATCCTGTACAAGAAAAGAAAAAAGAAACTTTAAGTGGCTGAGTAGTAAGGCAATAGAAGACAAGGAGAATGATAAAGAAATGAGGAATCCTATGAGGATTAAAAATTAAACACAGCAAATATAGAATGTGGGAGATTTTGAAAAAACACTACAGCTAACAACCGGGAAAGTATACAAATTGAAATAATAACTCATAAAAAATAGACTGAACATTGCAGTGAATTACTTACACAGAACATAATGGAATACATGGAAGAACCACAAACAAATATGTACTTATAAAATACAAGGACGGAGTATAGGCGTTTGATTTTAAGATCGCAGCGCTACTGTGGATAAATCTGAACCTCTGTAAGCTACACGGAATTTTTATAATGCAAGTGTTTAAGTGCGTACTAATACAAACACAAGTTGATTTAATGTGAATGTCACATATAACACAATCCTGATGCATCATACACTCAGGATCGACGGCAAAACACGATTTGTTGTATAGCATATAAGGGTTTGTTTAGTTGACACCAGGTGGCGAACGCTTAGCTGCAAACTCCAATAGAAGTGGACCAATTGACAGTAATAAAGGAAGAGCACATTTCTCTACGGATCCGAAACTTGAAGACTCACAGACCGAAATATAAATAAATTAGAAGTTATAGAAATGCATGTTCCTATCAGAAAAATCGTTAGAGTGCCTAGGAGACACATAGTACCACAGATAATAAATCTCCCCAGGTAGTCAATGAGATAGGAACGAATGAACGCTGTAAAAATAGTTTGTTAAATACTCAATAGAGGTCACTTGTATGCGCATATTCGAAAACTGTCTTCTATCTAGTTCTGTTATCTGTGACAATACATAACGAAGTAATAACAACCGATGAAACAATAGGTATTTCAACCTGGAAACAACAAATCAATTTAAAGAATCTCGCAGACCAGAAGAAGGGCCCCCACTTGAAACACGTGTAGTTCCTTTCGTTAGTATGGTAATGATTACCGTCTTTTGGTATTGTAGCAAGATACCAACAGTACGCGAGACCGAAAACTGTTCAAGAACTAGGAAAGTTTGAAGTGAAGCGCTGGGAATTACTTTCACATCCACCCTATTCCTCAGAATTAGCACCCAAAATTTCCATCTCTTTCCAAAGTTGAAAAACCTTTACGGAAAATGTGATTTTAGGATTTAAATAAAGTAAAAACTGGTGGATAAGAGTTACTCCCAAAGAGTTCTTTGAAGAAGTGGTATTGTAAAAGCGCAAGTGCATACAATTAAATGGAGATTATTAAAAAACTACAATGTAACTCAGATGAAAATTTCAGTAAAATAGAAAGTTTAGAGAATTTTGGAAACATCTTTCGTGTTTATTTACATTCGACTTGAATTACTGATGCCCAATCGTGCAGATGCTTACCTCCATTAATTCCAATTTATTTGGTTGTATCAACACATTTAAATCAGTTTCACATTCCTCCATCTCATCCGGACAATCGTCAAACTCGCATGTCTCCTCAATATCATTACTCGAGCTGTCCTCTTGCGATATTAACTTCTCCATCTTCGAATTAATGCTTGACAAATTAATGTTCAACTCGTTCACCATTTTGACGTTCTGTTCGTCGAAGTTAGTATATCCTTCAGAATCTGATTGGGGTATTTTTTCTATCTCGTCAAATTCCTCGTAGCTATCTTCCTCAGTGCTCGGATCTAATAATTCCTCAACGTTACTTTCTGATACTGATGAATCACTGTCGTTATCCAGTGATTTTGTATAGGACAGCTGTTTAGAACTTGTCGACTCAAACGAAGTTTTGGTTGACATGCTAGTTAACATTGCATATTTATGATTTTCCGTGTCGTTTTCTGTTGGATTATTAATAGAGGACAAATTTAGTGTTTCTGGATTTTTTTCTGTATTCGATTCATTAGTGAAAGTTATAACGGAAGTATGAGTGTTTGCTTCTTCTTCTTCTTCTTCTTCTCGTTCGTAAGTACTTTTTTGTAGATTTGTATCGACGTGAGTCAAATTCTTAACAACTTTTTCTGTTAATGATTCACTGGAAGTATTTTTCATTGTTTCTGGAGAGTCTTTATTTTTTTCTTTCCTTTGAGAGCTACATTCTTCAGAAAAAGAATTATCTGCCTTTGTTTCAGCTGGGACCAAATCATTTGATGTATCAGAAATTGTTTCCTCTACTGATTTCTCAGAAGTATTTTTAACTATGTTTAAAACGTTTTTTTCTTTCACAGCTTCTGCAGAAATATCTTTTCCTGAGAAAGATTCTTTAGAAGAATTTTTTTCATTTGAACAAATATCTTCTACCCATGCGTCTGCAGTATCGGGTTCTGTTTGTCCTGGTTCCGGGGGCGAAATTATTGCCTTTTCTTTTATGTCTGGTTCATTGAGAGAATTTAGGGTAGGTATATTGGATTTCTTTTTTATAGGAATATGGCAAATATCTTCTACACATGTGTCTGCAGTATCGAGTTCTGTTTGTCCTGGTCCCGGGGGCGAAATTATTGCCTTTTCTTTTATGTCTGGTTCATTGAGAGAACTTAGGGTAGGTATATTGGAATTCTTTTTTATGGGAATATGGCTGTCGCCTTTTCTGATGAAAGAAGGTCTTTGGTAAGACTTTGGAATAGGTTTTTGACGAGAAATGGGTATTTTGGATGCTTTTTTCTTGCTCACCGAAACAGTGGTTTGTGGATTCTGCGCTTCCTGTATAGTGGTAGTGGTTTTTAATATATCTTGGTTGACATTTGCGTTAATTGCTTCAAAGTTTTCATCAGAATTACCTTCATTACCAGAAATATTTGAATTGTGAATTTCTTTTACTTGAAAGTTATCCTTGTCATTTTGCGTTTCCTTTTTTTGAATGGGCGATGAAATTTGATTTGTAGTATTGAGTCCATTTAAGAGAGAGTCATTGTTATAAATTGATTTTGTCTCTTCGAAATTTGTATTACTGTTGTTCAATTCAGAATTTTCTAGGTTTGAAATAATGCTCACAGCTTTGGAATTAATTTGGGTATCGGGTTTTATGGAATTTTCCTCAGTACTTGACATTTTGTTACTAGTATTAGGTTCGGGTTGCATATCAATGTTTTCTTCAATTTCTTCTGCTTTTCTGGAAGCTTTATCGGAACTAATCTCTATTTTCTTGCTGATAGAACTTTCACTGTCAGTTCCTTCTGCAGTTACACACTTTTCAGATTTTGAGTTCTCTGTACTTTTAAGTTCTGTACTGCACACTGTACTTTTAAGTTCTGCAGTATTTTCTTCATTGATATTTATCATTTCTTTATTAGTTACTACTAATTCATTTAAGAAATTATTATCAGCAGCATATGTTAAAGTATTCTTACTGATTTCAGTATTTTTATCAGTAGCTTTTACAGTATTTTCAGTTTCTCGTTTCAGGTTATTTGTAACTTCGGTTTCTTCATTAACCTTAACTTCATTTCCACTATTACTTGGAGCATTACTGAATGAGTTTTGGTTATTGGAGATTAAATCATTATTATTTATTTCAATCTCTTCCACAGCATTCTTTCCAGTGCTTAAATTAATACCTCTATCATTAGAGCAATTTACTTCAACTTTTTCCTCTGTTCTGCTACTGCCATTTCCAAGTTGCTGCCCTTCATTAATTTTATTAGCATCGTTTTGAATTGTATAATTTTTTAAAAGCGAAGGTGAATCGTTTCCAGTTGATTTTCTGCGATAAGATTTCTTAAAACGTTTTTTGTATTTAATTTTGTTTAGCGGCAGTCTTATACTAGTTTTAAGACTTTGAGACTTAGAAATTTGGTTAATACCAGATGGTATTGAATTTTCTGCAACTTTTCCAGTGTTTTCAGATTTAAGCACATTCAAGTGTTCCATCGCTAAATCTAAACTTTCTTCCAATTCTTTTTTGTCAATTATTGGATCGTTGATTATTTTACCGGTTCTGTTTTGCAAAACAATATTTAACGTACTAATATTTTTGCTCTTCTTGTGGTTTTCACGGTTATTTTCTTGCAAAGAATTCACGTTAAATGAACTTGTGATATTAGACATTTTAGTATCATTTCTATTGTCATCAGTTTCTTCTTCTTTTTGCATTTCCAATAGATTTTCAAGATTCACTTTCAAAGAAGTCTCATGGTTACTGGTATATACTTCTTCGTGTACGTGAACATGTTCAGAATCTGTAGACTCCGAACTTTCAGAATCGTTGCAAAAACTATTAACATTTCTTGCATTTTCTTGGTCTGTTACATAAATCACAGTGCTGCTTTTCTCTATATAAACTTTCTTATTCTGAAGGCTCCCTTCTGAAATAGGATTTTCTTTAATTTCAGTAATTGGATTATCCAAAAGCAAAAGCGAATTATCTTTTACTTCGTCACTATTAGATTTTGTCTCTTTTTCTTCTTCTTCCTGTATCAAAATACTATTATTAGAGGCACTCACCGCTTTAGCCATCTCTAAATAATTCCCTTTCTCATTTCCTTCAGCTGTTGATAATTTCTCATCAACATCTGCAATAACGCAGGTAGGTTTCTTTTATGAATGCAGAATTAATGGCAAAATATACTTACCAGTGCTGCTGCACAGATGCGTGCCCCCCTCGTTACCTGACTCATTATCTGCTCCAACTGGTGGTCCCCAAATTCTCATGAGAAAAGGCTTGATTTGTGTTTTACCAAGCTCTAAGTAGGCGGCCTCTACGTCACCGTGATTTGCCGTTAAAACAGTTAATATATCGTCACGAGTAAATTCACCCCGCGATGCCAAATCAGCATACTGTAAACAATAAAATAAAATTTATAATGTGTAATGACATGAAATATCGTGTGATCAACAAAAAACTAAATATAGTTCCTACGTTTACAAACTTTTACTTTTGCGTTTGACAATATCATACCTATTCATTTAACTGTTAGTTGTCACATTACAAATTATTAATTTTCGAATAAACATTTTTGCCGGTGGAGTAATACTTTAGGAATGGGAACAAGGTTAACAATATCTGAATTTAATCTGTATCAAAGACCTTCCCTTTCTCGCGAGGACCAGTACAAACAGTATCGGTAAAAAAAATGTTAATACAAAACTTGTAGGGACTAATACAAAGTTTTTTGTAGATATTGAGCATCTCATAAGCGAGATATAAACTACATTTTTTTTTATTAATTAAATATTAATTAAATATTAATTAATGTATTGCATTAGTACATTTTCGAATTCTTTGGAACTTTGACCGTACGTATATACAGTGCCTATCAAAAAGTGTGCAACCATGGAATTTTTCTTTATTGTCGATTTTTACTAAATTTTTATTGGTGTAGATTGCTTCTGCATTCATTCAAATCAAATTAGGAAATGCCAGGTGTAATTTGTTTTTTACGTTATAGAGCGTGGGAACCTAAAATATGACAATAAGGCCCGGCTTTTTCATCTCCAGTTAATTTTATTTGACAGTGTATACAGTGTGTCCACGGATTGAGTTCACTATACGTATAATGAACCAAAAATTTTTGAATTCAGATTTCATGTTCTGCAGTTCAGGTCTGCTTGGCGTGAAATGAATTTGTGCCAAATTTGACGCCGAAAGTCTTCAAGGTGGCGGAATTAACACAAGAAGAAGTAAAATCTGTTTAGGTAAAGTGGTCTTCCTTTTGAATTTAGGAGAAAAATTTAGTAATATAAAATGATTCTCATTTAAAATTAGGGAGATATACCACATTCCAACATCCTAGAAAAAAGAATTGAATTACGGAAAATTATTAATTATAAATAATATTTCAGTAAAGTTGTAACGCCATGTATATATTTGAAGAGTCGGCCGGAACAACGTTGTAAGCGACAATATCATAATTGTTGGAAAAACAATGTTGTTGAGGTAATTTTCACATAAAATCAAAAATTTTGCTGTCTAATAAGTTAATAAGGTAGAGGCTATATTTAATATCTATACAGATGAAACCACTCTAAGTAGGCACAGAATTTAAATCGTCAAGCATCGGTAAATGTAATCAAGCGGGGGATGCGGTGCGCGGTGGTGACGCCGGCAGTCGCTTGTATGCATAGCGCACAGTATAAAGTATACAGTAGCGCAACTCGCTTGTCGGCACTTTGATCTCTTTACAGGATTTTCATTGACCTCGAGTAGATTAAAGGGGTGTGTCGAACTGTTTGTTCTTCTTTACGTGTGAGCGATTTTGTTGTAAATTGTAAATTTACACGTGCCCACACACCAGGGCCGGATTGTAGTGTTTAGTGGACGTGGTAAAAAAAAACAAGGCATAAATAATGTGTATTAACATAATTATAAAGATCCATTCGGTACCGGAGTCGTGAATGAATGAGCTCTGCATCCCGAGATTGTGACTCAGACCTTGCGCGGGATGTTATGCGCGAACTGAATATTTTCATGAGAGTCGCGCTACTGTGTAATCTTTATACTGTGCCTAGCGTTTGGATTACATGCTAGGGTGGGTCGAAAAACCAAACTTTAAGATAATCTTACCTAATAGCAAAATTATGTTGTCTTTTAGTGATATTATGACACCTACGAAATATTTTTGAATTTAATTAATATTTAGAGGGTGCGCCTTACGTTTGAATTTTTGAAATTATACAAGAAAGGCCATATAGTATGCCATGAAAAGTTCGTATTTGCAATAATAATAATAACAGAGTTATGATCAAAACTGTATACTAAAAGGGCAAGAGAAGGCGGATAAAATTAAAACTCGAGTCTCGCAGCAACGCCTAAATTCGATAGCAAGAAAGATTTCAATATTGAATGATTTTCATTAATTTTTCTCTTGTATTATTTTTTTAATTATTAATAAATGATTATTTTATTCTAAAAGCCCTATTTTCCTTGAAACATTTATGTTATATGACTACCAGAATATATTCAAGTTATTCGTATTTCTAAGGCAAAGCGCAACCTGAAGATGAGGTGCTATTTACTTTAAATTTTAGCATTACACTATTTTCATGTAAAGGAAATATAATTTTGCTATTAAAAATCAAAAGCGCAATATTCGTTTTTTTCCATATAAAAATGACCCACCCTATTACATGCGCTGCGATCACATTACAGTATTTCTCGTTATTTTTGTTTTCATTAGGGTACTTTATCTTTTATTTCAGTTTTTATGTCATAAGGCTGTTATCGGTTTAGCATTCTTTTTATTTTATTTGTAATTTTTTAGTTTCCCAAGAACAAATTTATTTATTATTCTTATTTTTAATTATCGTATCAACAATGGAAATTTATAATTTACGTGAATATTTACATTTCTTATAAACTATTAATATGTTTATACGCAATGTAATTACGTATCAGATTACAAAGACATGAGATTTTCTCGAGACCTCCGCGCGCCGACTGTTTCAAATAAGGATCGCACGCTCACACTGTTAAGACTTGACTGCCTCGTGAGCCCTCGGGTGTACCTACTTAATGTGGCGGAATCTGTATGTATACATCGTGATAGGGTTAGTACTTAGCAATAACGACATATAAACAAATTCAAACCCAATATTTCAATATGTTGGCGGTTACAACGTTGTTCCGACCGACCCTTCATTTATTGACCAAAAATAAATAAAATATGATTATTCACTCCGTCCATATTAGCAATGACTTACAACTGTACTGAAATCCTAATTTTCAGTAATTCAATTTTTTTTCTAGGATGTTAGAATTTGGTATATCATCCTAATTTTAAATGAGAATCATTTTATCTTACTAAATTTTTCTCCTAAATTCAAAAGGAAGACCACTTTACCTAAACAGATTTTACTTCTTCTTGTGTTAATTTTGCACAAATTCATTTCACGCCAAGCAGACCTGAACTGCAGAACACGAAATCCGAATTAAAAAATTTTTGGATTCATTATACGTATAGTGAACTCAATCCGTGGACACACTGTATACTTAGTAACAATTGTGATCAGAATCGTTACTATGCGAATTAATCGCCAGATAAAGTTAATTGGAGATTAAAAGACCGGGCCTAAGATTTTCGAACGATGCGCGACGTGACGTGGGAAAGCTTACTCAATTCCACCAAATTATATTTAAACTTATTCGTAAACTTTGAAGATTTTAGAAACTTCACAACCCTGTAAAGGTCATTAATATTCCTGTGACATTTGACCGAAATTAAGTAATTAGTACATGGCTCAATAGAATTCATAATTCAGGACTTAAGTATGAGTTCTCACTCACCTTTCTTTGTCTCTGCTCGACGCATTCTGAAACCGCATCCCATACATTCCCTTTATGTATTCGCAAAGCATCTCGAGCTTCTTTCTCCGAAACAGTTCCTACAATGTTCAAGGGTCCTTCTCTACCCATTTGGGTGGCTAGGGTTTGGACACTCGCGATTGTTTTTTCCCAGTTCTCACAGAGCCATTCAATTGGGTTCTGATCTTTACAATGTATCATTGCGGCTTGCACTTCATCGGCGGTATACTTATAGTGTTCCGCTTCCTACGATATTACCATACACAACTTCATGGGAATACATTTAATACCGCATGCTTACCCTTAACAACTTGACGAGTTCAAACCCTTGATGTTTGAAGGTGTCATATCCGTGAAAATCTTCATTGTAAACATGAAACGAATCGGATCGGTTACGATACATGGGATGCTCTATCTGCAAGGAATATTTTACATTAGCACCACTAGCAGAGCAAGAAATTTTCACATATTAAAAGCATGATGAATGAAATATTAAAGTCTCAGTTCAAAGCCTTATGCATGATCATTAAGCGTGAAGTTAGTGAATGAAACCACACCCCGAATTCTCTGCAACGGTAATCATTTCGGCGACCCATTTCCGATTTCCTCAAGTCAACTATGCTGTGTGATTTATTTCTTGGGGGCAGTTTCCTTGAATACCTGGAGTCGAAGGTGTCGTGACCGTAATCGAACGATCGGTTTTCTCTAGGAGGTGGTGAACCATTGCGGCTCTAAAAATAAAACGTTAGTGATTTAGGCGAAAGTTATAGCCTAGTGTATCAACCTGAGAATCTAAAGATGACTGCCTACTGAATGATCCACTCCTGTCCCATTCTAATTCGGGCGAGACGATGTACAGTGAATTCGAGCGCTTTAAATGCTGGTTTTTTTGGTTTCTATTTGCAGATTCAGATCTTAACGAGACTGGGCTATTTTTCCCGAAATCCAATGTATCGTCGCTTATAGGTTTTATGAAATCGTATGTCTAACAATAATAGTATATTATTATACAAGTTTCACAAGAAGGCTTATTGTAACACGAGTGGGGTTGGGGTACGACTAGCGAAGCGTAGCGAGCTAGGAGTGCCCCAACGAAACGAGTATTACAATGCCTCTTGTGAAACGTGTATAATATACTATTTTTTCTACTTTGCGTCACTTATTGAACAAAAATATGAAAAATACTGTCAAAAATTGGATCTTAGTATATGGGGAATTTTAGTTGTAATGCGTGGCAACACTGAAAACCTTTCGTTTTAATCAAAAGTCACATTAACCAGTTATTAATTTGTCTTATCCAGCTTCATTGTGATGTTAAGTAACAAATAAATAATGAGTTATTTTGTAAAATCTATTAAATATTTTCAATTAAAAATTGACTAAAATTTCCCCAAAAACAGTTTCACAGTGAGCTTCATTGTGAAACTGTTTTTGGTGTCACAATGAGTTCATTGTGAACGCAAAGTAGAGAAATAGTATATTATACACCTAGGTAGAGTAGTCTAGTGTTTTAAAAAATAGTATATACACCACGGTAGAGAAGTCTTATAACCCTCGGTCCTTTACATCCCCTCGGGTTATAAGACTTCTCTACCGTGGTGTATATACTATTTTTTCCACTACTAGTGCAAATGATAATTTTAATTTGAACAAATATTTATTACTAATTACGAAAGGTTTACAGTTTTCTGTATTACCGATATGACAGTTGATTTAAATTTTTTAATTTGTCACAAACATTACGTCGATCTTTTTGCCAAATCGTCAATTAAATAAAGTAAGTACGGTAAACGATGTACGGCGATTTAAATTGTACGCCGCCTGAAATGCGGGAAATTGCCGGACAAGTGGCAAACAATCTATTGCCTGAAAAATCAAAAGATTTGTACCTGAAAGCGTACGTAACAATTGATGTTCATTATTTACCGTGGTAAATAATAAAAAATTATTTACCTGAGGTCGAGAAATTGTTTTTCACAGCAACCTAACACATGTCAAAATGACAGGCTATAGTACTAGTAGTGGAAAAACATGTTTTTGTCACATTTTATAGTATCAGATTTTTTTTGGGATGTTAGTTGAACAATAACTGTTTAGAGACTAATAATTTATTTCCTTCTCATTTAATGGGTGAGGTATCGGGTTGTGGAATACTCCTCGTACATTTAGGCATCGACTGCTGAGGTTATACTGCCAACCCTACTAGAATTTAGTTGAAACCGGAGGAATTCCACCCCCGATAGGGATTTTTAACGTGGCAAACATTAAATTGACAAGGGGCCTACGATTTTACTTCATATGTGAGAAGGAATGCTTCTGGTTTTTTATCCACAATTGGTAGTTTTAACAATTTTAGCTACTAGCGTTGTTTCTTTATCGGTAAAACCACAACAATACCCACGCCATTCGGGTCCGAAAGCAAACATGCAAACCCGTGGCCCACCCAGGGGCAAGAGACTATTAATTAAAGACTCAAATATCGCTAGTTGTAGAAAAACATTATTACATTGATTATAATCAATGCTATTAACTTTCTTCTAGTCTTTTAAATCATTTATTGTTTATTACTTTCATGAAAATTTCGTAATAACTTCTCGCGAACAATTTAAGAAGTCATTAAAAGGGAGAAATTAATATCTTAAATGAAAATGCCGAAATTGTATGCATTGTATTGTTTCGGTAAACAACCATCATCAAGTGACAAAAAACATCTTCTATAATTTGGAGCTTCAATATGTCAAACAGAAGATTTTTTGAAAACATTATAGGGTATCCAGTAAAGAATGGGCCGTACTTCAAAGTTGGCTTTTTTGGATCAAAATAAACTAATTTCGACCCATTTGTCTTAGTACAATTTTGCGTCATTAAAAAGTTATGGCCCTTTGAAGATTTATTTTTAATTTCGCTTGCGAACTTGCTAATTTTTGAAGGTATATATATATAAATTTAAAATGTCATAAAACCAACAAAGCTTGCAGATTTTGCTAAATCAAACTTATTTAAAGTTGGTTCTTGTCTGACGAAGCTGTCGAAGGACGGCGAAACGTATTTGTGCACTATTTAGTGTCCGTTTAAAAGATTTTGTGATGCTAAATCAAACGATAGATATATTTTGTAGTTTTCCTTCTAAAGAAGCCGTCAACCGACAACGAAACGTAGAGAAATTTATTATTTTTAAGTTGGCCGCTAGATGTTATTAGGAAATTGTCAAAGTTTCACAGCGTATACATAGCATATCCCAAACTTTGAAGGTGTATAATATTGCTTATTCTTAAAATTAGGACAATTTAAGATTTAAACATCAATTGACATACGAAGGCCATTCCTTCACTCGTACACGCAAAGAGTTCTAAGTGCTCGGTAATAATTCTTCAGTGGAAATCTGATTCCTTTAGATCACTTTTAATGCAGTATTGGTTCGCTTTAGCCTTTATATGTAACATTTTAAAATTGCCCAAGTTCTAGTTATTACAGACACAAAGTCAGTTCAGTGAGATGGTAAATATGGTAACGATTTTGAATATCATTTCAAGTTTTATAATCCTCTTGTATCATAAACCGGTAGTCATACAGAATATCATTAGTTACTTTTCTTCAAATTTTAAATAAATGTACTGTAGTAAATATAGAACACACTAAAATAATCATCCAGCAACTGTTCAGAGCCCATAACCAATCCGAAGACTTAATTCCATTAATAAAATGTTATTTAACCTCAACTTATTTCATGTTCCGTGATCAATATTACGAACAGGTCTCAGGCACCCATGGGTTCTCCTCTCTCCCCAACAGTAGCCAACATTTTTATGGAGGCATTCGAACAACAAGCCCTTAAATCTTTCCCCCTTAAACCCAAGTATTGGTTCAGATATGTTGATGATGTTTTTGCAATTTGGCCACACGATAAAGAATCCCTAGACAACTTCTATGAACACCTGAATACCCAACCTCCTGATATTCGCTTTACTTTGGAATACGAAACTGACGGTCACTTACCTTTCCTCGATAACTTAGTAAGCCGCCTCCCGAACGGTAGATTAGGACAGTCTGTGTATCGCAAATCGACCCATACTGGTCGTTATCTGAATGCACATTCACACTATCATTTTTTTCAAAAACAGTCAGATGCACTTTACACTCTGTGTGTTCAGATACGTTCTCAAGAAACGTACTAACCCAGCTGATTACATCAAGTTCTTAAATGTCTCAGGGACAGGTGGGTACTACACGTACAAGGTAGCTAGTGGCAGAAAATGGAAAATGCCTGGTACATTCACACCTGAAGAGGCAGGACAATTGACCTTTCATTGTATTTTTGGATCCTTCAAGTAGGATTTAGGTGTGTTAAGTCAAATTACTGATATGGGAAAATGGTTCACACGCGAAGAACTTGGACTAAGTAATAGTGAATCAAGCACTTTCTTCAATCTCCCTAAATTAAGATATTACTCCAAGCTGAGTGCAGCCAGCCAAACGGGTCTGATGACTAGTGTGAACACTCAATTATTTATCTTCAATACCCTGCTTCAGCGGGAATCGAGTAATCCAATTCAGTGGAGATTTCTTTGATCACCTCCAAAGGACAAGAACACAATAGACCACTGGGAAAACTCTTACCCAACTCGTAACTTCTCTTGGAGCCATCCTTCAGGAGTTAATTGAAGATCTCAATGAGTCGAGGCGCGAGATCCAGGTTGAAACATCTGGTTGGTTCTCTACGGAAAAGCGCAATCTTGATGTTGTTGGTGATCCTGCTCCTTTAGTTATTGTAATTCCTTTCTGGACGGCCTTCCCATCCCTAGTTCATGGAAAATATCCCACCTTAAACCTATCCTAAAATCTAATAAACCTGTAAACTGCCTCATTTCTTACCAATCTATAGCGTTAACATCCTGCCTTCTAAAGACATTGGATCTCATTCTGAAATCTCGACTGGAATTGTGGGTAGAAAACAAACAAATTTTGCCGAAAAGCCAACTTGGTTTCAGAAAGGGTTACAATTCCAAAGATGGTATCATTCAATTAGTATCGGATATCTATAAAACCTTTGGAGAGAAAAAACACATGGTCTCTTGTTCCTTGGACGTAAAATCTGCTTACGATAGTGTGAATTGGAACATCTTATCCAACCGCCTCTGCGAGATTGGAACCCCTAAAAACCTGAGTTATTTGATCATGGACATCATAACAAATCAAATATGATGGAGAATTGCACGGCCCGAGAAGATCTTCAAAAGGCCTTCCCCAAGGATCATCCTTAAGCCCTTTACGCACTTTATGTTAAATCTAATGAAGATTGTATTCACCCGTTCTCAAAGATAATCCAGCACGCCGATAATTTAGTCATTTATAAATCCTCCACTTCAATAGAGAACGCTATCGATTTGGTCATTGAATCGCTACGACTACTAGATGAATGGTTGCTATCCATTAATTCACTAATTTGCCGCGTCTTTGCCTTATCCGAATCCTCTTCATTTCAAACTGAACAGAACCATGTAACAAAAGTCCTACTCAATAACAACTACAACAAACACGACATCCAAAGATTCATTTCTCGTCACCTCACCCCAATTGCACCACCTTCAGTCGCTATAGCTTACCTATATTTTACATCCACACCATAACGGACCGAATCGGCAAAATTCTCAAACAACAGAACCTCAAATCTATTTACTTACCCATGACAAAACTTTCAAACTGCCTACCCTCCACAAAAGACCACATCCCCTTACAATCCTAAGGTGTGTATCAAATTCCATGTTCCTCTGGGCGTGAAACAAAACGATCTCTTAGCACTCGTGTTTCTGAACATGAACGCTGTACATACTAGACTATTACAAACAACTGGCTCGGCCCTAGTTGAACACAAACTAGAAATCGGTCACCAAATCTTATTTTCCGACACAAAACTTCTAGCCCGCTCATCTTATTTTCTCAACCGTAAGACCCATGAATCCATAGAAATCTTCAAGCACCTGAATAACCTGGACTGTGATACTGGCTTTTACCTCGACAGTACAATACTTGGAAACATCTGATTAGCGAACCGTCATCCCCTAACAGACCAATCCCCGCTGACCGTTCCGACCCACAACCCCCACCGACCACCATAAATACCACGACAACGGACATACCTACTCAATCTCAACGACTAACGAGAAGCAGCAGCAAAACCACCTGAGTTCTTCTGCAATGGAGAACGAAACATCGACAGTAGAAGAATTCAACGTGACGCGGTTCCAACCTTTTCAAACACTTTTGTCTCAGTTTTACGTACATCAAGACAGTTGCGCTCTCACTCTACTTTTCAGTCCGAACTCAACAATTACTTTTAGGTAAATTGTGGAATAAATCACGTAAGTAAGTTTGTGTCGATAATTTAATTCATCTACATCAAAGGAGGATGACAAAATAGACAATGACAATTGTTGTAAAACGAGGTCCTGGAGGTCTGTCCTGCCTGTTCCCCTTTGTGAATACCCGATACTCGATACTCGGTAAGTGACCTTCATTACATCAACAAACACCGTCCTTTTATTCGTCAATAAAAATAAACTTGTGGTTTTTTTTTTAATTGATTGTGAAGGATTAATTTATTTGGAGCATCAGTTACGTCGGATATTTCTATGATAGATTTTCAAATTGCTAATCTATACTTATCAAAACATAGAAACTAAGAATTTAGCTACATTATAAGTAGGGGAACCTACAAAAGACACCACAGCGAGTATGGGGCAACCAATTTTATGTGATCTGGGAAGGCCATAGAGTCTGGGCATCCTAGAGTTCATAGTCTTTAATGTTGCTATTTTAACTAACATTGTCATTAAGAAATTTGTTCAGTTTTGTGCAGTAAACAGGAAGTGGATTAGAATTTAAAGTGATAAAATCATTACCATAGAAAATTTTCGGTAAAAGAGAATACGTAAAAAACCCTACAACTTTTGTACTTGTAGTGTTATTTTTTTAAATGAAGACCTTTTTATATCATTTCGAGCATAAGGGCAGAATGAATATCGCTGTTCCGGTGGACTAATGACACAACTCTAAAACGTTAAATTTTTCAGAAGAAGTAAAAATCTAATGAATTTGTTGAACTGCTACCATAACTCTAAATGAAAAGTTATAAATTTGAAAATTCCGAGTTTATTGGTTGAAGGTTCCTTGATTTAAAAGGTTTAGAGCTCAATAATTAATTTATAAACTTAATCTACAAACTTAACTCAAAATGTAAAAATTTGCATTTGCGTCACTGTTCCACCGGAACAGCGATATGATAAAATATTGTCTGAGCAATTATGTTGAAAGTGATCTTACATCTTAATCATATTCACAATTTAGAAAAGACATTTAAAAATAATAACATAATTAAGCATTGCGGGGCGTAATTTCAAAAAGTGCTTGAATTATGTTATAATTTTTGACATGTTTGATATTGTGAATAAAAAAAAATAAGAAAGTCATGATAATTTTTTTTTTAAATTTCAAAGGTTTTTTTTTGTTAATAAAACTTAAAACGATATTCGAAATAATCATGAAATTTTATAAAATTTTGCTGATTTCCTTTGTGTCTTTAGGTCATAATAGATCAAATGGTGTACAAGTTCGACTGTAATAGTATTTTATATAACGAGTGGCTAAAGAGGTGTTTTTTTTCACTCGTGAAAAAAAGCACCGTTTAGTTACGAGTTATATACATAATTTTTTGTAATACCATATTCTTAAGCTGAACAGATTAAAAATAAACTTCGAATGAAAAACGTCATATTGATCACAGTTCACTAGTACTGTTGTAATTTCTGGTTTCCAAGGTAAAGCAAGTTGTTATTAATCAAATTTATTTTGAAAACGTCATTTTGAAATTTAGTTTCGCTAAAAACTATAAAAGTGAGTGAAAATCAGTTTATGAGCAGTGATGAAGTGGAAGATATCTTTGGTACTCCGCCAAAAATTAAGGAAAAAGCGAAAGTCGCAAGTTTGGAATGACTGAAATTTGTTGACTGAATCTGCGATGCTAAATATTAATAAAACTTTTGTTCTGGTGACTTTTTTATTTTATAGTTATTTTTTTATTTCACACTTTTAAATAACGACACATATTAGACACTGAAAACTGTCAAATAATGACAACTTAAGAATATGGTATTGCAAAAATTAGTATATTACATAACGAGAGTTGAAAAGTTGATTTATGTAATACACCCATTTGTACGATGGTTAGTTACAAAGGAGGAAGCAAATTGGAGTAAACGTGGTATTAAAGGCAGAGACTGCAACAGTCAGCTGTGGAAATATGCGACGTGCCCGCTAATCCTACGCTATTGCAGCCTTTATTATCGACACATTTAATACAATGTTTCCCCCTTTCTTTTGGTCATGCTATGTTTCAGAAATCGATTGACAATTGCATATAAACCTGTGTTGAAATCGTTTGTGGTGGAGGAGATGTTCCTTTAGAGATAGTCTCCGTTTTCTTTCCCGACAATTTCGCTGAACTGTTTTGGTTTGGTTTTTCACGTGACACTTCGGTTATCTCATCCTTGAACTTGGGCTTATCTTTCTTGGTCACATTGGCGAACACTTTTTTCACACTATCATCACTACACGCCGAAATATTGTCATTGTCTGCACTAGAATTTAGAGTTTGCACGCTTATGTCCAAGGAAGATTGGATATCTGACTCGCTATTCACTTCCCCAACGATACTAGCACTGCCTGATATATTTTCTCCTGTAACAACAGGAAAACATTTAATTAGGATGTTACTGAGCTCACACTTCACACATATTTTAGTAGGATTATTGACACACTCTAGGGAACAGATTGGCTACAAACAACACACAGATTTCGCCTTATTTTTGCAAAGTGGAAAATTTAGTTCCGGGCCAAAATGAAATCTTTCTAGTGTCCCTACCTTTCTTTTGCTTAGTTTCGTTATCTGGCAGTTTTAGCTTTTCTAATTTATTCAGAACCGATTCTGTTTCACTGCAGTCTTTGTTGCAGTAGTCACTGGACATGCTTCGTTCTAACTTTATCGTGTTCTTCACTTCTGCATCATTTTTAGTTCCATCGTCAACCTTTGATTTAGTTTGAACCGCGTTTTTATCGGTGAGTTTGGCTGTCGGAGTTGTTGGAGTTTTGCAACACACCAAGCACACTCTCGTCCCTCCTTCATTCACAAAAGTACAGTGCTCGCACTCCCATGAAGATTCAGGGATATTTGGCAAAGCATTTGACGGATTGCTCTTTTTAATCGGTTGTTGTGGTAGTTCACTGTCAGAAATGTATTTCTCACTTGAAGAACTTTCTGGACTCTTTTTGCTTCGCGATAGCGATATTTTCTCAGCTCTCTCTTGAACGTGCTTCTTGTGTAAATCCCTAGGGATGGAAGCAGAATCACGTGTACGTCTATCCATCAATTGTCCGCCTCTCGAAGACTTCCGTTCTGTTTGACTGAAGACAGATCTACGGTCGTCCATTTCATCGTCAGAATCTTCACTGTCGTAATACCTTCGTTGGCTGCGTTTGCTTAAATGTGATCTTCTGGATTTTACACTGTGCGTAGGTGAAACAGGCCTGGAACGTTGAATGTGACCCATTGGACGTGGATAATGGGATGGACCATGCCAAGTGCCTAACCACATGGGGTTCACGGGATATCCCGGTGTTATATTCAAGCTCATGTTGCTTCCGGTCTGTTGTGGATCACACATGTTACCCCACTGATCAACCCAAACGCCTTGACAACAGGTTGGACAGTTCAACTGGGCCATGGAATACGCCTATGAAAGTGGTTGATATTAAACACCTTTCGATATACCACGAGACATTCCATGCCAGGTAATTCAGGACATGACGCACATCCATTTTGATTTTATTCAATTTATAACTTGTGAGCAAATAAAAATCAGATTAGAGCAGGCGGTGCAAAGAAAATGTATTATCGATATCATAAAAAACTAGGACAACTTTTCAATCCAGTAGCCATGCGTCTCCATTATTTTACTATATTAAGGCCCGGTTTTTTCATCTCTGAGTAAGTGCCAAGTTACTACTTGACGATTAGCGCAATGCGTTTTCCTATCTTTAATCATCAAGTATTTTACTGGCCACTTACTCAGAGATGAAAAAACCGGGCCTGAATCTTACTTTGTTGTCATGTCAGTAACTGTGTTTGTGTTAATGCTGAAATTCTGAGCAATTTGTGTAACTGTGACACACTTTTCTATGAAAATAGCTATCCTAGCTTTTAAAACAATATTTACTGTAGAAATGAGTGACAATTTCAAATAATTTTAAATTTGTGGTCGGTAGCAGTTTTACACAGCTTAAAAATTTTGTCCTAGTTTTTTATGATAGCAATGGTATGTCTGTGATTAAATAAAAAGTTAATAAATTTGACAGTCCATGAATGTATTACATTAAGGCCCGATTTATTCACCTCCAAGTAAATTTATCTGGTGATTTATTCCTCCAAGTAAATTTATCTGGTGATTTATTCCCATAGTAACAATTGTGATCAGAATAGTTACTATGGGAATTAATCACCAGATAAATTTAATTGGAGGTGAATAAATCGGGCCTAATTAATTCAGTTAATCACAGACATAGATTTTCTTTGCAACGCCTGCTCTAATCTGATTTTTATTTGCTCACTTTTTACTTTATTATGTATATAAAACAAAATTAATTTTTCTCTTTAAATAATAAATAGTGCAACAAAAATCAAAAGTAAATAAATGTCAAGTAAGTAAATTTAAAATATAATTTACTTGGTTTTTTTCCTGGTTTTATTTATTCACATACAGGGTGTCACCAAAGTTGAGTCATTTGTTGAAATCGCAAATAGCACTTGAGAAAAGGACATAAATGAACTCGTAAATTGAGAAATGCCTAGGTTTGTGAATTAACCTAACCTTTGCAAGAAAGGTAGCTAGAATTACAACTTAAATAGTTTTTCATTCAACCTCGGTACATACGTTTCTTAAGGTAACCAATTTATTTATTATTATTTTGTGGTGAATTTATTTAATGAATAGATCGTGTTAATAGTAATTGGAAACGCGTGGAATTATGTGTAAGTACCAACGACGATGAACAACACTTTGATCATTTCTTACTATCACGACATCACTGCCCTACAATGGGGACAATGACGGAAGTAGTGAAGTCTGGCAGTATCCCAACCCGGGAAGTAATAGCGACAAAGGAATTTCAACCTTGATTTTAATGTAAACACGTTACCTGACCGAACGACAAAAGTTAACCCAAACACTCTCCTTAAGAGAGAGAGAGAGAGATATAAGAGCCGTTTAGATACGCTACATGATAAATGCCCTGTATGCGTGAGAATCTCCCTCATGTAAGGTACCATAGCCGGTCCAAGAACATCACACAATCCCTTGGCGGTAGGCAACTTATGTGACACCAGTGACCTAAAAGGACGGGGCTTCGAGTTTGCGTGGAGCAGACGGAAGAAGACACAGACTACACTTCCCTGCGCTGTGCCTCAGTTCGCGCGGATACATTTAAAACCTATATGTAGATTTAAAAAACTGCCCTGCGTTGCCTGTGTCAAAGTGCGAACCGGCTTAAAAGTAAGAATCCGCAGAATCTACAGTGTGCAAGTTCGCGTTTACGCTCTGATCAAAAGTGTGAGGGAGAGCGACTGCGTTTCACTGCATGTAAAAGGTGCGTCTAAACATATATTGTATCCGCGTATCCGATCGTGATCGTGTATCATGAGCAGCCAAGTGTGGACGTGGTGCCGTGACGCATCCCCGTATCGTTTCTTTGTATCATTTGGAACGCGAATTCGATACAACTACGTCACACTTGGAGTCGGAATTTCGTCGAAACATCAAACACTGGATGGATGGGTAGCAGCAGCTAATTTCACAGTGACAAACGTGCAACGTCGAACAGTCGATACAGTTGCATCAAGTCGGAAAGTAAACGCACACATGGATATAACAAAACGGATACGAGACGCAATTAAGTGTGGGTGCATCATTCTTGCGTGTCATATCCGATCTTCCGATCATGATCGGATACGCGGATACATCACATGTGTGGACGCACCGTAAGAGTGAGAAAAAGAAACATTCCGATCGATCCGAGCGTAAACGCGAACTCACTCAGTATTACATAATGACTGAATGACTCAACCATAATAAGAGCCTATACCGGGTGTCCGGTAAAGAATGGGCCATACTTCAAGGGTGGCTTCTTTGGATCAAAATAAATCGATGTAGATCAATTTATCTCAGTACACTTTTGCTTCATTAAAAAGTTATGGCCTTTCAAAGATAATTTTTTTATATCAATATTTTAGCAAAACTCGCTCATTTTTGGAGACATTTAATTGAAATTTGGTATTTAGAGGTTTCTTGTACTGCTGAATCTGAATATCTGCTTATTTTTAACGTAACGTGTAGAGGGCGCTCTAGAGACCCTGACATTCTCTTGTTTATTGTCGTACTTTTTTTACGTGAATATTTTAAAAATATGTTTCGTTTTCTTGAAATGACATTTAATTTACTTTAGAAAAGGCATACTTGTCACATGTCGCTAAAGTACACCAGTTTTGAGAAAAATGGCTTTGAATGTGAAAATGTTGAATATTTACTACACCAGTAACGCTACTTCAGGATGAAAAGACAATTACCTAAAGTTTCACTATTTCGTAATTTACTTAAAATTGAAAAAAATTTACAATTCCACATTTAAATCAACGATACATTACGTAAAAAATTCTTATTATGTTTGCCATGGCCGCGTATTTCACTCATAGTTTTAACTTTCAACTCCAGATTACTTCCATAGTAAAAATTATAGAGAGAGTTGTTCCCATGGAAATAAAGTGAAGATTAAAGTTAAACTGTAACTGAAATACGGGTTTATGTGTCTGATTCAATGTCGACCTAAAATAGTAATATTCAGCATTATCATATTCCAAGCCATTTTTCTCAAAACTGGTATACTTTAGCGACATGTAACAAGTATACCTTTTTTAAAGTAAATTAAAAGCTCTTTCAAGAAAATGAATATAATTTTAAAAATATTCACGTTAAAAAAAAGTACAGCAATAAACAAAAGAATATCAGGATCTCGAGAGCGCCCCCTATATGTTACGTTAAAAATAGGAAGATATTCAGATTCAGTAGTACAAGAAACCTTTAAATACCAAATTACAATTAAATATCTCCAAAAATGAACGAGTTTTGCTAAAATATTGAAATAAAAAAATTATCTTTGAAAGGCCATGACTTTTTAATGAAGTAAAATTGTACTAAGATAAATTGATCTATATCGATTTGTTTTGACCCAAAGAAGCTACTCTTGAAGTATGGCCTATTCTTTACCGGACACCCAGTATATCACAAGCAAGAATATTTTTGAAGGCAGTTATAATTAATTACATTCATATTGGTAATTAAAAAGGGTCTAAAAATATCTTACTAATGGATATGTGATACTCTTAGGTATTCTCTAAAGTCAAAAATTTTTACTTTACTGATATTGGCTAAATTAAAAACTTCCTGCCTTGTTCCCTAAACAATAATTCATTTGTAATTATACTTCTTTTACTTTTGATAGAGTAATCGAATTCTAAAAAATCAAATATTAAATATACAGTGATTCATATTTAATAAGGTACCGAGAGAACTTTTCAAAACGACGGAACTTTCATTGATAAACTATGTACATACGAAATTGTTTTTATTTCCGAGAAAAGTGGGGTCAACGTTTTTTCAGGTTTTTTTTTAAGAATAACATTAACATTTACAGTTGGTTCTTGTCCGATGAAATTTGTATCACAAAATCTTCTAAGCGGACACTAAATCGCGCAACTATAAACTTTACGTTTCGCAGTCGTTCGACTTCTGACGAAGCAGTCGAACGACTGCGAAACGTAAAGTGTATAGTTGCGCGATTTAGTGTCCGCTTAGAAGATTTTGTGATAATAACATTAACATTTCAACAGTTTATTTAGTTTTTATTTAACATTAATTTTTAAACCCTCTAATAGGCGGACACCTCCAACAGGTGGACAGTTTGCTTGGCACGGCGGGTGTCCGCCTAAAGCTACATAAGTTCACATGCATTGCGGATACGCAAAATTTTGATTGCGGATCGTTTCTAATTGGTTCATTATGTATATTTCAATTAAAATGAACCAATTAGAAACGATTTGCAAAAAAAATTTTGCGTATCCACAATGCATGTGAACTTAGCTTTAAGGCCCAGTTGTATGTACAATGTCAGTTTAAATTTAAACTGAAGCTTAAACCCGTAACAACGATTATTTCAACAAATTGCTGTTAAGGGTTTAAGCTTTGGCCTAAAGTTAATTTGGAATTGTAAAACTTTGCCTAAGGGCCGGTTTCACCAATCTAGTTTACTAGTTTAAACTCGATTACGAGTGCAGTTAATCTGGGTTAACCATTTGATGCGTTTCACCATACATTAAATCGCGTTTAATTTTAATTAATCTAGTTTAGTGTTAAACGTCCATTTTCCACAAGTTATTAGTAACGTCAAGTTTTCATTGCGAAAATAGTAAAAATGGCTCAAGAGTTGTATAATCTGGTTTTTGATGATGATAGCGATGAAGAAGAACTTATTCTTAGACGTCGGCCAAGATGGATTCGTGAAAGAAACAATTATTTTGATCTGCCCTTGTAGTTCTTGAACAAATTGAGGAGCAGTTGGAGTTTCCCTCTAACAGGTGGGTTCTTTTGCAAAACAATAATAGGTATGTATTTTTAAGAATAAATGCGAAAATGTTATTGTACAGGGTGTTCACGGGCAAATTTTAATAGAATGGTGGTTAGGACCAGTACATCCAAAAAGTTCAAGTGAGCATGTACAGATGTCCACAAAATTCTGACGAAATACGAAATAGTTATTTTTATATTAAGTGCGCAAAGCAAAGGTTTTTTGAGCTTGAGAATGTTAGGTTTTTTGTATACGCAAAATATGCATGTGCGTATAGCGGCAAATTTCTGGAGACGGCAAAATCAGACATTAATTTAACAAAATCATATTTACGGTCTACCATGAGGAGAAGATAAATTCATTAGCAGTTTTACAGATAGAAAGTGACTTAACAGTGAATATTGACTTTGGACCTATACCTAATGAATTTGCATCCAAAAAATCACGGCGAAGACAATTTTGACAAGGTAAATTAGTCTTTTCATTTCGGGGGGTAATTTTAGCGTAAGGCGGCAAATTCCCTAATCCGGCACTGCCGTCAGGTCGAGACAAAAAATACATTCGAAAGCTCAAAAAACTGGCTTTGCGTACGTAATATAAACAACTTTTTTTCTACAATTGCACATCTTTAAACAGCAAGTTTATTATTAAAAGATATTGAATTCATAAAAAAACGGCAGAATTATTTTTTTAGTTACCATTGCATGGGTTTCCATAGTTACTAATGTAAATAAAAATTGAAAATAAATTCTGTGGCCTCGCTTTCCAAGAGTTTTCTATAAATTCGCTGAAAATGGATGCCAGCAGACTCATGAAAGATTCCGGTGATTCTGAATATGATGTAGAAGTAGTAACTTCGAGTATTTTGCCGAAGAAGTCAAGACCGCAGTATTTAGAATTTTAGAAATGTCAGTTTTAGAAATGTCAGAAATTCTTTTTTTCACAGTGCGCCAAAATTTTTTTTAACGGTGAAAAAATTGCGTTTTGCGCACTGAAATTAATGCGTAAACGCCCATTTTTTGAGCAATTGTAGAAAAATGATATTTAATAAGTACGCTTTACCAAAAGCATTTACACATTAACAAAAATTGTGCAGGTTCGCATTACATTAGTACTTACATGACGTTGGCATACGATTCAGGAATGTGTTGCATTGGATGTTATTGTGGTATTAATTGATATTTATTATTCATAGTTGTTATTTTTTATCACACATTACTGAATCGAATGCCAATGTCATACAGCGAATTTATGTAAGTTGATTAATTAATTAACAATAATTTAAGTGTTATTAAAATTACATGTATTAAGTATCCATTGTGCAGTAATATGCAGCCTGTTCCATTAAAAATAACCCAGTAATTTAACAGTTCTTGCAGAGAACACAATTTTTGTTAATAGCCGTCCCACATTTAAAATTGGTGAATGTTTGGAAAGTACAGATGCTTAAAAGTATTTCTTCCAAATTTCAGCCTGCTATTACTTATAGCGTTTTCAATTGGCTGCTTTAGAGCATTTTCAGAATATTTCTGTCTTATTTTAACCTCATCCACTATTAACAAGAAATGGAGATAGTCTCAGAATGCTCTGAAGCAATGAACTGAAAACGCTATTAAAGTAATCCTCAGGTAGACGTTTGAATTCAGATTGTTTCTCGCATAAAATACGAAATAACTTAAAAATAATTTTTAGTTGTACCTACATAATGTGAACTTGTGCAACATTTGTTAATAATTTGTTTTGATAAAGTGCTATAAATATCATTTCGTGGACACTTTTGTTATATGTTCACTTGAACTTGTTTGACGCACTGAGCTGCCCTAACACGCTTTTCAAACTTGCCACTTGTTTTACAAACATTCTGTACTACGACCATGGAGTTAATGAATGAAATACTAATAACCTGTGAGCAACTAAAAATCAGATTAGAGTCGGCGGTGCAAAGAAAAAGTATGTCTGTTACTAATGCGGGTTAGGCTGATCTGACAGTTCATAAATGTATTAGGTTAATTAATTCAGTTAATCACAGACATACATTTTCTTTGCACCGCCTACTCTAATCTGATTTTTATTTGCTCACTTTTTATAAACTCTTTTTAATTATAGAAACTTTTCAATACCACCTATGCATCAGTTGCTAGGCACACTGCGTTTTTATGCTACGGGTTCTAATCAATTAAGCATTGGCGACTATGGTGTATTCAGTAAGTCAACGGCAAATAGAATTGTACATAAGGTCAGCGCTGCTATTGCTTCCCTTCGACCGCAATATGTCATTTTTCCAATTACACCACATGATGTCCGAAAAGCCCAAACGGATTTCTACAGTATTGCAAGATTTCCAAAAGCCGTTAGTGCAATGGATTGCACTCACATCAAAATAAGTTCCCTATGCAGAGTTGTATCGTAACAGAAAAGGATATTTTTCACTAAATGTTCAGGCCATTTTGCATGATAGCACCATATTTAACAACTGTTATCGAAGGGCCATGTTTGAACAAGAAACATATCGCGACTCTGTTTTACTAGTTGATTCAGGTTATGCTTGCAAATCTTATTTAATGCCTCCTCTGGAAGAACCAAGTAGTCCACAGGAGGAGCTTTACAATGAATCACAAACACGATCAAGAAATCCACTGGAGCGACTCTTTGGATGCTGGAAGAGGCGTTTTCCAGCCTTAGCCTTAGGGTTACGAGTGCATCTGGATAACGTATTTCCTATAATTGTGGCTACAGCAGTATTACATAATATACTACGCCGAGCTGGAGAAGAAATGCCTCCTGATGATCCATTTCTGCTTCGAGAAGGAGAGATGGAAGAGCATGTGGCCGACAGAGTGAGGCAACCTAGACGCGATACTGTACGTTGATCAATTATAGATAGGCTTACCATAATCATGAAGCTCTAGACCGGGACAGGAATGGGAAATAGGATAGGGCGAAGAGAAACACATTAGGCTACTACCAAAAAATGTGTTATTATTTTTTAAAAAGCAGATAGATAAGGTACCCAAAGTACCGAAAGTCCGCTGAAGCAGAAAATTTAATTATTTTAATTATTTTTTGTACCATTCGTACTTCTCGTTGGAGTGAACTTTTTTCAACACTTTATCATTCTTTTTAATTTTTTCATAAAAGTCGTTGCATGTAATGCAAAAGTTTAATTTAAAGTACAGGTAACGCGATATGTGCGGCACACCGCACCCGCTCTCGCACGTCTCTATCGTTTTAAGTTTATAACAGGTGATCAAAATCTTTTCTAATCAAGTGACCTATGGAAATAAAATCATGTGTCTTTTATTAGTTCATTATTTCAAATGCCACTTGAATTACATATTTATATTGCATTCCTATACAAAACGATAGGAATGCAATAAAAATAATTCAAATGGCATTTGAAATAATGAACCAAACAAAGACAATTTTTTTCCATAGGTCACTTGATTAGAAAAGATATTGATCACGCGTTACAACCGTTAACTGGGACGCCGGGACCAGTATGGTAAGCCTAATTATAGAGAACTGTTTGACAAGTTTGCTTTGATGCTGAAGAATAAAACCATGTTACGTCACAATCCAGAAATAAGGAAAGGACGCTAAGTACTCACCTGCTGATTAAAAAAACCTTATAGGACAGCAGAGTCCGTGCCCCGAAGAAAACGATGCGTGGAAAAATATCGGACGGACGACTCTTGGCCCCGGCTCGCTCGCAGCAAGAAAAAGCGGAGAGCGGTTTTCGTGGGTAATACGGAAGTTGTCGGAAATGGGCGCCAGCCGAGGAAAATTCCGCAGCCAAGATCCAATATTAAAATATGCTTCCTACGGTCCCTCGACCCACCGGAAGAAGGTGTCCAAAAGATCGCGATTGGAGCACAGAAGAAAACGAATACAAAAGAAACTGCGTAACGACACAGAGACGTGTTTATTAAAGGTGCAATGCGCAAAAGAGTCATAAAAAAAACACAAAATCAGCTTAAAGCAGGCAGAAGACCAAGTGCTCATTAGCTACGTCACGCAAAACAGCAAAATAGTTATTGAACAGCAAAAGATTGGCAGCTTAATGGAATTCCAGGAAACTTTACATAATTTAAATACAAAATTTAAGAGTAAATTGAAATTAGTTCAAACATTATCTCGTTAACAAATATGTGATTACTGATTACTATAGAGATACGGCATTAATCGCGAAAGAATAGTGAATCCTGAGAAAGGGAAAAAAAGTGTCACGCCCGTCGAAAGAAATATAAAGTAAACGTGACGTGATCTCTCACCAAAACCCGACGACGACGATATCCAAATTCATCCAGTCGCTAAACCGCACGCACCTTCCGTCTTGTCCTATACGCAACCTTCAAGAGTGGGTGTATTCGGCATAAGAATCTCAGATTGGAGCAGAGTAACTCTAGTCATGTGACAAATCAATGAGAGCGTTTAGGGTTATTGGAATGAATTGGAGCACAAGTGGAGCATTTGTCTAGTTTTAACGGTTTTTCTATTTTTTAATATTGCAAACGTACGATGAAATGAGCGCAAAAGTTGTTGCTGGATTTATTGCGCTAGAATATGGCATATGTTAGATAGTAACGATGAAGAAGGAAAAAAGAAATCAAAAATATTGCTTACAAAGGTATCACAATTTACCTGACACGACGCAAAAACAATTTAAAGCATTTTCACTTATAAAATCACATATTATATAATAAAATATTATACCATCTTCGACATTTTTTGCTTTATTTAAATCAAAAGATTTATTTTACCGCCTTACTCTCTCTGCTCGCACATTGAAGTAGGAGCACATAAAGTACGCTCCGTGTAGTGCTCTGAATAAATTTGAAACATAATCGAGTGTGCGCCGAACGAATAAAGAAACAGAAAAGAGTAAATCGCGCACGCTTTTTGTACTCCGAGCGCTATGCCGAATGCACCCAGTGTAGACTGTAGATGCATTGGAAAATAAGGTGGATTCGACGAAGGGCGTCCTCTACAGCAACAATCGAGCTCCGACTACGGCAGGAAAATAATTCCGGTTTCCTGAAGCGGGTCAAAGTCCACGAGGAGCAACTCTGTGATGGATAGTCACGGTCCGTAAAGTGAATAGGTTGCCTTATTAGTGGTAGCGAGGAAAACGAGCGAGGAGTCAGATGACGTCAACTTTGTGCAGAGCTGCCGATCCGTCGAACGTTTTGAGGTAGTTTCGAGTTTATTCCCGTGGTTTTTAAAGTTTTTCTTGTGTTTTATGAAGATTTTTAGATTTTGTGTGCTATAAATTATATAGACTTTACATTTAAACGAATTGCGAAGTGGATATTTTGTAATCACCGTAAGTATGTTAATTTAAAATATATGACAATTTTTGGGTTTAGGTTATCCTTTAGGTGCCTATTTTTTTCTTTTAAATTGTGTAATGGCAACAAAAACTCTAAATTTAAAATGTTCTCGTACACGACAAAGATGAATAATATATATATTTTTTTAGTATTTTGAGTATTATTCATAATTATTATGTTTTAAATATAGATGCCAAGATTTATCTGTGCTGTAGCCATCTGTAAAAGTAACAGTGAGAATGCTAAAAAAAGCTGGTCAACATATTAGTTTTCACTCTTTTCCAACTGATATGGGAATTCGAAAAGAATGGGTCAGAAGATGTCATCGGAACGATATATTTGATCCAAAACATAAAAAAGTGTGTAGCATGCATTTCACAATTGAAGACTACGAAGATGCTATTTAGGCTAAAATTATGAATGTTATGCCGAAGAGACTGAAAAAACAAGGTAAGTTATTAAATTTACCACATTGTCCCAAATAATTATGTTTAATGTTTAATTTTGTAGCTATTCCAACATTGAACTTGATGCCAAAGGCAAAGGAAACTAAAAAAAATTCAAGTGAACCAACTAAAAGATCTCTAAAATATCAGAAAAAAGAGCAGGCACAACTGGTGAATCTAACAATCCTCTATTTCATATGAAAAATTAAAAAGGTCCTACGATGCCTTGGTTGAAGAACATAATGCTATAAAACAGCAAATTAGTAAACTCAATTCAAGTTATTTTACCTTGCAAAAAGAAAATGAATCTGTAACGAAGAACATAGATGTCCATGTTAATGATGTTCTTTCAAGTTTCTTAACCAAAAATCAAATTGATATTTTATTGAAACATAAAAAGAAGGGACGATGGAGTGAAGAAGAAATCTCAAAAGCTTTTACTTTACGCTATTTTGGGAAAAGAGGGTATATTTATGTGAGGCAAAAATTAAAATATCCTTTACCTGGTAATTCCACTTTACAAAGTTGGGCAAGTAATATAAATCTTAGAAATGGTATTTTGAGAAATATTTTACAAATCATGGACACATGTGGTCAAACAAAAAGTGCAATGCAAAGATTAACTGTTTTATCATATGATGAAATGAAAGTGCGTAGCATATATGAGTTTGATCAGCAAAGGGACGAAATAGTTGGGGAACATAAATATATGCAAGTAGTCATGGCAAGAGGCTTGACAGACCCTTGGAAACAGCCCATTTTTGTGGATTTCGATAAGAAGAATTGCATAAAATAAATTACCATGTGATTGCATGTGTGTCGGATTGTGGAGGTGGAAATATGGGGTTATGGAAAGAATTGGAAATCAGCATGACTAAAACATATTATCTACATCCCGGCTCAAATGAAAAAATTTACTTTTTTGCTGACGTTCCTCACCTTTTGAAGTTAATCAGAAATTGGCTTATCGATAACGGTTTCATACTAGAGGATGGAACTTTAATAACTAAGCAGCCAATAGAGGCGTTAATACAAAATACAAGTTCTGAGGTTAGCTCTTGTCACAAGTTATCAATGCATCATTTAACCTGTGAGAAAGCTGAAAGGCAAAATGTTGCTAGAGCTGCACACAATACCATAGCGACTGCTCTTAAGCGATATCTCCCTGGCGAAAATAAGAAAGAGGCTGAAGATGTATCAAATTTTATCGAAATGGTTGGCACATGGTTTGATATTATGAATTCATATATCCCAAATGCCTCAGTCCCAACTAAAAGTCATATGGAGGAATTAACATTGAAGAACAAAATAATTCTTTAAATAAAATGAAAACCACCTTTGCCACAATGCGTTGCAGAAGAAAGAATGTTCTCCAAATATTTCAAAAAGGGGTTTATATTTCCACTTCCTCCCTACAAGATTTGTATGTGGACATAGCCGCAAAATATGGGATCAAATATACAGGGTGCCCATTTTTCGAGCCTAACCATGGGGATCTCGGTTATTTGAAGAGATACGAAGTCGGTTAAATTAGGGCAAAGTTGCGTATTTTTATGCTAATTAATGAGCTGAAAAGAAAATTCATATATCTTTTACGGTTTTCAAGATATTTGAAGAAAACGAAAAATCGTGATTTTCGTTTTCAATTTTTTTAACAAAAACCGTTGAAGATATGTATTTCTAAGTTGGACATTATTAAGGCACTTTTTTACAAGGAATTTAATTCTGTCATCGCCTTTATCATTGCAACAAAATTTGCAGGAAAACGACATTCAACTTTTTTTTTTCTTATGGGCGCCATCTTGAATTTTTATATTTTTAAATAATGTTTTCCTTTCTGATTACAATGATGTAGCACACTTTATGATTTATAGTTGCAATTTGGATAGAATACCAAATACGTCTTTTTGCAAAGAGCGCCTTGGAAAATAAAACAATAATTTTGTTTCTTAAAAACTTTTAACATTACAATTCAACTTGCCCTAAACACCGTTCATATTGCTGTTTATTGTTGTAACAAAATGTCATTTTTAAGTGAGGAAAAGCGGGATATGCTAAAAATTTATTATGCCTCTCATCGCAATGCTCAAATTTGTTCAGAAATGTATCTGCAACGTTTCCCAGAAAGACGGCAGCCAAGTTTGGGATATTTCCTTACTCTTCATAGAAATTTAGGCGAATATGGTTCTTTTATTAAGCCTAGAGGAAAATATGGCAACAGGCCAGCTGAAAATGAAGACGAAATTTTGCAAGTGGTAAAACATATTTTCATAATATTGATTGTATGAAACAATTTATGTTAAATTTTCTAATAGTTTCAGGAAAATCCTTCAGCTTCCACCAGAGAAGTTGCGCAGCAGCTAAACATACCACATCAAAGGATATGGAGGGTACTTAAAAATCATAAATTTCGGCCATGTAAAATTCACATAACGCACACTCTTCACTTTGGAGATAATGATAGACGCGTACGTTTACGTCAGACTCTAATGACAAAGATGTAGGAAAACCAAAATTTCTTAAGTAATGTGTTATGGACTGATGAATGTACATTCACAAATTCAGGGATGTTTAATCGCCATAATCAGCACATTTGGTCTATTGAAAATCCGCGACAGCATGACGAAAGGAGACCTCAAGTACGCTTTGGACTAAATGTGTGGGTTGGTTTATTGGACGATACAATTATTGGTCCATACATCTAAGAAGAAACATTAACAGCCAATGGATACTTAAATTTTATAAGAACATTTCTCGCAGATTACATTGATAATAACATTAACCTTAATAGATTGAGAGACTTATGGTTCCAACAAGACGGTGCATCGCCTCATAATGCTAGAAGGGTAATGGAAAGTTTGGCAGAAATGTTTCCCAATAAATTAATTGCAAATAATAGTAATGTGTGCTGACCTGCACGATCTCCAGACCTAAACCCCTTAGATTATTTTTTGTGGGGTACCGTGAAAAACAAATTTTCAAATCGAAGCCTACAGACATTAATGACCTGCGCAGAAGAATTGTTACTACTTTACATCACATGCGAAGAACGGATGTCAGAAGGGCAATTTCTAATCTAAGACATTTAGAACTCTGTTTAGAGGTGGATGGTAAACAATTTGAGCATATGTTGTAATTCCGTGTTTTTTTCTTTTTCCATTGGGTTATAGTTTTTTTTTTTAATATTGTTTAAACTAAAACAAATTTCATGCACATAAAATTTATTCTCATTTTTATTTTCTTCTATAAGTTACGTTTGCCGCCTATGTTGTGCCTACTTTGCTCCCTGCAATTTCACGACGTTGACCCACTAGCTTGGAAGTTTTCCAAAGCACTCTTTGCAAAAAGATGTCTTTGGTGTTCTATCCAAATTGCAACTATAAATCATCAAGTATGCTACATCATTGTAATCAGAAAGGAAAACATTATTTAAAAATATAAAAATTCAAGATGGCGCCCATAAGAAAAAAAAAAGTTGAATGTCGTTTTCTTGCAAATTTTGTTGCAATGCTAAAGACGATGACAGAATTAAATTCCTTGTAAAAAAGTGCCTTAACAATGTCTAACTTAGAAATACATATCTTTAACGGTTTTTGTTAAAAAAATTGAAAACGAAAATCACGATTTTTCGTTTTCTTCAAATATCTTGAAAACCGTAAAAGATATGTGAATTTTCTTTTCAGCTCATTAATCAGCATAAAAATACGCAACTTTGCCCTAATTTAACCGACTTCGTATCTCTTCAAATAACTGAGATCACCATGGTTAGGCTCGAAAAACGGGCACCCTGTATACTCACACATCGATTGAACCAAGATTGCTTGGAGAATTTGTTTTTCCAGTTAAGTGAACAAATGTATATTAATTTTTATTTTGTTTTATCAATCCTCTGATCAACACATCGATAATTTTTTTAGATACGTGCAAAAGGTGGATTACATGTTGATTCGTCCCCACTCGATTCCTTATACAGACTCTGCATGATTCTGTTAGGAAAAAATCCTGGATTGGTCCAGAAACAAACTAATGTGCAAGTAGAAGAGGAAAATGAATTTTTGTTGACAAGAGCAATAAAAAAAGCTCGTATTCAGTGTTCGAACATTCCTGAACCACATCAAGATACACCAACATTCGAAGAAACTGGAAGTGAAATTAGTGAAGCAAGTTGTAGCTCTTCATCTGCATCCGCTGGGACCAATATAGTAGAGAAAGATGGGTTAATTTATATTGCTGGATACCTCGCAAAAAAAAATGAAAGATAAGTATCCCGATATTGGAAAATACACATATGAAATTAAAGAATCAATGCATACGTATAGCATGCCATCTTGGGTTCAGCATTTGTCATTTGGTGGTTTAACAGAACCATCTAAGTGGTGGTCAGAACAGATCATTAAGATGGAACATCAATTCAAAAAAGTTCATGACTCAACATTTTCCTTTAAAAAAAAACATAATTCAAGAAACCACAAGGCAAATTTACAAAAAAACGAAAATATTCCGAAAGATTTGGTTCATGCATTTGTAAGACAAAGAGTTTTTGTTAGAATGAAATTTTTAAATAGTTCGAAACAAGCAACGAGTTTTAAAAGATCACATCCAGATGACGATTCTAAAAAAAAATATATAAAGAAAATGAGAAAAACCGCCACATAGTTCTGGACTCTGTAGCAGAAGATCCAACGTAAATTTGACCTTTTAAAATAAGTATTACGTGTATTTTGATTTAAAGAATTCTTTTGTATACCAAATTTTTGCAGTATTGGGTTTTCCAAATAAACGATTATTGTTTATTTTATTTTAAAAATTGACCTTTTCCCGAAAAATCAAGAATGAAAAAAGTTCACAAGAGTACGGTACCCCAACGAGGGACACACTGTATATAAGTATAGCACATACATACTAATATTTTAAAACATTCACCTCTACATAAATGTACAAAAATTATAACAAACATTGTTATAAATTTGATATATCCAACTGTACTCTCAATTGAATAAAAAATTACAAATATTTCTTTGTTTTTCTTCCTTCCTAGGTATTACCTATGTTTTCTTTTTACTTAATTGTATTTTCGTGTTACTACATATTATATTAAATGCATTTCCCATATTGCATTTTAAATGTATTTTAATAAAAATATATAATCGTATAGAACTAGATAGAAATAACATGTGTTTTTTTAAAAATGCCATAAAGGTTGGCCATGAAAATTAAAACTCATGTCGTAGCTTGGCATGTAACACATGCCAAATCTGAAAATTTAGAGTAAATGAATGGAGCTAAGACATGAATTTTCTTTTCCACAGCCACCCCTTATGGCATTTTTAAAAAAACACATAGTATAATATATGCTTTCATGTAATTTTTTTTTATTTTCTAGACATAGTCAAAAATTATCATCACAAGACGAATAAACGCAAAATTATTAATTTCGGTTATTACTGTTCATAAATATATCAAGAAATACTACATAAATGTCCGAAAAAAAATAATTACAACTAAAATTAGCAAACAAAGTAACACTGCACTCATGTAAGAAAATCTATCTGTGCACAAAGATGACGTCACACGAATCAGGATTGATGAATCAAGGCAACCTATTCACTTTACGGACCGTGATGAATGGTAACTTCTGAAAAAGAAGCAAAAGAAGCCTACAGAGGCCTACAGAAGCCTACAAAAGTAAGTTAATAGGTAACGTAACAGCCAAAACCACTTACCGAAACTAGTTCAACTTCTTCCGAAACAAAGAGAAAAACTAGTGTGACCTCTTGCAAAATTTCAAAAATGCGAAAATCGGAAACGATATAATCGGCGAGCCGTTCAAAATTATTGGAACAAACAGGTTCCTCAACACAATAAAATATGAAATCGGTAAATAGCTCAGCACTTGACTCGCTGAGAGGTCAACACCGAAGAAAAGGCAAAGAGCACTTCCCCATTCAAAACACAAAGACCGCGAGAGAAGGGAGAAGTGATGCCACATTGCCGAAATACAGCATTGCACCAGAACAGTACGAAGTGCCAACTTAAATATTTAAACCGTAGCAACCATCAGTTCACTTTTTGATGTTGAATGTACTATGTGTTTTTTTAAAAATGCCATAAGGGGTGGCTGTGGAAAAGAAAATTCATGTCTTAGCTCCATCCATTTACTTAAAATTTTCAGATTTGGCATGTGTTAGATGCCAAGCTACGACATGAGTTTTAATTTTCATGGCCAACCTTTATGGCATTTTTAAAAAAACACATGTTATAATAATAACCTGTGAGCAACTAAAAATCAGATTAGAGTCGGCGGTGCAAAGAAAAAGTATGTCTGTTACTAACGCGGCGTTAGGCTGATCTGACAGTTCATGAATGTATTAGATTAATTAATTCAGTCAATCACAGACATATATTTTCTTTGCACCGCCTACTCTAATCTGATTTTTATTTGCTCACTTTTTATTTGTTTGTAGTAGCTTCACCGACAATAGTGAAAATAATGAAACAAAATTATATGAAGATAATGGTTTAATGTATTATTTTTGCGAAAAATAACTATATGGATTCTAAAATACATATAACTCAAATGCTATCTTGCTATAGGAAATATAGATTTAAAAATAACTTTGTCAATTATTGTCCATTTCGTGGTTCTTCTAGTGGTTTTCTAACTCTAACAGCAGTATTTCTGTTTTTAATTTTTCTTGCTTTAAGCGCTCTTTCTCTTGCTCCAATCGAATTTGGAACAGCTCATTAAGGAAAGTCTGTTCAATTGAATGCTTTTTGGCTAATTGTAATGCTTCCACCTTTGCTTTGTGCAAAGCAGTCATTTCACTAAATTGCTGTGATGGCAGAAGCGGGCGCCGCCTGCGGGCCCAAGCACATCTTTTAGATGACAGTGGTTGACGAGATGCCTTCGTAGCGTTACTGGTACGACTATTACAGTCATTATTGAGTATTGTTGTAATAGCAGCACCCGCAGCGCTAGTAAGTACCTACACTAGCATTTCCATTTGGGCACTCATCATTGCCAGAGCCCGTGAGATTATCATTTATATTATTTCCATTAGTTAATTCAAACTCTATGCAATCAGAACCAGTTTGGTCAAGTATCTGATTAATGTCTGCACTGGTCACTGTACGCCGTTTGGAAAGGTATCCTAAAGAAAAAAAAATATGTATAGATGACATAGCTGTTAGGAAACAGTGAACACTTTACTATTGGAACTACCTCATTATTAGAATTTTCTCTGAGATCAGTCTCTTCTACTTCAGTATAAGATGCATCTGTCAAATTCAAAACACATTTTGGTTATATTTGCCATCATATAATAAAAAAATATTTAATTTTTTTTATGAATTCGGTATAAGGAATAAATTTCGAGCCATTTGTAAAAATAAACCCAGCGAAAACATGTACGTTTATTCAACGTTAATTTCACGTTGTAATGGTGGAAATAACGTTATTCGTTGAAAAATGCAACGTTGTTTTTTGGTTGAATTAGCAACCATAATTATATCACGTTTGTATGACGTGTTTTTTAACGATCAGTTTAATATGGACGTAATTATAACGTGAAATAAATGCGTAACAATTTTGTCTTTTTACGACGTGATTTATACTATGAGTAAATGCGATGTATCTACCATACGTTGATTACCACATCATTTCAACGTTAATTCAACATCTACTATTCTACGTAATAAATGAGAAAAAAATTAACGAAACTAATACGTTAGATAAATCATAATTTACAAGTAAATTTTTAACCCACGTTTTATAACGTTATTTTAACGTATACCGAATAAATATGCCTTACAAAACGTGATGTTGACGTTAGAAAACACTTAATTTTACAGTGATTGTCTATCGTGTTTCACACCTTTGAATTCTAATTTTACTAAAAATCTATGAAATATGAGATTCTTCTCCATGCTTGGCAGCTTTGAAATGAAACGAAACAGGTATGAAAAGTACTGCTAATTTGGACATACGAGTCAACCACAACCCCTTTTTAAGTTGACGTAATCTGTCAAATTTTTTTAAGTTAGTTTGAATTTGATGCCCAAAATCTGTGATTAAAAATACTAAAGAACGCAATAGTCAATCAATTATACATACATATTGTCACGAATACTCATTGGGGACAGCTGTATACAGAGTGGAAAGTTTAACTGGAATAAATTCTGTAACTTAGAAGATTACGATTTGTAAAAAAATTCTTGGAACAGGTCAATTTTTATTTTTAATGGCGCATATTACAAAGGGACTTTTTTAACTTTTCAATTATTTGGAGGGTGAAACGACCCCTAACTATGTTTTTTTTTAATGGAAGGATATGTTGAAAAAATTAGGAATACAGCTACGTTTTATTTTTTTATTTTTCTTTAGCAGTAAAAGGTAAAAAACAAAAAAAAGAATTTTTTTACTAAAACCGTTTTTAATGCCAAAAATTCAGGAACTCCATTTTTATTATTTGATGAGAAGAAATAAGCATTCCATATGGTATCGTATTGTTGCGTGCAGCCAATAGATGGCGCTGCCAATGCGCTAAATTTTTAATTGTACGTAATTACCTCACTGAAGTTTTTCCCAATAGGTGGATAGGAAGAAGATGACCGATGACCGATTGAGTGGCCAACAAGATCTCCCTTTAGACTTTTTTATGGGGGTATTTAAAAAGTAAAGTTTATGTGACTAAACCAAACGACATAGCAGAACTTCAGAACTTCAAATTCTGCATGAAATTAGGAGAGTAACGCCGGAAATGTTACAAACTGTTAGGGATGGAATTTATAATCGATTAGGGTATTGTCAAGTGAGAGGTGGCGAGCATTTTGAACATCTGATGCGTTAAAATCGTTCTAGTCAAAAATTTATTTTTTATTTTTTCGCCTTTTACTGTTTAAGAAAAATTAAAAAATAAAAACGTAGCTGTATTCCCAATTGAACAAGCTTTAAGAAAAAAAAATTACTCAACATACCCTTCCATTAAAAAAAAATAGTTAGGGGTTGTTTCATCCTTCCAAATAATTGAAAAGTTAAAGAAATCCATTTATAATATGCGCCATAAAAATAAAAATTGACCTGTTCCAAGAATTTTGCTACAAATGGCAATTTTCTAAGTTACAGAATTTATTCCAGTTAAACTTTCCACTCCACTGCGGTGTTCATGAGCAGCATGTAATTTTTTTAAAATTTTCATAAAGAAATAATTTTGTAAATAATAAAGTAAATTGAGAGTACTGTATTAAATGTGTTTTATCGAATATTTTATGTTAGTGTAAATATTTTTAGAAATAGGCGATTTAGAATTACATGTGTATTATAAATAAATAATTTAGAATTTTTGAAATGTATATACAAAGAAAATAACCTTAGGATTGTAATAATTAGAAAAATTGATTTAATGATGTTATGATAATATGGATGTTAGAAGGAAACTGTAGGTAGTAAAGAGTTCGGAAATTGAACGAGTGAGGGCGGCGCGTAGCTATTGTAAGTTAAAGTCCCCGGTTCGGCTTTATTACTGCCTCCTTCCGCTTTACGAATCAGTCACGGAAGCGATACGGCACTGGGATCTCCAAATGGCTTAGCGGTCTAGTCTAGCCGACTTGGAAAGTCGTGTCACTCGGCGGCGTGGGTTCGAATTCCACCATTAGCCATGTATGTTTGTTCAGTCTAATGATTTAGACCCAGCTTTAATACACGTCGTAATTGTCTGATTCAACGCTACACGTGGACATTGCCGCGACATTTTTTCGTTGTTTTAACGTAACCATAACACACGAATTCAACGTTTGTTACATGTTATTCCACAACGTTTTTTATACGTATGTATGCACTGGGATTTAACGTAGAAATACCGTGGACAAAGACGTTTAAAAGAAGTTGATTCGAGCGTTGTTAAAACGTATTAATAACACACGAATTCAACGTTGATTAATTGTTATTCTACAACGTTTCTTACACGTGGACAGAGACGTTTAAAAGAAATTGATTGCCGCGACATTTTTTCGTTGTTTCAACGTAACAATACCACACGAATTCAATGTTTGGTTACATGTTATTTTACAACGTTTTTTACACGTACGTGTTTTCGCTGGGAAAGTTTCACTTTTTCAAAAAGAAAAATTGTGATAGCAATAATATTTAAATAAATGAAATATTTGTTATGGAAATTTGAACTTAATTAAAATGTATTAACATTAATTTTTGATAAACATAATCTATAATTATTATTTTGTACTCTACATCTGTTATTAAGAATTGGCTTTAACTTGCCTGTAGAAACCATAATCGAATCGCTATCGAAGGCATTCTTCAAACCTTCCACAGTGAGTTTTATTAGTTCTCGGACGCGGCCTAGTAGCGGATCGTATTTTTTATCTTTTTTGGCTGGTCCGCCACCGGTACCGGTTACTGTCTGCATCCGCTCATCGGCAAATACTTTTCTTGTATATATTTTCAAATTTTCCCAAGCTGCTTTTAAAGTTTCCGGACTTATGTGGCAACTACTGCTTATGGCGTTGAAGCTGCGGGCAATTTCTTCCCATTCCTCCGCTTTTTGTAGCTGTGTGACAGTATCTGTCCGTTTATTTTTAGTCACTTTAAATTGATCTTTTCCTTTTCCTCTTTTCCATTTCAACAACAGATGTACTTGCCATGATTACAAAATTATCTAAAAAAATAATAGACACCTTTTCCACTGACAGCTCTTTTCAAAACGACAACGTACACTGTACACATTTCGATTGCTTTCGTGCGATTTCGACGAGATCGTGAAACTAAAACTCGCTTAACTAATCTCGATTAGCGTTACCAGTAATGTCACTGGTAAAACACCAGCGCATTAAACTCCTTTAAAATGTAAGATTAAGTTCTAATCGCGTTTTGTTAATCCCGTGTTAGAAGTTTGGTGAAACCGGCCCACAGTGGGACCAATTAAGAAATTTTTGGACAAAATTCTGAAAGTAATGAATTTGGTCCAAAATAAGTTCGCGAGTACAGGAAAAATAATGACAAAAATCCCATTGATAAATTGGAGTGTTTTTCAGGGGTGGAAATTAAAATAACTAAATAAATTCTGAAATATCTGAAATATTTGTTAACGAAAATATGATTAACAGTAGAATATTTTGTAAAGAATATGTTTTTTACCTAAAATCAATAATAAAAACGTTACTTTGATATGTGCAATAATTAAGAAATTTGAATTTTATAGACAGACTGTAGTTAAAAATTTAAATTTAACCATTGTTTCTGAAGTTTCTTGAGAAGCAGAACCTTTTGTAAATAATAACTTTTTTGTAAAGAATAACTTTTTTACGTATAATTGATATTAAAAAAAGTTTTTTCTCTTGTCAAGTCGATTCGTGGACACATTGTATATTATTATATTTATTGTAAGTTGCGCGTTAATGCGCGTTATGAAATTTGTTTCATTCATTTAAGAAAGAAGGTGACTATTTATTTATGAAAACCGCACGTTGAGGACTTTCGAGGAAAATTTTAATTCAATATAAAGTAGTAAAATATATCAAGATTGGTCAATCTAACGAGTCCTTATAAAACATGTCCTGTAAGATGTATAGAATTTATCATTTTAATCAATAGTAAAGCACTTGCCTTAAGGAACTTCCCTGCAAGATTGCGATTTAATTGTTCAATACTTAGTACTATAAAACCTTACAGGAAAACTGATACAAGTAACACTGATGCTCTCTCAAAAACAAATAACGAGGTGCAGGGTGGGTTAATCGGATTATTACAGGTAAAATATTCTAATGGAATTTGTACCAATTGATAGCCGATACATTTTTTAGAAAGGTGAACAAATGCCCATGATATTATAGCACATTTATAAAATCGATTTTTGGCCATCTTTTTGGAGTTTGGACTGTGGCGGCCCTTAGAGAGGTTTTACTGTAATAAGTTATGTTCAGATTTATGGAGAATAGTAGATAGACCCCACAAGCGGAAGAAGTAGTGACGTAACTGCAGGAATAGAGTTGATTGAATATGTACTTGCGTCTTTCTCATTCATAATTTCTTTCAAAAAGTCATGTTTTACCCTATTTTGACAACAGGTTTATTTGCCATGGAAACTGAAAACACAGTCTACACATCTTTGTGTCTTCAATGCAACCACTGCGCATTCTTCCGTGCGTTGATTCTTACGTGGCGCAAACAATTTAAATTTAAAATCTTGCAGTGTTTGCAGTTGCCCGAACGTGCCCGAACCAAGCCGGTAAACCAAACTACGAATAGAAACAGCGAGACTACTGCGCATTCTTCCCCGAGTTTCCAAGAATTTTGTACGCGAAACTAGCGCCAGTGAACAGACTGTGTGTAGACTGTACTGAAAGTTTTTGAGCAAAATACGAATAAATATAAATAAATACGCAATCTGTCAAATTTTAGAGCGAATGTTTGACGAGGTTTGATTATGTAAAGACGCGAGAAATAAATTTTGGTCGTCATTGATTGTTAAAGATCGGTATCTTGTATTTTGTTAGCCTGTATAATGTAATGTAGAAAAATGTGTATGGTTTTAAGTTGCACGTCTCCTATAAAAGTAACAGTCGGTACGAAGATTTTTACAATTGTATCACTAAATAGTAACGAAGAAATCACAGTATCAAGACCATGGCTTTTTCCGTTTCAGAGAAAGTGATTTTTGATGTAGTGTATACATAGCAGAAAATTTCATTGTTTTGAGAAGTTCTATCGATCACTGATTAATCTTAAATTACCCCAAATACCAAACCATTCGGTCTTTATAAAAACTGTTTTACTTAGGCCCGATTTATTCACCTCCAAGTAAATTTATCTGGTCATTTATTCCCATAGTAACAATTGTGATCACAATAGTTACTATGGGAATAAATGACCAGATAAATTTACTTGGAGGTGAATAAATCGGGCCTTAATTCTTTAAATTTGTCCCACTACAAATTTCAAAATTTTCTTACTCTTAATTTTATTTTTGTGCTTTACGTTTATTTTTACTTGCGTATGATTTATGCTAAACAATGGACATATCCACTGTCTACTAGACATGAATTAATTCATTAATACCTTTTAAGTTCTTCTTTTACGAAAATAAGTGATCCTCTACTTGTTTCAGCCACGATTCAATTATTTAGTTTAAAATGTTGCACTAGTTGTTAAAATTATGTCCCATTTCTGCATGAATCACAAACAAAATTTTTCTTCAGTCAATAATATAGGATGTCATCATTTAAAGTTCTGAATAAACTGGCATTGATTGAGCTCATTTCTATGTAATTATGTATCTACCTGTTGCATGTGCGATAAAGCATGTGGATGGTACATGAGGGGGGTATTTAAATCGAAAACGGAAGTGCTATGGGGAACCCCACGATTATTTGGCGGACACGAAGTACTGCTCAGTTTTCTCGACAAGTGCGAATGACTTGCGGCGTCAGATCCCGATATAGACCCTGACCGTTCACGGTTTGATAACTGATCCCAATCAGGGTACGAATTGTTTCCTCTCTGAGGAAAATCAAGCTTTTGTTTTAGTTTATAATTCTACATGAAGGGAGCTACTACCTGCTTGGAAGTATTAGAAACAGCGAGTGGTATATTCGGTGTTGTTCCTCTCATTATAGCTTGATGCTGTTTATACCGTTCTTGCAGAGACGGACTAGTTCGATGTTTGTCATTTAAAGTTGAGCTGGAAGAGGATTCTAATCGTGCAGCTACAATTTAGAGAAGTTATATCTTAAACTATATCACTAGTTGTGACTTACAGGGATACTGTGGTGATGGAGGAGTCGGAGGTAAGGGTCTTGACATCATGCGTTTCAGACTACCCATTTTGTCCCTGAATGAAAAGATGCTTTCTTTTCTTGGAAGCGTGGCGGAAGTCGCCTAAAAAATCGTTCAGATTACCGTACTCTCATCGAAAATAATTTTCAAATTATAAGGCTTTGAATGAGATATACAATTTAAAATTTAAAAGAAATGCTGAAATTTGCACAAATTATAAACAAAATTATCGTATTACTCCATTTCCGCAATTCGCAAAATAAACCGGATGCAATTCGGGCAAAGCTTTCACAAAACAAGAGCTGTTACAATTGCATTCTTATCCTAAATAATTATAAAATACTTTATACTCCATTAAAAGTTTGTGCAAATATTAATTTTAGAACGCTTTCCGATCGACATTTCAGTTATATAAAAGATAAGAAGCTACATATTGACCTAAAACTGCTGAAATGGTTAATGGTTATTTCTCTAGTTTTTCTAGTTTACAGGTGGCTACTAGAACTAGGTAGGTAGTTACTAGTCTTGGCACAGTATGTCTTGGTTACTACAAGTAGTATGCAATGGGATGTTACAACGCATTTGTTCGTTTAGCTACACCTTTGTTATCACAAATCGCTTTAATGATTTTTTAACGAGAAACCAATCGTAACCGTGTTATAGATGTTGGTCATGACTAGTTTCTAATTAATCTCAATTTTTGACATCCCTCCACTAAACTCCAAAATATTGCTGAAAATCTCGCTAAATGCATTGGTTGTAATTTGAGGTTTCAGTAATAACCTCGTTGTCACATTAGTTTTTAACCAACCAAAAAATGAATTATTTTCATATTGATGTGTTTCATTTATTGCATGTAAACTTGCGGCAAAAAAATGACCCGTCACTTGAAATTTAATGACGTTTTGATTATATTTACATTATGTACTAGTCTTGAAGTTTTGTCGTGGTATATTACGAATTATAAATATAAGTATAACATGTACATGTTATAGTATTTTTTTATTTATTTATTCAACCAGAAAATATTACAAAAGTGTAACACCTAAAGAGGAAAACTAAGTTTGCGTGCGAATTTAACATTAAAACTACAGTTATACATAAAGTATAGCTAAACTTATTCTATGAACGAAAATATATAAGCAAACTGAATAATATCTACTATTAATAGGTACTTAATAATATCCATTTAGATTTAAGGTTTAGTTTATGTTATGTTTTGGGGGAGAAATCAACTAGTTTTTTAAAAAAATTGCACATTACCATTCATAAAGTTTTTCTTAATATTTCTTTAACATCTGTTACAAATTTAAAGTTAAGACAATTACAAGTTACATCAAAAGTGAAAACTTAACTAACAAGGGAAGTATCCGAACCCGAAAATTCAAAAAAATTTGAAACTTTGTGGGTTAGTAGTTCACCCTAGGGTAAGCACGGAGCCATTTTTTTTATCGGCCCAAAATCGCTTTAAGTGGGGAAAAGCACCCTTCGAAATTTCTGCGATTTTCGGTTTTCTGCGAATAACTCGGTAACCAGCAGAGATAAAAATTAAAATTATATGGCAAAATATTTGTCTTTCAATGCTCTATCACATATGTAAAAATTGCCACCCCTTATAATTTGAAAATCAAAACTTACCCCCTACCACCCCAATATGAGAAGTCAAAAAAATAATTCATTGCTCTGGGTGAGTAGTCCACTTCGGGTGGAGTGCAGCTAAATTTTTTTAACACTCAGAAAAAATTTTTAGGGGGTGAAAACACGTCTCATATGTTCTATGGTTTTGAGTACTTGGCGATCTTATTACTGGAGCGCTTAAATATTAATATTGCATGTCAAAGTATTAATTTAGAAGTGATTTGTGGAAGTCATATTTAAATATTAACATCGATTACTGTTCAGAAATCTAGGCATATCTTTATCACATTATTATTCTAATGCACGTATAGGTATGTACATACAGGGTTAGTTTTATTAATGTTAACCCCCCCTTTTTTATTTTAATTGTTAACCGATTCAAAAAATTTAAAAATTGCTCTTATATGGATTTTTATGTAGATTTCACTTTTTCTGTCAGTTTTGCGGTAGCGTTTTATATATACCAGGTGGACAAAAGATTAATTTTTTTAAACGGATCACCGTGTATATTGTTACAAATTTTTAAGCTTTGAGTCATCCTGATAACAAGCGTATATAAATATCGTGTAATTGGTTTGCTAGTTTTTGTGTTATTCGTCAATTGATTGTCGTTTCTTAAATACTCCAGATTACCTAGAAGTATTATTTTAAGAGATAGAGAAAACCTTTAAATACAATAGTTGTAGGATTTTGTATCTAATATTTTTTAGAGCTCTCACAAAAAACAAAAGCGCATCAGAAAGTGGAGAAAAAATTAAATTTTTGTTTTTTTAAATGGAACACCTATATATTGTTCGATATAATGAAATATCATTGTTTGCTGATTTGAAAAACATATAATATGTTGATATTTGGATCAACTGTTTGTGATACATTTGATTTTAAAAAATCAATATGCATATTAACATATAAACATTTAGGGAAAAATGTTTAAAAACTTCTAAATCGCTAATTTAGTTAGCAAATGACAACGTAAATTTGAATATTTGGAACGATATAAATTAACAATAAAAACATTTTTCCAAGCCCTGATTTTTTAAATATTAATTTATTGATATTTTAGAATCAAATATCTCACAAACCGCTCATCCAACTATCAATCTTATGATTCTGGATTTAAATTATTGTTTTGCTAAATCAAAATTATGTATTGTTTTTTTCTTGTTTTTGTGTCTTTAAATACGAGAATAAAGTTTATTGTTATTATTAAAATATTATATATTTTTGAAATAAGCAAACAATGATATTTCATTGTATTGACCAATGTATAGGGTATTTAAAAAAACAAAATTTATAATTTTTTCTGCACTTTGCGATGCGCTTTTGTTTTTGTGAGACCTCTAAAAGATATTACATACAAAATCCCACAACTATTGTATTTAAAGTTTTTCTCTATCTCTTAAAATAATACTTCTAGTTAATCTGGAGTATTTAATGAACGACAATCAATTGACGAATAAAACAAAAACTAGCAAACCAATTACACGATATTTATATACGTTTGTTATCAGGATGACTCAAAGCTTAAAATTTGTAACAATATACACGGTGTTCCGTTTAAAAAATTAATCTTTGTCCACCCGGTATATATAAAACGCTACCGCAAACTGACAGAAAAAGTGAAATATACATAAAAATCCATATAAGAGCAATTTTTAAATTTTTTGAATCGGTTAACAATTAAAATAAAAAAGGGGGGGTTAACATTAATAAAACTAACCCTGTATGTACATACCTATACGTGCATTAGAATAATAATGTGATAAAGATATGCCCAGATTTCTGAACAATAATCGATGTTAATATTTAAATATGACTTCACAAATCACTTCTAAATTAATACTTTGACATGCAATATTAATATTTAAGCGCTCCAGTAAAAATATCGCAAAGAACTCAAAATCATAGAACATATGAGACTTGTATTCACCCCCTAAAATTTTTCTGAGTGTTAAAAAATTTAGCTGCACTCCATTCGAAGTGGACTACTCACCAGAGCAATGAATTATTTTTTTGACTTCTCATATTGGGGTGGTAGGGGGTAAGTTTTGATTTTCAAATTATAAGGGGTGGCAATTTTTACATATGTGATAGAGCATTGAAAGACAAATATTTTGCCATATAATTTTAATTTTTATCTCTGCTGGTTACCGAGTTATTCGCAGAAAACCGATAATCGCAGAAATTTCGAAGGGTGCTTTTCCCCACTTAAAGCGATTTTGGGCCGATAAAAAAAATGGCTCCGTGCTTACCCTAGGGTGAACTACTAACCCACAAAGTTTCAAATTTTTTTGAATTTTCGGGTTCGGATACTTCCCTTGTAAGTAATGAAGTAGATTAACAAATATTAAGACAAAGCACAACCTGGAGGTAAGACATTCAATAAATATTTAATGTGTAAAATAAAATCTAAAGGACCTAGAATTGTTCCTTGAGGAACATCGATTTTAATATTATCAGGAGTGCTCTTAATATTTGCAACTTTGACAGTTTGCATTCTGTTACTTAAATAACTTTTTATAAACTTCAAGGCCATGCCTCTAATACCATAAATATCAAATTTTTCCAAAAGAATTTTGTGATTTACTGTATCGAATGCTTTCGCTAGATCAAGAAAAGTTGCTATTACAGGTTTATTTTTGTCAAAACTATTATAGATTTTGTTTGACACAGTATAACCTGTCTTAGGCGTGACTGACAGACTGTCCGCCTAATAGAGCTGTCCGCCTAACAGAGGCTTTAAAATTAACGTTAAATAAACATTAAGCAACTATTGAAATATGTGTTAATTTTACTTATATATTTTGAAAATAATCACCAATTTTTGTTTGTTTATAATTATAATTAATTTTGTAATTTTAGATTCCACATAAGTTATCAAATTACTTGATTTTTCAGCGGCAACAAAATAAACAAATTAACAACAGTAACTGCATTTACTAAATTTTTAAGAATACAGAATACAGAATACCGAACATAAGTATTTATTTGGGGTCATAAATTCTTTCTAACAAATACTACGAAGCAAGACCGGCACCAGCACCGATAGCTCTTTGTCGGCTTTTGAAATAAACGGTGTAAAAGACATCTGCCATTTTATAAGTGCCCGTGCGAAAGAGGTAAATTTTCGAAGAAAATTAAATTTTTGCAACAAATGTAATGTCCGTGTCCGTCTTATAGAGGTGTCCACCTAATAGAGGTATTAATTAGGGATGTTCGATTCAGAATCGATCTTTTGGAAGATCGATCTTTTTTTCATAAAAATCGATTTTTTAAATCGATTCTGTTTGCAACCGATTTCTTAGTGAATCGATTTTTTCTTTCAAGAATCGAATCGATTTTTAACGTATGAAATTGAAAGCGTTTTACAGCTTTGACACTACGTAAAAAATGTTAAATCTGACTGCGATTGACCGAAATCCGATCGCGTATTTCGAGGATTATTCTTGACACTTGCCAGATTTCACATTAGACGTGATAACTTAAGTAGAATAAATTCTGCTATAGAGCATCCCAACCTTACGGTGCAGTACACAATCATGCCTTTCTTACTATCTTTAGTATTCGTGTATTAATCCCATCTCTTTCTAACGGTATCACCCATAAGCGCTGTGCTGCACCGTAAGGTTGGGACGCACTATAGTACCAAATTAATGCAGTGCTCTAAAAAGTACCTGTTCAACATTATGTATTACTATTTTAATATAAAGCTTCCCCTGATCATAGTTTTTACTTGTGTAATAGTGGTATAATACTTCACGTGTCATTTTTGGTTTCTTAAATAAAAATTAAATATATTGGATCGATTTTTATGAGATCGATTTTTTTACAACTCGATTAATCGATTTTTTATATTTCGATTCGAGATCGATTCAAAAATCGATTCTTTTTACGTAGATCGAACATCCCTGGTATTAATGCATGTAAATTACATACATAACAATTTGGGGAATTAAAAATTGTCCTTCTAAGAGAGGTGTCCTTGTAAGAGAGGTGTCCGTCATGACAGGTTTTACTGTATATAATTAAGAGCGTCGCTGGAACCTTTACGTTTTACAAAACTAAATTGGTTTTCAGATATCAGTTTACATTTATTCACAAATGGCCGGTATTATAAAGATAATGAAAATCAGCAGTTAACTAGTATATAATTAAATTTTGTTGACAACTAAATAATGGACACCGTATTATAAAAGAAATCTCTCGGTTAAATAAACTATTCAAAGATTACAAGGGTAGGAAAGTATGGCAATATTGTAATTAGTGATTTTAACCTGATTTTTTGGAAATGTTGGTGTGGTTTGGTGTGTCCTGTAAAGATAGACGGTCCGGGCCCGACGTGGTATTCGTTCCATTTGGATCCACTATTATTAATATGTTTGAAAGTTATGTGGAATTGTAAGTGAACGTAGAATGACTTCAATACTTGTTTTATAATAGGTACTCAAAAATAATATTTATGTAAATTTTATTTATGATTAATTTTTTTCATTACTACCTCATTCCATAATAATATTTTACATTTACAAAATTAAGGCCCAGTTGTACAATTCCAGCTTAACAATAAACCGAGCTTAAATTCCTTAACAACAAATGTTGAAACAATCGTTGCTATGGGTTTAAGCTTCAGCTTAAATTTAAACTGGCATTCTACCATTGGGCCTAAATGTTCTTACGAGCCGCCATTTTAATTGGATTATGTGTTCAACAAAACTTTCCGTTTTTCGGACACGTAATTTGGGATTAGATCAATTGTCTAAATCGTTTTTAAAATTTCTACGTTGATTCCGTCAACCCTCCCCCAGACTTATTTTTCATTTGACATATTATTACATTAATTTTAAAAAAGTCAGTAGGAGTTATAACGACGGATTTAGTATTCCTACTAGGAAGTTTACGTACCGCATTAGGCGGAATTTTTATATTTTTAGCTAAATTTGTACCAATATTGCAAAAGAAATCATTAAAGTGATTAGCTTCTGGATTAACAATTTTCTGACCATCATCAGTTAAGTACGGAAGGTCATTGTTGTTTACATTACTTACTTTTTTAATCTTACAGTTAATAAAATCCCACAATAATTTATTATTATTACATTTAGCCTGTACTTCGATTTTTTATAATTGTATTTTGCAACCAATATAACCTTATTTAAAACTTTGACATAGTTCTTATAATCATTCTTGAGATCCTCATTTAGAGGGTCCATTTTCCAAATTTTATACAAATAGTCTTACATGAATTTATAATAACATATGTCCAAATAAATTTCTGATAAAGATAGGCCATGGAAGAAAAATTATTACATTATTTACATTAAAATATTGTCCAGTTCTTGAGTAGTTAAGTAAAATTGAAGTTTAATTGGCCATATCTTACAGTTTGATATGTCACTAACTTCGAAAACTGCTTGGTGTTGTAGATTTTTACACTCCATGATCTACCTTTATCAAACATTTATTTGGACATATGGTACCTCTGGTGATCCACCTATTTCTAGGCGTATTTTTATCATATAATTTCCTTTTCCTAACTAAATCCTAACTATATCTGTAATATTAAATTCCAGTTTTCTTTACTTGCTTCAGTTTTTAATTTATTACAATTAATCGAAGTCTCAAAATGAGCTGCTTTTGGCGTACCAGAATTAATATTTAATTTAACTATAAGCGGAAAGTGAACAGGAAAGACACTAGTAACTTTATAAGAATTACTATTTTGTAATTTGGATTTAATAAAAATATTATCAATGCAAGATTCAATATTACTGTCAGAAGGTCTAGTAAAACTAGTAAAATAAGGAAGGTGTTCAGATTCTAAAAAGGTATTGATAAAGTCTTGATTAATATGATCCATTTGTAGAATATCAATGATACAATGATTTTTCTGTTTCTTTTTCAGTTCTATAAAATGTGTGATTGGATTTACAAACGTTTCCTTATCGAGATCATGGCATCTATAGAAAGCCGATATTTTGAAAGTATTATTTGCATTTAAACGTATAGTTGAACTAATTATTTTTAAATTATCAATTTCATCAATTTCAGTATGCTCATTATTATTATTTTTACGATCCCGTCAACTTTGTTAATTTGACTATTATTGTAATAAATATTATAATTATTTAGCTTAAAACAAAATAAGGCACATGAATATTCCAAGTCTCGGAACAAATAATCACATCTGGCTTGACTTTCAAAGACTCAATATAAATTTCACGAGTATTAAAATTCGCGTTTGAACTTCTTATGTTGACATGAATAATAATAAAATTATTTTTTTTCCTACACTAGTAGAAAATTCAATTTTACCGGCTCATCAGAGAGGAGAAAGCGAACGTTTCCACGGCTAGCGCGGCAAAATGAACATAAATGCCTAGCCGAGAAAATAATTTACGAGGCTTTACCACTAGGTGGCGTGACAATAATTTCTGGAATGCGCTCTCATCGACATCAAAAAATTAACAAACTAAGTTTTTTTTTATTTAATTCCTCTGGTATTTGGTTTTAAAAAGGATTAAAATTATCAAGAAAAAAAAAAACTCGGCAGCGGTGGGATTCGAACCCATGCCTCCGAAGAGACTGGTGTATTAAACCACCGGCTTGACCGCTCGGCTATGGGCTATGCTAGTACACGTAACACTGTGTTTTAAAACATCTATAATAATTTTAATAGTAACTCAATTTTAATATTTTTACTTCGAGAAAAAGATCGTTTGTGTGATATTAACAAAATTAATTATAATGTTGTGTAGGAAAAAAAATAATATGTAAACCACGGCGGTAAAGCAATTTTCGAGGTCTCGAGAAGTGTGGCCAGGCTCGGCTTCTCGCCTCGCCTGTCCATATCTTCTCTCGACCTGGAAAACAAGCACTTTACCGCCTCGCTCTACAATATACTATTGTTTAGATAATTATTGAGGGTTTGAAAGTCAGTTACATCTAGTTCGTTTGATATAAAATACTTCAGTTCTAAGTCTTGATCCATGAGTGGAGGTAGTTGAGAAAGTTGCTGTCAGTGGTATACGGATGTTGTCCTTCGTCCAAGACATCCTTATCCAGTTTGAATTGGGTTGTAGGTTGTAGGGTTAATTAGTCATGTTAATTGTTCTTTGTAGTAAGAATTTATATGTTCGGCATAGTTTTTATCAACAGCTGTATGGTCGATAGATATATTCATGTTATATTTTTCATTGTATTCTGAGCAATTAATACACTTTAGTGTATTATCACAATTTTTAGATGGATGATTCTCTGTACATGTAGAGCAGTTATAACTATCTTGTCTACACTTCTTTTCACTGTGCCCATAACGGTAGCACTTGTAGTAGGTATTAAGGTTAAAGTCGTCATATACTTGACATCTTGTACTTCCAATATACAGTTTCTTGTTCTTCATAATTGTTGCATATGCTGCAGTCTTTACTTCCACAATTATTGACCACATACCAGTTTTCCTATTTTGATATTTATGAAGTACTGTTAAATCCTCATTTTCATGTATCATGTTTCTTTCGCGTATGTTAAGTTCAATTTTGCTAATATTTTCATTTCTATTCCAATTACTCTTATTTTAGGCTTTTTCATTTTTTCTATTTCTACTTGGTTTTTACATTTAACAATAATTTTATTACGTACTGCTAATATTTTATTTATTGGTAATTTGGTTTTACTAGTTAATGTTTTTTTCGCCTTATTTAATATTTCTTGTACTTTAGCTTTATCATTTGTTTTGATCAAAACACTTGGTATGTTACTTGTGATGCTGGCATTACAGGTACTGGTGGCATTAGCATACGTGAGCGGAGGCATTTCGGATTTTGCTTCGGTTTTAATTACATGTTGGTTATTTATCATTAGTTCTGAATTAAGTTGTTTTAGTATATCATTTTTATCGTATAGTATACGTTTAGTATATCATTTTTAATGTGTAGCTTCTAAATCTGATCAACTTCATTTCCACTTCGGCTTGCCTTCATGAGCTCCCCTTTATTCTATCCTAATAATTTCATCATATTTCGGTTTGAGTAAGTTATATTGACTTACAGTTTGTTGATTTGTCTTGTTTATGTTCCTTAGCTTCCTCTTTTAGTTTAGCAACAACCATACGAAAATCACCTTGAGTGGAAGTTTTAGAGGTTAGATTTAAGTTAGCTTTACTTTATTTTGCTGCCATTTCTTCTAATAGCTTCTTCCAGGCGCCTTGGTAAGCACTTAGATTCCGAACACAATCCACATCTAAAATTTCCCAGCATTCAGTAATATTCCGCCAACGTTCTTCGGCATTATGTGGTCTAAGGTACATACAGGGTAGCCCAAGTGAACGTATTTCTTCCTTAACACGAAAACTGTTTAAAATAGGTAAAAATGTTTTATACAAAAGTTTCCTAATTTTGTATTCTCCATCTTGTAAAATTATTTTCAAATATGAGTGACTTCCGGTTATACCGGAAGTAAGTACCTGCTTCGATATTTTAAATGGAATGTCCATATTTTTATTACATTTTTGAATTCCTCGTCGAATTTAAAGGTCAGTTTGTTAAACATTTGTTATACCTAAAATGCATCGTTTTTGATTGATGCTAAAGCAAAAAATACGCAGTAGCAGTGCTTCGCGCCATCTTGAATACTTCAGAAAAGAATGTAGATAGGCATATGAGATTTTCCTATTCATTTCTACAAGAAATGTACTATCTTTTGTATCTACGTAGAAGAAATATTTTTTCAAATTGATTTAAATCTACAGCCGCCAATGAGGGCTCATTAAAATGGGCATAATTCATTTTTTTTTAATGGAACCCTATATTTTTTTTCCATTCATTAGGTGTAAAATTAAATTTTCTTTTCACTAATGTACTCGTAATAGTTTTTGAGAAATTTACAATTTTCTAGAATTTTGTTGTCATCACGTTTGCATTGGATGTTTAATGTTTTGTTTTATTCCTCATTTTATTAATTTGTTTTCGTGTTTGACACTTCTTTTGAAATTAGTCATTGCTTTATGAAAAAAATGGCATTAACACGAGAAGAAAAGGTAGATATGATATTTATACTGGGAGAATGCCAAAGGAATCCATTATTGGCGCAAAAGATTTATAGGGAACGGTTTCCTGATCGGCGGCATCCTCAGCAAATATGTTTTCGAAGATTACTCGAACGATTCGTTACCACTGGACAAATAAATCGTCGTAATACAGACGGGTCTAAAAAAATTTTGACCGAAGAAAACGAATTCTTGGTGCTCGGTTCCATTCAAGAAAATCCACACGTGAGTGCGAAGGAAATTAGTGATACATGTGAGATTAGCAGAACATCGGTGCAAAGAATTCTTCGCAAACATAGGTACCACCCATACCACATCTAAATCCATCAAGAGTTGCTAGCCGAGGATTATGATAGAAGACGCATATTTTGTGAATGGGCGCGTGACCAGCCGCGGGAAGATAATTCATTTTTTTTAAATGTTCTTTTTTCTGACGAAGCAACATTTCATCGAAATGGATAAGTGAATCGTCATAATTTTCATCATTACGACACCGAAAATCCTCATATGTTGCGTACGACTAGTCAGCATCGATGGTCTTTAAATATCTGGGCGGGTATTTTGGGCACACATGTCATAGGGTCATACTTTTTTAATGGAAATCTAACGGGGCAAATTTATTTGCAATTTTTGCAAAATGAAATGGACAATTTACTCCTAGATATTCCACTTGCCACACTTCAGCGTATGTGGATGCAACATGACGGAGCTCCTGCTCACAGTACCCGAGAAGTCTGTTTAGACTTAAATGAAAATTTTCCGAACAAATGGATTGGTAGAGGAGGTCCTGTGATTTGGCCGGCAAGATCTCCAGACCTTACAAAGATGGATTTCTTTTTGTGGGGTTTTGTAAAAAATGAAGTATATCGAACCCCCCCAACAACTTCTGATAACATGAGACACAGAATAATGTTGGCATTCGAAAAAATTACTCCACAAATGCTTAATAAAGTTGATAGAACTTTCCACAAGCGAATTAATTTATGTATTAATCAGAATGGAAATCTTTTTGAGCATTTGTTGTAGAAAATTCTTGATAAAAATTAACACTCCTGTTTCTTTGCAAGTTATTTTGTTTGTAATAACTTCTTTACTTTGTTGTTAATAGTTACGTAATTTCATAATACAAAAAACAAAACATTGAACATCCATGACAAAGGTAATGATACCAAAATTCTAGAAAATTGTAAATATCTCAAAAACTATTAAAAGTAGATATCGACAACCCTACATTAGTGAAAAGGAAATTTAATTTTACATTTAATGAATGTAAAAAAAATATAGGGTTTCATTTAAAAAAAATGAATTGTGCCCATTTTAATGAGCCCTCATAGGCGGCTGTAGATTTAAATTAATTTGAAGAAATATTTCTTCCGCGTAGATACAAAAGATAGTACATTTCTTGTAGAAATGAATAGCAAAATCTCATGTGCCTATCTACATTCTTTTCTGAATTATTCAAGATGGCGTGAAGCACTGCTACTGCGTATTTTTTGCTTTAACATCGATTTGATCAAAAACGATGCATTTTAGGTATAACAAATGTTTAACAAACTGACCTTTAAATTTGTCGAGGAATTCAAAAATGTAATAAAATATGGGTCGTTCCATTTAAAATATCGAAGTAGGTACTTACTTCCGGTATAACCGGAAGTCACTCATATTTGAAAATAATTTTACAAGATGGAGAATACAAAATTAGGAAACTTTTGTATAAAACATTTTTACCTATTTTAAACAGTTTTCGTGTTAAGGAAGAAATATGTTCACTTGGGCTACCCTGTATTTTTTTCGTCATAAATCCCCACAAATTTCCTATTGGATTAAGATCTGGACTCTTTGCTGGCCAGGGTGACATTTCTAAATGATTTGCATTAAACCAATTTCTTGCAACAAAGACAAGTATGTATGTGCTGTACGGTTATCTTGCTGGAATATAAAATTATTTGGAAAGTTGTCCTTTGCGTATGGTGACATAATATTGTCAAGTATGTTAACATACACCTCCCCATTGAATCTATTTTGGAGACGACCTATAGTCCCACGGCCGACGGAGCTAATGCATGGCCGTACATTTATAGAGACACGGCCGCTTTTCTTTATACAGGCTGTTACAAATTCGAGGCTCACCATTGGGATCTCGGAAACGGTAAGAGATACGAAGTCGGTTAAATTGGGGCAAAGTTGCGTATTTTGGTGCTGAATAATAATCCGTTCTGAAAAATCTTCTACGTTTTGTAGTTTTTGAAATATTTCAAAAAAATCAGAAAACGTAATTTTCTTTTTTATTTTTTCCTGAAGTTATTATTGCAGGGATCATAACAAAATTAATACATTCTACAGGCACTTTTTTAAGCTCTTTATGATGATATCATTAGATTTTACTTAAAACGTTTCGTCTCGTTCTGACCATTATCAACTTCATTTTTTCTTATGGGCGCTACATTGGATTTTAATATCATTGAATAGACCTATTTTTTCTGATGCTTTTCCATGTATCACACATCCCTGTTTAATAATCTGAAACAGCTGGAAATGCAAGAAATTGTTGAAAATAACACTGCAAAGAAAAACATGGTATGCAGTGAAAACAAAAACAAAAAAAGTTTGATATACCTTCGGAGTTTTATTTCGTGTATCACAAGAGCTGATTTTAGTAAAATTTTTAGATATAAAAATGAATGTTTTTGAATCCAAGAGTGACGTAAATTTAAAAATTTATTGTGGTCTTAACAACAACAATTCAGTAATAACGAGCGAAATTTCCTTCCAACAATATCCAGAAAGACAATTACAAAACAATAGTTGATTAGATTTGTAATTAAATTATACATTATTATTATTAAAGCAAGAAAATATCAAATTAAATTATGTATGTCTTTAGAAAACTCGTATCTTAAAAGATATTACTGCTCAAGGAAACATTCTTTCTTGTAGTCTCATAATTTTATACATTTTATAAGTAACTATTTTTATGTAATCTACCTGGCCATGAAAACAATGACAAATGACAACGATTTTAAAACGTCAAATACAAACTACCTCTATTAATAATTCTTCATTCTCATCATCATTAAGGCGATCTCGATACGTCCTTCGAGCCTTACGAAAATATCCATAAAGTGCAATGTTTCTATCTAACTTAATAACATTGTTCTGTGTGGATGGCATCTTTCTGGGTATTATTGGAACTAAATTTCTCTTGCTATTACTAAATTGTTGTTAGCACAATACATTTTTAAATTTATAAGAATGAGAGATTTTTAAAGATATAATTTCTTGTAATACTTTCTTGCTTTAATCATAAAAATGTATAATTTAATTACGAAACTAATTAAATACTGCGCCATCGTCATTGTTGGAAGTAAATTTCTCTTGCTATTACTAAATTGTTGTTGTTAGCAAAATACGTTTTAAAAATGTACGTCTTTCTTGGATTCACATCATTCATTTTTATATCTAAAAATTTTTCAAAAATCTGCTTTTGTGATAGACGAAATAAAACTCCGAAAGTATATCAAACTTTTTTGGTTTTTGTTTTCACTGCATACCATGTTTTTCTTTGCAGTGTTATTTTTCAACAATTTCTTGCATTTCCAGCTGTTTCAGATTATTAAACAGGGATGTGTGATACATGGAAAAGCATCAGAAAAAATAGATCTATTCAATGATATTAAAATCCAATGTAGCGCCCATAAGAAAAAATGAAGTTGATGATGGTCAGAACGAGACGAAACGTTTTAAGTAAAATCTAATGATATCAACATAAAGAGCTTAAAAAAGTGCCTGTAGAATGTATTAATTTTGTTATGATCCCTGCAATAATAACTTCAGGAAAAAATAAAAAAGAAAATTACGTTTTCTGATTTTTTTGAAATATTTCAAAAACTACAAAACGTAGAAGATTTTTCAGAACGGATTATTATTCAGCACCAAAATACGCAACTTTGCCCCAATTTAATCGACTTCGTATCTCTTACCGTTTCCGAGATCCCAATGGTGAGCCTCGAATTTGTAACAGCCTGTATAATGAACATACTGTTTTTCAAATCGGGCATTATGCAGTCTGTATACTCTCATTCGACCATCATAGTGTGATTGAAAGGTTTTTCATCCGAAAAAAATAACTTGATTCCAAAAGTCCATTCAGTTTCCTAAAAATTCCAATGCAAATCCTAGTCTAGCTTCCTTATGATTTTGAGTTAAAAATAGTGTTTTAACCGCCGGAAATTAAGTAATCCCGCTTCTTTAATACGACCACGAGCTGTTCTAGTAGATCCAGGAAAATCTGATAGAAATTTTGCAACCTGCGTTTTCGAAAGGATTATGCCTTATAGCATTGCATAAAAATGCGTCTTGATTCACATTTGAAATTTTAGGACGGCCTAATCCTACATTTCTATTCAGTTTACCCTCATTTCGCCACCTCCTGTGTATACGTAGAGCAGTACTGTTACTGATATGAAATTCTTCAGCGACTACACTAGGAATGGAACCACCTTCTATTTATTGTGACTCAATATGACAATTCGAATAATTTACTACCTTGACAGGTCGAAAAGTAATTTACAATACAAAAGTAATGAGTCAGTTTTCTTGGCCGCAAGTTTACAGTTCCGGACAGAAAACTTCGGACATCAATGTGAGAGCTGGGGCCCTATTCTCAACCCGTTCGAAAAGATTCGCATGCGAAAATGACGTACTTTCCGAACGATTTGTATAGTTTTGTACGAGAGTCTACGTCATTTTGACGTCATTTTCGCATGCGAATCTTTTCGAACAAATTGAGAATAGGGCCCCTGGTACTGATAAAGCAAAATTTTAACGTAACTGCGCAAAGTTTAATTTTAAAAAGTCGCGAAATAGACTGGCATATATACATATACATATACATATAACCAATGATGACACTGTGCAGGGTGTTTCAAAAGACGCGACGAAAAATGAAAGGGGTTATAGGGAATGGAATTTCAAACTTTTTTTTCATATAAATATGTGTCCGACTTCTACGCATAAACAATGATGGTTACCATGACACCGTGAATAATGATTATTCACTGCTGGTAGTGAATTATGTATAGATAGATCAAACACATTAATAATTGACAGATTATTGAGTAGTCGTGGACAAACGATATATTTTGATCAATTTAACTCCATTTTAGGGCATTGAATGGTATACCATATTTCTAATACCTCTAATCTTAGTATATACATTAATTTTTTCATTTATTTTACAATATTAAAGAAAATTAAATATTCTTAAATGGTCATTCATTTCTACACAGTGATGTTTATTAAAATCAAATTACTAAATTACTGAAACTAATTAGAATGTAATTATTTAATATTCTATTCTATTGAGTTGTAAGAATACTATAAAAGAGAATTATTTACCTCTTCTTGTTGAAACGGCGTAGGACTAGGGCATGGTGACGGACCAGTTGAACCAGAGCGTCGGTGTCTACGAGGGGGCGGTACTGGTGCTGATGTTTGTTCTCCCTTGGGCGGAAGTGGTGGACGGATCTGGAGTCTTCTTTTATCCACAATCTGAAAATGTGTTATTTTATTTAAAAGCATTATGTTATATCTCAACTTACTCTTCTAGAATGAGTTTGACGCTTTGGATGTCGGTGGTACATGTCATCACAAGATGCACAGAATATTTGGCTGCAATTGTCGCATTGGACGGATGGAGATGAAGATCCGCAAAGTTCGCAGTGTTTTCCATCTTTTGTTTTATTACCTGAAGTATATTAAAATTAAAATTCAAGACTGTACAGAATGTTATTTCATGATTCGGCTTTTATTATAGTATATAGCTAAGGAACTCAATAGTTTTTTTACAGGATATTATCGAATAAGGCGACAATAATTATAATTATTATAGTATAGAAGACATCAAAATATTACGATTTAACATAATTTATCTGTAAAGTTTATCGTGATCGCCAGATAACTCGGGCCATGTGGGAAATTTTTTTATTATTGATTTCTCAGAAAAATTTATTCTTTATGAAAGCCTCTGCATGTTCCCAAACTTAAAATGCACTTACCAAAATTTGAATACCTCTTATCATGTACCGAGGAGATCAAAATATTTGAAATCGACATAAGAGTAAAGTACCTTTATTTTTCAAGGTACGTAAAAATATTATTTGGAAAAGTTATTGAGAATTGTTCTGAGATTTTAAATATGAAATCTCGGCTGTCTAGGATGAAAAAAAATTTTGGACAAAAAAGTTAAAGATTTATGGTATGAATGTTATTGCTCATAATTTCTAGTTGGTAGAAGAGCGAAAAACAAATTCCAGAGTATATTCATATCACATCTGAAGAAAAGTCCAGCTTTACACTTTCAAAGTTTTACGATACACACGTTGATACGAGAAAAATTGAAAAATATGGAAAATTTCTTTTTTCACCGTAGGCTGCCAAGATTTCATATTTGAGATCTCATAACATTTCTGAATATCTTTTCCAAATAATATTTTCGCGTACTTTGAAAAATAAATGTACTTTACTCTTATGTCGATTTCAAATATTTTGACCTCGGTATATGACAACAGGTATTCAAATTTTGATAAGTGTATTTTGAGTTTGGGAATATGCAGAGACTTTCATAAAGAATAAATTTTTCTGAGAAATCAATAATAAAAAAATGTCCCATATGGCCCGACTTATCTGGCGATCACTGTATAATCTTCTAAAGAGACAACTTGGAAAGTATATTTTCTCAAATATCTATACAGGCTGTTACAAATTCGAGGCTCACCATTGGGATCTCGGAAACGGTAAGAGATACGAAGTCGTTAAATTGGGTCAAAGTTGCGTATTTTGGTGCTCAATAATAATCCGTTCTGAAAAATCTTCTACGATTTGTAGTTTTTGAAATATTCCCAAAAAACAAGAAAACATAATTTTCTTTTTTATTTTTTTCTGAAGTTATTATTGCAAGGATCTTAACAAAATTAATACATTCTACAGGCACTTTTTTAAGCTCTTTACGATGATATCATTAGATTTTAGTTAAAACGTTTCGTCTCGTTCTGACCATCATCAACTTCATTTTTTCTTATGGGCGCTACATTGGGTTTTAATACCATTGAATAGATCTATTTTTTCTGATGCTTTTCCATATATCACACATCCCTATTTAATAATTTGAAACAGCTGGAAATGCAAGAAATTGTTGAAAATAACACTGCAACGAAAAACATGGTATGCAATGAAAACAAAAACCAAAAAAAGCGTGATATACCTTCGGAGTTTTATTTCGTTTATCACAAAAACAGATTTTTGAAAAATTTTTAGATATAAAAATGAAGGATGTGAATCCAAGAAAGATGTAGACTTTTAAAACGTATTGTGCTGACAGCAACAATTTAGTAATAGCCAGAGAAATTTACTTCCAACAATGACGATGACGCAGTATTTAACTACTTTCGTGATTAAATTAAATTATACATTTTTATGATTAAAGCAAAAAAGTATTACAAGAAATTATGTCTTTAAAAATCTCTCATTCTTGTAAATTTAAAAATGTATTCTGCTAACAATAATTTAGTAATAGCAAGATAAATTTACTTCCTATAATACCCAAAAAGATCCCATCCACACAGAACAATATTATTAAGTTAGATGGAAACATTGCACTTTATGGATATTTTCATAAAACTCGAAGGACTTATCGAGATCGCCTTAATGATGATGAGAATGAAGAATTATTAGAAGAGGTAATTCATAGATATTTATAAAATGTTTAAAATTACAGGAAATAATGTTTCCTCGAGCAGTAACATCTTTTAAGATACGAGTTTTCTAAAGACATGCGCATAATTTAATTTGATATTTTCTAGCGTTTTAATAATAATAATGTATAATTTAATTACAAATCTAATCAACTATTGTTTTGTAGTTGTCTTTCTGGATACTGTTGGAAGGAAATTTCGCTCGCTATTACTGAATTGTTGTTGTTAAGACCAAAAGCATTTTTTAAATTTTCTTGGATACATGACATTCATTTTTAGATCTAAAAATTTTACTAAAATCAGCTTTTGTGATATATGAAATAAAACTCCGAAGGTATATCAAACTTTTGTGGTTTTTATTTTCACTGCATACCATGTTTTTCTTTGCAGTCTTATTTTCAAGAATTTCTTGCATTTCCAGCTGTTTCAAATTATTAAATAGGGATGTGTGATATATGGAAAAGTATCAGAAAAAATAGATCTATCCAATGGTATTAAAACCCAATGTAGCGCCCATAAGAAAAAATGAAGTTGATGATGGTCAGAACGAGACGAAACGTTTTAAGTAAAATCTAATGATGTCATTGTAAAGAGCTTAAAAAAGTGCCTGTATAATGTATTAATTTTGTTATGATACCTGCAATAATAACTTCAGAAAAAAATAAAAAAGAAAATTACGTTTTCTTGTTTTTTGGAAATATTTCAAAAACTACAAATCGTAGATGATTTTTCAGAACGGATTATTATTAAGCACCAAAATACGCAACTTTGCCCCAATTTAACCGACTTCGTATCTCTTACCGTTTCCGAGATCCCAATGGTGAGCCTCGAATTTGTAACAGCCTGTACAGGGTGTTTCATTGATGATGCACCAAACTTGAGGGACACGTTTCTGACATTATTTCAAACAAAATATCTTAATAAAATTTTTTAATCGGAGCAAGTTGAAATTTGCATAATTTGGAGCCGATGTTTGTAGAAATACATACTTTAGCGCCGCGGAATTGTGAAACCAAACCGGCGCGCGGCGGTCTGAATTGCATTATGAATGGAACACGGCTGCAGGGGGACAATAAAGTTCAAGCGCAGAAATTTGTGACTACATTTTCTTTTGACCTTGACCGATAAACGCACTCGCTCGGTCATTCAATGCAATAACAGCTGCGATGTGAAATCGCGTGGATATTTATAAACTTATTTAATTTAATAATAAATTACAAATGTGGGGCTATGCAAAAACGTGCATTTCGTATGCATTGCTGGTAAAATTGTTATTAAAATAAAATTTGTCGAATCTTAAAAATAAAAACATTTATTTTATTACATTATTATTACGTGATTATTAATACAAGAAATATTCAAAATACCTCCTTCCTGCTGTACACACAAAAAAATACCATAAAGTCCTTAATTGGGGTAGTGTGGCGAACGAAATGTTTTCGGTAAAACCCAGGCACTTGGGCGCTAAATTTCTACGAATGATTTCATGAAACGGTTTATCATTAAATGTGAATAAGCGCAAACTACTAAATACTAAATGTTTGAACAATCCTAACAATTAGAAAATTCGTATTAAATGGAGAATCGAAAATAAACGACTAATTATTATTTTTATTGATTTCCAACAACCACGATGTTTTAAATGTGTTTTACCGAATCAGCTGGGGCGACATTCTAGCGAGAGTAATAAACCAAGAAAGCGATTCGTATGGGAATGCGTCACAATCCATTCATTCTTATTTAAAGTCCATCCTACAAATATGTGACTTTGCTTTCCCTTCGATTTTCTCGAAACTTATTCATTTAAGAACAAAAAATTATAGAAAACTTTTATTTCTTTTCACGATATCTACCGACATACCGAGTTTGGTGCATCTTCACTGAAATAGCCTGTATACATATACTTTGGTAAATGTCTCCAGGTTATGTAGCTAAACGTTATGACCAGCCACGCCAACAGTCTTGACATAGTGTGAATACAGTTCGAGGCTATGAAAGTGAGAATGTGTTACATGTTATACGTTATACAGGGTGGGCCAATAGTGCGTATTCGGAAGATAGCGACTTTATTATTGCATATTCTTAAAATCCGTGTACGCTAAGACTTAGATGAGATATAGCTGCATGATTTAAAATTAGTTACAATTATACAGGGTGTTTCGTCTGGATGTGCCAACCCAAAGTTATGTTTTTTTAAATGGAACACCCAGTATATTATGAGCTCATCTGATTCGCCTTTAAAAATGGAACAATTTTTTATAAGATGATTACGTACCTAAATGTAATACTTTTCGAGATATTGGCATGTAAACGTAAAAATATGGTATGTTTTGATACGCTGTAGATACGTTGTTTATTAAAATTTTATTTTGTAATTTTATAGGAATATTACATGACTTGTTGGCAGTAAAAAACAATGGTCTTTTTAAAAATAGGTCACATACTTTTTACAGGGTGAATCATAACTCGAATGCCTATTTTACTCTGATTTTTTAAATGCAACACTCTGTATATTATCATTAATTCTGACACATCGTAGATTAAGCTTTTCAGTAATATGCGGTTTGGTATACGTTACACATTGAATTCTCACGTAATGACACTTCAAATTCGAAACTCTGTAATGCGGCGTTTATTCCGACTTCTAACGGATTACTTCCATGACAAATCGTTCATTTTTACTGAAAATTATTTTAAAAAGTTGTATTCAATCTGATTTTAATTAAAATTTTAATAAACAACGTATCTACAGCGTATCAAAACATACCGTATTTTTACGTTTAAATGCCAATATCTCGAAAAGTATTACATTTAGGTACGTAATCATCTTATAAAAAATTGTTCCATTTTTAAAGGCGAATCAGATGAGCTCATAATATACTGGGTGTTCCATTTAAAAAAACATAACTTTGGGTTGGCACATCCAGACGAAATACCCTGTATAATTGTAACTAATTTTCAATCATGCAGCTATATCTCATCTAAGTCTTAGCGCACACGGATTTTAAGAATATGCAATAATAAAGTCGTTATCTTCCGAATACGCACTATTGGCCCACCCTGTATACGCGTATTGCATGGGAAATTCAACGGTTTGTGCCTACGTTATCTTCGGCATATTTCAACATGAGATGATTTTGTTTGGCTACAGTAATCCTCACCCTTTAATGGTGTTCTATTTCACTCTTTTGCCCGGATAAAATAGAGTCCATCTCATAACAACCCCGCCCCGATCTATTTAGACTGCGCGTGTTCTTTCTAGTGATGGGCGAAACTGCTATTTTGAAATAGCAATAGCAACCTGTTACTGTTACAGAAAAAAGCAGTTTAAAATAGCAGGTATTTATTAGCAGCTAGCCTTTATGCACATGGACGTAGAGATGGCATCGAGTAATCAAATTTCCATTATAATCGATTATTTCTTTTATAGTAATCGATTAATTATAATTAATTTTGGGACATAATTAATCGACGATTAATCGATTAATAGGTAATAAATCAATTAATTAATTAGTTTTGACAGGCAGACGGTAAAGTAAGCGTAGCAACGAGGAAAGAATAACAGGAGGCACGATACGGCAGTGGGAGAATACCACATTTCTCGAATCTAATTTAATGTAGTAAGTTTGTTGTAGACAATGATGAACTGTTGATTTGGGGATGTGCTAGAATTTTTTAAAACACGTGTGCGTCTATGACATGCAGCGGCCATGTATAGTGACCAATTTGGACAAGAAACTACTGTTAGTATGACTCTCTCCTGTTATTCTTAACTCGTTGAAACGCAGTTGTATTACGTTTAAATAACGGTCGCCATCTGTTGGAAACTAGATCGTTAGTGTTGCTTTCTTGCATTCGTGTCGCCGTATCGGTACCTCGATCTTTCCGATATGTAAGTATATTAAATAAAAAACTTGATACACCGAGGTATTTTATTTCAATATGTTATTTTTGTCAGTACAATCCTATTCTCCATTTTTATAATATTTATTATTAGGCTTTATTGTTTCTGTTTACCTATTCAGTTGGAATTAATTATATGATTAATCGATTAATTTCATTCGTTTATAATCATGTTGTGATTACGACTAACCAATTAATCAAATAATCAATTAATCGATTATTGGAAAAAAATTGCCATCTCTACATGGACGATTCGCATTCGCATGTTGCGTTCACAGTACTTTCTCTCGCCGCTCTCGCAGTTCAAAATAGCAGCTAGTCTTATGCGCATGGTCAATTCGCACTCGCGTATTGTGTTCGCAGTTGTTTGGCTTTCGCAGTTTAAAATAGCAGTTATTTATTAACAGTCAGCCAGCGCGTGGACGATTACATTCGCAGGCGAACTGCGCATCGTACGTTGATTTACCCCGATCTGCTATTTACTGCTACTGCTATTTCGTCAAACACCGAACATCGGTCTGTTATTTATAGTTAGCTGCTATTTTTGTCGTGGAGTAGCAACCTGTTATTGCTATTCTGTGAAAGCAGTTAAAAAATAGCAGACTGCTAAATAGCAAACCATCACTAGTTCTTTCTTCGACGCGACACTTTTGCCGCTGGAGTCTTAACGTGTACATGTATTGTCAGTGTAGTGCCCACGATTTTGTGCCTTGATCGTGTTGAATCCTTTGATCGAAGCCTGAAATGCAAGTTATTTACTTCGAGATCTGCTTAGGTGCACGTTAAGCAGTACAAGCTTTCTTATAAGCTTTTCTAAGCCTGTTGCTGCGAGAAAAGAACAGGTAAGGTTTTATTGGCAACTTTGTACGTATTTCGGTTTATCGTACCCCTTTCTGACTACTTTTATCTTCGTAACGCCCTTTGAGATTGACCCTTGTGTGGAAAAGCCGTAAGCGGAGCTTTAGCTGCTAAAAGTCGAAACATCGCCGTCCACCCCTTTCTCCCGTTGTAGTTGGACTCGACCTTAGACGATACAAGTCAACAGGAGGGACTGTGACGCGACACCTTGACGTCATCCTGCGCAATCACGCAATTGGCAACACCGTCCTCCTCTGCCGGATTGTATTTCGATTGGTATTTCCAACCTCACTGTCTAAGTGAATTTGTAACAAGATCGGATTGGTTTTATTTCTTTTTTAAGTTGTTGTTAATCTAAATACTTTTTACTTTCTTGTCTTATAATTTCATTGCGACCCTGTTTATGTGTTAATTTTGAGTGATACCAAATAAAAAGAAATGTGCTCAGCTGGTGCTTTTTATTTTATTTATATTTTATTGTCCCTTTAATTTTTGGGGTTACGTACGACCCATACCCATCTCCACGAGTTAGCCGCCTGTGTTGGAGATCTTAATTTGCACTCCTTTCATTTGCTGTCCTTCAGGTAGGTAGCAAATGCAGGAGACAAATTCTTGCGAAAAATTAAAATCGATGGGAAAGAAATGTCGGCTCAGATTGACAATGTTAACCAATGTTACGATTCAAATTTTATTCATCAAATTTTCAAACCATTTGTCCATTTTCGATTTCGGTTGACCGCTCTTTAGTTTTATACTCTAGGATTTCTCATTTTTACTTTTGTTAAGTTGTCTTTGTTAACTTTTTGTAACAGTTGTCTTTCCCGAAAGTTCCTCCCACCGAATTCCGAAAACGGAAAAGGAGGCGGGGCTAGACATTTTTCCAAATTGGTGTTCTTTGGCATCCATATTGAGCAGATCACGAGCACGCTTTGCAAACGACGGTCGAATATTTTTTAAGCTTTCGGTGCTGATGCTTTGGAGTTAACGCCGCTCTGAGTTAATAGGATTTTGATTTGTTTGTGAAAAATAGCTGGAAGATTCCATTTCCTACGCTTTTGTAGCGGACCGCGGATGCGTTTCTCGTGGATCGACACACAACATGTTCTTTTGTTGGGCCCACTGATCTGCGGGGTAAGTCTTTTTCGAATCAGTTTTCTTCTCGTTATTGAATTTCTCTTATATTTGTGTTTTTCTGTCAGCACGTTTTCAGGGCTAAGACACCCCCGTTGTTCGAGCTTAGCTGTAAATACCGATGATTTTCGAGATCCTTTTTACTACGACATCGTGTTCGCAGAGGATTCCCCCCTCTGGTTGCAACTGCCGAACCATAAAAGGCACATTCTAACGATTTCATGGTGTTCATGGATGAACACGCGAATAGATTAATGGAAATCGTGTTGGTATCGTTAAAATTTCATCTTATGTTTTGCGTTGTTTTTCGTACACGTTAATTTTGGGCACTTATCGGAGCCCCCAAGACGTAATTGCCCGACGAAGGCTTCTGGTTCCTTCCGAACCCGATTTATAAAGTTAATATTAAAGTAAAGTCGTTTGCGAGTTAACGTTACTGTCTTGAGGACAAAGTATTGTACTTTTAATGTAAACCAAATATTTCTGTAAATATATTTGAGTGGGGCTCCACGCTTACTATTAACTCTTAACTTTGCTTGCGTAGTGGTATGTTGCACATTTTTGTTGCGTATTTCCATGTATGGTACATTAAACGATCCATACAACCGTTTACCGAGTCTGGTTCTTGGTTACGATATAGGGTGACTGTCAACTTTGTCACTATACAGATGATCACCAATCGTATATGTTATGCGGGTATAAACCTGTGGGAATTTTAATTACTTTCAACACCGTGAGTAGTACCACGAGTTTTACCTTGGCCAGCTCCATTAACATTCACTGACGTGTATGTATGATCGTTTCAATTCGCTTAAAATTCGGTTCCGAGAAAGCATGCCATGGAGTACTCCCCTCAGCGCGCCCTATTAAAGATACTACAAAACTACTAATAGTAACGTAATGACAACTGCAATTACTTAAAAACTCACAAGAGGCGCTGAGGGGAGTACCGTCAAAATTCTTAAAAGTCAAATTGAAACGGCCATACATACACGTCAGTGAATGTTAATGTAGCTGGCCATGGTTTTACTAGCCTACTGGATAATTTTACGCTAGGTGGCGCCCTCTTTACATCCAGATTTAAGCTACCGACAATCTTTACTTCCAAGTAGGGTCTTTAACACCGACGATTTTCCTCCAGCGTCCGTAACTTTATACAGTGTGAAACAGTTAAGGCGAAAAAATAGGTAGCACCAAGTTGCATCTCTCATAGTATTGTAGCTAAGTTAGTTGTTTTTGAAAATTTGGAACCACGTGAACTATCATTTTGTGTTGTACTGATCACGCACAGAGAATAAATGTCATTTTGTGAATTATCCAATTTCAGATTTTGACAGATTGTTAGAACGAGCGTGCAAAATATTTCATAATATTGGATTTACCCTAAAGATGAACTTTACGTCGTTCCAAAAGCCATGGTACTCAAACTTCATGATTTTTCAAATCACTTTGGTTTAGAAAAGATATTAGCGAGGTTAAGATACCATTACTTTTTTCTTGGAATGAGAATATACGTACGAGTGCACATCAAGAATTATTTAGAATGCATTTTAGCGAATACGAAGTCAGTAAGAGAGGGAGAGGGTGAGCTTCACTCAACAGACAACATGAACATATTAATTTTTTTTTTATTTGAAAGCATATGAATATACGATAATTTAGATATTCTTTTTTATAAGTGAATATTAAAGTTGCAATTACAGTCTTTTTCTTTTGGTTTTCCCCTTTTGTCAAATGTGTTTCCGAATTTGTTAAATGACTTTCCAATCTGTTCAAAGTATAGTAGGCCTGCGGATTGGAAAGTCATTTGACAAATTCGGAAACGTAATTGACAAAAGGGGAAAACTAAAAGAAAAAGACTGTAATAAAATAAATCTGAATTTATTAAATTGCCGCCAAAACGCACATTTGAATCATGTGAGAGGGAGTCTCGATGAAGCGGAATTAACGAGATTATTCGAGATCTTATTGGTTGCTTGTAGTTACGTTGTGATTCTGCTCTTTTCAAGGACACTAGGTAGAAAAGTTGCCCAAGTTTAACTTTTTGGAGGATTCCGCGAGTTGTCTAATCTAAAACCATCTTGAAACTATCAATTAGTGTCATCATTTATTGGTTGTTATTGGACAAAAGTATGTTAATACCTTTTGTTAATAAGTTTTATTATTATTAATACGTGTTTTTTTACATAACCATACTTAGATAAAAAGGAGCGCGCTAGTCACGTCACACTTCTAGCAACATCGTAAACATAACTAGTTCTACAGAATTTAAATTTCCCTACACTCTTCCAATTTAAATTTGGAGTCCTTGTTTTTCACGACAAAATTCAAATTTATTCTTTTCAACCGGCTTAGTCAAAGAATCCGCGACCATTTCACCTGTAGGGGTATAACGTAGAACCACCTCTTGACTTCTTATTTTTTCTTTAATGAAATGGTGTCGAACATAAATATGTTTAGTTTTTGAGCAATATCATCCTTGATTCGCGAGGTTTAATGCTCCTTGATTGTCAATTTTAAGTAAAGTTGGTTGGAAACGTTTGGTGAAATGAGATGTGAGACCTCGCAATCAGAGTGCCTCCTGGACTGCAGCTGCAATGACATGTATTCAGCTTCTGACGTACTGGCGGCGATTGTTGGCTGTCTTTTTGAGCACCATGAAATTGCGCATTCAATTTTCAGGAATACATAACTAGTGGTTGACAGTCTCTCATCCTCATGCCCAATCCGCATCGCAATACCCTACGATTTCAGGTCCATGTGAAGTGGACGTACCTTTGAGAGTCAGTTTGGCGTTCTTCGTACCTTTCACATATCTTAAAATTCGCTTCAGGGCTTACCAATGTGTTTGTCCTGGATTAGCGTTAAAACGGTTCACCGAGTTCACTACATAGCAAATGTCTGGTCGTGAAACTTGACTGAGAAACAGAAGGCTAGTAGTATTACTGGGGCGGTTCCAGATCACCTTCAAATGACCTCTAGGTGGATGGACATGTCCTCTGCAGCGACCGCTAAAAAAGGAAGGTCATGAGTTCTTCAGAGAATATAGGTCAATGACCAGAAGGTCTTCACGTGTCTTCTTCGTGTCTACAATGACCAGAAGTTGTTGACTAGGGGTGTGGTTGTACTTCAGGGTGTTTTGAAAGAGGTAAATGACCGATTTTTTTTTCTAATATGTATAGACGCAGGGTGAGCCTTCATCGTGCGGAAGTCTTTAAAGAGGTTAGCAACGGGGTTGTATCTAGAAGGAAGCTGCGTGTGTTTTTTCTTCATGCAGAAATATTTTTTTTTATTTTTAAGTCAATGAACTTTGATAATGCAAACTTTGCGGAAATAGTCTGTGAAATTTCTCAAACGCTCGAAATACCTTTATCGTTCACGTGTGTCAATGAAATTGCAAATTTTGCGAACATATTTATGGCAAGGTGAAAGATAAAATATATTTTGTGAATGTATTGATTGATTTTACATTTATTTTTCTGTAGATATTACAAGAAAATAATTTTAAGGATGTATGGCAAAGAACTTCTTTTTCTTCTCAAGAAAAGGTGAAATAATTTGTGGACATGTAGAGGGTGGATCAATTTCGATGTCTCTTATGGGCATCTCTGTAACTATAAGAGATAGAAAAAAACTAGTGGCCAAGTCTCGATCTCTTTCTTCGAGTCATGAATTCGAGTCTGAATTCTATTCCAAAAAGTGTCCTAATAATGTCAAAACAGTTTTTTAATATCTGCAAAAATAAACGAGATATGACTGATTGACGAAAAGTCGAAAATCTCAATTTTGGCTTATAACTCGAAAACAAAAGAAGATAGCCAATTTTTGTTTACACTATTGACGTTATCTCTAAAAAAGAGATCGAGACTTGGCCACTAGTTTTTTTCTATCTCTTATAGTTACAGAGATGCCCATAAGAGACATCGAAATTGATCCACCCTGTACATACGAACAAGTCTTTGTAGTTTTCGTTTTAAAATAGAATGGTTTTTTTTTTTGCTGTAGACCGAAAAGTTTGAAGTTAATAAACTTCGATAATGCAAATTTTACAGGAACAGTATCTAAACGAAAAAATTTGCAAGCGCATGTATTTTTAGAATACATTATATTTTCATAATTAAAGCAGGTGTAACTGCAATTCTTTATTGTTGATAAATTAATAGTAAAATGAACGATAAAAAAGAGACTTTTTTAACAAACGATTAATTTTGATTAGTATTTTTACAGAAAGTACATCACTAAAATAGCTATATTTATATTTAAAGTAATGTATAAATTAAAATATTCAGAATTTCTTATTAAAATCTAGAATATACCATTGATGCAATAAATTCACATGATTGTTACCACAATTTAATGTGTTGTCTGAATCGTTTAGAGATTTAATGATAACTCTGCGTCGCTTGAAATTAATCCTAGCGGGTCTATGAATTTCTTCTACTACCTGTTTTTTAATTTCTGTAACCATTATTATTTGATGATGCGCGCTTCTTCTAATTCCTCGATTATGGAATTTATCTCGTTCGTGTGATTCGTATTTCCCGCTGCTTGTGATGCGAACAGTAACCGTAACCTGTCCACGAGCTCGTTTGGATCATCCCAATAAACATAGTCCTTTTTATTATCGTTAACTTCCATAAATATGCCACTACCTAAACTCGTGGTCGGAGTACTTATCAACGGTGCAATAATATTTTTATATTTTTGCATTTTACTTCCGTCCACTTGCTTATTTGATTTATAATGACGTCGATGACTGTTAGTCTTAAGAATTATGATTTTATAATTTTTCTCATCTTCTTTTGAAAAATTTTCGGAGAATTTCTTAAATAACAGTTCATACAATCCAGGGGTACCTTTAAATCTTCTGTTTTTTATAATTATATCAGGACCATCAAGATTTAACGTTGAATCACCAATCTTTAATTTTTCAGTAATTTTATCAAGTCTCACCCCATATTTATGATCAAAGTGCTTATTTTCATCATCGTTGTACATTTCATTAATATATCTGCGTGGTAATGGGTGATATTGTTCTAAATAATCATCATATGCGTTCTCCTCAATGTCCTTGAAACGATTTTCCACATTTTCCTCCTCATCTGTGTCAATACTTTCCAAAATAGATTCTTTGAATTTTAGCGATTCATCATCATCATCATCATTATCATTTTCATCATACTCTTCATTATATTCACTTATTAACGGTCTATTTTTTGTCTCTTAATTAAACTACGAGCTCTTTGTGGCGTTTTAAAAGCATGTTGTTGTTGTTGTGATATGACAGGTTTCACGTCTTTGTCAGTTTTGCTAATTACATGCATTTCCCCTGTATTTAGATTTCTATTTTTCTCCTGTAATGTGCTTTCAATATTTTTTAAATGGTTAGTGATGGGATTAAACATATTTTCTTGGATTAGATCGCCCTGTTTTAAAAACTTTAATTTATTTTTAATGTTCTTGCGTTTCTGGAAAATTTTCTGTTTCAGAATATCTTCATTCATGTTTATTAGAGAACAATGACAGGTGGTGCGTTAGATGCAATATTTAAAATCTTAATAACAAAGTATATGTTCATCACAGATATATAAATGATCGAATCTTTTTCTGTATCTTCCATTATCTATGCGATTATCTTTAAAAACAGTTACGAATTCATATGGATCGTGATTCCAACAGAAACAACATAATTTTTTTAACTTTTCAAAACTTATATCGGAACCCACGTGGTTATTATAAATGTGTTTTAAATTTAAATCGTCTTGTTTGAAAAGTATAAGAAAATTAGCGTTGTCTCTTATTAAATGTTTAGGGATTTTTGCATATGTTTGAGAAAGATAAAAGTCGACTTTATTATGTCTACCCATACTGACATATTCTCGAATTATGTTCTGAATGTTATCAAAAATAAAAATGGAATTTAGTTTCGCTTCACATGGTGGAAGTATATTTTCACCTGCATTAAATGCAAAGTAACCAATATCTTGAAGTGGATTTAATAACTTTTGTAAATAAATATATTTAGCTTGATGGAACGATTTTGAATAAACGTAAATATTTTCAAACTTCAAACCATTTTCATGTTCAATGAGATTTATCATCAGGTTTGTTTTCCCGCAATTGGAAGGCCCCACTAGAATACATCTTAACGTGGAAGGAAACAATACCGTGTTTTTTGAAACTTTCCTCTTCGAAAGTATTATTTTCAATGTTAAACGTAGTTTTTTGTTTAACTAATTTCATATTAGAGATAGACAGACAGATCGAGTATCACATTTAACGCGTAGACACATGGCAGATAATAAATTGTTTAATAAAGCATTAGGAAGATTCCGATCTAAAGACGCGTCAATTAATGAAACAATTGCTGCACTGGGAGTTGCGGCAGTCATGAAAACGAAAGAAAAATTAGGTATGGGCCTGAAGCGTGAAACAGTTCAGAAAAAGAAAAATGGTAATCAATGTATTAAAAAATTGGAAAAAATTAATATGAATATCGAAGAGTGTATACAAATTTTAAAGCAATCTGAAACAACTTCAAATTCAACAACTCTGAAGCGACAACAACGTACCGTAAAGAAAATCAAGGAACTGCATAAAATGAATACTAACATATATACGGATATTGTTGATGATTATCCTATGAAATTAGAAACCACGAAACCTAAAAGTGAAAAGAGAAGATCAGAAACTGAAGCAAATATGTAGATGTTGCTGATGACTACCCGATTAAATCAGATATAACAGAACATGCAGATGAAAAAAAAAATTAGAAAATTATAACGATGATATTGTTGAATGTAAAAAAAAAAACTTTTTAGAAGAAACTCAAAGTGTCAATAACTGAAAATATTAAGGCGGGAGAAAGAAAACTACTCAATTACTAATAAATTTTTAAAACTATAATGTGCTACTTCAGTGTAAAAATAAAGTTTATTGAGTGAAGATGGTTAAATCACAAAGAAAAATTAGAACAAGAAATAAAAATAAAATCCTTCCGCTTTCAAGAGTAATCAAACAAATAAAGGAACGTATACTTCAGGAGAAACCTAATACTTTACATAATGCAGTCCAAATTGCTCTAAAATCATCTAAGAATTTTAAAAATAAAATAAAACCACCTAATCGTATAGTAAAAATACCAAAAACAGGAGGCGTTTTACCGCTAATACCAATATTCGCAGGACTAAGCGCACTTGAAGCACTTACAGGTGGCGCCACCAGTATAGCAAAAGCTGTAAACGAAGCCAAAAATGCGAAAGAACAATTAAAGGAATCGCAACGTCACAACAAAACAATGAAAGCCATTGCAATAGGCAAGGGATTATATTTGAGACCATACAAAACTGGTTTGGGCCTTTTTTTACATCCATACCTAAAAAAAATAATAAATAAAAATAAAATAAAAATAATAAATTTATTATTATTATTAATAATAAATATTGATTTGAAAAAGTACGCTAAAATTATAAAAATTCAATTCTTCAGAGGTGTTTTTATGAAAGATCAATTACCTAAAAAAATTTAAAAAAAAGAAAGAGGTATAATTAATTTGGACAACGCAGAGGGTTTCGGAACTTATTGGACGGCGTACAAGAAAATTGGATCTGAAGTGATTTATTTCGATAGTTTTGGAAATTTTAGCATATTTTAATTCCGAGGAACCCTGTAAAATCTTTTACAATTATGAGAGATATCAAAATTATAATAGTTTTAAATGTGGACAATTATGTTTATACTTTCTTTCAAATTAAATCAATAAATATCATGTAAATAAAAATTTGTTTAACATTTGCTGAATAGCCGGTGACCTTGCACAATGTGTTCCTACACCTTCACATTGTGCGGTAAAGAATCCGTACTGTCAGCACAAATTTATCCCCCAATTACATTAGACAATTAAAAATCGTACGTTTTAGGATTGATAAATTTTTATACTTTTAATTCAATTCCAAACGTTGATCAAACAAATAATAAATTTTACGTTGATGATAAGTTATTGAAATTCCTCAGGGCAGTTATGAAGTAGAAGATGTTGAAATAGTATATTACATCACAGTTGGCTGAAATTAATGTAAGGAATAATAATACTAAGAAAAAAATAAAATCACTCCGTATTGACAGTTCTATCGGAAAGGAAACAGAGAGTGATATAATAATTGAACTAAATACCAATCACAATACATTGAGATACAATTGAAAAGCAATAAGGTTATACATTTTGAGAAACCAAATTCTATTGCACCACTTTTAGGATTTACTAGAAAGAGATTAGATGAAAACAGGAAACATATATGAGATTTTCCCATTAATATTTCTAAAGTCAATGCAATTTGCTTTGAATGTAATTTAATTACTAACTGTTATAGTAACAACAATCAAGTTCACGTGATGCACATATTCTTTCCTCAAGTTCCTCCAGGTTATCGAATCGTGGAACAGGTCAAGAACGTCATTTATCTACCAATCAACACCAGATACATTGATGAAATCACTATTAAAATATTAGATCAAGATAAAAATTTAATCAATTTTCAAAACGAAGCCAAAACAGTAAGACTTCATTTAAAAGAGTTAAAGTAAAGGGAAGAAAAAAGAATAGTACCCGGTAAAGAACAAAAATGGTTTTTCGATATAACAGTTATGTACAAAGTCAAATAAAGAGAAATGTTCAAAGGAAAAGTCTTAGTCTAAAAAAGAAATTGAAGGACTTAACACCTGAAAATAAGCAGTTTTGTCATCTTTAGGATTGAAATTAATACAAGAATAAAAAGAAAAATGTCTTTTGGCATACTAAATATTGGTGAAACCGTTTTAGTGGATAATTCCATTACAAATAGTGAAATACATAGTCATCCTCCGTATGCAAATACCACTTTAAATAAATCTGATGAAATTCGTTTACCTATTCAAACACAAGACATCTACACTTTACCTGCGCAAAGTTATCTGTACATAGAAGAAAAAGTACTTGATCATGAAAATAAAGCGAGCAACACATTAAAATTTGTTAACAACGGTGTTGCTTTCCTGTGCGATGAAATCAGGTATGAACTTGGTGGAATGTTTATAGATCGTGCTCGAAATCCAGGAATAATTTCCACTATGAAAGGATACGCATCTTTTACAAATGATGATTGCATACGATATAATAATGCCGGTTGAAATTATCTGGAAAATCCTACTATAATTGACGCAGAAGGCAATTTTAGCGTCTGTGTACCGTTAAAAATGTGGCTAGGATTTTGTGAAGACTACAAAAAAATTGTAATAAATATAAGACAAGAATTAGTGCTTATACGAAGTTCATTCGATCTTAACACAACCATTTCTACGAAAAACGGGGAAAGACCTAAAATCGAACTTTTAAAGATACTGTGGAAAATTCCACATGTTCGAGTAGCTGACGCTGAAAAATTACGACTGCTTAAATACATTGAAAAAGGAAGAGATTTGGAAATTGCATTCAGAAACTGGGAATTACATGAACTTCCTGTCCTGCAGCAAACTATGAGTCACACGTGGAACGTTAAAGCCAGTAGTCAACTAGAAAAACCGCGTTTTGTTATTGTCGGACTTCAAACTAACAGAAAAAATGATATTCTAAAAAATATCAGTCAGTTTGATCATTGTAACATAACAGATATTAAGCTATATTTAAATTCTGAAGTATATCCTTATGATAATTTATATTTAAATTTTGATAAATAGCAAGTTGCAATTTTATATGAAACGTATGCTCAATTTCAACAATCGTATTACTATAAAACCTCTGGTAATCCGTGTTTAAGTTTTCCAAATTTAAAGATTTAGCACCATTAATCGTTATAGATTGTAGCCGACAGAACGAAGCTCTTAAAGCGGGCACTGTGGACATAACACTACAATTTGAAACGAATAAAAATGTTCCCGCAAATACGTATGCTTATTGTCTTATTTTACACGATAGATTAGTTAAATATAATCCTCTCACAAATGTTGTAAAAATGTTTTAAATAAAGTCAAATAAAACAATAAAAATTGTAATAATTATTTTATTTATTTATTTAATATTCATAATGAAATTTTTGGCTACCAAAAAAGTCACCATCATCATCGTAGACAGCGATAATTTCAGGTGATGCGGGTTTTGGAGGGAATATCTTCTGATCCAAAATCGTTATTTTTGAATTCACTTTCTTTTTCTTTTCTTCATCCTTTTCTTCCTCATGCCACTTAATTTTTTTTTTTTGCGGTTCATCATCATTTTCTAACGCTTTGACATTTTCTTCGGTCCCCAAATTGAATTGAAATTTAATGATTGTTTCTTCTAGGAGAGGTAAATCATCTTCGTTTTCCAAATTCAATCGAATATAATTTACAGGAAGATTTCCTAGTTTCTTTTTTAATGTTTCACGTCTTGGTGAATATGTAAGAAATACAAGCACGCCTCTGTCACCATGAATCTTGATATTCTTTACACCAAACCTAATGAGGAGGAAAAAAGAACTTAATAAACTGATTAATTAATTATATATTAATTAAATATATTCACGGTGTTAATTATAATCTACATATTTTTACTTACATTAGCATGTTATATCAATCCTGAAACCAATGCTTAATAAGTCTGTTTGCATGTGAATTACGTTTAATTAGTATAAAGATGTATACCTGTGTAATTCTAACTGACGTTAGCGTTTTATAAATTGTTCAATTAGATCATTACTTCCTTAATACCATTCTTTACGTCACCAAAGGGGAAAGAAAGGGGAAGGTTGTAGTGACTGATAAGGTAATTTTAACTGTTAAGGTAATTTTTCTAATAAAACTAATTGATATTGCATTTTTCTAATTATTTAGTAACGAGTCGGATGACTTCAATGAAAGAATAATAAAAATACACCGAAAACGAAGAAGATTGAAATAAACCGATAGAAGTCTCTGCAGAAAAAATCTTTTTACCGATTAAGTTTGATTTGGACGTTGACATCGAGCGAAACAGGCGAAGACATTGACTGAATTATTGGTAATTAGCATTATATGCGGATTAAAACAATGGAACGTGTAGAAGATGTAACACACGAAGTAATCAGAAATTGAAAAAGTATGCAGGCTGATAAAGACAAAAGGAGATTTTTTAAAATTGATTCAGTTTATAAAGAAACATTTTTTTTAATTAAGAAATATTTAAAAAACAAGGACATTAAAAATTATTCTAAACTTGAATCCAATTTGGCTTTGTTAAAATATTATAATGAGCATTTAAAACATCAGTTGAGACTTAAATTTAATAACTCGAAAAGATCTGCACTGAAAAATTTATTGTGGCAAGACATAGATTCCTGTTTTAATAATAGAGTTAGAACCGAAATAATTGCAAACTTAAACATTAAGGAACCAAATGAGTTTCTTGATAAGGCATTTAGGAGTTTTCCAATCAAAATTAAAAATGAATTAAAAAATCTCTTCTTAAAGTAAATGTTATTTTCACAACAAATTTCATTAAACCTAACAGTGGTGACACAGATATTAAATATTTTAATACAAAAAATCGCGTAATAGACTACAATACCAACTTAAAAACTTGGTATTTAGAATTCGTAAAAAATAATATTTTAACAAAACTTGGAGAATTTCAAGAACGTGATTCACGGTGGGCTTTATTCGAAATTTTAAGTTTAAAAGTCAACATTAATAATTATACACCCATAAATTGCGGCATTTCCACATACGTTAGTATGTCTCCATTCATTAGGAAAAAAACTGCTGTATTAAATATTGAAAATTTTGATGAATATTGTTTCTTATGGTCAGTTACAGCACATCTCTACCCTGCAAATAAAAATGTATGTAAAGTGTCATCGTATCCTCATTTCAGTGAAGTTTTAAAATATGAAAATATTAATTTTCCTATTTGTTTAGAAGATATACCTAAATTTGAAAAGATGAATAACTGGTCCATTAATGTATATACAATAAATAAAACTGAAATATATCCGCTGACTTTTAGTAAATACAGCTTTTCACCTTGTATAAATTTGCTTATGTTACCGTCTGACACCTATAAGCATGAATCGGAGGCCATTAACATTTCACGTAAAAGAACATATCATTTTGCTCTCATTAAAAATTTATCGCGATTGTTATGCAAACAAATGGGAAATTTATCACACAAGAAATGGTTTTGTGAGCGCTGTTTAAATCACTTTAAATCGCAAGAATCCTTACAAAAACATTTAAATGAATGCAAAATTTTAAATAAATGTTACCGACTCACAACGAAAAACTTTTAAAATTTAAAAATTTTGAAAATAAAGAGAAAGTTCCCTTTGTAATTTATGCAGATTTAGAATGTATTCTTGAGAAATATATTGATAATTCAGCGACTGTTAAAACTAGAAAATATCAAAGGCATGTGCCTTTTAGTATTGCGTTTTTTCTTAAATGTGCATACGATGATTCTCTTTCTGAGTTTAAATTATATACAGGCAGAGACTGTCAAGTTTGTTTCGGTCAAAAATAATCGCTTCATACCCGTATTCTTTCACAATTTATCAGGGTACGACAGTCACTTTATAATTAAAATGCTGAGTACAGAAATTGATGGTATTATTAATTTATTACCAATAAATAAAGAACGATACATATCTTTCACTAAGTATGTTAAAAACACAAATATTAATTTTAGATTTTTAGATTCACTTCGTTTCATGGCTAGTAGCATAGATAAGTTATCATCGTACCTTACAGAAGATCAAAAAATTATTACAAGAAAACACTGTAAAAATGAATTCGAATTTCAATTGCTGAAAAAGAAAGGTGTATTTCCATATGAATACGTTGACACTTGGGAAAAATTAGAAGAAAGAGAATTACCTGGTCGAGAATCATTTTTAGCAGTATCAATGATAGTACAATTAATACAGAAGACTATGAACATGCTCGTAAAGTATGGCAAACCTTTCAAATTGAAGATATTAAATCGTACGCTGAACTTTATTTAAAAACAGATGTATTACTTTTAGCTGATATCTTTGAAAACTTTAGATTTGGCTCTTTAGTAACTTATCAATTAGATCCAGCAAAACATTTCACCGCTCCAGGTTTAGCTTTCGATGCGATGTTAAAAATAACTCAAGTTGAATTAGAATTATTAACAGATATCGATGAAATTATGTTTATTGAGAGAGGTATTCGCGGAGGAATTTCACAATGTTCAAACCGTTATGGTAAAGCAAATAATGAATATATGAAAGATAAATTTGATCCGAACGAGGCGATTTCTTATTTAATGTATTTTGATGTAAATAATCTATATGGAGCAGCAATGTCGCAAGCTTTACCTACGGGAGAATTTGAGTGGATTGATGTGTATTCGATAAATATTCTAGATGTTCCAGACGATAATGAATTTGGTTATATTTTGGAGGTAGATCTGTATTATCCACGAGAATTACATAAAATACATAAAGATTTACCTCTTTGTCCAGAACATTTAATTCCTCCGACATCTACATCTAAAATTCCAAAACTCTTAACTACCTTATATGATAAAGAAAAATATATAGTTCATTATAGAAACCTCAAACAAGCTATGGACTTGGGGATTAAAATAAAAAAAGTTCATCGAATACTTAAATTTCGTCAATTATGCTGGATGAAAAAGTATATAAATTTAAACACTGGATGCAGGAAAAAAAGTAAAAACGAATTTGAAAAGAATTTTTTTAAATTAATGAATAATGCTGTTTTTGGAAAAACAGTGGAGAACGTTAGAAAACATAAAGATATCAAATTAGTGACCAAATGGTCAGGAAGGTATGGAGCAAATTATTATATTTCCAAATCAAATTTTCATAGTTGTACGATCCTTGCAGAGAATATGATTTTAATTGAAATGAAAAAATTAGAGATTAAATTTAATAAACCTATATATGTTGGATTTACAATTCTCGACATCTCAAAAATATTTTTATATGATTTTCACTATAATTATGTTAAGAAAAAATTTAAGGATGCTGCAAAATTATTGTACACAGATACAGATTCTTTGATATACCATTTCTTTAATGAAAATATTTACGAGCACATAAAGGAAGACTTGCACAGATTCGATACTTCAGATTATCCTCCTGACAATATGTATAACATTCCACCAGCAAATAAGAAAGTGTTAGGTTTAATGAAAGATGAAAATAACGGTCACATTTTAACTGAATTCATTGGTTTGCGATCCAAAATGTATTCAATAAAATTATTGATAAACGAGACAGTGATAAAAAATAAATGTAAAAAACTAAGTGAAGAAGAGATTAATAAATTTTTAATCAATTTTGGTATTATAAAAAAAGCTAACGGTGTGAAAAATTCATCACTAAAAAAAATTACATTTGAAGATTACTATCAATGCCTCTTTAATAATTCTAGTCTTGACACAGTACAAAATTCAATACGATCAATTAAACATACCGTATACACACTTGCACAAAAGAAAGTTGCATTAAGTCCATCTGATGATGAAAGAATTGTCAATTATTTATTTACTGATACTATACCGTGGGGATACACAGCTTAATAAACTCATTCATTCATGTTAATAAAAGTATATTAAGGAAATATATTTCTTGTTGTTATTATTCATTGTTTATATCTATCAGTACACTTAACATTTTACAACAGTTTAAATAGAATAACAATGAGTATATATTGTAGCAAATGGGAAGCTTTTTTTTGCTTCTGTAAAACGTTTATTACATGTCATGCTAATTCTGAAGAAGAGGAAGGAAAAGAAGAAGAAGAAGAAGACGAAGAAGAAAACCAAGAACAAGAACAGGACTGCTACTGTAAACTAAGAAGTCTATTAAAATTTGCATTAACGAGAAAAAAATAATAATAATAAAAATAATTGCAACAAATGTAATATGTAGATAGTGTTAAATTTCATTTCAATTTGGCGTACGGTTACCTTTAAAATAATTCAAGTTCAACCTTAGGGAATTTTAAATTATTGATATTTTCGTATTATTCAGTTGTAGACAAATAAATAAATAAATTTACTCTTAAAGAAAAAGAAATGTCGTTTTTATCGTCCTTCTTACTACTAATAGCAAAGAATTGCAGTTTCACCTGCTTTAATTATGAAAATATAATGTATTCTAAAAATACATGCGCTTGCAAATTTTTTCGTTTAGATACTGTTTCTGTAAAATTTGCATTATCGAAGTTTATTAACTTCAAACTTTTCGGTCTGCAGCAAAAGAATACCATTCTATTTTAAAACGAAAACTACAAAGACCTGTTCGTATGTACAGGGTGGATCAATTTCGATGTCTCTTATGGGCATCTCTGTAACTATAAGAGATAGAAAAAAACTAGTGGCCAAGTCTCGATCTCTTTTTTAGAGATAAAGTCAATAGACTAAACAAAAAATGGCTATCTTCTTTTGTTTTCGAGTTATAGGCAAAAATTGACATTTTCGACTTTTCGTCAATCGCGCATATCTCGTTTATTTTTACAGATATTAAAAAACTGTTTGGACATTATTAAGACACTTTCTTGAATACAATTCAGTGGTGTAGTTGGTTTCTTGATATTTAATAAAATTTTCGAGTTATAACATAAAGTTATATTTTTTAAATGGAAATCATAGTAGGCAATGCCACCGTTAAATAGAGATTTTTTTTTGTTTTCAAAAATATATACTTTGTTGGGTTTATTTGTTACAATTAATAAAATAGAACGCCTTTTTTATTATTCTTGGTGCATTCTATTCTTAGTAGGCTGGTTTCAACAAAGACCGACAATTTTTTGTTTGTTTTTATTAAATATCAACTCTTGTTCAAATATTTTGACAGTTGCAGCTGCATAAAGAGAAAGAAAGATAGAACGAGCATTCCCTAAGAGTCGCAAAGATTACATTGGGTCAAATTCGAAATTTTGTAACTTCATTTAATATTTTAAGTTTAAAACGCATTTTTTCGACCAATTATGTATTTCATGGGATAATGAACTAAATTATATGTATAAATTAAAAACATCTTAAAAACAAGAAATTATTGCAGAAAAAGTTAAAGAATATTGAAATGTAAGTAGATAATAAACACAATTCTTGATATATCACAATAAATAACTTAAAACCCAGAAAATAATATCAAAATAAAATCAAATTTAAACACTGCCGCGCTAAAATACGTAGTCAACTCATGTTGTAACCCAACCCAGCTCTATCGGCGCTAGTTTTCTATTTCTTATGTTCATCGCAATACCTCTCACTCTTGTGCTACCCAATCATCAAATCTTTGTTAATATTTAATAGAAACAAAAGAAAATTGTCGGCTTTTGTTGAAACTAGCCTACTAAGACAAAATACACCAGAAATATTAAAAACGCGTTTTATTCTATTAGCTGTAAGAAATAAACCCAAGAAAGTATATATTTTTGAAAACAGAAAAAATCTCTATTTAATGATGACATTGCCTGCTATGATTTCCATTTAAAAATATATAACTTTATGCTATAACTCGAAAATTTAATTAAATATCAGAAAACTAGCTACACCACTGAATTGTATTCCAAAAAGCGTCCTAATAATGTCCAAACAGTTTTTTAATATCTGCAAAAATAAACGAGATATGACTGATTGACGAAAAGTCGAAAATCTCAATTTTGGCTTATAACACGGAAACAAAAGAAGATAGCCAATTTTTGTTTACTCCATTGACTTTATCTCTAAAAAAGAGATCGAGGCTTGGCCACTAGTTTTTTTCTATCTCTTATAATTACAGAGATGCCCATAAGAGACATCGAAATTGATCCACCCTGTACTTGTCCATAAATTATTTCACCTTTTCTTGAGAAGAAAAAGAAGTTCTTTGCCATACATCCTTAAAATTATTTTCTTGTAATATCTACAGAAAAATAAATGTAAAATCAATCAATACATTCACAAAATATATTCTATCGTTCACCTTGCTATAAATATGTTCGCAAAATTTGCAATTTCATTGACACACGAGAACGATAAAGGTATTTCAAGCGTTCGAGAAATTCCACAGACTATTTCCGCAAAGTTTGCATTATCAAAGTTCATTGACTTAAAAATAAAAAAAAATATTTCTGCATAAAGAAAAAACACACACAGCTTCCTTCTAGATACAACCCCGTTGCTAACCTCTTTAAAGACTTCCGCACGATGAAGGCTCACCCTGCGACTATACATATCAAAAAAAAAAAATCGGTCATTCACCTCTTTCAAAACACCCTGAAGTACAACCACACCCCTAGTCAACAGCTTTTCGTCATTTTCTTCTTTCGTTGACAGAGACATTTTCTTGCTGAGTTTTTGATTGGGGCACATGTGACTGCTGACAGGATTACAGTCTTGCATTCTAAATTTCTTCAGTAATTCTTCGATGTATGGAGATTGGTCAATCTGTATCTTCCTCTGTCTTCTGTCTCGCGTAACCCGTACACCTAGAAAATACTTTACCTCTCCCATGTCTTTCATTTTGAAGTTCGCCATAAGTTCACGTTGAATCTTATTTTTGAAATCATTATTATTACTGAACAAGATTAGATCATCAACATATACAGCACAAATGAAAATTATCCCGTTCTCAAATTTATAAAAAATGCAACTATCAGTATTGGACTGTTGCAATCCTAAATTTCTTGAAAGCTTCTTCCAACTTGAGGTTCCATATGCGGCTTGCTTGCTTCAATCCATACAAAGACTTTTTATGTTTGCAGACTTTGTTGTCTTTTTTACTGCATCGTTCTGGCTGAATCATATAGATGCTTTCACTGAGAAAACCTTGTAAAAATTCAGTGACAACATCTAGTTGTTCTATATCCAAATCAAGTTCAGCAGCGAGAGCTTATTGATGTATATCTGACGACAGTATGTCTCTTGATAATCGACTCCCTCTCTTTATGAACAACCTTTCACTAAGAGGCGCGCTTTATACTTCACCACCTTCCCTAAGGCATCACGTTTGGTTTTCAACACCCATTTACAGTTGATTGGTGTCTTGTCATCAGGAGGGTCTTTAGGTTCCCGCATTTCATTCTCCATCAGTTCTCGATACTCATCTTCCATTGCCTTTAACCATAAATCCTTATCTGAGCGTCGTAGGGCTTTTTCTACCGTTGTTGGATCTTTCTGATCAACAACTCGCGTAGCTAAGGTCACATAGTCCTTGAGGTTGGTGCAGTCGTCTCTCTCTCTTTCTCCACGTTGAAGAACCACTGGAGCTGTGGGTGTCAGTGTATAAGTTGGTGGCTTAGAGTCGGAGTTAAGTTCAAAGTCAGAATTATCAGGTATCGCAAATAAAGATTGAGAACTCGAAGTTGATTACGGCTCATCTTCAGTTGTTTCATCAAGCTGTGCTTTACTTTCATCTGCAGGCTGATCTTAAGCTTCATCACCATGCTTATCTTGACTTTCACCACGAGGATGATTTTGAACTTCATTGTGCTGAACTTGATTTTCATCACCAGGTTGAACTTGATCTTCATCACCATGCTGATCTTGAGGTTGTGGAACATCGGGCACGTCAATGACACCAGAAAATAAATCGGGGAGGAATAAATTCCAATCAGTATGAATTAAATTGTTTTGTTCCAAGTAGAAACTCCCTTTCTCAGACTCAATGGCTCGGTATTTCAGTCACAGATTAACTTTAATTTTCAGTCTATTGCCACAGAAACAATTGTTTTTATAATTGTTGCTATGGAAATAAATTGCAGGTTAAAGTTAGGTTGTGAGACTGGGTTTCTCAGTCCTAGTTTAACTTTAAACTCCTGTTTATTTCCATAGGAACAATTGTTTTTATAATTTCTACCATGGAAATAAACAGGAGTTTAAAGTTAAACTAGGGCTGAGAAACCCAACCTGAGTGAAATACCGGGCCAATGAACAGAGCATCTCTTGAAACTCTGATCTTTTGGTACATAAAGTTTGTAAGCCTTGTAATTCGGCGAATATCCTACCATGAAGCATTTTCTGACTTCACGTCGAGTTTCTTTCTTTTCTGCTTGGAAATATGCATGAGGGCTTTGCAACAAAAACCCGCAAATGACTTAAAATTGGTTTCTTGCCATTCCAAATTTCGAATGGAGTCTTACTGATGCCTTTAGTAACCATTAGGGTGGGTCATTTTTGTATGGAAAAAAACGAATATTGCGCTTTTGATTTTTAATAGCAAAATTATATTGCCTTTACATGAAAACGGTGTAATGCTAAAATTTAAAGTAAATAGCACCTCATCTTCAGGTTGCGCTTTGCCTTGGAAATACAAATAACTTGAATATATTCTGGTAGTCATATAACATAAATGTCTCAAGTAAAATAGGGTTTTTAGAATAAAATAATCATTTATTAATAATTAAAAAAATAATACAACAGAAAAATTAATGAAAATCATTCAATATTGAAATCTTTCTTGCTATCGAATTTAGGCGTTGCTGCGAGATTCGAGTTTTAATTTTATGCACCTTCTCTCGCCCTTTTAGTATACAGTTTTGATCATAACTCTGTTATTATTATTATTGCAAATACGAATTTTTCATGGCAAACTATATAGCCTTTCTTGTATAATTTCAAAAATTCAAACGTAAGGCGCACCCTCTAAATATTAATTAAATTCAAAAATATTTCGTAGGTGTCATAATATCACTAAAAGACAACATAATTTTGCTATTAGGTAAGATTATCTCAAAGTTTGGTTTTTCGACCCACCCTAGTAACCATGCGATTCAGAAGATATACTGCGGTGGATGCAGCCTCTGCCCAAAATACATTAGGCAATCAAATTCAGTGATGGATCTATTCAAGCGCTCAGCTTTACCATTCTGCTCACTTGTGTATGGAGCCGACATCTGGTGTAAAATCTCTGATTCCTGTATTAGATTCATCATTCGATAGTTGCAGTAGGGATTCAGTTTCACCATCAGTTCTCAATGCCTTAATTTTGCAGGCAGTTTGGTTTTCTAAATTTTTTTTTTAAATACAAAAGTTCTCAATCACTCAATCGTCCAAAAACGTCAAATATAACGGGAATTGGCCAGAGAATTAACCTGGACAGCACCAAATAAGTCTGAATGAACCAGTTCAAGCAGTTGTGTTGTTGAACTCTCACTGTGTTTAAAAGGTAAACGCTGGCCTTTGCCTTGAACACAAACTTCACATATTTTGTTCTTGTTTATCTTTGAAATCAATGCTTAATGCGACTCGACTCTTAAATTTACTCACACTGAATGAATTCACATGAGCTAAACGTTTGTGCCACAAATAAGCAGTTTGACACACTAGTGCAGATAATTTTCGTTTAGAATTAACGTTTCGTTTAGGTACATTAAGCTTATAAACATCATTCTTTAGAGTAGCTGCTCCTATCACCTCTTTAGCAATATTGAATATCAAGCAACCTTTTGCATCAAAAACAACGGAGTTACTTTCCTTGATTAGCTGAGGGTGGCTGAGGTATTGATAACAAATTCGTGCACAATCCAGGCACATACAAAATGTCGCTAATTGTGGCCTCAATTATTTCATCATCCACTAAAACAAGTAATTTTAATTTTGGTACCGAGCTGGTTCACCGTGATTTTTTGACCATTTGCAGTTGTTACCTCAGATGGTTCAATAGCGATAATGTCCTGCAGTAAATTTAGATTACCAGACATATTGCGATATTTTTGCAAGTTAAATGAAATTTGTTTGTTAAATTTTTGGATTAAAATTTTTTAACTCAAATGACAAAGTCACGCATAAAAATTTTAACATTAGACTCTTTTCGTTAGTGAATTGATTATTGATGTTATATCTCAGGGTACCAAACTGTATTGCTAAACAAATTTGTTGAACTGGGTTCTGGAATGTATTTGTCCTAATGGTGTTGATTTTTAAAATGTCGGTTATTTTAGTCACGCTACGTGAACTGTATTCAGGCAAGTAAAAGTCGATTTTAAAGATTGACATAGAAATTGTATATTAATAATAATATTTGTTTTTTATTAACATTCTCAAATTTTACATTTACACAAGATTGGTTGGAAGTAATCGTTAGTACATTTGGAATATTAGTGTAAATGCACATCAATTTATATTTTACTTAAATTGAGTTGTCATAAACTGCGTTGTAGGTAGATGGAAATTTTAATCAAACTTTTTAATTAAAAATGCTGAAACCGTCAGCTATAGTTTTTTACTTCGTCCTTAATCCGATCATTAAACATTTTATTCAATACTAATATTATTAGCTTGTATTTTATTATGAAGTAGGCCCCTGTTGGTAAGTATTTACGTAATATTCTTAGACATGCATATTTAACTAACCATATTAATAAATGGAATGTTCTTACGTTTTGTTCTCACTACCTTCGATTATAAAAAGTTCTCTGAAGGAGCTTAAGATTGATTACAATTGTTAAATGTTAACACTAGACTGTTCAAAGCTAACTACAAATTATGAAAGTTCACTGCTAAATGCAGAGAGTGAATTGAATTCAATGTACTACTGCTCAAGGCTTAAAGTGAATTGAATCTACTACTGCTCAAGGCTTAAGGTGAATTGCATCTACTACTGCTCAAGGCTTAAGGTGAATTGCCTGGATTACCCAGAAATCTTCCTTTTATATAGAGTTCGAGGTACAAAAATATTCTGTAACCCCAAACATAAGAAAAATTAAAAATTGTAAACAAATCAAAAATTCTTGTACACAAATAATAACTATCTTGTCTTGTAGTTTGCCAATACGAAGTTACATCTTGAAAAGGCCCAGTCGAACTGCATCTAACTTTGAAAGACGGATTCTGTCTTGGTTCTTGAGTTTTACAAGAATACGACGTCTTCCTCCGTTCCTCTTGTAGAAGAAGGCTCGAGGTTTGCTTCGGATTTCCTCTTCTAGCGTACTGGATGAACATGCCACGCCTGGATACCCTTGAAACGTTCTAGATAATCTTCAAACGTCTTCCACGATGACATGAACGGTTCGTCCTGGAGTTTCGACTTCGGATGACAGCACTTCATCCTTGGATGTCTTGGAACTCGACTACTGTTGTGTGAGGTTGTCATCCCAATGTTCCCGTTCATCCTGGAGTACTTCTCGGAATCTCTGGTTGAACCAGCCTTTCGTTGTTGGCGAAAGCGTAACGTCAAGTGTGTCAACTGACATTTTTTAAATCGGGCAGAAAAGTGTTTTAGTTATTTGTGTCAAAATAAAATTTCACAAGTGTTCTGGAACACACTAAGGTAATAGTATATTACATAACGAGAGTTGTAAATAGCATATTACGCATGGTGGAAAAATTGCGCATGAGCCGCGCAGCGGCGAATGCAAGTAATTCAACAAGTGCGTAATTGCTTTACAACTCGAGTTTTGTACTATACTTTATCTACGACCACAAAAATTACCTTATTATTCAAGTTCAAAATAATCAGCAATGACACTTGCAATTTCGACGACTGTCAATCTAATAGCTATATTCCTTTCACGTAAAGGAGCAGCTCCGAGCTGTCCGGGGTTTAAAGCCCTGTGTTCCTTTCCACACGAGCGCGACAGCGAGCGAGAACTTCACGCCCCAAGGTCACACTTTCCCCTCACCCTTCGAAGACCACCAAATAACTAGAGGCGTCAAGCTCTGATCAGCTGATCTCCATGTTTTAAGGTTATCTCATTTGTTATATGCACAGGTTGTGTCCGAAAATGCAATAATAATGCTCAAATCGAAGTAAAATATGTGCTTTATTTATCCAGTAAAACTCAGAAGTATGGTAAATTTAAACTTCACCACAACATGCGACGGCACTGAATACGACCTGCGCACTAGGGTGGGTCATTTTTGTATGGAAAAAAACGAATATTGCGCTTTTGATTTTTAATAGCAAAATTATATTGCCTTTACATGAAAACGGTGTAATGCTAAAATTTAAAGTAAATAGCACCTCATCTTCAGGTTGCGCTTTGCCTTGGAAATACAAATAACTTGAATATATTCTGGTAGTCATATAACATAAATGTCTCAAGTAAAATAGGGTTTTTAGAATAAAATAATCATTTATTAATAATTAAAAAAATAATACAACAGAAAAATTAATGAAAATCATTCAATATTGAAATCTTTCTTGCTATCGAATTTAGGCGTTGCTGCGAGATTCGAGTTTTAATTTTATGCACCTTCTCTTGCCCTTTTAGTATACAGTTTTGATCATAACTCTGTTATTATTATTATTGCAAATACGAATTTTTCATGGCAAACTATATAGCCTTTCTTGTATAATTTCAAAAATTCAAACGTAAGGCGCACCCTCTAAATATTAATTAAATTCAAAAATATTTCGTAGGTGTCATAATATCACTAAAAGACAACATAATTTTGCTATTAGGTAAGATTATCTCAAAGTTTGGTTTTTCGACCCACCCTACTGCGCACCGACCTACTGAACAAATTTCGCGCCATTATTTTTGGTCATAAAATGGCTTACACCAGAGTTGCCAGTACTGGTGATTTTGCACCAGATCTGGTGATTTTATAAAGAAACTGGTGCTCTGGTGATTTTTTTAGAAAATCTGGTGATTTTTGCTAGTAGTTAGCTACTGCCACCGTGGTTAATGTTTCCCAGATTAATAACTCTCCTAGTTTTTTTTTTAAATACCTGTTAGTGTCAAAATTTTGGGGTTTCCGTTGGAGCCCTGTTTTTATCCTTAAATGTAGAATAGAAATTTTGGAATTTCCTAACATTTAGCTAACAGGTACCAACATTAGAAACATTTGACAGGTATTATAGAAAAGAAAAACGGGCAACAACCATAATTTTTACTCTACCACATAATAAAGCTATTTCTTGCTTATTTTAATCACGACTTTATTTAAATACAACTTTAATCATAAGATGAGAATTCAGGCAAACATTATTAGAAAACATAACTATAGTATATTATGGTAATAATAATAATAGTTAATATTCTCCATTCATTTTTGTAATGAGTAACTAATTGTGATTTTGTTTTTTCTCCTAAATATATTTTACAATTTAAAATGTTATATTATAAATGTCATGAGACTAATACATATTATATTATTTATTTACGCCATGCCTCTTGTTTTTATTATTTTACTTATTTAAATTTTTTGAGCTGGTGATTTTTCAAGTCGATCTGGTGCTTTTTGGGTTAGTTGTCTGGTGATTAAAAAATTTATATACTGGCAACACTGGCTTACACACCGTTCCATTGAACAAGTAACCCTGAATGACTCTGGGGTGCTCCAGGCTTTATGCCCCGGGGCGTTATAACTTCGAATGGAAAGCAATGAATGTGATGCGGCTACGTAGATCTAACTATAAACGTGCGTAAAGTAGATGCGTTTTTGTTACTTTACGCACGACGTTTGTAAATACCCGCTTACTTAATTTATGTGTTGTACGTAATTATTCATTTAGATAAAGTACAATTATTTAACATTTTAGTTAAAGTGTAACTTCAAAAATAATAAACCTAAACTAATTATATACAGGGTGAAAATTTTAAAATATCAAAATAACATAGGGCCAGTTGCACAAAGGAGGTTTAAACTGACGCTCAACTGAACCAGGTTCAAAGTGAACAAAATCGCATCAAATTTTATTTATGAATGCATTAATTGCCATATGTCATTAAGATCCTATGCGAATTTGTTTACTTTGAACCTGGTTCAGTTGAGCGTCAGTTTAAACCTACTTTGTACAACTGGCCCAGTATGTGTAGACGCAGCTGAGTCCACTATCCAAAAGTCCGCAGAATCAATTTTAGTGTTCACAGATAATGCCACGTAATACGCACAATTTTTGCTGTTTCCTTTATTTTGTGCACTATTTTGTTTAATTTTCACAGGACAGTCACGAGCCAAATGTCCAGCGTACTGATTACAGTGATAACAGCGAGGTCCTCTTTTTTCTTTCCCTTTGGTGACGCAGAAGAAGACCGAGGGTGATTACGACCTTGTTCACGGTTAAATCCTAATTTAGTGGCTCCATATTTTTTGTGACTATACAAGAGAATTTTCGCTATCTCCATTTCCACTGTGACTTACATCTTGGGGAAGTTTCGTTTTTATCAAATCCTGTAATTTTAACACTTGAGCTTTCGATGCCCATGATCATAGGTTTATACTTGTCTGGTAGACCAGCCAATAACAGAGTGCTTACCCACTCTTCGCTCACTTTCAACCCAATTCCAGACAATTTGTGGGCCGTTGTGACAACCTTGTTAACGTAGTCTTCTATCGAGTCACTGTTGTCCAAACGGGTAGTGATTAGAGTTCTCAAAAGTCCGACACGTCGCGTTAAACCATTATCTTCAAATGCGGTGGTCAAGTTATCCCACGCTTCCTTGGCGGTATTTGGATCCTGAACGTGGACTAAATTTATGGGATCGACCAATAAAATAATTTTTGTGCGGGCCTTTACTGGGGACTAGTCCGGAGATGATCCGAAGTGTTCCAATTGTTAGAGCGTGAAGCACCTGAACTGATCGGTTTTGACTTCCCTCTTCCCCTCGAGCTCCTGTCATATGCTTAGCGTTTCGAGCACTAAAGTGCTGGGGAAAGGAAATACAAGTGAAGCACATGGTCAGTTTGACAGTCGTTATTTCATAAATTTAGCAGTTTCTTGATTGCAAATAATTAGTTTACTGTTATTGTGCCCTAGTATTACAGCGATAAATCAATGTCATAACCAAAGTATAACATGCAGGAAATGCAAGATCTACATATGTGAGTTAATTTTAAATGATCCGTTACTAATTCATCTATTAACGGGTCGTTCATTTTCTAGTATTTCTTTTTACTGTAGAAGACCACAGCAATGCTCTTTTTTTAAAAGTTGACAAGTGTAACAGGTGTAAAAATTGCGCCGTAAATACACCACGCATATGAGGCTTTTCTAGTGTTCCCAAGTCAAAATGAAGTCATTTATACAATGATTTGCGGGCGTAAATAGTGCATTTTGCGCCCTAAAATCTAAGGGCCATGCTCATAAACGTATACTAAATTTTAGTAGCACTATTAGCGATTGCAACTAGGCGCTACTAAAAAAAGGCTGCTCATAAATACAAATTAGAGCTAGTAGTGCTTAATAGTAAATAGTTAAATGCGACATTAGTAGTGGATTTTAGTTGCCGCTGTAAATGCTGTTAGATGGTTTTAAAAGCGCTTCAGTTTCAAAATTAAGTTTGACGTATGTTTGTTGATGGTGGTTATTTTGAATAATGGATAGAGAAATGCGAGATGTTCGTGAAATGAGGGAACTGCGGAGACGTTATCCCCGAAGAAAAATATATCAGAGTAGAAAAAATCCTCTGGAAACAATGAATGACACAGAATTTAAAATAAATTATAGATTCTCAAAAAATAGAGCTCGAAATCTGATTGACTTGTTAAGACAGAATATTTCCCCCATGTCTCATAGAGGACGTAGTATATCGCCTGAATTAGAAGTTTGCATTGCATTGCGGTATTATAGTAAAGGTAGCTACCAACAAGATAATGGTAAGTATGTAAATTAGTTATAGCAGATATTAATTTTGTGTGTTAATATATTTTGAACTAGTGATGTAAACAATTCGGTTTAAAAACCGAATCGCAATCGAATTCACTTTCGTCTTTTTCAAATTCTTGAGGTATCATTTCTAATATTTTTAAATCAGTGGGACTGGGTTCATCTGGTTGTGGTCCACCTCCTGTCTGTTTTGACTGTCGCTTAAAACTGCTGATATTTTTCTTGGCCATTGTCTTCATTCGCAACCACTGTTGCTTTACACGGTCTACTTTATGGCAACAACCTTGAGCTGCTAATTGATTAGCAATAGATGCCCACACTAATTTTTTTTGTTTAAGGATTTTCCCGTCCTGGCTTTTGTTATTTAAGACTACCAAATTTTCTTCAATTGCGTTTAATAAAAATAACTTGTGTTCGGCGCTCCAATTTTCCCCTCGTTCTCTTTTGCTTGCCATAGTTTTTATAGTGATATATTTATAAAACACAACCATACAGCACCATGAATCACTTTTAAAAAGTAAGGTTAGTTTTAGTTTGCCTTAAAAGCGGAAACTTGGCGGTATTTACCATGCACTTCTATCTCGTATTTTACATTATAGATTGCATATGATACTCTGGGTGCGTTTCATTTGCGCGCTCACATGCTTTGAGCGCTCATAAGCATTGCTTAAATCGTTCCCTTTGGCTTTGCAAACGCTCACAAAGGCCGGCTGACGAAATAGTAACGTCATTATGACGTCATAGTCTTCGCTCACAATCGCTTATTCCATCGAGGTAGAGCAGCAAAAGCGTAAGCGCTTATATTCCAAATGGAACGTATGAGATGCGTATGAGGAGATCAACTAATCATAATCAGGTTATAAACAAACATTACACTTTAGAAATAGCTACAGCAGCTATGATTGAATCAATTTCACTATTGAAGTTATATTTTTGAGGTTATGAATTCGTTGTGCAAACAAAAGTCAAAAGAAACACCTTTGCGTATAACGGCTTAAGCGACTAAACCCCAAAGGAAACAACAGAAAACAGCGCTTGTAAGCGTGAGCGCTTAAAGCGTGTGAGCGCGCAAACGAAACGCACCCTCTCTCTTGCACGTCGTTCCACAGTGATGCCAAATATGTTACGCTACTAACTAAAACGCCCTAGTTGAAAGATTATGAGCATAGAGGAAGTTAGTGTTACACTAACATATTTTAATAAGTAACTCTTAGTTGCGATATTTAGTATAAGATTATGAGCATGGCCCTAAGAAACCAACATGTTTACTTGTATCACATTAGCAACCAACTTCGTAACTTGATTTTTGAGAAGAATCGTGCCATTTATTTTTTCAAAGCAAGGTGGATTTAAACGATTTTAAAAAAAATCTTGTTTGCATTTCGGGCGTGAACGACGATTTTGGCCCTTTGCGTCTTATAATCCCCTCCGCCGCGAGTCAAAATCGCCTCCTTCACGCCCTTAATACAAAAATAGCTATTTCATATTTGTCTTGACATCTGAAAGTGACTGGGGTCCGTATTCATAAACAAAACTTACGCTATGAGTTCACTAAAACATTGCGAATATCTATCTAATGGGTGATTCATTTAGAGGTACTTTTTTCAAAAATAAAAAAAAATTAATAAATTCCATTTTATCGGGTAATCTTTATTATCATACAAAAGAAATACTCTTTACATTTATTATTTAAAGATTATTTCTCTCAAATGCTGGCCGTAACTGCGCCTAACATGGTCCATTCTGAAGTTCCAATTTTCGATGACGCGTTCGAGCATTTCGAGTGGTATTTGGCGAATGACGTGAGTAATGTTGGCTTCCAATTCCTCAATCGTAGCCGGTTTATCCATGTAGACCTTAGACTTTAGGTGTGATATCACATGATCACAATTTACCGGTCCGAAGCGTAAAATTAACTGTTCACCGAATTGTTCTCGCAATAAAGCCGTGGTTTCATGGGCTGTGTGGCAAGTAGCGCCGTCTTGTTGAAACCAAATTTCGTGGAGATCATGGGCTCCAATTTCAGGCAGCAAATAATCCGTTATCATGGCGCGATAACGGGCGCCATTCACAGTTACGTTCCGGCCGGCCTCATTTTTGAAGAAATATGGACCGATTATTCCACCGGCCCATAAACCACACCAAACCGTTGTCTTGTCAGGATGTAGTGGCAACTCTTGAACCTCTTCGAGTTGCTCTTCAGCCCAAATACGGCAATTTTGCTTATTGACGTAAGTAGTATAACTGGGGGGATCCTGGGACACCTCGATGGCCTGTCCATCCGCAGTGACCACCGTTGAAGGTCATCCCCTAGTTTAGGGGTTGTTTTCGTTGCCGAAGAGGTGATTTAGGGGTGGTTCTTCGTGCACCCCTTTGTTTCTTGTAGCTGAAGAAGTAGTCGTCAATGACGTAATTTGACCAGAGGCTCTTGGAGGCTGGTCTTGGCGTGATTTTGGTCGCCATTTTTGCAGATAGGTGGCCATTTTGTCTTGCAATGGCCAATGCAGAGGTTTGGGCGGAGGTGGTTCTTCGTGCACCCCTTTGATACCTGAAGAAGAAGTGTCGTCAATGACGTAATTTTACCGGAGGAGGTCGCAGAGTGCTAAAGAAGTGTCGTCAATGACGTAATTTTACCGGAGGAGGTCGCAGAAGAATTGCGGCAATGACCAGAGGTGGTTGCAGAGGATTTTTTTTGTCTGCAGACCAGAGGTGGTCTTTGGAATTTTTTTTTTCTGCAATGACGTCAGAGGTGCGTACCTTGGTCGAGATAAAAAAATACTTACCTGTTTAAACGGATGAAGTGGCCGTGGACGCGAGCGTAATCGGGGGTCGAGAGGTCAGGGGAGATAAAACGCTCGTTTTGAAACAACACGTTTATTTAGAGATAAAGTTTGCTAACTAATAATAAACATACTAATTAAGATAAAAATATTGTGATAAAATTGTATTTAAATTCAGACGTCTATCCTTATGACAATCTAAATTTAAATTTTGAAAAACACCAATTCGCAATTTTATACGAAATGTACGCTCAATTTCAACAATCCTACTATTATAAAAGTGCAGGCGAACCGTGTCTTAATTTTTCAAAATTTAAAGATTTAGCACCGTTGGTGGTGATCGATTGCAGTCGACAAAACGAAACGCTCAAGTCGACATCAGATTAGAATTCGAAACCAGTAAAAACGTGCCCGCAAATACCTGCGCCTATTGTTTAATATTACACGACAGACTAGTTAAGTACAACCCGCTCACGAATGTAGTAAAAATGTTCTAAAAAAATGCCCATTCCAACAAAATACGTTTGCCCTAAATGTAAAGGGGAGACCGATATACCGGGACGTAAATGTTTACCATGTCTTACAGATCAATTGTTAAAAGATCTTTATGGAAAAAAACATTATTAATTAAATACTTTACATGTAATATTTTTTGAAAATATCTGTATATCTTAATTAGTATGTTTAATGTTTATTGTTAATTAGCAAACTCTATCTCTAAATAAACATGTTGTTTCAAAAAGAGCGTTTTATCAATTCTCCTTGACTTCTCGCAATGTTTTCGCTCACCTCCTGACTATAAAAATATTTTTATCTTAATTAGTATGTTTATTATTAGTTAGCAAACTTTATCTCTAAATAAACATGTTGTTTCAAAACGAGCGTTTTATCTCCCCTGACCTCTCGACCCCCGATTACGCTCGCGTCCACGGCCACTTCATCCGTTTAAACAGGTAAGTATTTTTTTATCTCGACCAAGGTACGCACCTCTGACGTCATTGCAGAAAAAAAAAATTCCAAAGACCACCTCTGGTCTGCAGACAAAAAAAATCCTCTGCAACCACCTCTGGTCATTGCCGCAATTCTTCTGCGACCTCCTCCGGTAAAATTACGTCATTGACGACACTTCTTCTTCAGGTACCGAAGGGGTGCACGAAGAACCACCCCCGCCCACACCTCTGCATTGGCCATTGCCAGACAAAATGGCCACCCATCTGCAAAAATGGCGACCAAAATCACCCCAAGACCAGCCTCCAAGAGCCTCTGGTCAAATTACGTCATTGACGACTACTTCTTCAGCTACAAGAAACAAAGGGGTGCACGAAGAACCACCCCTAAATCACCTCTTCTGCAACGAAAACAACCCCTAAGCTAGGGGATGACCTTCAACGGTGGTCACTGCGGATGGACAGGCCATCGAGGTGTCCCAGGATCCCGCCAGTTATACTACTGACGTAGCCATTAAGCCAGAAATGGGCCTCATCGCTGAACAAAATTTTGGTCGAAAATAGTGCCTCTTCTTCAACCTTTTCAAGAGCCCAACTACTGAAACGGTGACGATTCGGAAGGTCGGTTGGCTTCAATTCTTGCACGAGTTGAATTTTGTATGCTTTTAAACCAAGATCCTTACGTAAAATACGCCAAGTTGTTGCATACGACAAGCCAAGCTGTTGAGAACGGCGCCGAATCGATTCATCACGGTCATCGCGTACACTCTCAGCTATATTTTCTTCACTTCGTGCTGGATGTGGTCTATTTGGTCGCATATTATCCAGTAATGAAAATTGGGTTTCAAATTTTTCGATGGTATAGCGAATTATACGTTCGGTAGGCCGATTATGTGGATCATAAGTTGCTCTAAGCGCACGAAACACATTCCTCGCAGAACGCTGATTTTCGTAATACAGCTGAATAATTTGTAGACGCTGTGCCGGGCTAAGTCTTTCCATGATGAAATGTCAAACAATATTGAACAAAAATACCCTAACAGTTTAACACGACTCATGCGTAATCTGTCATAAAATCTTCACTGAAAAAAGTACCTCTAAATGAATCACCCGCTATTTATGTACTGCAAAGATTTCTTTTATGGAGAGTAATTGATAAACTGTACTTAAACCCATATTGGTTGTGCGTCCGCAACACGTTGAAATGCCCACAGATCATGAATTACTAGCGAATTATTATCGAGCGCATAGCCTAAGTTTTGTTTATGAATACGAGCCTTTAAATTTAAAGTCTCCTTTAAATTCCATTACTAACGGCCGGTGTTAAAACGTTTTAAGGAGACCTTAAATTTAAGTCGTGATTAAATTGTGACATTTCTGCTTGATTTGTATACATCAATCACATTCTAAACACGAATTAAATTTAAGGTCTCCTTAAAACGTTGGTAATACCGACCGATAACCATACATAGGGCCAGTTGTACAAAGTAGGTTTAAACTGACGCTCAACTGAACCAGGTTCAAAGTAAACAAATTCGCATAGGATCTTAATGACATATGGCAATTAATGCATTCATAAATAAAGTTTGATGCGATTTTGTTCACTTTGAACCTGGTTCAGTTGAGCGTCAGTTTAAACCTCCTTTGTACAACTGGCCCTTAGATAAAAAGGCGCGCACTAGTCACGGCACACGTCTGGCAACATCGTAAACATAACTAGTTCTACAGAATTTAAATTTCCCTACATCATTTATTTTGGTTATAGGGTAAATGGGGTGAATAGCGGCCTCTGGGATAATAGCGGCCACCTGATATTTCTAATATGAAAACATTTCCGGACATCGTGCATCACAATAGAACTTCAACATTGCATATTAAACAGTTGGTAGCAATGTCAGCCACATAGAGACAAGTGAGAAGCGGTTAGATATTGGCAACTTAAATTTCCGATGGTGGCGCTACGATCGCGGATACCTGATCGGCGTTTTACGTAAAACAAACATTGTTGAAATATGTACAACAGAACAGTTCCCGCATTTCTAACTCTTAACAACTTATTTTCGATTTGTAATTTTAATAGCTAAATAGTCCAGTCAATGAATGCTCAAATGGGGATTCTAGAGGACATGGAGGGGGGGGGAGAATTTTTCTCTTCAGGAATGTGTTGGGGGTAATTAGGAGGTAAACAAACTAAAAGTCCCCACCCCTGCCCCTGCCGCTTCAGGGGCGGAGGGGGAGGAGAAGCTCCCTTTTTTCAGTTTTTCGCTTATAACTCGGAAACTGTGCGTCGTACGAAAAAAGTATTCATTACGAAATTAAAGATAATTAATTTACAACTTCCTTTTTGACGACTAATCTTCATAGATCAGCCTTTTGTTTTATAACAAAACACTGAGAAATTAGAAAGACAAGATTGACGAAAAACGTGAGGCCAAAAAAAGTTTTTCGAAAATTATTGAGTTTATTTTCATCTGTTATTATTACATCAGGTTAAAATGAGATGAAAATATAACGAGTGTGCACTGTGCAAAATTAAAGATAATTAAGTTTCCTACAATATTCATTTTCTTCCTATGTGTTATAGTTTCCGAGATATTCGCCACCGAAAATCGATAATTTTCGAAAAACTTTTTTTGCCTCACGTTTTTCGTCAATCTTGTCCTTTTAATTCCTCAGCCTTTTGTTTTACAGATTAGGCTGAGTAAACGCGAGTAAAAGAAATAATTTACACGGTACGCGGTTAATCAGATCTGATTGCACAAACTGCCTTAACGGCGAATTCGATTAACCGGACAATTAAATATAAACTATATTAACTTTAATCAAAGTATTGACACCGTATCGGCCACTTCATTGAAAGTCCGAGAACGATGTAAAAAATAAGTAAATAAATGGGGTTATACGTCACTCTCTGTCACTTAAAGTTCGTATGTTGCCTGGTTAGTGGATTCTCACGGAGAACTCACGCAGACCAAGAAAGGAATGTTGGAAGACGAAAGAGATTACTGGCAACTATGCAGATACTGCTTGTGGTGTGATATCTGGCCCCGAGGAGAATGAATGGATGCAAGCTTTGTCTAACGAATTTGTTTCAATCCTCAAAATTAAAAATTAGTAAAGGAGACTGTGGTTTAAGGAATAATTGAAATTTATCTCCGCCCACAATAATTTTATATCCGTAGATACGTATTTCGGTAGCTAAGCTGCCATCTTCAGTATAATTTAAAAAACACTACATGAAATCTAACAGCTACCTACCTAGCTGATCATACTATCTATACTACTAATACTATCTATACTACTAATACTACCTAAAATTAACAAAATTAACACTAAAAAAGGAGAGTGTGGTTTAAGAAATAATTGAAAATTATCTCCGCCCACAATAATAACAGTCAAAACCTACCAAAAAAGCAAATCAAATAAAACGGAACGAGTATTGGTCTTACATCCGAAAAAGGTTTTTATTCTCCCGAATAAAGAACTTTTGTAAGCATTTAACTCCCTGTTATTTGATACCGCTTGAATTTATCCCTGAAAAGAAATTCTATACCTATACCTATATGTATATGAATACACCTATATATATATGCACAAATCGCCAAAAAGCAACCTACAGATTAGAGCAGATCACACATAGGGTGGCCAGATGTCTCTTTTAAAGAGAACATGTCCTCTTTTTTGACACGGATCTTTCTTTTTCTTTTTTCGGTGGTCAATGTTCTCTTTTGTTCTCTTTTTTCATAAGTACGCATATTAAACGAATTGTTAATTTTTGATACGTTTGTCGGCTCTCCAGACTTCCACAATTTAAAATTTAAATTTAAATTTGGCGTCATGTATTTCAACGCTGGTGATAAGGTAAATAATTACCGTCAAATGTGGTGAAGAGGACCACTTTTTAATACTTTTTTATTTATTACTTCCGCCAATATTACCGAAATAAACCCATATTTCAAATATAGCACACTCATATCATATGGAAGCATCTTACATAACAATATTAATGAGTTTGCATTTATAATTTTTTTTTTATTTTTTTTATAAGTGGACCACTTCACCCCACGTTTGTGGTGAAGTGGATCACATGTAAATAATCCATTGCAAGACCATTTTGGACTCTTGTGAGGTGAAGTGGACCGCCTTAAAATAGATAAATATATTTTTCTGTGTAAAAATTTGGTGATTGCAAATATAAATTAATGTAGAAATTACTCCTTACACAACGAAACACATCTGTATTATCAAAAACAACATATTAACGATATTAACTATAAATAAAATAGAGCACCCTAAATAATATACATTTTGTTAGATTTATCTAACAGATCTGTTCATAGTCAAGTTCCTCATTCACAAACACAAATCGGTCTCTTCTTAAATCCTGGCACCGCAATTTCAAGAAAATGTTATTCTTACTAACGATGTCTACATTTTCTATGATTGGGTAAGTAAAGTAAATATTTTTTTTTCCACTTACTTTCCGAAGAAATTTAATTTTATACATAGCCTGATTAATCTCCAAGATTTTTCCTGCATACCGCAAATTCCTTTTTCATGTAAGAAAGTGAACGAGCACGAAATCTCCTAGGGAATAAGAACTAATATCCGCATTCGGAGAAATTGTTGGACACGGAATTTGTTGGTGGTCTTCTTGTAGCTGATCATTATCTGATGTTTCCTCATCTAAGTTTAAATCTTTGTCACTGGAAGAGTCATGCAAACTTATTTCAGATTCATTCTCTGAAGATTCATGTCGTTCAGTTTGCACACTTCGACCAGGAACAACCTCTAGTTTCTTGGTCCTTACATACTTTCTCTTTGGTTGAGAACTACCAGCTCGTGCCTCTTTTAACATGTTCAATAAAGACTCATTTAAAAAATTATTTGGAGTTGGGATTTCAGAGTCATTGATATTCGGCAACTTCTTTAGAACTCTATCTTTATTTAAAGGAAAGATTCCAGTTGCAGCAAAACCCGCTATAAGATTTTCTGACTTGTTCTCTAGATTTTCCAAAGTTTTTTTTAACATTCATGGAAATTCTGCTTTTGGTAAAACACCTCGATTCCGTTTTTTCCAGTCCGTAAGAATTTCCCGCCACTTTCTTTTTAAAGGTCCAAAGAACGCCACATCCAAGGGCTGGCAAAGATGTGTTGCGTTGGGTGGCAATAATATAAAACGTATATCATTGTTTTGGCATTCATTGATTACAAACATGGAAATATGGCTAGATAAATTATCGCCTATAAGGGCTCTTGGCGGTGGTTGTTTCTTTAGGTAAGGCAGAGCAATCGTTTCAAACCAGTCCTCAAATGAACGTTCCTCGAACCAGCCAGTTTGACTTCTATTAAATCGTGTTCCTGGTGGTCCATCTTCAATCCAGGTTGGATATAAATTTTCCGCTTTGTAAACGACGTAGGGCGGTAAGACTGTGCCATCGGCTGCACCCGCCATCATTACAGAGATGCTCGTTTTACTGGAATCTCTTACAACAACAGGTCGTTTAGATCCACGTTTGCAAAGTATTTTTGTTTTCCCCGGATCGTCGGTAAAATTTGTTTCGTCGTAGTTAATAAGACTTTGACGTTCAACATTTGCCATCGATAATTTTAATTCATCGAAATAAAGACTTATTGTTAGACTTTGTGCATTTACTTCAGCTCTAACACGCTTAATATTCTGACCAAACCTTTCACTTATTTCAGGATGACGTTCGATAAAGCCTCGTATAAATTCAAGACCTGGCAGATTGTTGTGGAAGCGCTTTTCAACGCGCCCACGTCTATTTAAATAACTCTGGATTCAAAATCTCAAATCTGATTTGGTGAAAGGAAATCCCCATTCTGCACAAAGTACAAGAGCATCTGTTATTTTATTTTCAGTATTGTTGCTAAGCACGGGTTGTCCGCCATACTTGTTAGTTTGTAGACCTTTTAATTTTCTTAATAGCGTAGTACGGGGAATCTCATACTTCTCACTGATTTTTCTCGCTGATAATTTTTTACTCTTTAATTCAGCTAACGCTTTTTCCAGATTACCGGCACTATATAAGCAATTACGCCTCCCACCAACTTGCGGTTTGTATTTACGCGGCATTTTTACTGGTCCACTTCACCACATCATTCTTCGGTTTTGACAATTAGCGGTTGCATCCAAATAACTAATGAAATTATATTAATGATTATGCAGCTATACAATGATGAAGTACTAACCTTTAAATATATTTAAAAACAAAACCAAAACTTGTCTCACAAACACTTCCACAACCGACTTTTTTTTGGTTCATGGAAACATTTATAAAATCATGGTAAAACATTTATAAACTATCGACAAAGTAAGGTTACACTGGTACAGTTCTCTATAATAATTCCTCTAATACCGACAGTGGTCTGTATATCAAATTGTCAAACTAAAAATTAGTAAAGGAGACTGTGGTTTAAGGAATAATTGAAATTAACCTCCGCCCACAATAATTTTATATTCGTAGATACGTATTTCGGCAGCTAAGCTGCCATCTTCAGTACAATTTTAAAAACATATGTATATGTATACAATACACCTATACAGGCTGTTACAAATTCGAGACTCACCATTGGGATCTCGGAAACAGTAAGAGATACGAAGTCGGTTAAATTGGGACAAAGTTATGTATTTTGGTGCTGAATAATAATCCGTTCTGAAAACTCCTCTGCGATTTGTAGTTTTTGAAATATTTCCAAAAAACAAGAAAACGTAATTTTCTTTTTTATTTTTTCCTGAAGTTATTGTTGCAGGGATCATAACAAAATTAATACATTCTGCACTTTTTTAAGCTCTTTACGATGATATCATTAGATTTTACTTAAAACGTTTCGTCTCGTCAGAATCATCATCAACTTCATTTTTTCTTATAGGCGCTACATTAGATTTTAACACCAATGAATAGATCTATTTTTTCTGATGCTTTTCCATATATCACACATCCCTACTTAATAATTTGAAACAGCTGGAAATGCAAAAAATTGTTGAAAATAACACTGTAACATGGTATGCAGTGAAAACAAAAACCAGAAAAGTTTGATATAACTTAGGAGTTTTATTTCGTTTATCACAAAAGTAGATCTTTGAAAAAATTTTAGATATAAAAATGAATTGTGTATGTGAATCCAAAAAAAATGTAAATTTTTAAAACGTATTGTGCTAACAACAACAATTTAGTAATAGCAAGAGAAATTTACTTCCAACAATGACGATGACGCAGTATTTAGTTAGTTTCGTAATTAAATTATACATTTTTATGATTAAAGCAAGAAAGTATCACAAGAAATAATGTCTTTAAAAATCTCTCATTCCTGTAAATTTAAAAATGTATTGTTCTAACAACAATTTAGTAATAGCAAGAGAAATTTACTTCCAATAATACCTAGAAAGATGCTATCCACACAGAACAATGTTATTAAGTTAGATAGAAACATTGCACTTTATGGATATTTTCATAAAACTCGAAGGACGTATCGAGATAACCTTAATGATTATGAGAATTAAGAATTATTAGAAGAGGTAATTAATAGTTATTTATAAAATGTATAAAATTATTAGACTACAAGAAACAATGTCTCCTCGAGCAGTAATATCTTTTAAGATCTGATATTTACAGTTGGTTCTTGTCCGATGAAATTTGTATCACAAAATCTTTTAAGCGGACACTAAATCGCGCACTATAACACTTTACGTTTCACCGTCGTTCGACAGCTTCGTCAGAAGTGATATATATGTATATATATATATATAAATGTGGTAGTAACGACCGACTAGTTGACGAACAAATATAAATTTTGATGACGGGTTTCGGTCAAATAAATGAACAACGTGTTCCTCTTAGTTCATTCTTATATTTATATCGATATTTCGGAGCTGTTTTTCTCCTTCATCAGGATCTACAAGATTCATACAATGTAAAACTCTTACTATTTGCTTTAAGAAAAATACTTACAAAATATTGAGGTTACATTAGGTAAGTTGAAATTAACACATTGTTTGAGTCTTCTGCTGTCATGAATACACAGTTTGTCAGTTAAATATAACGCTTAGAAGATTTCTCCGTTAGTTTAAATTAAAATTGTAAAAGGACTAAACACATGATTGCATAATTAAAACATTTGATATCGTTAAGTCAATATGGCGTACAAAATGGCGGAGCCTTACTATAAGTAAACATAATGGAGTTAAATTCCCTATTTTAATTTTCAAGAGGAACAAGAATGAAAGCGCGGTTAATTTAAACTGGATTCAGATAGGTTATTTGTTCGAAATTTGTTTTGTAAATGAAGTAAGTAAGAGTACATGTTGCTTAAATGTTTAATGTCAGATTTTGCATTCATGGCCTTGGGTTCTTGTTGTATGTACAACATTTCTAAAAAAATACGATTATGTTGGTTATTTTCTCTGGTTAAAATTTTGACATCTTCATAATTGATAGTGTGTTTTTTGCTGGAAGAGTGTGCTGCTAATGCACAGGAATTATTTTTGCTTTTAATTTTGGTGTCACTTTTATGTTGGGTGATTCTAGATTTTAATTTTTGTGAAGTCTGACCTATATACACTTCATCACAACTGCTGCAGGGTATTCTATAAATAACGTCACTATTGTCTAATAGTTCTAATTTGTCTTTACAGTTTGTCATAATATTGTTAATTCGAAATGGGTTACTTGAGGCTATAATGACATTACTATTGTTAGCTTTAATAATTTTAGAAATTTTGTAAGTTATTTGTTGTATGAAGGGTAAAGATCTGTAAATTTTAATTTCTGTTGGATTGTGTTGAAGGTTGTTGAGTGTTTGTGTATTAGACTGGTCAGGGGTGGTGAAAATTAATTTTTTGATAAGTGCTACTGGGTATGAGTTTTCTATCATAAGACTGTATAGGATTTGTAAGTTTTTTCATACAGAGAGGGATGTGAAATTTTTTTTATCCTGTTTTTTAAGGCTAGGACTAAATTCACCTTCATTTTTATGGGATGGTTGGAGTGAAAATTGATAAATCTTCCAGATGCCGTAGGTTTTCGGTACCAGTCAGTGATAATTTTGTTATCATTATTTGTTCTTATGACTTTGGTGTCTAAGAAGGGTACACTTTGGTCTTCTGGGTTTTCTTCTTCTATGGTGAACTTTATGTACTTATCATAGCTGTTGAAAATGGTTAGTATTTCTTGGGATTTCCCTGATGGAAAAAAATTCACATCCCTCTCTGTATGAAAAAAACTTACAAATCCTATACAGTCTTATGATAGAAAACTCATACCCAGTAGCACTTATCAAAAAATTAATTTTCACCACCCCTGACCAGTCTAATACACAAACACTCAACAACCTTCAACACAATCCAACAGAAATTAAAATTTACAGATCTTTACCCTTCATACAAGAAATAACTTACAAAATTTCTAAAATTATTAAAGCTAACAATAGTAATGTCATTATAGCCTCAAGTAACCCATTTCGAATTAACAATATTATGACAAACTGTAAAGACAAATTAGAACTATTAGACAATAGTGACGTCATTTATAGAATACCCTGCAGCAGTTGTGATGAAGTGTATATAGGTCAGACTTCACAAAAATTAAAATCTAGAATCACCCAACATAAAATTGACACCAAAATTAAAAGCAAAAATAATTCCTGTGCTTTAGCAGCACACTCTTCCAGCAAAAAACACACTATCAATTATGAAGATGTCAAAATTTTAACCAGAGAAAATAACCAACAACGTATTTTTTTAGAAATGTTGTACATACAACAAGAACCCAAGGCCATAAATGCAAAATCTGACATTAAACATTTAAGCAACATGTACTCTTACTTACTTCATTTACAAAACAAATTTCGAACAAATAACCTATCTGAATCCAGTTTAAATTAACCGCGCTTTCATTCTTGTTCCTCTTGAAAATTAAAATAGGGAATTTAACTCCATTATGTTTACTTATAGTAAGGCTCCGCCATTTTGTACGCCATATTGACTTAACGATATCAAATGTTTTAATTGTGCAATCATGTGTTTAGTCCTTTTACAATTTTAATTTAAACTAACGGAGAAATCTTCTAAGCGTTATATTTAACTGACAAACTGTGTTTTCATGACAGCAGAAGACTCAAACAATGTGTTAATTTCAACTTACCTAATGTAACCTCAATATTTTGTAAGTATTTTTCTTAAAGCAAATAGTAAGAGTTTTGCATTGTATGAATCTTGTAGATCCTGATGAAGGAGAAAAACAGCTCCGAAATATCGATATAAATATAAGAGTGAACTAAGAGGAACACGTTGTTCATTTATTTGACCGAAACCCCGTCATCAAAATTTATATTATATATACCGGCTGTTTCAAATTGGGTGTGCACTGAAGGGATCTCCTAAACCATGAGAGTTACAGATTCGGTTAAATGGAAGAAAAGTTGCACCAGTCATTGCTTAATTCGTATCCATTAACAGAATCAATTTTCTCTTAATTGTTCTTGAAATATTGGTGAAAATGTAAAAATACCGATTTTCTTTTTTCCTCTGTAACTCCCTTATTAAAAATAATTTAGAAATTCTGTCTTAACTTTCTACAGGTACTTTTGGATTCTACTTCAAATAGGGGCAGTAGAATTGTGGTCACACGTTTCGTCTCTCCGCGACCATCCTCAGTTTCCATTTTTTAAATATAACGTATACCTTTTTATTATCGTATTTGTTGCCATTTTTTCTCCTGATTGTAATGGTATATCACACTTAATTGTTGATATTAATTTGAAGCTTAAATAATACAGATTTTTATATGAAAATTTTATTTAATACATAATTTCAAAATATTTAGTTCATTTTCTTAGGTATAGTGTAAATTTCAATGAATTATTTAATATCTGTCTCTTTAGTTATTGTACATATAATAAATTCTTTTAACGGACACTGATAGTGCACATTTGTAGTATCCGTTAAAAGAATTTGTTATACGAGATAGTTGTTGACGAGGCTAATTTTACAAACAAGGGAATATTTAATAGAAATGTACATAGATATTGGTCCAGGGAGAATCAAAAAAGATTTCAACAAGTGTGACCACAGATACAATTCAGCTTAAATGTTTGGTGTGGTATTTGGCATAAAAGAATTAATGGTCCGATCATTTACGAAAATCATGTAACAGCTGAACGTTACATCGATTTTTTAAGGACAGCATTGGAAAACATTTTAGATTACATTCCTCTAAATCATATGGAATTGTAATTTCAAAATGATGGAGCACCAGAACATAATGCTGAAATAACAACAAATTATTTGAATCAAACTTTTCCTGATAGGTACAAAAGGATCTGTCGCGTGGTCTCTAAGATCACCAAATATTAGCCTTTTGATTTTTTGTTGATTGATTGATTGATTTTATTGATTTTTCCTCTTCCGACATTTGAATGTTAGTTATTAATATTTAGTAAGTAAAAAAAGTACTAAGGAATAAATTTACTTATTAAATAAATCATGACGAAACTGTATCAAGCTTTTTTATCAGATTTTAACTTTACTTGAGAAAAGTATTAATTGTTATACATCACTGCAATCAGCAGAAAAAATGCTATCGAACAGAATAATTAAAAGATATACGTTGTATTTAAAAAATCGAAACTGAAGATGGTCATGGAGAGACGAAACGTTTGACTTCAATTCTGCCACCTCTATTCGAAGCAGAATAAGAAAGTGCCTGTAGAAAGTTAAATCAGAATTTCAAAATTATTTATAATACGAGAGATACAGAGGAAAAAAGAAAATCGACATTTTTACATTTTGATCAATATCTCAAGAAGAAATAAGAAAAAATTTATTCTGTGAATGAATACGAATTAGGCATTGATTTGTGCAACTTTTCTTCCATTTAACCAAATTTGTATCTCTTACGGTTTAGAAGATCCCTTCAGTGCACACTCAATTTGAAACAGCCGGTATATACAGGCTGTTACAAATTCGAGGCTCACCATTGGGATCTCGGAAACGGTAAGAGATACGAAGTCGGTTAAATTGGGGCAAAGTTGCCTATTTTGGTGCTCAGTAATAATCCGTTCTGGAAAATCTTCTACGATTTGTAGTTTTTGAAATATTCCCAAAAAACCGAAAAACGAAATTTTCTTTTTTATTTTTTTCTGAAGTTATTATTGCAGGGATCTTAACAAAATTAACACATTCTCCAGGCACTTTTTTAAGCTCTTTACGATGATATTATTAGATTTTACTTAAAACGTTTCGTCTCGTTCTGATCATCATCAACTTCATTTTTTCTTATGGGCGCTACATTGGGTTTTAATACCATTGAATAGATCAATTTTTTCTGATGCTTTTCCATATATCACACATCCCTATTTAATAATTTGAAACAGCTGGAAATGCAAGAAATTGTTGAAAATAACACTGCAACGAAAAACATGGTATGCAATGAAAACAAAAACCAAAAAAAGTTTGATACACCTTCGGAGTATTATTTCGTTTACCATAAAAACAGATTTTTGAAAAAATTTTAGATCTAAAAATGAATGTTATGAATCCAAGAAGGACGTAAATTTAAAAATTTATTGTGGTCTTAACAACAACAATTCAATAATAACGAGCGAAATTTCCTTCCAACAATATCCAGAAAGACAACTACAAAACAATAGTTGATTAGATTTGTAATTAAATTATACATTATTATTATTATTAAAAAGCTAGAAAATATCAAATTAAATTATGCGCATGTCTTTAGAAAACTCGTATCTTAAAAGATGTTACTGCTCGAGGAAACATTCTTTCTTGTAGTGTCATATTTTTAAACATTTTATAAATAACTATGAATTACCTCTTCTAATAATTCTTCATTATCATCATCATTAAGGCGATCTCGATAAGTCCTTCGAGTTTTATGAAAATATCCATAAAGTGCAATGTTTCTATCTAACTTAATAATATTGTCCTGTGTGGATGGCATCTTTCTGGGTATTATTGGAAGCAAATTTATCTTGCTATTACTAAATTGTTGTTAGCACAATACATTTTTCAATTTACAAGAATGAGAGATTTTTAAAGACATAATTTCTTGTAATGCTTTCTTGCTTTAATCATAAAAATGTATAATTTAATTACGAAAGTAATCGAAAGTAATTACGAAAGTAAGGCGTCATCGTCATTGTTGGAAGTAAATTTCTCTTGCTATTACTAAATTGTTGCTGTCAGCACAATACGTTTTAAAAGTCTACGTCTTTCTTGGATTCACATCCTTCATTTTTATATCTAAAATTTTTTCAAAAATCTGTTTTTATGATAAACGAAATGAAACTCCGAACGTGTATCAAACTTTTTTTGGTTTTTGTTTTCATTGCATACCATGTTTTTCGTTGCAGTGTTATTTTCAACAATTTCTTGCATTTCCAGCTGTTTCAAATTATTAAATAGGGATGTGTGATATATGGAAAAGCATCAGAAAAAATAGACTATTCATTGGTATTAAAACCCAATGTAGCGCCCATAAGAAAAAATGAAGTTGATGATGATCAGAACGAGACGAAACGTTTTAAGTAAAATTTAATAATATCATCGTAAAGAGCTTAAAAAAGTGCCTGTAGAATGTGTTAATTTTGTTAAGATCCCTGCAATAATAACTTCAGAAAAAAATTTAAAAAAAATTTCGTTTTTCGGTTTTTTGGAAATATTTCAAAAACTATAAATCGTAGAAGATTTTTCAGAACAGAATATTATTCAGCACCAAAATACGCAACTTTGCCCCAATTTAACCGACTTCGTATCTCTTACCGTTTCCGAGATCCCAATGGTGAGCCTCGAATTTGTAACAGCCTGTATATATAGGAAATAAACAACTATCGGGTATGTCGGTCAATAAAGGGGGCAGATTAGCTCAAAACTCCTTTATTAGTTCAATATTTCGTGTAACATTGTACACTTCATCAGGAACATAATTGGTGTTTCATAAAATTGGCAAACAATGTTTAAAAATATTGCGTTTATACGTTGTAAATTGGCAAACAATGTTTAAAAATATTGCGTTTATACGTTGTCAAATATACTTAGATATAACTATTAAAATTTTTTGATGATGATGATGAAGAATTCATAGTTTAAACACATTAAAAATTAAATTAAAACAACTTCTTAACAGTTCACAGAGAATTAGACGCCATTTTCTCAGAGAATTAGACGCCATTTTCTCTGAGAAAATGGCGTCTAATTCTCTGTGAACTGTTAAGAAGTTGTTTTAATTTAATTTTTAATGTGTTTAAACTATGAATTCTTCATCATCATCATCATCAAAAAGTTTTAATAGTTATATCTAAGTATATTTGACAACGTATAAACGCAATATTTTTAAACATTGTTTGCCAATTTTATGAAACACCAATTATGTTCCTGATGAAGTGTGCAATGTTACACGAAATATTGAACTAATAAAGGAGTTTTGAGCTAATCTGCCCCCTTTATTGACCGACATACCCGATAGTTGTTTATTTCCTAACAAGTACGCATCGGTCGTTACTTCTTTTCGAGTATATATATATAAATTCGACCAGTCGACGTTGTGGCATCACGGCGCAAAAAAAATGCTAGCTCTTTGACATCCATCGACGTTGTGACATCCAAAATCGGATGTCATAACGTTTTTGCATGTAATTGAAAGGTGAAGGGGCAGGATGACGTACACAAAATTTTAGGTGGATGTTAAAAAACCGGAATTTGAAAATTTTTATATATTTTTAGTTCTGGAGTTTACTTTCCAGGGGGCGCGCGGAAATGTCGGTGTTGTATATTTTATATTTGCACTCAAATACTTGTGACATCCGGTGTATTTCATAGTTTAATTTACCGCGCTTTATAACATCCAAAAATTGGCAACAGTGTTATTTGCGTCGTATATGGATAAAGTTTTCACGTTTTATTCAATTTTTGATAATTAGTCTTCTCTATCTGACCTAATTTAAGAATTATCCATCACTCAACGTTTTTCTGAATTTATTTCTAGTTTTTTTATTTTACTTTTGAAGAAGCTAAGAATAAATTTAATGAAACGTTAAATAAGCAGTAGAAAATTCTTAAATTAGCTGGAATAAAAGTGCTAATGAAAACAACTTACGGAGCTCACCGGCTTCAAACCATTCATTTAGAATACAGTGAGCGTAAAAATCATGAAATAAAACTAATATTTCCTTAACAATTTATATTTGCGAAAAATCTTTCGACATGTCAATTTTTATATATTATTTGGAACTTTTTGCACATAAAATAAGTTTTCCACGTAATGACGTCATCATCATTTTTTTTTTAAATAGGACCCTCATATTTTGACATCACGGTTAAAGGCCAATGACTTGTTAATTCAGTTATAAACAACAAGGGCTTAGGATAAGCTGTTTATATGCTGTAGGGCCCTAAATTTCCCATATGTCAATTGATGTAGAAGAAAAAAATCAACTCACAAACCAACTATTGATCAAAGTAGATCTTCGAATTACCATTTTTCTTTGGGGGTATCTAAAGTAACGAATATACAGGCTGAGTCCAAAAAAACGCCTACGCGAATAGCGTTGTCGGATTTGACTGGTCAAAAAATCAAATGAAATGGCAGAAAAAACTGTACAATATACCATATCTTGCGACTTTAATACATTTAAAACAGCTGCATGACAGCTGTCAACTTTTGTTTGTTAAATGCAATGGTATAATTACTGTAATACATTTCGAAAGAATCTCCGCAGACTTACTCATAAACAATTAATTTTTTGCCGACACTTTTTCCTTAGCTAAACATTAACTTATTGTCATGAATTCCCGCTAGCAAACTATTCCGTACGTGAACCGTATCGAGACGTGTAATTTGCTAGATGTGCTCTCCCCATTATTTGCGTCAAAAGTAACCTCATTACTTTTTTTTTAATAAATATGTTATTGTTCACCTACTACAAATGAGGAAAGATGATATAACAACAAACAAAGAGATACAAACTACAAAGTTAAATTCCAATTTGAAAATAAAATTCCAACTCAAAGTTATTAAAAGCTAAAGAAAACTATATGTAGTCATTCAGATGGCACAGGTTCATGGCTTCTGGTTCAACTTTCTTTTTGGTTTCTTGTAACAATTTCATCCCTTCGCTATTTAAATAATCTGATTGCCCAACCTCTTCACTTTATTTTTATCATTTTTTAAATAAATTTGTTATTTGTGTTTGTAATTTGAAAGGCAATCATCAACAAGAAGAGTAGTCGAAACAAATTAGCTCTTCAAATACACAATCTTTGCTATTACTCCACTTTCTTTAGAAATCTTTTGTTGTAATGATTTTGCATTCAACTGCATGCCATGCTTGTGCTACTTAAGTCTTTTTGATCCCCTTTTGGGCAAAACTTTCTTTTTTATTGTCTCCTTTTCTCCAATTTTTGCCACGATTTAGTTTTACACTGTGTGACTCTTCTTCAACCGTTTCCTATTTTCTCTAATTTTAGAGTTTCTTTTGAATAATTGTCTAACCATGTGGTTTTCTTCTCCTTCCCTCCAGCTGTAGATTATTTTGTTTGTCCAATTGACTATCCTGCGTTTCTTGACCTCCACCCACTTTTACTAATCTCCTTTCTTATTTTCCAAAATTTTATGCTCGCAGATGGGCTAGGCTTACATACTTTAGAAGTTCGCACAAATGTGGTAAGTTTTGGTTCTTTTTTGCTCTCCATTCCTTTCCTAATCATTTAGTGTTACTTTTAACCTATTGCTATTAGCCAACTGATTTGAGTCTTCTTTCTTCTAATTTTCGATTATTTTGATTGTACGCAATGTCCATTTACGTGTCTCTTGACTATGCCCTTTCACTTCCAATTTTGACCTTACCTTTCCTTCCCTGTTTTCCAATAATTTGAAGCCCCTTTTGGTCGCCTGGTTTACATTGTTTCTCTTCTTCAGAAAATGCGATGTTTTACTTTTGTGCTCGAACCTGGCTTCCCTTTTGTCGCTCACCTTCTTCAACTATTTCTTTTTTAAATCTAATTTTAGTGTTTCTTTTGTGCAATTGCCCGATTGTCTCCTTTCCTCCAGTTTATAGATTATTTCGTTTGTCCAGTTGTGTATCCCTTCGTTTCATGGCCTCAATCCACTTCCACTTTTCACTTTTCATCTTCTTCCTTATTTTCCAAAATTTTATGCTACTTCTGATTATTGCGTTTAATCAGATTTTCATTCATTCTCTTTTGCCCTTCTTTTCGTTTCTTATTTCCTAATCATTTTGTGTTATTTTTGTCCTGTTGTTCTCTCCTCCAACGTTCAATTATTTTGCTTGTGTTTAATTTCTCTGACTAGGCCCATTCATTTCCAATTTTGACCTACCTTGTATTTTCCTATCTGTCAATAATTTGAAGCTCCTTTTGGTCGCCTAGTTTACGTGTTTTACTTTTGTGCTCAGACCTGTGCTACCTAAATCCCTTTTGGTCTTCTTAAATTTTTTTATTTCCTAATTATTAATTCTCTTATTGTCCTAATGTTATTCTCCTTCCTTCCATTTTTTATTATTCTTTTGTTCATCCCAGTGCATTGAACAAACATCTTTCGATTCAACTTTTAAGTCTCCCCTTTCCTATTTCCTATTAATTTGGTGTTCCTTTTAATTATAAGCCACCTCTTCCCTTCCAAACAGATTTTTCCAAGGTGCTCTTTAATTTTTTTGTTCTTCTTTTCCTCCTTCCAAATAATTTACCAGTGGTCAATGCTATCCGGTTTGTAAGTGCCAGTCGTCTTACCCTTTGATTTCACACGATTTTCCTTTGCTCTTGTTTTCTCTTTTCACTTTTCTCTTTTTTCTGCGTTCAATGATGTGCCGCAATAAGCACTTATTTTTCAAAATAATAGAAGAAAATAAAAAGAAATAAATAAATAATTAACATGAAATGACGTAATAAACAGTTGCCGAACAATAAATGATACCTGTTTTACGGTAAATAGCGTAGTGTCTATAAGTACTTCCTCATAGGCAAACAAATGACGATAACTGTCAATACTTTTGTTTTTGCTGACAATAAAAAAAAAATGTTGACAGTTATCGTCATTTGTTTGCCTATAAAGAAGTGTTTATAGACACCACGCTATTTACCGTAAAACAGGTATCATTTATTGTTCGGCAACTGTTTATTACGTCATTTCGTGTTAATAATTTATTTATTTCTTTTTATTATCTTCTATTATTTTGAAAAATAAGTGTTTATTGCGGCACATCATTGAAGGCAGAAAAAAAAGTTCTTTCGAAATGTATTACAGTAATAATACCATTGCATTTAAAAAACAAAAGTTGACAGCTGTCATGCAGCTGTTTTAAATGTATTAAAGACGCAAGATATGGTATATTGTAGAGTTTTTTCTGCCATTCCGTTTGATTTTTTGACCGCTCAAATACAACAATAAATGCCGACGCTATTCGCGTAGGCGTTTTTTTGGACTCAGCCTGTATATCGGGTGTCCCACGCCATATGCTCACCCTTCTAGAACTTATATTTTTCAACCGATTTCAATGAAATTTGGAAAATAAAAATTAAGCAAAAAACGCATTTTCCGACATACCATTGAGCACCGTAGGACTTCCAGTTTCAGCGGAAGTGACGTCAACTTTCTTATTTTACATGGAACACCCTGTATATTTTTACATATTTGGAATCTGTAGATCATTGCGAGTCCGAAAATGTATCATTTGGTAATTTTGATTTCCATGACAACGAAAAAAAAAACTTTTTTGTTTTTCAATCTAGGAAGCTTTGAATCGCGTATTTTCCTTCTAATGCGATCAAGCAATTCGAGAAAATCACTATTTTGATTGTATTTTGATTTTTAACATTTTTACGGCATTTCAAATTTTCATTAGGTCGTAACTCATTTTTTGAAATGGAACCTCATGTGCTCCTTAGCCTAGTTCAAAAGGAAATTTTTTTCTGAATAAACTGATACCAAATACTTTATACTTTCTTTGAAAGTCATTTAAAACAGAGCGGACATAAAACCTCAATAAATCACGTTCTGTTTTAAATGACTTTTAAAGAAAGTATGAAGTATTTGGTATCAGCGTACTCAGAAAAAAATTTCCTTTTGAACTGGGCTAAGGAACATATGAGGTTCCATTTAAAAAAAATGAGTTAGACCTAATGAAAATTTGAAATACCGCAAAAATATCAAAAATCAAAATACAATCAAAATAGTGATTTTCTCGAATTGCTTGATCGCATTAGAAAGAAAATACGCGATTCAAAGCTTCCTAGATTGAAAAAAAAAGTTTTTTTTTGTTGTCATGGAAACCAAAATTACCAAATGATACATATTCGGACTCGCAATGATCTGCAGATTCCAAATATGTAAAAAAAAAAAAACATTTCACTTCCGGTGAAACTGGAAGTCCTACTGTGCTCAATGTTATATCGAAAAATGCGCTTTTTTGCTTAATTTTCATTTTCCAAATTTCATTGAAATTGATTAAAAAATAAAAGTTCTAGAAGGGTGAGCATATCGTGTGGGACACCCGGAATATGCTATAGCATGCAAACAGCTTACCCTAGGCCCTTATTGTGGGCTAAGGCCCAATTCAGAAGACAATGGACTTTATGTCCGTAATGTCAAAATATGAGGGTCCCACTTAAAAAAAAAATGAAGATGACGTCATTATTTCGACAGTGATGTGCGAAAAGTTCCAAAAAATAAATAAAAATTGATATAACCGAGGATTTTTCGCAAATATAAATTGTGATGGAAATATTAATTTTATTCCATAATTGTTACAAAACTCTTGAAACTCTTTATTACTTGTTGACTTTTAGAAGCAGCATTTGCGTTTCCGTATATTCCGTTGCCTTAAAAGTATTTTTTGCCAAATGGAAAGGGAGATTACTTGAGGGAGCCATTACTTGGAACGTCCAATAAAAGATTAACTAAAAATGTTTTATTTTGCAGCTTAAAAGGAAACTCAAGAACTTTTAAAATTTCAACTATTAATTTTTGAATCTCTACTGATTCAACTTTTTCTACTCATTCGTACTGTATAATTTAGAAATATCCGAAATTACTCTTACTGTATAAGTTAAACCAATTTGAATTTGCCACCTCAAATTGTATTTTTTTCTCTCGTTATTTTAGAAAATCTTCCAATTCTAGATTATTGGCATCAAGGTGGCGATATCAGGTTTCAGCTGGAGGCGTTGTTACAGGTCTTTTTAAAGTCAACTCAGTTTTTTGACGAATTCATTCTATAAGGAAAATAATAAACTTTCGTCTATTTATTTGTTTTTTTTTTTTTTTTTTTGCAAAATAACAGTTTTCGAGCAATTCGGTTTAACATTAACGCTTCCAGTTGATTTTAGTAATCCCAATTTCATTCCGTTGTATTTTTAGCAGCTCAAAAAAGGTCGTGTTTTGATACCATGGACAAGCGAACAGAAAAGGTTCGCTCAAGCTTTTTTCAGGAAACACTTAGCCACTAAGAAACCACCAAAGAAAAACGAATGTGAAGAGTTGAAAAATCTCCACTCTGAAATTTTTCACAACAAAACTTGGCCGCAAATAAAGATATTCATTGTTAATCAATATCAGAAGAAGAAAATATAAGTACATAAGACAATTAGAAAATAATATAAGAGTAATATAAATACCTGCCTTAAACCATTCAAATATAACATAATACTTCTATGTTAATAGAACTTTTTTAATAAAGAAAATTACATTATATCGTTAAGTTTCTGTATCCTTCTTCTCTGTTAGCATTTAATGTGACTCATAAAATCTTTCCAACTGGCAACATTGTAAGGATGTCACAAGTACTGCAAGTTTTTTTAGGGATGTCACAAGACTTATAACATAAAAATATATACTGGATATACACTGGATGTCAAAGAAATAGTAAATATTTTGATTTTAATTTTTTGTATCTTTCAATTTTTTTGTTCACACTAGCGCCATCTCCAGATTTCCATAAAGTCATATTTTTATGTTGTCTCTATTTGCTCTTTAAAGAGTGGATGCCTAAACGTCGTCATTTTTACTGGATTTTTACAAGATACGGTGGTCGACTATACCGTCTGTTTGATTATAAAGGCCCCAAGCTATAACTCATTTATTTTTGCTTAAACACCCAGTAAAGTGTATATATTCTTAAATGGGACGTTGTTTTCTAGAGAACGAAGTAAAACAATATTTTTTTGGCTACACTGTATAGGAGTCATGACGTCATCGACATTTTTTTTAAATGGCACGATGAAAATTTTTTTGCGAAATACAATAGAAAAACCTTCTCTCTTTTCAACCACATAAAATTTTTATATCCTTACATGAGAAAATGTTCGAGAAAACTGAAAAAAACTACCTACATAACTTACCATTTAACATTTAAGGCACGCTAATATTTCTAGCATGCTATGAGTAATTTTACTGAAATTTGTCATACTTTATCTAATTTGGTAAACAATTTCTAAAATACCGGCACTGTCAAACTGACACTGTTTTTTCTACATTCGTAGTAAACCTCTAGCATATCGGCTTCTTCATTAATGTTATTCATTTCTCACCGTTTCAAACTAATTGTAAGTCAGATTGACAGTGCCGGTATTTTAGAAATTGTTTATCAAAATTAGATAAAGTACGACAAATTTCAGTAAAATTACTCATAGCATGCTAGAAATATTAGCGTGCCTTAAATGTTAAATGGTAAGTTATGTAGGTAGTTTTTTTCAGTTTTCTCGAACATTTTCTTATGTAAGGATATAAAAATTTTATGTGGTTGAAAAGAGAAAAGGATGTTCTATTGTATTTCGCAAAAAAATTTTCATCGTGCCATTTAAAAAAAATGTCGATGACGTCATGACTCCTATACAGTGTAGCCAAAAAAATATTGTTTTACTTCATTCTCTAGGAAACAACGTCCCATTTAAGAATATATACACTTTACTCGGAGTTTAAGCAAAAATAAATGAGTTATAGCTTGGGGCCTTTATAATCAAACAGACGGTATATATATATATACCGGGTGTCCGGTAAAGAATGGGCCATACTTCAAGGGTGGCTTTTTTGGGTCAAAACAAATCGATATAGACCAATTTATCTTAGTACAATTTTGCTTCATTAAAAAGTTATGGCCTTTCAAAGATAATTTTTTTATTTCAATATTTTAGCAAAATTCGTTCATTTTTGGAGATATTTAATTGTAATTTGGTATTTAAAGGTTTCTTGTACTGCTGAATCTGAATATCTTCCTATTTTTAACGTAACATCCTGATATTCCTTTGTTTATTGCTGTACTTTTTTTAACGTGAATATTTTTTAAATTATATTCATTTTCATGAAAGAACTTTTAATTTACTTTAAAAAAGGTATACTTGTTACATGTCGCTAAAGTATACCAGTTCTGAGAAAAATGGCTTTGAATATGATAATGCTGAATATTACTGTTTTAGGTTTACATTGAATCAGGCACATAGACCCGTTTTTCAGTTACAGTTTAACTTTAAACTTCACTTTATTTCCATGGGAACAACTGTTTTTATAATTTTTACTATGGGAGTAATCTGGAGTTGAAAATTAAACTATGAGTGAAATACGCGGCCATAGCAAACATAATAAGATTTTTTTACGTAATGAATCGTTGATTGAAATGTGGAATTGTAAAATTTTTTCAATTTTAAGTAAATTACGAAGGAGTGCAACTTTAGGTAATTGTCTTTTCATCCTGAAGTAGCGTTACTGGTGTAGTAAGTATTCAACATTTTCACATTCAAAGCCATTTTTCTCAAAACTGGTGTACTTTAGTGACATGTGACAAGTATGCCTTTTTTAAAGTAAATTAATTGTCGTTTCAAGAAAACGAAACATATTTTAAAAATATTCACGTAAAAAAAAGTACGACAATAAACAAGAGAATGTCAGGATCTCTAGAGCGCCCTCTATACGTTACGTTAAAAATAAGCAGATATTCAGATTCAGCAGTACAAGAAACCTCTAAATACCAAATTACAATTAAATGTCTCCAAAAATGAGCGAGTTTTGCTAAAATATTGATATAAAAAAATTATCTTTGAAAGGCCATAACTTTTTAAAGAAGCAAAATTGTACTAAGATAAATTGATCTAAATCGATTTATTTTGATCCAAAGAAGCCACCCTTGAAGTATGGCCCATTCTTTACCGGACACCCAGTATATATATATATGTATGAGTGTGTGTTTGAGCCAGAAATCGGCCGCAAGATGTCGTTTTTGTTAGGTCAAAAATCAGCCACAAGATGTCGCGACCTAAATTTTATATAAAGGGGTGTTAGAGACAGTTAAGCGCATTTGCACTGGATATGTGATAAGGAGAGGATTCTCCGAGATAAATATCGTGAAGTGCTCTTAACTTGTGGCGTGTGGGTGTGACCTGCTCTAATCTGTAGGTTGCTTTTTTGGCAATTTGTGCATATGTATATTTTTATGTACGTGTATGTGTGTATATATGTGTTTGAGTCAGGAATCGACCGCCAGATGTCGTTTTTGTTAGGTCAAAAGTCAGCCGCAAGAGGTCGCGACCTAAATTTTATATAAAGGGGTGTTAGAGACAGTTAAGCGCATTTGCACTGGATATGTGATAAGGAGAAGATTCTCCGAGATAAATATCGTAAAGTGCTCTTAACTTGTAGTGAGTGGGTGTGATCTGCTCTAATCTGTAGGTTGCTTTTTGGCGATTCGTACTATATATATATATATAGATTTAAAAAGAGGAAACCTGAGATCATTTCGCGATAAAAGTTGGGTAAGATGAGATCCTTTTGGAAAGGCGAGATCCAAAATCGGATCTCACCTTTCTTAGCGTGTATATCGGGTCATAACCGACTTTGTTGGTAATAAAGAGCTCAAATTCAAATTTTATCCCGGATCTCGTTTTACCGATTTCTATGCAGTTTTATACACCAGTAGTTCACAATTAGTTATGCAGAGGGCGCATGTGAGCCAAGTATACACGTACATAGTTTCTAACCAAAGTGAGATCCGACAGTCTGGCAACACAGCAGAGCTCTACTTTACAGTAGAATTTCTAACATGAAAGAATTATACGTTTTTAATTAAACTAGACTCTTGTTTGATGAAATTGTGTAGAACAATTTGTTTATAATCTCTTAACGCACAGCTTAAAAATCGTCACGTGAAACGTTTATATCTCTGTTTTTCTACTTAATAATGATTATGTGAGCTTTTTGTAAATTTTACAATTACTTCAATTCAGTATGGCTGGGTTTCTCAGTCTTAGCTTAACTTTAAACTCCTGTTTATTTCCAGAGAAACAATTGTTTTTATAATTGCTACCACGGGAATAAACAGGAGTTTAAAGTTAAACTAGGACTGGGAAATCCAGCCTTAGAGATTTAAGACGAAACACTTTCTGAGTTATTTAGGAATTGTAGTTTGCTTGATTTGACACTGCAAAATACCGTCTAGAGACGGTTATAATCACTATCTGATAGCAGTACATTTTAATTTAAATATGTATCACAAAATCTTTTAAGCGGACACTTAATCGCGCACTATACACTTAACGTTTCGCAGTCTGACGAAGCTGTCGAACGACTGCGAAATGTTAAGTGTATAGTGCGGGATTTAGTGTACGCTTAAAAGATTTTGTGATACAAATTTCATCGGACAAGAACCAACTGTAAATATTAATTTAAATAGTTTACAATAAAATATTATCGATTTTACACAGCAATAAAGTGAGTAGAGACTTTCAGTTTCGTTACAATAAAAATAATTCCATCTATCAAGTGTGAATTTGTAAATTTCAAATAAATTATTGCAACTGTTATCTGCTGCAGTGGGGTAATTTTTTAAATTTTCATATTAACAATGAAGGCTTTCCTGTCGATGAGAAATTTCGTTATATTAAAAAAAAAACAATCAAATGTGAATCTGTAATTTGAAAAATTACAAATAACACTAACAAATTTTTCCGCCAAAAAAAAAAAAAATTTGTTAGTGTTATTTGTAATTTTTCAATTTATATGTTCGCTAACAATATCTTTAATATTTAATTTATGTGAATCTGTAAGTCTCAAATGAACTATTGCAAATGTTTTCTGTTACAGTGGGGTAAACTATAACATTTTTACATAACAATGAAGTGAATAAAGAGGTCTTAGTGTCAGTGGAAAGTTTCCTTAAATGAAAAAAAAAAACAAGTTGTCAAAATAAAGTAAAGCTGTAAGCCTGAAATAAATTATTTTACAATGAAATGAAGAAAAAGGCTTTCGTGTCAATCTCATTTGATTAAAAAAATTTGCAACTGTGAAGTAAATTTGTAAACTTCAAATGAATTATTGCGGATGTTTTCTGCCACAGTGGAGTATTTTTTTAATTTTTACATGAAGGCTTTCGTGTCAATGGAAAGTTTCGTTATATTAAAAAAAAGACAACTGTCAAATGTGAGTGCAAGTTTCAGATAAATCATTGCAAATGTTTTCTGTTACAGTGTAAACTGTTATAATTTTTACATAACAATGAAATGAAATGGTTTTATGAAAAAAAAAACAAGTTGTCAAAATAATGTAAACCTGTAAGCCTGAAATAAATTATTTTACAATGAAGTGAATAAAAAGGCTTTTGTGTCAATTTCGTTAGATTAAAAAAATCTCCAACTGTCAAATGTGGAATTGTAAACTTCACAAAAGTTATTGCGAATGTTTTCTGCTACAGTAGGGTAATTTTTTTATCCACTATCACATTATAATTGGACTTTTATTTATTAATAAAATGCTATCTAAAACACTTATACAACTGTTACTTTTACATAATGAAGATTCTCGTGTCAGTGGGAAGTTTCGCTATATTAAAAAAAAAAAAAACAACTGTCAAATGTGAATCTGTAACCCTCAAATACATTATTTCAAATGTTTTCTGTTACAGTGGGGTAAACTAGAGGGTAAACTATCATCATTTTTGCATAACAATAAAGTAAATAAAGAATCTCTTGTGTCAATTTGAAGTATCGTTAGATTAAAAGAGAAAAACTAGCTGTCAAATTTGAATTTGTAAACCTCAAATAAATTTACATTTTACTGTTATGTAAAAATTGTAGTAGTTACTCGAATACAGCAGAAAACATTAGCATTGATTTGCGGAGCATTCTAGAAAACAGGACATGTCCATTTTGTAGGAAAAATGGAAATCTAGTGGTTAAGAGTCAAGAATTTAGTGGCTTCAATAAAATATGTAGATGTAAGCAATTCATATTGACACGAAAACCACTTTATTCACTAGATAGTAACGTAAAAATGATATTAGTTTGCTCCACTATAGCTAAAAACATTTGCAATGATTTATTTGGGGCTTACAAATTCACATTGACAGCTGAAGTTGTTTTTTTTTTTTTTTAATGAAACGAAACTTCCAATTGACACGAAAACCACTTTATTCACTAGATAGTAACGTAAAAATGATATTAGTTTGCTCCACTATAGCTAAAAACATTTGCAATAATTTATTTGGGGCTTACAAATTCACATTGACAGCTGAAGTTGTTTTTTTTTTTAATGAAACGAAACTTCCAATTGACACGAAAACCACTTTATTCACTAGATAGTAACGTAAAAATGATATTAGTTTGCTCCACTATAGCTAAAAACATTTGCAATGATTTATTTGAGGCTTACAAATTCACATTGACAGCTGGAATTTTTCTTTAATTTTTTTAAATTTAACGACGCTTCCAATTGATACGAAAATCTTTTTATTCACTAGATTGTAATGTAAAAATGATATTAGATTGCTCCACTATAGCTAAAAACATTTGCAATGATTTATTTGGGGCTTGCAAATTCACATTGACAGCTGAAGTTGTTTTTTTTTTTTTTTTTTTTTTTTTTAATGAAACGAAAAAAACAATTGACACGAAAACCACTTTATTCACTAGACAGTAACGTAAAAATACTATTAGTTTGCTCCACTATAGCCAAAAACATTTGCAGTAATTTATTTGAGGCTTACAAATTCACATTGACAGCTGGAATTTTTCAATTGATACGAAAATCTTTTTATTCACTAGATTGTAATGTAAAAATGATATTAGTTTGCTCCACTATAGCTAAAGACATTTGCAATAATTTATTTGGGGCTTACAAATTCACATTGACAGCTGAAGTTGTTCTTTTTTTTTTAATGAAACGAAACTTCCAATTGACACAAAAACCACTTTATTCACTAGATAGTAACGTAAAAATACTATTAGTTTGTTCCATTATAGTCAAAAACAATTGCAATAATTTATTTGGGGCTTACAAATTCACATTGAAAGCTGGAATTTTTCTTCAATTTTTTTAAATCTAACGAACCTTCCAATTGATATGAAACTCTCTTTATTCACTAGATTGTAATGTAAAAATGATATTAGTTTGCTCCACTAAAGCTAAAAACATTTGCAATAATTTATTTGGAGCTTACAAATTCACATTGACAGCGGAAGTTGTTTTTTTTTTTATTAAACGAAACTTCCAATTGACACGAAAACCAGTTTATTCACTAGATAGTAACGTAAAAATACTATTAGTTTGCTCCACTATAGCCAAAAACATTTGTAATAATTTATTTGGGGCTTACAAATTCACATTGACAGCTGAAGTTGTTTTTTTTTTTTTTAATATTAAACGAAACTTCCAATTGACACGAAAACCACTTTATTCACTAGATAGTAACGTAAAAATACTATTAGTTTGCTCCACTATAGCCAAAAACATTTGCAATAATTTATTTGGGGCTTACAAATTCACATTAACAGCGGAAGTTGTTTTTTTTTTTTTTTTTAATGAAACGAAACTTCCAATTGACACGAAAACCACTTTATTCACTAGATAGTAACGTAAAAATACTATTAGTTTGCTCCACTATAGCCAAAAACATATGCAATAATTTATTTGGGGCTTACAAATTCACATTGACAGCGGAAGTTGTTTTTTTTTTTTTTTCTAATGAAACGAAACTTCCAATTGACACGAAAACCACTTTATTCATTAGATAGTAACGTAAAAATACTATTAGTTTGCTCCACTATAGCCAAAAACATTTGTAATAATTTATTTGGGGCTTACAAATTCACATTGACAGCTGAAGTTGTTTTTTTTTTTTAAATTAAACGAAACTTCCAATTGACACGAAAACCACTTTATTCACTAGATAGTAACGTAAAAATACTATTAGTTTGCTCCACTATAGCCAAAAACGTTTGCAATAATTTATTTGGGGCTTACAAATTCACATTAACAGCGGAAGTTGTTTTTAATGAAACGAAACTTCCAATTGACACGAAAACCACTTTATTCACTAGATAGTAACGTAAAAATACTATTAGTTTGCTCCACTATAGCCAAAAACATATGCAATAATTTATTTGGGGCTTACAAATTCACATTGACAGCGGAAGTTGTTTTTTTTTTTTTTCTAATGAAACGAAACTTCCAATTGACACGAAAACCACTTTATTCATTAGATAGTAACGTAAAAATACTATTAGTTTGCTCCACTATAGCCAAAAACATTTGTAATAATTTATTTGGGGCTTACAAATTCACATTGACAGCTGAAGTTGTTTTTTTTTTTTTTAAATTAAACGAAACTTCCAATTGACACGAAAACCACTTTATTCACTAGATAGTAACGTAAAAATACTATTAGTTTGCTCCACTATAGCCAAAAACATTTGCAATAATTTATTTGGGGCTTACAAATTCACATTGAAAGCTGGAATTTTTTTTAAATTTTTTTAAATCTAACGAAGCTTCCAATTGATACGAAATCTCTTTATTCACTAGATTGTAATGTAAAAATGATATTAGTTTGCTCCATTAAAGTTAAAAACATTTGCAATAATTTATTTGGGGCTTACAAATTCACATTGACAGCTGAAGTATTTTTTTTTTATGAAACGAAACTTCCAATTGACACAAAAACCACTTTATCCACTAGATAGTAACGTAAAAATACTACTAGTTTGCTCCACTACAGCCAAAAACATTTGCAATAATTTATTTGGGGCTTACAAATTCACATTGACAGCTGGAAATACATGCAATTTATTAACTATTGAGTTAACGCACGGAAATATTCACAGTTCAAGGTTATGTTACATTTGGCAACACCGAAGGATCTCATCTTATCTCATAAATATCATTTTATACACTAACGGATCTCGTCTTTGCATGTTTTTCTAACGGATCTCATGTTAGTCAATGTTTATCACAGAAAAATATACTCTGAATTTTTTTACCCCTCTGTGGCAGTAACGCTTTGAGTCACCATTTATAGGCTAGTGACATAAAATATACTCTGAAAAATAAAATCCTTATGGGGGATCTCAGGTTGTCCAAGTTTTATCCGGATCTCGACTTGGATTAAAAATGTATATATATACAATGTGTTTCATTTCTCATCTACACACCCCTGTAGTTTTTATATTTATTAACGGATCGATTTCAAATTTTCGCCAGATGAACATCCTCTTAAAACACACATTTTTCAAATTTGAAACCTTTTGTATTGCAAGCCATGACCTACTGCGATTTAATAGAAAGTCGAAAAAATTAAGAAAACATAGTAGGCCTTGTTTGATCAAAAAAAGTTATTAGAAAAAGTTGTTTAGAATTACGAAATAAACCCCATTAACCAAATTTGGTTGAAAAATTTTAATTTTTAATTATTAAAAAAATAGAATTTCAATTTAATCTACAGTTTTACAAAACGCTAAAACTAACCGACTAAAACAGACAGAATGAAAAAAACAGCTTAATCTAATATTTTACCAGGCCCCCATCGTGCAGTATGCATTTTTCGATACGTTTCCTATTATTCTTTACAACATTGTTTAGTTCCTGGGGTGTTATTTCAAGACAAGCTTGACGAATCCTGTTGCGTAGGTCTTCTGCATTATTATTTAGTCGTTTTAGTGTTTTAGTAGGTTAGTTTTAGCGTTTTGTAAAGCTGTAGATTAAATTGAAATTAAATTTTTTTAATAATTAAAAATTAAAATTTTTCAACCAAATTTGGTAATTGGGGTTATTTCGTAATTCTAAACAACTTTTTCTAATAACTTTTTTTGATCAAACAAGGCCTACTATGTTTTCTTAATTTTTTCGACTTTCTATTATATCGCAGTAGGTCATGGCTTGCAATACAAAAGGTTTCAAATTTGAAAAATGTATGTTTTAAGAGGATGTTCATCTGGCGAAAATTTGAAATCGATCCGTTAATAAATATAAAAACTACAGGGGTGTGTAGATGAGAAATGAAACACATTGTATATATATATACCGGCTGTTTCAAATTGAGTGTGCACTGAAGGGATCTTCTAAACCGTAAGAGATACAAATTTGGTTAAATGGAAGAAAAGTTGCACAAATCAATGCCTAATTCGTATTCATTCACAGAATAAATTTTTTCTTATTTCTTCTTGAGATATTGATCAAAATGTAAAAATGTCGATTTTCTTTTTTCCTCTGTATCTCTCGTATTATAAATAATTTTGAAATTCTGATTTAACTTTCTACAGGCACTTTCTTATTCTGCTTCGAATAGAGGTGGCAGAATTGAAGTCAAACGTTTCTTCTCTCCACGACCATCTTCAGTTTCGATTTTTTAAATACAACGTATATCTTTTAATTATTCTATTCGATAGCATTTTTTCTGCTGATTGCAGTGATATATAACAATTAATACTTTTTTCAAGTAAAGTTAAAATATGATAAAAAAAGCTTGATACAGTTTCGTCATGATTTATTTAATAAGTAAATTTATTCCTTAGTACTTTTTTTACTTACTAAATATTAATAACTAACATTCAAATGTCGGAAGAGGAAAAATCAATAAAATCAATCAATCAATCAACAAAAAATCAAAGGGCTAATATTTGGTGATCTTAGAGGCCACACGACAGGTCCATTTGTACCTATCAGGAAAAGTTTGATTCAAATAATTTGTTGTTATTTCAGCATTATGTGCTGGTGCTCCATCATTTTGAAATTACAATTTCATATTATGATTTAGAGGAATGTAATCTAAAATGTTTTCCAATGCTGTCCTTAAAAAATCGATGTAACGTTCAGCTCTTACATGATTTTCGTAAATGATCGGACCATTAATTCTATTATGCCAAATACCACACCAAACATTTAAGCTGAATTGTATCTGTGGTCACACTTGTTGAAATCTTTTTTGATTCTCCCTGGACCAATATCTATGTACATTTCTATTAAATATTCCCTTGTTTGTAAAATTAGCCTCGTCAACAACTATCTCGTATAATAAATTCTTTTAACGGATACTACAAATGTGCACTATCAGTGTCCGTTAAAAGAATTTATTATACAATAACTAAAGAGACAGATATTAAATAATTCATTGAAATTTACACTATACCTAAGAAAATGAACTAAATATTTTGAAATTATGTATTAAATAAAATTTTCATATAAAAATCTGTATTATTTAAGCTTCAAATTAATATCAACAATTAAGTGTGATATACCATTACAACCAGGAAAAAAAAATGGCAACAAATACGATAATAAAAAGGTATACGTTATATTTAAAAAATGTAAACTGAGGATGGTCGGGGAGAGACGAAACGTGTGACCACAATTCTACTGGCCCTATTTAAAGTAGAATCCAATAGTACCTGTAGAAAGTTAAGACAGAATTTCTAAATTATTTTTAATAAGGGAGTTACAGAGGAAAAAAGAAAATCGATATTTTTACATTTTCACCAATATTTCAAGAACAATTAAGAGAAAATTGATTCTGTTAATGGATACGAATTAAGCAATGACTGGTGCAACTTTTCTTCTATTTAACCGAATCTGTAACTCTCATGGTTTAGGAGATCCCTTCAGTGCACACCCAATTTGAAACAGCCGGTATATATACATTTTTAATTCAAGTCGAGATCCGGATAAAACTTGGACAACCTGAGATCCCCCATAGGGATTTTATTTTTCAGAGTATATTTTATGTCACTAGGCTATAAATGGTGACTCAAAGCGTTACTGCCACAGAGGGGTAAAAAAATTCAGAGTATATTTTTCTGTGATAAACATTGACTAACATGAGATCCATTAGAAAAACATGCACAGACGAGATCCATTAGTGTACAAAATGATATTTATGAGATTAGATGAGATCCTTCGGTGTTGCCAAATGTAGCATAACCTTGAACTGTGTATATTTCCGTGCGTTCACTCAATAGTTAATAAATTGTATGTATTTCCAGCTGTCAATGTGAATTTGTAAGCCCCAAATAAATTATTGCAAATGTTTTTGGCTGTAGTGGAGCAAACTAGTAGTATTTTTACGTTACTATCTAGTGGATAAAGTGGTTTTTGTGTCAATTGGAAGTTTCGTTTCATAAAAAAAAAATACTTCAGCTGTCAATGTGAATTTGTAAGCCCCAAATAAATTATTGCAAATGTTTTTAACTTTAATGGAGCAAACTAATATCATTTTTACATTACAATCTAGTGAATAAAGAGATTTTCATATCAACTGAAAGCCTAGAGTGTGAATTTGTAAGCTCCATATAAATTATTGCAAAAGTTTTCGGCTATAGTGGAGCAAACTAATAGGTTTGTTCCAGCAACATTTTCTGACTAGTTCGGAACCATTAAAAACAGTTGCCCACCGAAGTAATAACCGATATTAACGGCGCCGTCAAATGTACAGTTTTGATAATTGCATGCTTTTAATGGTTTCGAACTAGTTGGTGATATATTTTCGGACTCGCAATGATCTACAAAGTTCAAACATGTAAAAATATACCTGTAAGGTGTTCTACTTAAAAAAAAAAAAAATTTGACATCACTTTCAGTGAAACCGGAAGATCTACTGTGCTCAAAAGTATGTGGGAACATTAATTTTTTTATTTAATTTATCCTTTTCAAATTTCATATAAGTCAATTAAAAAATAAAAGTTTTAGAAAGGTGATCACATGGCATAGGACACCTGGTGTCGTGAGGTAAAAACTATTATCATTTTTGCGTAAAAATGACGTGAATAAAGAGGCTTTCGGGACAATTGGAAATCTCGATAGATTCAAAAAATCAGCTTTCAGTGTGAATTTGTAAGCTCCAAATAAATGAGCAGCGTTCTAGCAAAACAGGACATATCCATCTTTGATTGAACACCAATATTACATTTAAGAATTATAATTTGTGAAGTTTTTATTTTATACCCTAACTTTCTAAGCATTTAAAATAGCCCATGATCAATTTGAATTGCTTACATCTACATATTTTATTGAAGCCACTAAATTCTTGACTCTTAACCACTAAAATTCCATTTTTCACACAAAATGGACATGTCCTGTTTTCTAGAATGCTCCGCAAATTAATGCTAATGTTTTCTGCTGTATTCGAGTAACTACTACAATTTTTACATAACAATAAAATGTAAATTTATTTGAGGTTTACAAATTCAAATTTGACAGCTAGTTTTTCTCTTTTAATCTAACGATACTTCAAATTGACACAAGAGATTCTTTATTTACTTTATTGTTATGCAAAAATGATGATAGTTTACCCTCTAGTTTACCCCACTGTAACAGAAAACATTTGAAATAATGTATTTGAGGGTTACAGATTCACATTTGACAGTTGTTTTTTTTTAATATAGCGAAACTTCCCACTGACACGAGAATCTTCATTATGTAAAAGTAACAGTTATTTATTGTATAAGTATTTTAGATAGCATTTTATTAATAAATAAAAGTCCAATTATAATGTGATAGTGGATAAAAAAAATTACCCTACTGTAGCAGAAAACATTCGCAATAACTTTTGTGAAGTTTATAATTCCACATTTGACAGTTGGAGATTTTTTTTAATCTAACGAAATTGACACAAAAGCCTTTTTATTCACTTCATTGTAAAATAATTTATTTCAGGCTTACAGGTTTACATTATTTTGACAACTTGTTTTTTTTTTTCCATAAAACCTCTTTATTCATTTCATTGTTATGTAAAAATTATAACAGTTTACACTGTAACAGAAAACATTTGCAATGATTTATCTGAAACTTGCAGACTCACATTTGACAGTTGTCTTTTTTTTAATATAACGAAACTTTCCATTGACACGAAAGCCTTCATGTAAAAATTAAAAAAATACCCCACTGTGGCAGAAAACATCCGCAATAATTCATTTGAAGTTTAAAAATTTACTTCACAGTTGCAAATTTTTTTAATCAAATGAGATTGACACGAAAGCCTTTTTCTTCATTTCATTGTAAAATAATTTATTTCAGGCTTACAGCTTTACTTTATTTTGACAACTTGTTTTTTTTTTTCATTTAAGGAAACTTTCCCTTGACACTAAGACCTCTTTATTCATTTCATTGTTATGTAAGAATTATAACAGTTTACACTGTAACAGAAAACATTTGCAATGATTTATCTGAAACTTGCAGACTCACATTTGACAGTTGTCTTTTTTTTAATATAACGAAACTTTCCATTGACACGAAAGCCTTCATGTAAAAATTAAAAAAATACCCCACTGTGGCAGAAAACATCCGCAATAATTCATTTGAAGTTTACAAATTCACTTCACAGTTGCAAATTTTTTTAATCACATGAGATTGACACGAAAGCCTTTTTCTTCATTTCATTGTAAAATAATTTATTTCAGGCTTACAGCTTTACTTTATTTTGACAACTTGTTTTTTTTTTTCTTTCATTTAAGGAAACTTTCCCTTGACACTCAGACCTCTTTATTCACTTCATTGTTATGTAAAAATTATAACAGTTTACACTGTAACAGAAAACATTTGCAATGATTTATCTGAAACTTGCAGACTCACATTTGACAGTTGTCTTTTTTTTAATATAACGAAACTTTCCATTGACACGAAAGCCTTCATGTAAAAATTAAAAAAATACCCCACTGTGGCAGAAAACATCCGCAATAATTCATTTGAAGTTTACAAATTCACTTCACAGTTGCAAATTTTTTTAATCACATGAGATTGACACGAAAGCCTTTTTTTTCATTTCATTGTAAAATAATTTATTTCAGGCTTACAGCTTTACTTTATTTTGACAACTTGTTTTTTTTTCTTTCATTTAAGGAAACTTTCCCTTGACACTAAGACCTCTTTATTCACTTCATTGTTATGTAAAAATGTTATAGTTTACCCCACTGTAACAGAAAACATTTGCAATAGTTTATTTGAGACTTACAGATTCACATTTGACTGTTTTTTTTTTTTAATATAACGAAATTTCTCATCGACAGGAAAGCCTTCATTGTTAATATGAAAATTTAAAAAATTACCCCACTGCAGCAGATAACAGTTGCAATAATTTATTTGAAATTTACAAATTCACATTTGATAGATGGAATTATTTTTATTGTAACGAAACTGAAAGTCTCTACTCATTTTATTGCTGTGTAAAATCGATAATATTTTATTGTAAACTATTTAAATTAATATTTACAGTTGGTTCTTGTCCGATGAAATTTGTATCACAAAATCTTTTAAGCGGACACTAAATCGCGCACTATACACTTAACGTTTCGCAGTCGTTCGACAGCTTCGTCAGAAGTGAAAAATATTTTTCACTTCGACAGCTTCGTCAGAAGTGAAAAATATTTTTCACTTCTGACGAAGCTGTCGAACGACTGCGAAACGTTAAGTGTATAGTGCGCGATTTAGTGTCCGCTTAAAAGATTTTGTGATACATATTTAAATTAAAATGTACTGCTATCAGATAGTGATTATAACTGTCTCTAGACGGTATTTTGCAGTGTCAAATCAAGCAAACTACAATTACTCAGAAAGTGTTTCGTCTTAAATCTCTAAGGCTAGATTTCTCAGTTCTAGTTTAACTTTAAACTCCTGTTTATTCCCATGGTAGCAATTATAAAAACAATTGTTTCTATGGAAATAAACAGGAGTTTAAAGTTAAGCTAGGACAGAGAAACCCAGCCATACTGAATTGAAGTAATTGTAAAATTTACAAAAAGCTCACATAATCATTATTAAGTAAAAAAACAGAGATATAAACGTTTCACGTGACGATTTTTAAGCTGTGCGTTAAAAGATTATAAACAAATTGTTCTACACAATTTCATCAAACAAGAGTCTAGTTTAATTAAAAACGTATAATTCTTTCATGTTAGAAATTCTACTGTAAAGTAGAGCTCTGCTGTGTTGCCAGACTGTCGGATCTCACTTTGGTTAGAAACTATGTACGTGTATACTTGGCTCACATGCGCCCTCTGCATAACTAATTGTGAACTACTGGTGTATAAAACTGCATAGAAATCGGTAAAACGAGATCCGGGATAAAATTTGAATTTGAGCTCTTTATTACCAAAAAAGTCGGTTATGACCCGATATACACGCTAAGAAAAAAAGATCTCATCTTACTCAACTTTTATCGCGAAATGATCTCAGGTTTCCTCTTTTCAAATCTATATACAGGCTGTTACAAATTCGAGGCTCACCATTGAGATCTCGGAAACGGTAAGAGATACAAAGTCGGTTAAATTGGGGCAAAGTTGCGTATTTTGATGCTGAATAATAATCCGTTCTGAAAAATCTTCTACGTTTTGTAGTTTTTGAAATATTTCAAAAAAATCAGAAAACGTAATTTTCTTTTTTATTTTTTCATGAAGTTATTACTGCAGGGATCATAACAAAATTAATACATTCTTCAGGCACTTTTTTAAGCTCTTTATGATGATATCATTAGATTTTACTTAAAACGTTTCGTCTCGTTCTGACCATCATCAACTTCATTTTTTCTTATGGGCGCTACATTGGATTTTAATACCATTGAAAAGATCTATTTTTTCTGATGCTTTTCCATGTATCACACATCCCTATTTAATAATCTGAAACAGCTGGAAATGCAAGAAATTGTTGTAAATAACACTGCAAAGAAAAACATGGTATGCAGTGAAAACAAAAACCAAAAAAGTTTGATATACCTTCGGAGTTTTATTTCGTGCATCACAAGAGCTGATTTTAGTAAAATTTTTAGATCTAAAAATGAATGTTTTTGAATCCAAGAATGACGTAAATTTAAAAATTTATTGTGGTCTTAACAACAACAATTCAGTAACAACGAGCGAAATTTCCTTCCAACAATATCCAGAAAGACAACTACAAAACAATAGTTGATTAGATTTGTAATTAAATTATACATTATTATTATTAAAGCAAGAAAATATCAAATTAAATTATGTATGTCTTTAGAAAACTCGTATCTTAAAAGATATTACTGCTCGAGGAAACATTCTTTCTTGTAGTCTCATAATTTTATACATTTTATAAGTAACTATTTTTATGTAATCTACCTGGCCATGAAAACAATGACAAATGACAACGATTTTGAAACGTCAAGTACAAACTACCTCTACTAATAATTCTTCGTTCTCATCATCATTAAGGCGATCTCGATACGTCCTTCGAGCTTTACGAAAATATCCATAAAGTACAATGTTTCTATCTAACTTAATAACATTGTTCTGTGTGGATGGCATCTTTCTGGGTATTATTGGAAGTAAATTTCTCTTGCTATTACTAAATTGTTGTTAGCAAAATACATTTTTAAATTTATAAGAATGAGAGATTTTTAAAGATATAATTTCTTGTGATACTTTCTTGCTTTAATCATAAAAATGTATAATTTAATTACGAAACTAATTAAATACTGCGTCATCGTCATTGTTGGAAGTAAATTTCTCTTGCTATTACTAAATTGTTGTCGTTAGCACAATACGTTTTAAAAATGTACGTCTTTCTTGGATTCACATCATTCATTTTTGTATCTAAAAATTTTACTAAAATCAGCTTTTGTGATAGACGAAATAAAACTCCGAAAGTATATCAAACTTTTTTGGTTTTTGTTTTCACTGCATACCATGTTTTTCTTTGCAGTGTTATTTTTCAACAATTTCTTGCATTTCCAACTGTTTCAAATTATTAAATAGGGATGTGTGATACATGGAAAAGCATCAGAAAAAATAGATCTATTCAATGGTATTAAAACCCAATGTAGCGCCCATAAGAAAAAATGAAGTTGATGATGGTCAGAACGAGACGAAACGTTTTAAGTAAAATCTAATGATATCATCATAAAGAGCTTAAAAAAGTGCCTGTAGAATGTATTAATTTTGTTATGATCCCTGCAGTAATAACTTCAGGAAAAAATAAAAAAGAAAATTACGTTTTCTTGTTTTTTTGAAATATTTCAAAAACTACAAAACGTAGAAGATTTTTCAGAACGGATTATTGTTCAGCACCAAAATACGCAACTTTGCCCCAATTTAACCGACTTCGCATCTCTTACCGTTTCCGAGATCCCAATGGTGAGCCTCGAATTTGTAACAGCCTGTATATATATGTAACGGAAAGTTTAACGCCAGGAAAATACAATAATTAAAGAAGTAAATAACGGCTTAGCTGGCAAGGAAAAGTAACTGTCGACGTACGTTTCGTAAGACCGAAACGTACGTCGACAGTTACTTTTCCTTGCCAGCTAAGCCGTTATTTACTTCTTTAATTATTATATATATGTATATATATAGGTGTATTGTATACATATACATATATAGGTATATAATTTCTTTTCAGGGATAAATTCAAGCGGTATCAAATAACAGGGAATTAAATGCTTACAAAAGTTCTTTATTCGGGAGAATAAGAACCTTTTTCGGATATTAGACCAATACTCGTTTCCGTTTTATTTGATTTGCTTTTTTGGTAGGTTTTGACTCTTATTATTGTGGGCGGAGATAATTTTCAATTATTTCTTAAACCACAGTCTCCTTTTTTAGTGTTAATTTTGTTAATTTTAGATAGTCTTAGTAGTATAAATAGTATGATCAGGTAGGTAGGTAGGTAGCTGTTAGATTTCATGTAGTGTTTTTTAAATTGTACTGAAGATGGCAGCTTAGCTGCCGAAATACGTATCTACGGATATAAAATTATTGTGGGCGGAGATAAATTTCAATTAATCCTCAAAATGATACTTGGGACTTAGTAGAGTGCTCTTTGAAACGTGCGATAGGTGGCAGTCGCTTAGTGCTAAGAAACAAATACAGCCCGGATGGCTCTATTGTCGACCCAAAAGCTAGGGTTGTTCCCAAAGGGTACCTTCAACGCTCTGAAATAAATTATTGCGAAACGTAAGCACCTTAAACCCGGCTAAGTTCAATCCGTTTAAGCTCTTGCTCTTGCGGCTCAGCGTGGAATGCTCATTCAGCAATTTGACGTGGCAACCGCTTATTTTAATGAAACTATCGATGAGGAAATTTTCAGGGAAATTCCTGACCACATCTGTCCCGCGATGCAAAAATGATCGACGCAGTGTATGAAACCCAGGAAAATCATTCGACATCAATGATACAGCCTCTCCAATAGAACCTAATTAACTCCGCCTCGTCTACCCTTGTCAGAAATAATTTATACGTATAAAATTACTTACTATTTATGTTCTTTAGAGGTAGAGGCGGTGCATTGGAATATTGTCCAAAATCAATAACTTCATAATCAGGGTCTTCAGATTGTTTGGGCTTTCCAGAAATTGGAGGTGATTTTGTTTTGCTTCCGGAAGTTGGAATAGGAGGTGGCGGAGGACCTCCGCCGGATTTATTCTGTGAACAAGAACGAATACTTTATACTCAGTATAACATTTGGTATGATTATACAGACTGAGTCAAAAGTATGGAATATATCAAAATATCTCAACTACACGGTTGATATTTTACAACAAAATATTAGCAAATAAGGCGGATCAGACCATTGTTGTCAACCATCTACTTTCTCAGAAATGATACCGACTTTATCATTTTAAATGAAATACTCTGTACATTTTTTCACATTTCGGTAGAATTCTATGTTTTCATTGCCTCAGATTTCGTTACTTAATTGGAAAGTATTAATACTTATTTAAGTATATCGTTGTTACCATACTTTTCACTCAGTCAGTAGACTAACGCTGGATTTCACAAACGTCACTTAACTTTAATCACCGATTAAGAATAATCATTCCTATACCTTCAACACATGTAACCATAGCAACGTTTACTTTTAACGGATGATTAAATTTATGTAACGTTCAGTGGCGGCTCTTCAAGATATGCAGAGGGTGGGCAACATTTGAAAAACTAAAAGACCTTTTATAAAGATATTCCTCTGATTGATATTTTTTAAATGTTCTTTGTTAGAAGTTATTTTAACAAGTTGATGAACAAGTATTATCGTTATGATATTATATGTCATTATCTCCGTACGTCTCCAATTTTCCACACATTAAAAAAGGAAACAAAACCTTATATTCTAAGAATTACTAAAACATATTCTGAAATGATAAAATTTAAAACTGTAGCTAAACAATAACTGAAGTAAATTCTCAAAATAATAACTAAATAAAATTTAAAACAATAACTTAAATAAATTCTCAGAATAATTAAATAAAATACAAAACAGTAACTAAAATAAATTCTGAAAATAAGAACTAACATACATTTTTAAATGATAAATCTGCCATTTTAAAACATTAATATCGAAATCTCTCATCTTAGTTAAATTAATAATAAAGCGTTGACATTAACGTTTTTAACTCGGATGGTGCTCGTGAACAACCGAACACAGACGAATTGTAGGACGGGCTTGCCCTCCCGCGATCTAACTTCAGACCAGCTACTATTCTTTTTGTTTTTAGTTATGCATTACAATGTATAATATAAATCTTTCAGACGAATATTGAATATTATGTAACATTTATTAGGTATTAATCAAACAGAATGGATAAAATAAAATACAAAATTTGGCAAATTAATCTTAATATCCCACTTTGTTTATATGTATAGCACTACATTGTGACAGGAGCTGAGCATCGCAATTTAACGTATTACCGAGCGTGTGGAATTATACAAAGTTCTAGAATCTAAATCACATGCACATTTTTAATTATGCATCACAATAATGTTCTGGATTTATAAATTTAAAGAACACAAATAGATGAAAAAAAATTTTAAAAATATTTCAAAATTATTTTAAAGATTAAATTGTATTGATAAATTATATCACAAAATCTTATAAATGGACACTAATTATACGCACCGTGGTGGGCAGAGTGGGCACTGCCCACCCTGTTAAAATTTATCAATACATAATTAAAACAGGTTCTTGTCCGATGAAAATTGTATCACAAAATCTTATAAACGGTGCGTATAATTAGTGTCCATTTATAAGATTTTGTGATATAATTTATCAATACAATTTAATCTTTAAAATAATTTTGAAATATTTTTAAAATTTTTTTTCATCTATTTGTGTTCTTTAAATTTATAAATCCAGAACATTATTGTGATGCATAATTAAAAATGTGCATGTGATTTAGATTCTAGAACTTTGTATAATTCCACACGCTCGGTAATACGTTAAATTGCGATGCGATGCAGCTCCTTGTCACTATGCCGCCGAGCCGAGCCCGAGCCGCCACTGGTAACGTTTGTGAAATCCGCCAGTAGTATTTATAACATAGAGTGATTATACAGGGTGACTGACAATTGTTCCGACCAAAAAGAAAACATGTAAGAGAATGAATTGCACAGATTATAGAAAAATGTTTAAAAAATTCAACGGAACAGTTTATAATTAAATAAATAATATTTACATATTGCATATGAAATCAAAGTTAAGGAGTAACAAATTCGCAAATAATTGTTTGTTAATTCATGTGAAGTATTTACGGGAACGGAATATACTCACTGCTATAACCACCCACAAAAAAAAATGTCGAGGATTTAAATCTGATGATCGCGGGGCCAATATACAGTTTGTTAAATATAACTCATTGACATTGGCACTATTAAAACCAATTTTTATATGTAACTATGGTACCTAGGTACATCACTCGTTAGGATTGAAAAAGTAACGTCTTTATATGAATGTTTGTAAAGCAAAACTTAAGATTTATTACTTGACTTGAGAGTATCCATGAGTTACGTAAGGAAAAAATCAAAGATGTACGTAAAAAGATCCATTTAACAGACTGTACGAGCCCATAACGTCCATCTATTTATTAGTGTAATTAGTATTTAACCAATCTAACAATCAGGCAGCTGATTGTAATATCTTTCGCCTCGATGTCGCACGGAGACATAAAACGATAAAGCTTTATTACACAATATGCCCCAAAAAGAAGTGCTCAAACGAAAATGGTAGAAGGTAGACGAGATTTCATCGATAAAAAACCTATGTCAGGGTCGGAAGAGCTTAGCTTCTTTTTTACGGGCATTTGCTTTTATTCCCAAAGAAAATGTTGCTCATTCTAAATTAGCACATAGTTCATAAAGTATTCGATCAATTTAAATCAACAAAACAGTTTTGGAAAGCTAATTAATATGTGAAATAATTGCGCCCCAGCACAACTATTTTCCGACTTATAAATTCGTGTCGTGAAAGCAAATAGCAACAATACCGTTGCCTCATAAGCTAACACGCACGAGATGGCAGTCGAAGCGGACAAAACGTGTCATCGCAAACATGTAAATGTTGGATGCGAGTTGTCAGGATCGCAATGGGGCCCCCGAGCATATTCTGTATAGCTATTTCGGCCCTAATTGGGGCCTCATCAGCAGAACAGTAGCTCAAGAACTCCACTGCAACCCCGACGACCAACAAGATATACGCACGCTTAGCGCGTGAAAGCAAACATGTGAAATAATTGCGCCCCGGCACAACTATTTTCCGACTTATAATTCATGTCGTGAAAGCAAATAGCAACAATACCGTTGCCTCATAAGCTAACACGCACGAGATGGCAGTCGAAGCGGACAAAACGTGTCATCGCAAAAAAAAGTTTGTCAAAAAATTAACGAAAATGCAACTTTTTTTCGTTAGTTTTCCCTCATTTCTCGGAAAAACCTATAAAGGTACCACTTTTTTTAAGTTTTACTATAATCTAAAACCCATCGTATAAAAAAAGACTCACTGTTACTTTATGAGTAGTGACGGTGTGAAAAGTACACTGCATAAGATTTTGAACACTAAATAATTGAAAAAAAATTATTAATAAGATGTTAGTCCAAATTAGAGCGCAAAAACTGTACAAAATAGGTAAACAACAATCAGTGGCGCATATGTCGCCTTGCGCTTGCTAATTGAAGTAGGTAAAATAAATATCCACACTTACTGACTTTGAACCTCTCAAGTTTCCCTGGGACGTTGGGTCTGATTATTATCAGTCACTCGGTAGAGAGGCAAGAATCCCAACATGAGAAAAGGATCACAGATCAGCTGACAGAGCGAAAAACCCGAAAAACTATTTTCTCACCGATTTGGTTTAGTTTTGTGCGTATATTTTGCTACATAATATAAAAAGTAATATACAGTACTCGCCAAAAAATCGGCATCAAATGGGAAAACTTTTATTTCTGATTTTTCGAAAAAAAGAAATTTTACGGCAATAATTTGTGCTTGTCTGAAAACCTATTTATCCCCTATTAGATATACTCAGTGATTTTTACTCAGTTAGGAAATAGCGTTTTTCGAAATTGCCAAAATTCTAAAGTTGTTATTTCTTGGAAATTAATTAAGATTTCAACGAGATTTTTTACGACGTGACGTAGCTAAACGTCCGCCAGCGGAACCATGCACTGTATTTCGAAATTCCGCCGTCCGGCGGATTTAAATAATCTTAACGCACAATTCCTCGAAAATTCAACTTATTTGCACACGTACGGCGGAACACTACTTTAAAAAGTAATATTACCGCCGAACGGCGGACTTTATCGAATAAAATGCTTAATCCGCAGTTCTCTTGCTGTAATGTTAAAGTAGTTCATTACTCTAACAATTAATTTTATATTACAGATATGTTGACGATATTTTTTTAATTTAGTAAATTATATTTTAAATCAATTCTATTCTATTCATAATAGGTTGCAATTTACTATCGGAAGAGAGAATAAGAATAATAATAGTATACGTTTTCTAGATGTAAATATTATTAGACAAAATGGTAATTTAAAAACAAATTGGTATCACAAACCCACATGGTCTGTTAAATACAGCGTGTTTCATTGATGATTAGAGTGTCCAAAGGTCAAGCCCGAATGCATAGGCGCTTCGAAGCCGCGAATGGCAGATCGAATTACGGCGCTGCAAACATTATTTCTTCGATATAGCGACAATATTTTGATCAACTTTATCACATTTTATTTTGTTATTTACTGTAAGTAGAGGAGCTATGTGCGTTCTGGACCAATTTCCCATAAGATTTAACACAGGCCTCGAAATTGCAATTTTTGCGGGGATCGTGGTCAGGGGGGTGAGGTAAGAAGGGGGAGAGGGGTCGCGCGAAGAAGGGGGAGAGGGGTCGCGCGCAAGCGGCAGCAGAAGCGAGATGCGAGAGGGGGAGACGCGGCAGTAGATATCTACACTCGCGACCTTGGTACATTTTTGGGCATAGTTACAGCGGTTTTTGGAAACGGAGGGGTGTTTCGCGAATTCTACCTTAATATTTGATTTTTTTTTTCTTCGCCTCATCATATGTATTAAATAGCGCGTCGACTTATGACCAGCGCTAATAGATGTTTATTTTAAGATATTTCTAAATAACGATTTTTTTTTCTCGGTCCGGAGAGAGATTCGAACCCGTTCGCGCGCAAGAGGCAGCAGAAGCGTGACGCGGACAAGCCGGAGCGAGAGGGGGAGACGCGGCAGTAGATATCTACACTCGCGACCTTGGTACATTTTTGGGCATAGTTACAGCGGTTTTTGGAAACGGAGGGGTGTTTCGCGAATTCTACCTTAATTTTTGATTTTTTTTTCTTCGCCTCACTTTATGTATTAAATAGCGCGTTGAGTTATAACCAGCGCTAATAGATGTTTATTTCAAGATATTTCTAAATAACGAATTTTTTTTCTCGGTCCGGAGAGAGATTCGAACCCGTTCCTCGACGTTCCTGAGCCGTCCATCTAAGCCGCTAGACCGTTGATTCAGTTGTTCGTATCCGTTCGAGATGTGTACTATTAACGACGCGCGCGGTGAATGATATCCTTTTTCGAACTCGTTCCTCGACGTTCGTGAGCCGTCCACCTAAGCCACCGCTCGACCGTTGGAATCAATTGCTCGTATCAGTTCGAGATGTGTAATAAGATGAACGCGTGGGCGGAGGCGCTCGCGGTTTCAGGAATGTTAATACTTGTCGAGACATGTTAGCAGATAGCAACACCTTAGTGCAATTTAGAGAGCAGCGAGATAAAGAAAAACGAATCAAGGTCGAATCGCACGTGATTAACCGAGAATGAAATTTAGCAAATTAATTGCAAACGGAAGTCGTTTCAGCACACATCATGAAGCAAATTTTCTTTCAAGCTGATTTAGGAATCACTACACTACTTAACTGTTTCAAACTGAACGTAAAATTTACTCTATTACAAAAGCGTTGTAAATATCTGAGAAACGAAAACTGTGAAGCAATTAATTTGCTAAATTTCATTCTCGGTTAATCGAATGTGATTTGGTTGATTCGTTTTCTAATACAATTTTTTTTTTTTAACTCCATATACGTTTTTTCGGTTTAGACATCTTATGCCGCCGCGACCTTAATAAAAATCCCCGCAAAAATTGCAATTTCGAGGCCTGTGTTAAATCTTATGGGAAATTGGTCCAGAACGCACATAGCTCCTCTACTACTGTATTTTTGACCATACGATATAAATAATTAAAAAAAAAAAAAAAAACGAAAACATTCGTTTAAATAAAACTCGTTATGCTGCTCGTGATTTACGGCTTCGTGATGCATAAATATAACGTGTTTTATTTAAACGAATGTTTTGGTTTTTTTTTTTTTAATTATATCATATGGTCAAAAATACAGCAAATAACAAAATAAAATGTGATAAAGTTGATCAAAATATTCTCGGTATATCGAAGAAATAATGTTTGCAGCGCCGTAATTCGATCTGCCATACGCGACTTCGAAGCGCCTATGCATTCGGGCTTGACCTTTGGAGACTTTATAATGATGATGCACCAAACTTGAGGGACACGTTTCTGACATTATTTCAAACAAAATATCTTAATGAAAATTTTTAATCGGAGCAAGTTGAAATTTGCATAATTTGGGGCCGATGTTTGTAGAAATACATACTTTAGCGCTGCGGAATTGTGAAACCAAACCGGCGCGCGGCGGTCTAAATTGCATTTTGAATGGAACACAGCTGCAGGGGGACAATAAAACCATAAAAGCGAAGAAATTTATGACTAGTTTTTTGACCTTGACTCGCTCCGTCATTCAACTGCAGCAGGAGCTGCGATGTGAAATCGCGTGGATATTTAAACTTATTTAATTTAATAGAGAGTTTTAGCAATTTTTACGGTATGGATAACGTTTACGCCAAATGCTACAAAACTATTAATGCGCGTGCTCACAAATATATGAGCAAGCGCGTTACTCTTTTTACAGCATTTAGCATAAACGTTATTCATATCGTAAAAATTGCTAAAACTCTCTAATAATAAATTACAAATGTGCATTTACTTAGTATGCATTGTGTCGCACATTACAAATTGTTATTAAAATAAAATTTGTCGAATCTTAAAAATAAAAACATTTCTTTTTATTATATTATTATTATTACAAGAAATGTTCAAAAATGTCTCCTTCTGCTGTACACACAAAAAAAAGTACCATAAAGCCCTTAATTGGGGTAGTGCGGCGAACGAAATATTTTGATATTTACAGTTGGTTCTTGTCCGATGAAATTTGTATCACAAAATCGCGCACTATACACTTAACGTTTCGCAGTCGTTCGACAGCTTCGTCAGAAGTGAAAAATATAAACATGTTGTTTGAGTAAAACCAAGCACTTGAGCGCTAAATTTCTACGGTTTATCACTAAATGTGAATAATAAATTCTTAAATAAGCGCAAACTACTAAATGTTTGAACAATCCTAAAATTCTTCAACTAACAATTAGAAAATTCGTATTAAATGGAGAATCGAATAAACGACTAATTATTATTTTTATTGATTTCCAACAACCACGGTGTTTTAAATGTGTTTTGCCGAATCAGCTGGGGCGACATTCTAGCTAGAGTAATAAACAGACAGATGCGGAAAGTAGTTATCACCTCCCACTACTTTTACGTGCGGCAGTAGCGCCGAGCGCGGTCCTCATTGAAGCCGTGTAGACTTCGCAGTATTGCTGATATATTGAAGAGGATCGTTTGAGTTTAAAATTACACTTGCAGGCACATAAAAAGCTATTGTTTTTAGGCGTATAATTTTGTTAACTGCAAAACAAACAAATCTTACCCCAGAAAATTCAAAAACACTACTTACTTAGGTATGCAAGTACATAGTTTAAGTCTGTTAGAGTCGGATACCTAAAAATAATTTTCAACTCTTTTCGCACAATTTTTTTATAAGCAGTCAAATTCTCGCAAAATTTCATTGCGGTGATTCATTCTTCAAGACGAATAATAAAGCAGAGTAATAGAAGAAAGCATACGTTACTATGCGTTAAAAATCAATGACAATAATTAATTAAAGAAACATTTTAAATAAATGAAAAATAAAATTCATACTTTCAGCCTAAAACTGAACCGTGCGATATTTTTCAGTCGTGGTTAGTAGCCACGTTGTTGTATCGAACGCACGGTTCGAGCGTACAGCCATAGCTTACGGCACTGGACAAACATGCGATCTCGATTTGTGATTCTGGTGGGAGGTGTTCCGCGACGTTTCAATACTTTTAGCATAGGGATGCTTGACTTGACTGATCGTGCAGTATTACTTTCGGACAAATTATTCATTATCGAAAATATAAATTTAACTAGGTAAAGAATAGTATATTGATTTATAAGTTTTAGAAAAGTGATAGTTTTCCACTGAGTGTAAATGTTCGAATTCACGAGTGAGCGTAGCTCACGAGTGGATCAAATTTAGACGAACATGGAAATTCACTTTTCTAACGTGTAGATTATGCTATTTCTCAATGAAAATTAAAATAAAATAGCAAGTGTGGCATACCAATGAATTCAGAAAAAAAATGTGCTATCTACCTGTTTATACAACAAAAATCGCACCCATAAGAAAAAATGAAGTTGGCCCTGAAAAACCAAAAACGAATCGCTCTAGAAATAAAGTACGTTCGCCATTCAATCAAGCGTAAAAAGTTGCTTCAGGAATGTTTCCACAGATTTTGGAAAAAATCATAAATAAAGAAGTTATGTCCGATTTTCGAAAATCGCAATTTTTCGTTTTTTTCCGATTGTGAATAAACCGTTAGAGATATTTCAAATTTCTTAACAGATTATTAATGAGCATGAAATTTGGCAACTTTGCCTCCATTTAACCGATTCTCTGTCTCTTATAATAAGCGAGATCTCCATGCTGGCCCTCGAATTTCAATCACCCTTTATATTATTACAGATTTTGATAGATCTATCAATTTGGAAAGTATTTTATTAACATATTTATAATTCGAGCGCAAAAACTGTACAAAATACGTAACAACAGTCAGTGGCGGATGTTTCCTGGCGCTCGCTAACTGAAATAAAATAACTATCCACATGTAAACTTTACGTACGATCGAGCGCGCGCCGCACCTGAGTAGGCTTTTAGAATTTGGACCCCACCACTGTCCCGCCGGTTGCTAATAATCAACGCCCACTTCACATAGGCCGAAGTTAGATAGTGGGGAACATCGAGATTTCGGGGGACGCCAAGATTTTCGGGGGACTCGGTCAGTACACAGAATAACAGAAGGGACAATAGCTTGTCTTAGTTTTAGTGCGCAAACTCGGATCAGCCATGTTCTAAAGCTGTTGTTTATGTTTTGATTTGAGGTTATGAGCATTGGTTAAGGGTTTCTAAGATTATTGCTGTTTATTATTAAATTATCTCTTTCGTAAACATCGTAAAAACAAAAAAGAAAAGAACATCGGCTTCACGTTATTGTGCTGAATCAAGGTTACAGCTTTTTTTCCTTTCCAAAAGATAAAGATCAGTAAGTATTAACTGCTGTATATTTAAACTAATTTAATATAATAATGTAACATGTGTTTTTTTAAAAATGCCATAAAGGTTGGCCATAAAAATTAAAACTCATGTCGTAGCTTGGCATCTAACACATGCCAAATCTGAAAATTTAAAGTAAATGAACGGAGCTAAGACATGAATTTTCTTTTCCACAGCCACCCCTTATGGCATTTTTAAAAAAACACATAGTATTATTGTACATACAGAGCCTTGAAATGGATTTATAGTTGTAAACGAGAAGATCTTTTAAATAGAGATTTGTCAAAACTTACAAATACAACTTATGTATGTGGAAAACACTTTGAGAAACATAAATGTTTATTAATATTTGGCAAAATCGTATTCACTCACATGCTGTTCCAACAGTATTTCAAGAAACTGCATCGAAATCAGGACATTCACTTGAAATGGAAGGTAAGAGCAACACATGAAATTAATAGCGTTTTCCACTGGCTGCACTAGTGTGCACTGAGTGTATTTTCATCTCGATTCAGCTTTATGTAATAGAAGGAGATAGAGATATCCTGAGTGTACACCGATGCAGCCAGTGGAAAACGCTATAAATGAAGCACAACATGGATTCTGTAATCACTTGTTACTATACTCAATCTTAAAAGACAGAAACAATGTAGGTGTTAATAATGTTAGTTATTACTTGTACTGTTCAAACGAAAGAATACTTGAACGCCATCAGTTTGTTGTCAGGGTTTCGATGCACGTTGTTTATTTTATATTTACTTAGAGTTATGTTCAGGTAACTGCAGTGCTACAGTGCTTTAGTAAAGCGTAAACCTGAACGAGGTACATGTGACATCATTGCCTGCAGCGCTTTCTTCAAGCGGCCGCGATAATCAAGCATGGTCTGTATACGCTACATTACAGCGTAATGAATTCATAACCCCTATGACAAAGCCAGTACAGGTAATTTAGAGCGCTACAAGCTACAACTTTATGCTGTGCTGTAACGCTCCAAACATCTTTTCTGCCTGAACGCGACCATTTAGAAAATAAACAACGTAAATTGAAACCCTGACAATAAACTGATTATGTGCATCAGTTTGTTTCTTTGATTTTTTCCGTTTGAAACACATTAAAACTTTCAAGCCAAGTAATAAATCGTATGTTTGACTTCATAAACATTTGTATAAAGACGTTCCTCTTTCAATCTGAACGAGTGATTCTGAGTGAAACTACCTTTCAATAATTTTTGATTTTAGCTTCTCAACGCATTGGAGAGAAAAGTTCCTCAAGTGATAAAGAAAATGTGCAAACGTCAGCAAGAGAAAAGTTCTTCAAGTGATAAAGAAAATATACAAACATCAACAAGTAAGTTTTGTTTTTGTAATGTTATTGTTTATTTATATGTAGTAAATAAAATTTGTTTCTTAGATCTGCGTTTTCTTTCTAAATATTTTCATTTATTTCTTATTTTTTCATACAACTTAGTGTGTAGATAAATTATCACCAAAAATAACATTAACGTACTTTCGGATATTGTTTTACATATACCCTACCATTTTCCTTCTGTGAATCTCAAGTAAGAAAGACAAACAAAAAAAGATTTTTTTTTTATTATAATGCAAAAGTTAACAATTTTTTTACAATTTAGAAATTTTGATTAGTCAGAAAGCATCAGTTACATTATTTGTGTATTGATTGAACATTCAAAATTTACCGCTGAACAGCTTTACAAAATGGCGCAAGGTCATCGAAACTGGGTACACGAAGATCAAAGGTGCCGACGGCTTTTGTCCTTTCTGTTATTCTGTGGTCAGTATGTGTCTCGCCGTTGAACTGTTAGCGCGTACGTAAATGCGCTTACTGATTGATTTAAAATGGTCACTTCATGTTCAGTATCGCAGTGCTGAAAGTAACTCATCTGTTTTAATTATGTATTATTATTACATCTCGTATTTAATTATTAAGACAACTTATTTTTTAACATTATTAAAAATTTCCTTTTTTTTAAGAATCATAGTAGTCCTCGCTGCGACTCCTGGACAATAGTAGTTAGAACTATTATGTATTGTATGTAGTTCAGTTAACTCTGCTATATCGTTCATATTTCCAATAGTTTCAAATGAATTATTTCTTTTTTTAATTTAAAGATATTAGAAACAACAAAAATAATTAAATACATTATTTTTAAACTCGTGCTCGTGAGTTTACATAATTATATTCCACACACGGGCATTGTATATATTTTAACATGTTGGAATTATTTTAATGAATATATTTAATTTTACAATAATAAATTTATGGTCAATTCTGACTCCGCATTACACATTCGGCATTAGATAAATAATACGTCAGTTAACGGCGCGGCGCGCGCGGCATTGTCTCAAGTTTTCGGGGTATTCTCCCACTCCTTTGAGCAGGCCTATTATTCATTGGGCGTTGTAATAATGCAATTAATAAACGAATAGAATTTACAAATTTAAATTAAACTTTTTGCAGTTTTTTAAATTCTTTAAATGGAATACAATAATCGGAAACATAATTGTTTATATTACAAATATGTAGGTAATTAGTATTTGTAATCTTAATTTTTATTGTATTAATGTTATTGTTTCAATTTTTGTAGTTATTTAATTATAATTGCAACAATTACCTACATACTCTAGTTAGGTTTTACCAGGATTTCCCTAACTTTTGCAGAGAATACCGAAGTTCTGTTAAGACGGGCCTGGCCGCATCAGTAATTGTATACTTGTTCATTGGTTAGCAAGTGTGTCATTACTAGGCAGCGGACGGCCGTTGGGCAGGCGAGAGTGGGCTCTTGTCGAACGGGCGTAAAATATAGTCGTCCAAGTTCTGTACCGGTTTTATGATCTTGCTATAAAACAGTTTCAAAGAGACCGGCTTGCGGTCGCCTTTCTGTTGCTTTTTTTTTGGCAAGGCCATAAAACCGCTAGCAAACTGGGACGACTATACATCGCCTCTACTACTGCGGCTCATGCGCAACTTTTCCACCGTGCGTAATATGCTATTTACAACTCTCCTTATGTAATATACTATTGTCAAATTAATTTCGATACGAAATTAACAGGTTTCTGAAACACCTGTTTACATTAGATCATATAAGTGTGCTCATTTTTTATGTCGCCCGTGATACTTTTGTACATAATAGTGTCTACCAGATGCAGATAGTAAGAACTTCGCTAATATACGTAGTAAGTACTACGTGATGTAGGTACTATTGCTATCGTAAAAAACTAGGACAAGATTTTTTAAGCTATGTAAAACTGCTACCGACCACAAACTTAAAATTATTTGAAATTGTCAATCATTTCTACAGTAAATATTGTTTTAAAAGCTAGGACAGCTGTTTACATAGAAAAAGGGTGTCACAGTATGACAAATTGCTCAGAATTTCAGCATTCAGTTATGTTGACATAACGATTCGTGTAATGGCGCTAACTGAGTAGTCAACGTGGTCGTGCTCTGCTACATATTGTCACGGAAAAGCCCAAGGCCTCCACCATGCCACGGAAAGCGCCCAAGCCTTCACTAGGTCACGGCTCGGGGGTTTTATCCGTTTAGGGCGTAGGCAGCAGGTAATAGATGGTAGAGCTTGAAACACAGGTGTTTTTAGAAAAAACGGAATTAATACCTCTTTATTAAAGGAAATTAAATAAATTTAGTTGCGGGGGTTCGTCTCGAATTGTTGGGAATGCGGTCCGGGTGTTCACGGCGACGGTTAACTCACGTCGTTCCTTTTCTGGTCGGAGTGGAACAAGATTCTTCCCTGACGGGTTGGTGGACACGGGTATCGTTTCCCTTGGCTGGCGGGAAAAGTTGGTCCTCGTTCCCGGGGGTAGGTACTGTAGTCGGCCAGCAGGTTTACAGCGTCTCGATGGAGTGGCGTTCAATTGTAGGACAGCGTCTCGGTGCGAGGCGTCCAGTTGTGGGACAGCGTCTCGATGGGGTGGCGTTCAATTGTAGGACAGCGTCTTGGTGCGTGGCGTCCAGTTGTGGGACAGCGTCTCGATGGAGTGGCGTTCAATTGTAGGACAGCGTCTCGGTGCGTGGCGTCCCCGGTGCGTCGGCACTAGTGCCCACTGAGTCGGTTCGGTGAAACGACTGCCTTCCTAATTTTGGCCCGCATTTTTATACACCGTTTTTGGCTAGTTTGCATGTTGCATCTCTTTGTTCTTGCCCCGTGTTTCGCCCATCGATTTCATATGTGCGCGGCCTCGTTTATCGTAATTTTCGCTGAGCTCTATCGTTGCGGAATTTGAACCGATTACCTGTTTATTTCGACACGGTTGCGGTGCCCTCGATTACACATGTTCGCGTTTAAATTATTTGTTTGCGGAATACAACCAGAACGCCCCTCGTGGTTTTTTAGAAAAATCCCTTTCGTGACATATTATTTAAATAAATTCCAGTGTACGATAATATTAGATTTTCGTCCTCTTAAAGTTTTTTATTACGTATTATACCACCAGTTTATATAAATTATTTTGTGCAATTGTGGCGAGCTGTTCCTCTTTTTAATAAAATGGGATTTACACGTGGTGAGAAAAACGAGTTCGTGGAGATCATCAAAGAAACCTTCCGCACGTTGCTGTCTGATAAATCCTTCACTTCTATTATCGCAAACGATATAAGTGCACAAGTTAGTGATAGTTTCAACGAAAAATGCAGTGTTAGAAGAAAAAATGGACAAATTGAAAACTGAAAATAAAAACATGAAGGAAAAATTAGATGAGTTAGAGCAATATTCCAGAAGGAACTGTATACGCGTTTATGGCGTGCAGGAAGCTGAATCTGAAGATGTTTATAATGTAATAAACGATATTTTTATTGGCAAAATGCAGATAAAGGAATCTGATATCCTGTTGGATCGCTGTCATCGTGTGGGCAAAAACTCAACTGACAGGAAAAAAGAAAGACCCATCTTCGTTAAATTTGCAACTTATTTGAGTAAACAACACGTGTCACAAAAGCGAAGGATACTGAAAGGTAGCAGTATTTTTTTATCTGATGATTTAACTCAGCTAAGATTTAACATATTAAATGCTGCAAGAAATAAATTTGGCCCCCGACAGGTTGGGATGGTATGATTTGCTGCAAATTCCAAAACAATATCGTACGATTACGTACGCTGGATGATTTAGCCAAATTAGCTTAATGCAATTACTACCGTCTGGCAGGTGCACGGCTATCTTGGATATCAAAAGTTAGAAATTTTTGTTACACATTATTATTTTTGCACTTTGTTATTTATAGTAATTGGTCTTTGTTATCAATCTTAACTTAACAAGTTAGCTTATAAGTAATTGAATATAAAAAATTTTACTTTAGAAATTGAAGAAAAAAATTTTTTTTTGTATTAGCTACGTAATACGCTGTTTTGTTTTTCTTCCTTCTTTTTGAATCTCATTGTTTGTGTTATTTGGGATGCTATTTAGAAATTAATTACTATGTTGGTTTTATAATTGTCATCTTACTAACTATACATTTTTCATGCAGTTCAAAATTGCTACTGTTAATGTACGCTCCTTGCTACCGTCATTCGATAATTTTAAAAACGTTATTACAAATGATTTAATTGCTGTTACAGAGACGTGGCAAGAGACAAGATGGTATTGATGCTGATATCTTAAAGATTGAAGGTTTGGGGGGCTGCTGCGTGTTGTCGTATTCTTTAGCCAAACAATCGATTGTCACAAACACAAACAAAATGTCTTTATTAATAACAATAATACAAGGATGTTAATATGTCAAAACGCCTCGTCGTTATGTGCACGGTATGTCCACGGGGATGAGTTCGCAGTTGTCCTGGTGCAATGGTTGCAGGTGGAGGACGTGCTGAACCGGATTCCTCGGCGGAGTGGTCGTTGATAAGCCGTGTGCTGGGCGACGTCTTTTGACCGGACGGGCTTCTTTTATGGCGTCGGGGGAAGCGGTGAAACGGCACGGCGTATTCTGCTGACGCGTTTCAGTGCCCGACGAAGTTGGGTGGTCGTAGGTGTTTGACGGACGTGGAAACCAGGATATCCCGACCTTTCGGCTGGCTTTGGTTAGGAGTCCAACCTCGCGGCTGGCTTTTGGAGAGGAGGTCCAACTTTGCAGCTGGGTTTGGTTAGGAGTCCAACCTCGCGGCTGGCTTTTGGAGAGGAGGTCCAACTTTGCAGCTGGGTTGGGTTAGGAGTCCAACCTCGCGGCTGGCTTTTGGAGAGGAGGTCCAACTTTGCAGCTGGGTTTGGTTAGGAGTCCAACCTCGCGGCTGGCTTTTGGAGAGGAGGTCCAACTTTGCAGCTGGGTTTCGTTAGGAGGTTCCAACTTTGCAGCTGGCTGGGGAAGGAATGATCTTCGAGCTGCTCTGCATGCGTTTATATAGCCCCGGCATCCATCTTGTAGAGGGGCTGAGTGTGATGTGGAAGGGAGTTAGAGCTTGGTGCGTGGCAATGGTGTAGAGATGTGCCGCAGGTGGCGCTGTGGTCGCTACATACCCCCCTGCCAGTGGTTGAGTCATCAATCACGATAACGATTAGGAAAACGTACTTGTCGGCCGCTCCGGGTGACCTTGTTTTCCTTTGGGTTGGATTGTGGGTTGGGTGTTACCATGCTAGCTGGCTCAAAGAGTTCGATGATGTCGTTCTCGATGAATGCTGGTTTGATTCGATCTATGGAAATTGTTGATCGTTGTCCATTTCTTTCCACGATGAAGTTCTTGGGGTTTCTTTTGAGTACCTTGTATGGTCCATCGTATGGTTGCTGTAGAGGACTTCGTACTGCATCGTGTCGAATGTAGACGTGAGTTGTGGTTGCCAACTCTTTGAATACGAAAGTTTTGCGAGTGCCATGTTGGGTTCCAATGGTAGGTTGGAGTTCTTGGAAATGCCTTTTGAGCTGGTTGACGAAACTTGCTGGTTCCAAGGTGTTTGTTTTTTCTGTTTCTGCCAGAAATTGTCCTGGAAGCCGTAGTGGTTCGCCTAGTGTTAGCTCGGCTGCTGATGCCTGGAGGTCGTCCTTCCATGCACTTCTGATTCCAAGGAGAACAGTGGGTAGTGTTTGCGTCCATTGGTCCTCAGCGTGGCAGCGGATCGCAGCTTTGAGTTGTCGATGGAATCGCTCGACTAGTCCGTTTGCTTGTGGATGGTACGCTGTGGTTCGGATGCGGGCGAAACCAATGAGTTCTCCTAATTTTTTGAAGAGTTGAGATTCGAACTGACGTCCTTGGTCTGTCGTGACTCTTAGTGGCGTGCCGAACCGTGCTATCCAGTGAGTGTAGAAAGCTCTGGCAACTGTTTCTGCTTCGATGTTTTCGAGCGGTATTGCCTCTGGCCATCTGGTGAAACGGTCGATGCATGTTAGTAGGTAACGTTGTCCTTCAGAGATTGGTAAAGGTCCTACTAAATCCACGTGAACGTGTTCGAAACGGGTTGAAGGTGGTTGAAAAGTTCCCACGGGTGTGGTGACATGTCTGGTGATTTTGGATTGTTGGCATTGTAAACACTGTTTGGTCCATTTTCTAGCGTCTTTCCTGATGCTGGGCCAGACGAATTTCTGTGTTAATAGCTTGACTGATGCACTTGCTCCGGGGTGTGACAGTTGATGTAGGCTGTTGAAGGCTGTCTTGCGGAACGATTGTGTGACAAAGGGTCTAGCTATGTTGGTGGATAGGTCACAGTATAATGAGACAGTTGTGTCTGGGATCTGGATTTGCTTTAGGACAAGACTGGTGGAATTATTGTCTAACAGGGATGCCAACTCTTCATCGGTGCGTTGACTTTCTGCTAACATTTCGTAGTTGATGCTCTTGGAGATTGACTCTATTCTTGAGAGTGTGTCGGCGACAACGTTGTCTGTTCCGGAAACGTGTTGGATGTCTGTTGAGAACTGACCGATGAAGTCGAGGTGTCTGAATTGCCTAGGTGTGCATTTCTCTAGTTTTTGTTTAAATGCAAAGACCAGTGGCTTATGATCTGTAAAAATTGTGAACTGGCGTCCTTCTAGCAGGTGTTGGAAGTGTTTGATTGTTAGGTAGATCGCTAATAGTTCTCTATCGTAAGCGGAATACTTCATGCTTGTTGCAGATAACTTCTTTGAAAAGAACGCTAATGGTTGCCAACCTTGTGCTTGTCGTTGTTGGATGACACCGCCTACTGCAGTATCAGAAGCATCTGTCATGATTGCCAACCTGCTGGCTACGTTCGGATGTGCTAGAAGTGTCGCTTTTGACAGCTCATGTTTACAATTGTCAAATGCTGTGTTAGCTTCAGCTGTCCAAGTAATTGATTTGTTGCCTTTGATTTTTCCTTTGATTAGATCGTTCAAGGGAGCTTGTATTTTAGCCAGTTGTGGTATGAAGCGTCGATAGTAATTTATCATTCCCAGGAAACGTCGGAGTTGCTTGGCAGACTGTGGTTGTGGAAATGATTGTATTGCTTCAACTTTCTCCGGCAGTGGTTTGGTGCCTTGTTGCGAGATGTGATAGCCCAGGAACTTTAGCTCATTTACCCCGAAAGTGCATTTTGTAGGGTTGATTGCTACACCGTATTGTTGTAGTCGTTTGAAAAGTTGTTTCAAATGTGATATGTGTTCTTCTTTGCTTGTAGATGCGACAAGTATGTCGTCTATGTACACGTAACAGAAATCTAGGCCTCTGGTGACTTCGTCCATGAATCTTTGGAATGTCTGTGCAGCGTTGCGTAATCCAAATGTCATGAATGGGAATTCGAAGAGTCCGAATGGTGTTGTGATTGCTGTCTTTGGGATGTCCTCTTCTGCTACGGGTATTTGGTTGTAGGCCCGGATTAAATCGATTGATGAGAATATCCTTTTTCCCGCTAAATTGTGAGCGAAGTCTTGGATGTGCGGAATTGGATATTTATCCGGGATTGTTTTAGCGTTGAGGGCTCTATAATCACCGCAGGGTCTCCATTCTGCATTTTTCTTGCTCACTAGGTGTAGTGGTGCGGCCCAGGAGCTTTCAGAAGGCCTGGCAATTCCGAGTTGTAGCATGGCGTCGAACTCTGCTTTGGCGATCTTGTATTTGTCCGAAGCTAAACGCCTTGGCTTGCTGCTTGTTGGAGGACCAGGAATGGTTCTGATGTGATGTTTCGTGGTGTGTTTTGTGTCGACAGGGATACCAATGGGATGTATGAGACCGGGAAACTGAGTTAGGAGTTTGTGATACTCTGTGTCGCCATTTATTGCACTCAGCTGTAGCTGTTCGCCAGCTGACACTCTGCCTGACGTCTTCAGGGTGGTTGTCCTGTCCACAAGTTTCCCATTTCCTACGTCTACTAACAGGTTATAATGTGTGAGAAAGTCCACTCCGATGATGGGCTTCGGTACATCAGCGATGATGAACTTCCACGGGAAATTTCGTCGTAGTTGCAAGTCGACAGTTAGTGTTATAGTGCCGTAAGTGTTGATGACGCTGTTGTTGGCTGCATATAACTTGTATGCAGTGGGTGCTCTTTTTTCGTGTAGAGCTTTCAGAGGAAAAACACAGAGATCTGCTCCTGTGTCGATCAAGAATTCCAGTCGCAGTTTTTTGTCGGTGATGAACAGGCGGCGTGGAGTTTGTTGCGAGTCACTGGCCGCCGTTAGTGACCGCTGTTGGAGTTTTCCTGTTTACTGCGTTGGTAGCTGCATGGTGGGGTGCATTTTTGGGCATTGTGGCCGAATTTGTAGTGGTACCAACACTTCCCTGTGCTTTGTTTGTCTGCTGAACGTTGCCTGCCTGTTGATTGTTGTCTAGGTGTGGGTTGCTGCCTAGATTTTGATCTGCCCTGGGTGTTCGTGGTTACGTTATTTAGTTGTTGCTGTAGCCCCTCTATTAGTGACTGCATTTTGTCTTCCACTCTTTTGATTGCAGATTGGAAGTCGGTTTGCTTCGTCAGCGATGATGAGGTTGGCTGCTCAACTACTGACACAGACGAGTGTGTTTTATGGTGTCCACTTGCCTCTTCAATAGCATCTGCCAGTCTCGCAATGTTTTCTAGCCCGGAGTCACTCTGTGTGGTGAGAATAGCTTGGGTTGAGGATGGTAGTCGTCCCAACCAGATTGATTGCAGAAGTGTCTCTGGGATGGTTGTGCCTGCGAGATTCTGTAGGTGTCTCAGCAATTGGGAGGGTTTGCGGTCTCCTAGATCTTCGTGTTCCAATAAGCGACGAATTTTCTGCTCTTGGCTACAACTGAGGCGGCGAACAAGCTCACTTTTTATTTTCTCGTATTTGTTGTTTGCTGGTGGGTTCGTGAGTATGTCACGTACTTCTGCGAATATTTTGGAGTCCAGGTTGGCGGCAACATAACTAAACTTAGTTTCATCGCTGGTGATGCGACTCAGTGAGAAATTGTGCTCCAGCTGGATGAACCAGACCTCTGGGTCGTTTGGCCAGAAAGGTGGAATCTTCATTGATATTTTCTCGATCCTTGGTATTGTGTTTACTGCTGCGGTGGCTGCAGTAACCGTGTTTTGTTCGTTTTGTGACATATTGGCTATCGTCGGGGGTCACCAATTTGGGGGGCTGCTGCGTGTTGTCGTATTCTTTAGCCAAACAATCGATTGTCACAAACACAAACAAAATGTCTTTATTAATAACAATAATACAAGGATGTTAATATGTCAAAACGCCTCGTCGTTATGTGCACGGTATGTCCACGGGGATGAGTTCGCAGTTGTCCTGGTGCAATGGTTGCAGGTGGAGGACGTGCTGAACCGGATTCCTCGGCGGAGTGGTCGTTGATAAGCCGTGTGCTGGGCGACGTCTTTTGACCGGACGGGCTTCTTTTATGGCGTCGGGGGAAGCGGTGAAACGGCACGGCGTATTCTGCTGACGCGTTTCAGTGCCCGACGAAGTTGGGTGGTCGTAGGTGTTTGACGGACGTGGAAACCAGGATATCCCGACCTTTCGGCTGGCTTTGGTTAGGAGTCCAACCTCGCGGCTGGCTTTTGGAGAGGAGGTCCAACTTTGCAGCTGGGTTTGGTTAGGAGTCCAACCTCGCGGCTGGCTTTTGGAGAGGAGGTCCAACTTTGCAGCTGGGTTGGGTTAGGAGTCCAACCTCGCGGCTGGCTTTTGGAGAGGAGGTCCAACTTTGCAGCTGGGTTTGGTTAGGAGTCCAACCTCGCGGCTGGCTTTTGGAGAGGAGGTCCAACTTTGCAGCTGGGTTTGGTTAGGAGGTTCCAACTTTGCAGCTGGCTGGGGAAGGAATGATCTTCGAGCTGCTCTGCATGCGTTTATATAGCCCCGGCATCCATCTTGTAGAGGGGCTGAGTGTGATGTGGAAGGGAGTTAGAGCTTGGTGCGTGGCAATGGTGTAGAGATGTGCCGCAGGTGGCGCTGTGGTCGCTACAAAGGGTATAGTTTGGTGAGAGCAGCAGGCAGATTCCGTTCCTCAATTCGAGTCGAATTCGCGATTCTTGCCACTGTCTAATTCGACTCGAATCGGAGAACGGAATCTGCCTGCTGATCGAATGCATAAAAAAGGTGGAGGTGTAGCAATCTATTATAAATTGTCCTTAAATTGTAGGCCTATGGTTTTAGAAGATGATCGCCAGCAAATATTAGAGCAATGCTGGATAACATTCAAGTATAATCAAAGTAAGTTTGCGTTTGGTACAGTTTATAGATCTAATACAGATTTTGGCCAATTTCTAGAAAATAGTTTTACGCAGATGTTGCCCCTTGTAGATACTGTGCTGTGTGCAGGAGACCTTAATGTCAATTTATTTAATCCGACTAATGCTACAGTAACGCAGGTACTGTAGTTGAATCTATAGGCTCTTATGGTATTTCACAAATTGTTAATTTTCCTATGAGAATCACTGTATCCACTAGTACTCTTATTGATGTTATATTAACATCTATCCTTGTCTTATAACTAATGTATCATATAAAGATCTTTATTTTACTGATCACAGGTTAATTAAAGCTGAGTTGAACTTTCAACCTATTAAAATTGTTCCTAAAATAATAACTTATCGAGACTACAAATACTTTTCCTATTTACATTTCCGTGATGCGTTGCTTTCTCTGCCTTGGAAGAACGTATACGACATTGTTGACGTAGACGATGCACTTTCTTTTATTACTGAAAATATTCTAAGTTTGTTTAATATATTTGCTCCGATGCGTACTACTGCACGTATTACAAAAAAACCAGCCCCTTGGCTCACTGATACGTTAAAAGAATTAATGAAATTGAGAGACTATGCCTTGACGCGCTTTAAAACATCACAAAATCCGGCTGAACTGAATGAATATAGAAACTTACGCAATTTAACCAATACGGCTGTCATAAACGAAAAACGAACTTACCTTCAATTTCATTGTAACGGCAGAAAGCCATGGAAAGTATTTAATGAGTTAGGAATAAATAGGAAAGCTAGTCGCTCTGATATCCCGTTAAGTTTGCGCCAACCAAATGAAATTAATGACCATTTTATACAGATTGGTAATAATAATTTAATTCCCTGTGATAATCTAATAAGATTTTATGATAGTAATGTATATAATTCTTTGTTTCAGTTTCAGTTTTGCACAGTTTCTGTTGAAGAAGTTGAGCGCATAATTCGTTCTTTAAAATCTGATGCTATTGGCAGTGACCAAATATCGAGAAAAATGTTAAATATTTGTATTCCATACTTATCTGAATATATCACCTTTTTATTAAACAAATGTATTAGATTAGGTAAGTTTCCTGCAATATGGAAGGAGGCGTTAGTAATACCGTTAGCAAAAGTATCTTGTCCGAAATAATTCTCTGACCTACGTCCAATTAGTATCTTACCGGTTTTATCCAAGGTTTTAGAGAAAATAATGTATCAGCAGCTTTCTGAACATGTAATGAAAGCTGATATCTTACCGAGCACACAATCACAAGGCTTTATTAAAAATCACGAGTGATATATTTCGGGCGACGGATCAGGGGGACATCTCAGTTTTAACTGTTTTAGATTTCTCTAAGGCTTTTGACACCATCAACCATCAACTACTTTGTTATAAATTAAGATATTACGGTCTGGATACTAATGCATTAAATTTAATTGAATCTTACTTGTCAGAAAGATCTCAGAAGGTTGTGGTTGATGGGTGTTTGTCTGATGTTAGGGCAGTTGAATCGGCGGTGCCTCAGGGTTCTGTTCTTGGGCCACTACTGTATTTGATTTATACTGCTGACTTCCAAAAAGAAATGCAAACATGTAAATGTCACTTTTATGCTGACGACACGCAAGTGTATGCTAGTTTCAATAGTGGAAATAAGCAGTTGTACGAAAATCTCATTAATAAGGATTTGAAGACTCTTTTATTATTTTCAAAAATGCATTGCCTAAATATAAACCCACGCAAATCTTCAGCAATAGTATTTGGTCCATCTAAAGACCGCCAGAGGGCCATAGATGACATGAACATATTTGTAGATAATTTTAAAATCGGCTTCGCATTAGAAATTAAAAGTTTGGGCATTATTCTTGATCAAGAACTAAGATTTAGGTCATATGTTAATAAATCAATTCAGCGCTCTTATGGAGTTTTACGCTACCTCTATACACACAAACATTATTTAAACATGAAAACTAAAACTACCTTATGCGATTCTTTAATTTTATCAATCTTCAATTACTGTGATGTCGTCTATGGCCCATGTATTGATCAGGCCACCGAAGTACGGATACAAAAAATTCAAAATTCGAAAAATATGTATTTGTACATAATCGCAAAGTTTTTGATGCAATATGCTTTTGAGGAGAAATATTTTTTAATGATAATTAACAAATATTGGAATGTCTTGCAAAAACTCTAATCTGCTCCTATTACTGAATTCCTGTCACAAAAACCCCCTAAATTTTCTTTTAGAACGACCTAAATGAGGAGAGTTTTTCCTTTTGTCAAGTAAGCTTTTATATCGTGATTTTCTTTTAATATGAAACATTGCTGTTCATATTACTATGGAAACTAATTCCAATTTTTAAAAAAGTCGTTGCATAATCGTCGTCGTTAGGGTTTCTAATGTCATATCACAGTATACTTATCAATCAGTAGAGACAGCTCGTGTCGGCACCTTTGATGTTCATACTACCGTTTTCAGAGCCAATATGGCCGTTACTGGCGGGCTTTCATTTTATTGCTACTAGATGTCACTGGTTGAAAAAATGGCACGGATAGAAATGATTGCAAGCAAATCATAGAATGCGATGTTGTTTTACACAACTCGTAGGGAAGTAATGCCGTACTTGTTAGGTAATAGAAGATTTGGCTGCAACGTCACTAAACTTATGAAAACTTGGGCTAATTGCAATATGAAACTGGCAAAGAAAATAAACAGAAGAAATTTCCTTTTGAGTTGTAGAAAACATCATCTACTACCGAATCATATTACTAATGGATCATTGAAACTGATGTCGCTGTTAAAGACTACAAACCATTACCTGACCAAGAAGATTTTAAGTTTTAACAATAGGTTAGGATTCCAAATTCTTAATTTTGAAATTAAAATTACTATCTCAGATATCAATTACATACGATATAACATTACTAATAGTACATCAAGATTAGTAAATATATTACCTCATGACATTTTTAATGAATATAAACTTAGATTAAATACTACATTTAATCATAAATTTCAAAATATTAAAAATAACAACATCAAAAAATTTAATGAATTGAAATCTGGGTTAGTAAAATCAAATTTATTTTATAATAATGATAAATGGCTCATAAACCTCACTAACACTGAAATTCCTAACGACATTAAAGATTTCCTATCTCTTGGTCCTAAGTTTAGTATAAATGTCAAACCTAATCAATTCAATGTTAACAGACTACTTGCTGAAGTTGAAAATATTTTAACACATACACCTACTAATATTGCAAATTCACATAGATTGAAAATAACCAATATCATAAGTAATTATCTTAATTCTTCAAAAACTAATAATAATCGTTATGTTTCTGAATTCAATGACATCTTCAATCCTTCTAAAAAATTTATCAAAGACAATGATGACATTATTCTATCTAATGCAGATAAAGGCTCAGTAACAGTTCTCATGTCAAAAACTGATTACATTAATAAATCCTTTGATTTACTGAATGATAACACAGTTTATAAAGAAGTTAATGGAGATCCTTTATTTAGCTTACAACAAAAAAATAACAACTTAGTTAAAAAATTATTTTCAAAAAATTTTATTGATAAAAATACACGAGACAAATTAATCATCAACAATTCAGTTTTACCTAAATATTACGGTTTACCTAAAATCCATAAAAACAATGTTCCCCTTCGACCGATAGTATCTTGCATCAACTCTCCAACTTACAATCTTGCAAAATTCATGTCAAACATTTTAACCACTAGTTTGGCTAACAAATATGAATACAATATTAAGGATTCATTCACCTTTGCTGAAAAAATAAAAAATGTCATTCTTCCAGGAGATTACCAACTCATCTCCTTAGATGTAGTGTCTCTTTTTACTAATATTCCTATGGAATTAGCTGTTGATATTATCTCTAGCAGCTGGAATGATATTAAAAATGATTGCAATATTCCTAAGAATGAATTTCTTAATATCATCGAATTTATTTTTAATAACTGCTATTTTACATTTCAAAATAAGATTTACCTACAGATACAAGGTACTCCTATGGGTTCACCTTTGAGCCCCATAGTCGCACAAATTTTTATGGATTTTATACTTGATAAATGCATTCCAAAACTCCAACTTCCAACTTCCTTTCATATACAAATATGTTGATGATTTGATTTGTTCTGTTCCCTCTGAAAAAATTAATGAAATTTTAAATATATTTAATAACTTCAATGATAAAATTCAATTTACTATTGAAACTGAAAATAATAATTCAATTCCATTTTTAGATACCAGATTAATAAGAATGCCAAATAACACCATCATCTTAGACTGGTATCAAAAATCGACTTTTTCAGGAAGATTCATTAACTTCTTTTCAAACCATTGTCTCAAACATAAATTAAATACCATCCTTGCCATGAGAAATCGCATTGAGAGAATATGTCACGAATCATTAATAGAGAAAAATCTTAATAAATTAGTAGATATTTTTGTTAACAATGGCTATCCACAACATCTCGTAAAAAAGATAATTTTTGACATACGTAATCCTGACGTGACACATGAAAGAAATAATACTTTAACATCAAATTTAATATATAGTAAATTACCTTTTATCAAAAATATTACTCCAAGAATAACTTCTTTGTTAAAAACAGTTCCAATCAAAATAGCTTATTACAATCCTATAACTATTAGGCAAATTTATACTAGTTTAAAAAATCCAACTCCTCTCTTGCTTAATTCTAATGTTGTGCATAAAATTAATTGTGATACTTGTAACAAATGTTATATAGGTCAAACGAGCCAATGGCTCAAGAACAGACTTACACAACATAAAAGTGATTGTAGGATTGGAAAAAGATCTTGTGCATTAGCCATTCATACAATCGATGAGGACCATCGATTTAATTTTGATAACGTTAAAATTTTAGAAAAAGAACCTTATAAAACCAGAATTTTTCTTGAAATGTCTTGTATTCAAAAACATAATGACGTAACTGTCAATTTTAGATCTGACACTGACGGACTAAATAATATTTATTTCAATCTAATAAGTCAGGCCATCTAGCGTCCTTTTGTTATTTAAATATTTTTATAAATAAATAATTTTGTTAAACATCAACTTCAAAATTCTCAATTTCTAATACATTTCCAATAAGAAAGGAGAAATAAATTATTTTCACCTTCAGTAAGTAAATAATTAGCTTCATTTTTCATAAGTATACAATGTAATTTATTATTGTAGCAATTTTTGGTCCTGATGAAGTAATAAAAACATTACGAAATATTGACCAACAAAAATATATTTTATTTACAATAGCCGTTAATCCCCGTTAATAAAAATAATTTAAGAATTGGTTTTACATAACTTCAGCCTTTCTAAACAACATAAATTCATTATAATCTAACAAAGATGGTTTTCTGTTCAATCTTTCTCATTTCTCAGCATCCATCACACAAAATGCTGAATTAAAAAACGCCCGCTTAAAAGCAATTGATGAATTTACCGGTGCGCCACACGCGGTCGTTTGTGGAAAGTCCGCCAGTTTTCACATGCGCACTCAGAAACTGTAGTGCCAGAAACCTGTAGCTGTCCCTACTGATCATAGATAAATGTAACAAGATAGAAAGGAAAGTTTTAATAAAAAATAGTAATACGAGTGAGCGGTACCATCTGTAGGCTTGGGGAAAAGCAGCGACACAAAGCGCGGGAGATTTAAGCGCTATAGAACACCTTGTAATCCAATTATCATTATTTGTTTCTGTTTGATTTTGAAAAATAGTAACAGCTGAAGTTGCTTAACATAACAATGAAGGAAACCAAATCGCATGAAAGTGAAAGGTAAAATAGGATGTGCAAAAACAAGTCATATTGAAAAGAAAAAAAAAACACTTTATTACATTACTACAACACTATATACAATACAACACACTACACCGAACTAATACCACACACAAACTCTTTCAGCATTCAGCTGCACAATTTTCGCTTACAAATCGGCGAACAAACAAACGATACGATATGCAAGCGTAGATACGGCGCGGCGGCGTGGTAATTTATAGGGTTATGTTTATGATTTACGCCGTGCATCCTGTGTTACCGTTGGAGGGGTGGTGATATACGCCACACTAGCGCTTTTTCCACCTCTAGCGGCTTGGGGAAAAGTATTCAACGTGTTTCATCTTTTATAATTTAAGTGCGCACCCCCTGCTACTGATTGATGAATATACTGTGGTAGGAACGGTTAGAGACAGGGTGACTCGGTGCCGAGATTAACCGAATATTTCCGAAGTTTAAAAATCGTTCATAGATATCATTTGTACTAAAATTTAAAATGGATTCAAAGACGTGTTCTACATGTAATAAAACATTTTTTTTTCGATTTGACAGAATTTAGCCCCCAGATATTCTTATCTACCAGTTAAATTGACGTGAAGAATTCGGGCATAAAAGATGTAACTTATACTGACACATGCGAGAAGTACATAATGAATTTGTTGAAATAATTAAACTACAGAATAAATTTATTTCTTGTTCGATATGCCAAGACAATGAGCTAAATGAATAAAACGAAGCAAATGCTTTTACTTCTGTTATAATTTTTTTTAAAGCTTAAATACGTGGAAAAATTTCTAATGCAAATCATTATACGATTCTATTTATTAAAATTTTTACTATGTTACAGGCAGAATTATTTAGAATTTCATTTTTTCTTCAAATATTTGCAGTTTCCATTGAAAAATTTGAACTAAAAGCATATGCTTCGTTTTATTCATCTGGCCCAATGTATTTAATTACGAGAAACTATACTTTGCAAGAAAATATTTGTTATTCAGACATATTTTTGATTAGGACAGAAAATAAATGGGGAATAACAATATTCTTTTGCGAACTGTAAGCAATAATAGCATTGTGTATCATAATTTTTTCGTATATTCAACAGGAAAGGCGTTATTGAAGAAACCCAGTTAAATGCCACACCTTGTATATAATTTGTATCTAGTCCTATTTTAGAGACAATTTGTAGCTTTTTTTACTACACTTTTTTTCTGTAATAAATAAAGTACGGAAATATTTTCACATCAAAGATAAATAAAATATTTAAATTAAATACGTATGTTGAGGAATTAAAATGTGCTTAATAATTAACTTTTAATTGGTTCTTCTTATTTTGTATTTTAAAATCTGCTATAGAAAATTTATTTAAAATTCCCGCCAGAACTTAGGTGACCGAGTCACCCTGTCTCTAGCCGCTCCTATACTGTGGTGCTTCTTTCTAGTAGTAGAACCTTTGTTTCTTTATACCGCGATTAGGAGGCAAACATTTTGGTGACCTCTACTGACCCAACCCTAGTACTATGTATTTATTGATTTTAAATAAAAATTATTTACAGTTGGTTCTTGTCCGATGAAATTTGTATCACAAAATCTTCTAAGCGGACACTAAATCGCGCAAATATACACTTTACGTTTCGCAGTCGTTCGACTGCTTCGTCAGAAGTGAAAATTATGTTGTCAAAATAAATAAGGTTGTCAACGGAAACTGAAAAAGTAACTTGATTTTTTTTTTTTATGTATATTATATTTATTTTTAATCTAAAAATAATTTGAACATTACAAATGTTAAAAAATTGACAGATCTATGTTCTATTTAAGAAATCGAGAAAACTACAAAATGTATCGTTTAAATTTGCAAAATCAGTACGTTTATTAATAGAATTCGACGACATTTTTATTTTACACATTTCAATAAAACGTCTTTTGAAAATATTAGACTCGTAATATAAAATGTTAGTATTTTCAAAATCAAAATTATGGTCATTTCTAATGAATGTTCTACAAGCATTGAATGATTTTGATTATTTTTTTGGATATGATATTTAAGTTGTTCTAGAAGTTTTTTTAAATTTTGGCTTGTTTCTCCAATATAACATGAATTACAATTAAAACATTTAATTTCATAAACTACGTTTGGCTGTTTTAATTTTGGTGTTTTGGTTTTTAAATTTGAGAAAATACTATTTAAATTATTTACAGATTTGCTAGCTAAAATTAAATTGTGTTTTTTGAATATGTGTTTAAATGTGTCATATATATATGACACATTTAAATATATGACATATATGACACATTTAAATATATATATGACACATTTAAACACATATTCAAAAAACACAATTTAATTTTAGCTAGCAAATCTGTAAATAATTTAAATAGTATTTTCTCAAATTTAAAAACCAAAACACCAAAATTAAAACAGCCAAACGTAGTTTATGAAATTAAATGTTTTAATTGTAATTCATGTTATATTGGAGAAACAAGCCAAAATTTAAAAAAACGTCTAGACCAACATAAATATCATATCCAAAAAAATAATCAAAATCATTCAATGCTTGTAGAACATTCATTAGAAAATGACCATAATTTTGATTTTGAAAATACTAACATTTTATATTACGAGTCTAATATTTTCAAAAGACGTTTTATTGAAATGTGTAAAATAAAAATGTCGTCGAATTCTATTAATAAACGTACTGATTTTGCAAATTTAAACGATACATTTTGTAGTTTTCGATTCCTTAAATAGAACATAGATCTGTCAATTTTTAACATTTGTAATGTTCAAATTATTTTTAGATTAAAAATAAATATAATATACATAAAAAAAAAAAAATCAAGTTACTTTTTCAGTTTCCGTTGACAACCTTATTTATTTTGACAACATAATTTTCACTTCTGACGAAGCAGTCGAACGACTGCGAAACGTAAAGTGTATATTTGCGCGATTTAGTGTCCGCTTAGAAGATTTTGTGATATAAAAATTATTGTTGAACATCATTTTAAATATGTCTTCCACTATAAAAATTGTTGAAATATAAATGCCCGGTTGCACCAACTTTTTAAGCAGAGCTTAAATTTAAGTGGTGTTTAGACTATGACATAATTTGTAGATTTAACAAATGTTAGTCACATTATAATTGATACTTAAGTTGAAGTTTAAATGTCAATCAGAATATATTTGACATTATACTGACCATACGCAAATGTCACATTCTAAACATAACTTAAATTTAAAAAAGTTGGTGCAATCGAACATCAGAATTGGTAAAAATTTCAAATTCCAATCTTGTAACCTCCATATCTTTAAAGAATCACGAGATAGATTTTTTTTAACTTGCTAAACGCGGCCGTTTGTGGAAAGTCCGCCAGTTTTCGCACATGCGCACTCAGAAACTGTAGTGCCAGAAACACCTAGCTGTCCCTACACTCCCTACTGTGGTCATATCAAATAAAATTTGTTCATTGGAACATCTGTCAGGTGAAGAAAGCTAGTGAAAATGTATTAGGAAGAATTACCCCATGGACAAGTAACTAATGCAATTAACAACTTTTATAATAGTTTAGGATATTACATGGAGCATGGAGGTAAATGAAGAAACTTTTGAAAACTTGTGATGTTTATTTTGAATTAGAGAATTTCTGTTTTCCTTATGTTTAAAGTTTATTTATTTTAAACAAGAATAAAGTTATCTAATGTAATTGAAAAAGTCGCTATTATTTTATAGTACAAGTACAGTATGAGCATAAATGTTTGAGGACAAGTTGAATTTCCCGCCTTCCAATATTTTTTCTTAAGTTGGACAAATGCATTGGTTACAAAAAAAATAGGCAAGTAATTTGTTTATTTTAAATACAAGAAGCGGCAATAACTACTGACAGGTACATTAGACAAACGCGCCCCATTTTGTCTTATAAATTCTTGGAACCGGCTGCAAAATTTACACAGGCGACACTGAACAAAAATTAATTTCTCAGGACGGCCACACACAAAGAGTAAAAATTACTAGATAGAGATGCGGGAAATTCAACTTGTCCTCAATCATTTATGCTCATACTGTATATCGAAATCACTAATAACAAAACAGATTCATGACAGCTGTCATCTCATGTTCTATTTTAAAAAGGACAGTTTAATTTATAAATTGTAAATGTTGCTATGGATTCTCAGATTCGTACCAGTCCCATGACACCTTATGGACGATTTGCATTGCCTTTAGCAAATACCGCAACCATTCATAGATGTCACTGTTGTACGCAGTTTAAACTGTAAAGCGGAAAATGTATTCGAATACGCAAAGTATTTATTGCGGATGGATTGTTTCCTGATTGATTCGTTATTAATAACCAACCATTTTTGCGTATCCGGATGCATCTGCATGCACATGCACCTCCTCAGCATGTTGTAAAGGTTATTCTGATGTCAATCTGTGTAAATCTAGATATCTAAGATATCATAAATTATATTTTATTGACGTGCATTTCTGACGTTTTGAGAATAAGTTAAATAATTCGATATCTTAATAATATGGTAAGGATTTTTTTATCATTTAATGCATTATCACTTAAATGCAGCGTTAATTAGTTGTAATAATTGAGGACTTCATAAATTACGGGATAAAACCTTTTCACCAAGGGCGGTTTTATATAAAAAATGTGCAGTACGATCTTGCCCCAACAAATATACAAACAATTCAAATGTGCAGTATTTCTTATTTCCAAGAAAATAAAAAAGGGTGCATTGTGGTTGGAAATGATAAATAACCCACAATTTAAAAAAAATTAATTAAGAATGCATGAGTATATAATTTTAACACGCTTGGCATTTCACAGTTTGTTTGGCTATTTTATCATTCACTTTCTCATAAAACTACCAAATAAGCTGAGAAATGTAAAGTCCGTTAATATTATATCTTTCGTTCACTTAACATTACCATAAGTAAACTGCAAATAAATTCAAACCTGGCGCGTTTAAGCGATTAGTTTACGCAACCATTCATAGACGGCGCAATTAATTCACTTGCACTTTCATAACATTGGATGTCACTTCTTTTTTAATTATGTTCTGTGATTCGTACGAAACAGCAATGTTTTATGTTAAAATAAATTCACGGTATAGTTATAATATACAGCGTGTCCACCGAGTGCCGCGGTCTTCTCTACCGTCTATAGTATATACCTATTCGTTATGTGTACTTTCGAAATATGTAAAAATATACTGAGTGCTCCATTTAAAAAAATATAACTTTGGTATGGCTCTTAGTTACTGAACACTCTGTCTGTATAACTAAAAATAATTTTATGAAGTAGAGCTGACTAAGTTACATCTTAGCTCGTTTGAATTTTTTTTCTATCTAATATACTATAGACGGTAGAGAAGACCGCGGCACTCGGTGGACACTCTGTATATGAAATTCTGGGTTATAATTGGAAAGATTATTGCATTCAAAGTGTTTTGATACTAAATTTGTGCAATTTTAGTTGTTAATTATTTAAAAATTAAGAAAGTTATCTAACTAACTACTTAAATTAGTAATTTTTTGCAGATAGACTATTTTTTTAGCTATAATTTCTTAATATATTCTTATAATAATAAATTATAGTTATACGTAATTATGCCTTTGTGGGTCAATTTTTAAAAAGACTGATCTTTCGTTGTTGATTCAATAACAAAGTTCTCCTAATTTACTATGTGAGACCACTGTGCGTTGCTATGATTACCGATCATTGCCATGTCTGATGAGAGGGACAATTCAGATTTCCTAATTCTAAATTCGAGCAATTTAACATTAATGTTGGTGATTTGGCGAGCGTGTACCAAAAAATATTGTGTGTACCACGTACCACGACTCATCTCATTAAGGACTCGGCTCCTTCGTCGCCTCGTCCTTAATTACGATTCGTCCCCTAAAACCTTATTTTGCGTACATGATACATAAACTACTATTATCTAATCGGTTTAAATACTTTAATTACGACCCTTGCAAGTCGTCATCAAAGTATTCATTGACTAGAATAAAATTATATTTATCTATTTATATAACATCCGTTCAATAGGTTTAAATAAATTGCTTACGATTTTTGAAAATTGTCTACATTTTATTTCTTTATTGACACAGCTTTTACTTCAATGTCAAATTTAATTGTCAATTAATTGTCAAAAACATTTGACACGTATATCATTTTATCTAAATTCTGTTATAAAATAATATTTTTCTTATAATCTAAACATTTTATAAGTACAATACTTAATTTTAACACAATTATATATACAGTGTGTCCCAGGATGGACTTCGGAATAGGTGTGATGACCCCAAAAATTTTCGACTACGTGTATCATATTCTGTAAACAAGTTTTGCTTGACCGAGAATGAATTTTCACCAAATATTAGTGTAAGTGGTATCTAGTTGGGATAGTTATTCCAAGAAAACCATAAAGTATTGCAGGTAAAGTGGCTTTTCTGTGGCTTTTACACAAACATTTTATTAAAATAAAATATTCTAAATGCGAAATTATGACCATATGCCAAAATTAATTGCATTTAAACAAAACATTGAAATAAGTACAGTAAATGACAATTTTAAACTTTTATTTAAAAAAAATCACAATACCTTTTTCTCCATAAATTCAAAAAAATATTTGACAAACAAAAGTTTGACATTACTGAGTAACAAAAGTCAACATAATAAGTAGCATGTTGACCCTGCAACAAAAAATATTTGTGGTGCAGTGCTATGGACTTGGTGAAATAAGTTACGAAGGGGTGGTGAGAAAATTTCAACAACAATTTCCAGGACATTCATCGAGCAGTAACATTTTTTTAAATAAAACTTTGTAAATTTTTTAAAATAAAAGTTTTAAATAATTTTTGTTCAAATACAAATGAATTTTGGCATACGGCCATAATTTCGAATTTAGAATATTTTTTTAAATAAAATGTTTGCGTAAAAGCAATAGAAAAGCCACTTTACCTACAATGCCTTATGGTTTTCTTGGAATAACTACGCCAACTAGATACCACTTGCACTAATATTTGGTGAAAATCCATTCTCGGTCAAGAAAAACTTGTTTACAAAATATGATACATGTAGTCGAAAATTTTTGGGTCATCATACCCTCCCGAAGTCAATCCTGGGATGCACTGTATATCAATATTCAAATTTTGAAAACAATAAATTTAACATATCCGAAACATATTCATTTGACATTTATAATTTTAAATGTTTTTCCAGAAGTTCTTCGTGGTTTATTTGGACACCCTATCCTTGACCTTTTGATTTCTACTTGTCCCTTGTCACTCAAGTACACGATTCGTCCCTTTCTACCGCTCCTGTGTGGTCCTACCGGTCAGCCACTCGCTGTTAAAGGATATCCCACCCTTCCTGAACCCTGTCCGGCACGCTCTTCAAAGTTTGTTAATTTGACTGAGATTTTTGAAAATTTAAAAATTTAATTTGACCTCTGAATTTTACTTTATTACTCTTTTTTAATTTTCAATTTTGAAATGTACTTTGTATGATATTTCAAATATATTTTTATTTTCAGATGATTTTTGGTGTTTGTTTTGGTAAATGGCTTATGAAAAATGATTTGGACATTATTAGCCTTTTTAAAAATTTGGATTCCTCTCCATGTTGTTGTAGTTATCACAGCAACATGTTACTCAACGATTATCGGTATACCCTGATTTTATTTTAATATGAAACATTGCTGTTCATATTACTATGAAAACTAATTCCAATTTTTAAAATAATGTCGTTGCATGATTAGGCGTTTTCACGTTAGCTCTGAATTTTGCGCACTAAACACAGTTGAGTTTTAAACCCATGACCTTCGAGTACAAACTTACGGGAACGTATTTGCAGAGGTGTGACGCACAACAAATTTAAAATGAATTTCAAATTTTTTTTAATAGAACATTTTATTAAAATACTTGACATTAATTATTTTTAAATAATGCGTATTTGTTTGTTGTTTGTCGCCGCGGGCCGAATTTTGCGGAAACTGCGAACTGGTCATGAAAAACACGTGTGTCGTGACAGTTGTAGCTGCGAGTTGTTAAGAAGGGAGTCAAATTAGTGAAAAAGTGTTTATGATATAAGTGTTAAAAGTGAGATTTTATTTTGCGAGTTGGAAACGAGCAAAATAAAATCACTTTTAACACGTATGTCATACATCTATTTTTTATACAACTGGGTTTGCATCGCATTAAAAAACGTAGTCTTATTTTTGATGTTTATTTTAATTTCTGCGGCAAAAATCAGGTAGGTAGTCAGTTTAATGTAATGACATTTGAACTTTGTTTATTAGAAACGTCAAAAAAAGTTTTCATTACGTTTTGTAAAACACTTTAAGTTCCACATTATTGCATTCGTAAACATGGAATGCGAAGAAAACGACGTTAATGATGCCGATGTCGACGACGGATTTCCCGCAGATATTGAAGAAGCGGCAAATAGAGCAACTTTAGATCTACTGCCCTTAAAATCCCGACAACAATACGACATCGCCTACAACAGATTCTTGCAGTGGTGCAAACTCAAGAAAGTGGAAGGCAAGTTTGGGGAAAATGTATTTCTAGCGTTCTTTGAAGAAAAATCACAAGTTTGGAAGTCATCAACCTTCGGGAAGCAGCAGTTCCCTTCAAGCTCTTACAACGTTGGATTTCTCATCCGATTACAACGATGTCAGCAGCCTTTCCAATAATGTTCCAGTGGAGAAGAGAAACAAGATGACTACATCTGAGGGAATTAATGTTAGTCATTGCTTTAACATTTATAAATAAATAAAAAACAACTAGTGTTAAAAATTTTTCTTTACTAGAGTTAAAAATATTTTTAACACGGTAAATTATAAAGAGCAATTTTTAATCGGATTGGCTTGCACTAAAAACTAATGTCAGTTGTATAAAAATAACTATTTATTTACGCTTATGGCTTCGTATAAATTGTAATGAGTTCCGTACCGCAGTGTAAAAATCGCAAAAAACTACCTATGTATCCCTACTTTTTTATCACAAAAATGGCGGAGAAGTGGTCATGTACAGCGGCATCTAGCGGAGATGAAAAACGCCATACGATGTCGTTATAAGTAAAGCCACAGAAAAGCCAAGCAGAGTGATGTCAAGGACAATGTTAGGCAAGCGCAAAGCGCGTTCTGAGTCCGCCGTAACCATAAGCGTGACTTCCAGCATCAGGAACAGAAACGGATGATTTAAATAAATAATAATAAATTAAATGCATGTCATTAAAAAGAAATTCAATCGAGTGTTAAGATAATAGTGCAAAAAGATAAGTGTACTCTAAATAAAATGGAATACCAAAAACCGAAAATACCAGGCACGACGAACACTAATGGCCAGTTGCACCAAACACTTAGGCTGAGCTTAAATTTAAGCGGTGTTTATAATGTGACATTTGGGTTACACAACATTGTGCAAGTTATATTCTAATGCCCGATTACACCGAAGTAAATAAGAAATACTTAAATTTAAGCACTGCTTAAAAGTGCTGGTTTTATTGCACCGTACATTAAGTAATTCTTAAATGTGTTAAGCAGATCTTATATCTAAGCCTTCAAAATCGAGTACTTAAGCAATGCTTACATACTCCATCGCGTGTGTCAATAATGTTAGAATGTGAGCTGATGTTTAACTAATCTCTGTACAGAATTTTTAAATATTGGCAAAGTAGCGGCAGTAGAAAGAAGTTAAGTGCTAAAAAAGTGAATTAAAGGTCGTTGAAAACTAAATAAAGAAAAAAATGGAAGAAATAAATGACATTTTTGAAGATGATCTGGATTTGTTAGAGATTTTAGATTTCAGATTTCCAAGATTAAATTACACCCGGTCAGATTATTTTCACGAAATTGACGAATTCAATTTTTACAGACGTTTTCGTTTAACTAAAAGAACATGTTTGAATGTGTTGACTTTAGTAGAGGAAACTTTAGAATTTCCTAATGATCGGTAAGTAATCAGAATCAGAAAATTTGATTGTGTGTACTAAAAGAATAAAATTGTATTCAATAGCAACAATAGTGTTTCACCAATGAATCAGCTGCTTACAACTTTACGATTTTATGCATCAGCTGGACATTTAACTGCTGTAGGAGATTTTACTGGAATGCATACTAGCACTGTATCCAGAATTGTTGCACGGGTATCACGTGCATTAGCTCTATTAAGGCCACAGTTTATACATATGCCTATAACAGCTGCTGAATTAACACAAACGCAAAATCATTTTTTTCTAATAGCGGCGTTTCCAAGAGTTTTGGGTACTATTGATGGAACCCACATAAGAATTCAATCCCCTGGTGGGCAAGACGCCGAAATCTTCCGAAATCGCAAAGGATATTTCTCAATGAATGTGCAGGCTACTTGTAATGCATCGTTATGCTTCGGGCACATCTGCGTTAACGTCTAACGGCATTCTAACGGACAAGAACGCGACAATTAATGAGAGAAAAATTAATGCGCTAAGTTTTACATTGGTGGTTAACGTCATTATTTGTCCCACATTTCGCTCCGAAGTAGCCGCAGTAGTGGTATTTTATTTGAATATTGGCAATTTTATCTTAAATGTCAAATATCACAGGAGTTCTATTAAAATATTTTAGCATTTTCCGTTTCCTAACATTCAAAAATTATATTTTAAATTAGTACTTGAAATAATGAAAGAAACCTGCAATCAAAACTAAGATAGTACGTGACTAAAAACACGAGATGTCGCTGTTTTCGTGCAAAAAATGTATGTTCTGTCTTCCTCACATATATCTTTCTTTATCTTTGGCAACAACTATGCGATACGTTCGCCGGCAATCCGTTTGATGTGTATCAAAAACCGCCAGCCCAGCTATCGTCTAGCGCGCAATGCCATTCTCAATGCCGTTACAAAATTAGTGCCATATATGCCAATAATCCGTCGCTACACTATCGTTGTCGGAGCCACGCTGCGTCTAATGTGCTGCCTAACGTGATTTTTCACGTCTAACTTGACAATAATTGTATGTGTAGCGACTGATTAATGGCAAATTAGACGTTAAAAATGACGTTTGCCGTTAGTGTGGCTGAACCATTAGAAATAACAGACATTGTTGCTCGATGGCCGGGTTCTGCCCACGATTCTACGATTTTTAACAATAGTCGTCTAATCGTCGTCTAATAGTCGTCAAATGGATAACTGAGATTTTCCAAATACTATCTTATTAGGTAATTAATTATTGTTTACACATCTTCATAATTTGCTGTAGACAGTGTTTCATTTTAGGAGATAGTGGTTATCCCTTGAGGGAATATTTTCTAACGCCACTAGCGAATCCTGTTACCAGGCAAGAACAATTGTACAATGAGGCACATATAAGAACTCGTAACATTGTGGAGCGCTTATTTGGCAACTGGAAACAACGGTTTCCCGTTTTAACCTATGGAATTCGCCTCAAAATAGATACAGTTATGGCTGTTATTGTTGCTACAGCTGTACTGCAAAATATAGCACGTAAAATGAATGAGGCAGAGCCACCACTTCCAGAAGGAATTAATGAGCAGGAATTAGAGATTTTAATTCAAAATGGTAGAATACCAGGTGTTGCAAATGTAGAGCAGGGCAACATATTCTTAAGAAATAATCTAATAAATAATTATTTTGTAAACTTATAATATATATACAGTGACTTTCATAAAGTTCGTAACAAATGGGAAAAATTTTTATTATTGACTTTTGCCAAAAAATTTTACTACAGTTGGTTCGTGCATCAATCAAAATAAAAAACAACATAATTCCACCTAACCAGTCATTTAAAATATGGCTGAAATTTTGAAAAATAGAAATTCGCGAAAATGAAAAATTGCGATAATTCAAAAGTTATTAATCTTTTCATACTAGAATCGATGCAATCAGATAAAATTAAGTGTAATCAACAACCTACAGCGTCTAAACACAATATTTTGCAAAAATTTTGACCAAAAAATCAATTTTTTTAGAATTTCATTTTATGTGGTTTTAAAATTAAAATACTGTTTTAAATCCTTCAAAAACAAATATCATCTCTTTCTTTGATCTGTGTTTACTAAGATAAATACCACTAATATGAAAGTATTACTTCAAATCGGACGCCTTTTACAAAAAATAGAAATTTCGCTATTAAAAACACGTCTTTGTTACATTGCGTTTTTAACAAATAAGAATAAATTGTTTCCGTTTCTTTTTTTGGGTAATAGAAAGGCAAGATGTAAATATGCTCTTTTATACAAAAAATGTCATTTACAGCATATTAAATGCATACTTCTGGTATTTTGAAAAATATTGTGAATTTTCAGCGATAATCCGTACAATAATATTAGCCGTGAAATTAACGTCAAGCGAAAACATCAGTTGGTTCGTTGATATTTCTGGTTAAGTCAACTTTGTCTTTAACGGAACATGTATAAAGATTAACTTTGCTATGAACAAGAAATATCAACGAACCAACTGATGTTTTCGCTTGTTGACGTTAAGTTCACGTCATGGCTAACACTATTTTACGAATTTTCGCTTAAAATGTACAATACTTCTCAAAAGGCCAGAAATATGCATTTAATATGCTGTAAAGAACATTTTTTCTATAAAAAGAGCATATTTACATCTTAGTTTTCTATTATGCAAAAAATAAATTAAAACAATTTATTTTAATTTGTTAAAAACGCAATGTAACAAAAACGTGTTTTTTAAAGCGAAATTTCTATTTTTTGTAAAAAGCGTCCTATCTAAAGTAATATTTTCAGATTAGTGATATTTATCTTAGTATACACAGATCAAGGAACGATATTATATTTGATTTTGAAGGATTCAAAACAGCATTTTAATTTTAAGATCACATAAAATAAAATTCCTAGAAAATGGATTTTTGGTCATAATTCTAGCAAATTGTTGTATTTAAACACTGTAGGTTGTTTATTACACTTAATTTTATCTAAGTACATCTATTCTAGAACAAAAAGATTGATAACTTTTGAATTATCGCAATTTTTCATTTTCGGGACTTTCTATTTTTCAAGTTTTCAGCCACATTTTAAACGAGTGGTTGGATGGCATTGTGTTGTCTTTCATTTTGATTGGTGCACGAACTAACTGTACTAAAATTTTTTCACAAAAAACAATAATAAAAATTTTTCCCATTTGTTACGAACTTTATGAAAGTCACTGTATATACATATATATCACAAGTTAGCAAATAATTATGTTGTAAAGCTTTTAGCAAATATCTTAATAAAATTTTTGAAATTTGTAATCATTTTTGGCCCAATTACTTTGAAATTAAGTAAATAATTTTATGTAATGAAATGATACATACTATCTCAAAATTTACAATTTATTGACAACAGACAAGACATTATACATGTTTTTGTTGCATTTGCGTTAATTTTTCCTTTTTAATTGCAATTTCCAATTTCAATGCTTCTGTCTGTAAGTTTCGCTGACGTTCTTCCCACCTTATTGTATTTTCCCGTTGCTTAATATCCATATCTGCAATGAGAAGTCTTCTTTCCAATAAAATTTGATATTTTTCGGCAACTGCGGAAGTTGTCAATGGCTTTATAACGCACGGTCGTCTTCGACTTGCATTCAACTTAAAATTAAAATGCATTTTAAATACATTTAAAAATAAGATTTGGGATATATGATCACCTTCGCAACTGTTGACTTCAGAGGTGTGGCAACAGGATTTGACAACATTGCTGGTGGTTGATGTCCCCAACTGCATGATGGACGAGAAATCTTCTAAAAACAGTATATTAAAATCTGGAGTGCGTTTAGATTCTCAGTGTAAACATTCCGAATGGTGTGTGACGTAGAAATATACGTCACACCTTCTCTTCCTATCACTTTTATGAACGCTTGTGGTGTGTGTAACCCTATACATGCGCATTTATTTTATATGGACTATAGACGCTGAATTATGTAAATATATCGCCACAGATATTACACTAACAGCCACTATTACTGTTTCTATTTTCATTAATTTTATAAGTTAAAATAAAACCACTGTTAAAACTTACAATTTCGAACGTTATAACGTAAACCATGGCCAGCAACATTAACATTCACTGACGTGTATGTATGGCCGTGTCAATTCGCCTAAAATTCGGTTCCGGAAAGCATGCCGTGGAGTACTCCCCTCAGCGCTCTCTATTAAAGATACTACAGAACTACTGACAGTAACGTAATGGCAACTGCAATTACTTAAAAACTCACAAGAGGCGCTGAGTGGAGTACCCGTCAAATTTTTAAAAGTCAAATTGAAACGGCCATACATACACGTCAGTGAATGTTAATGGAGTTGGCCATGCGTAAACACGTCTAATGCGCAAGTCACACACCAAACGCCGCAGTTAAAAGAAGGATGAAAAGTGCGTCGTCCGGATGAAGTTTCAGAACGGTGCGAGTGTACGTTCTGGGATGTGACGTCAGAAACATCCTACTTTTCGAACGAATGGTGCGCGTCCGGGCGTACTTTCTAAACGCACTCCTGATATAGGTATTTTTTCTCTACTCTAACCTCATTTTGTTCAGCAACGGCTGTCAATGTCACTGTTTGTGGGAAGATATCATGAGTCACTAGTCGAGTTTTCGCGGTATAAAGTTAAAACGCAAAGTTATAACTAAAAGTAATTTAAGTGACATTTCTATAGTTTCAACTTTAAGTTATCGCGAAAACGAAAATCGTTCTTACTTGAAAGGTGTCAGTTCAAAGGTTTAGGGACATGCACATTTTAGGGGATAAAGCATTTCCTCTTAGAAAATGGCTTATCATTCCATATAGAGACACTCCAAATATAACCAGAGAGAAGACACGCCATAATTACATGTTGAGTAAGGGTCGTATATGCATAGACCACGCTTTAGGTTTAGTGAAGTGTCATTGGAGACGACTGCAATATACATATAAACTCTTACTCCATGGCAAAAATTGTGGAAATAGCTAATGCAGCATTTGTATTGCATAACTTCTCTTATGTCTTCATAATCGGACTAAATAAGACCACACCTAACCAAATTTAAGCAGTGACAGTTCTATGACGTCTATAACGTTGCTCTTGACCAACGTTATAACTTGACTGAAACTTGGCAGCACTTCCGGTTAAAGTTAAAACTTTATCCTCGAAAACGACTTTTTGCTATCAAAGTTATAACAAAGTTACAACTTTACTGTCGCGAAAACTCGCCTACTGTTGATTTAGATAAATCCCCGCTATGCAGTGGAAGAGAATTCTGTAAAGTGTCAGCAATGTTATTACATGACAATATAAGAATCTACACAGTAGCGTCACTCGAATATAACTGTCGCATTTGTCATTTTGTTTGATACCTACCGATTTGTAAATTACATTTTCACAAGGTCACCAAAAAGTATGGTCATTTTTTTTGACACTGACATTTAAGTGACGCTACTGAGTAATTATTTATACCGTGTTACATGCGTATAACTAATTTTTCCATGTAAGACTTACATTTTCTGGCACAGCAGATGTGCTCATAAAATTTGGCAACAAAGTTGACTTTGGTACATTTTTATCAACCAAAGGACCAAATATCTCATCTTCATTGCATAATATATCAGCAACCTATAAAAATAAGTACTTCAAATCTACATAAATCGTTTTCTACAAATTCTTACTTCGTCTGATTCAGTTACCATTTTCTCTTGCTTTTCCTATACACATCCTGTGAACGAATCGCAATCAAATGGATTGTCCATGCCATGCACAGTTTTGTTGCTCATCAGCGATAAGAGTAATTCCTTGTCAGTATCTTTCGTCGTGCTGACTGGTTTTCCTCCTCCTTCAATTTTCTTATTATTCATGAGAGAAATGTTTATCGGAATTATTACAAACCTGTTAAATACAATTGTTTCTTTTCTTCAGCCACTTCTTTTCTTATCTCCTTCTTTCTATTGATATAAAACTTTTTTAACGACAGCCGGGACCTATGCCTTGAGTCAGGGCAACGTGCATTAGTTGAGTGATTGATTCCCATGCCTGCATTTTTTGTTCGTTTGTAACGTTATCAGTTTTTTTATTTTCTATAACTTGTGCATGTTTGTTAATTAAACTGTACAGCAGCTGTTTTCCATTAGAAGAAAAATTAGCTGTTGGTGCCTTTTTAGCGCTTGAATTCTAAAATTTCGTGAGATTTAAATGACATTTTAAATTTATTTCTTACTTACATTATCCGTCATCATCAACTATTTTAATGCGCGTAAAATACACAACGATGGTGTTTTACCAAACGCTTTTAAATTAAAATATTTTTATCACTAATTACACAACTTCTGTCTGTCTGTCTTGCTTTGCTTTGCGCAGTACCCGCCAACTCTGGCCGAGCTACTAATGGCGTTTTCGATTGACTGCTCCGAGCAGCTCCAGATCAAATTGCACATGCGCATATAGAGCGAACATTTGTGGTGGCGTATTCGGATGGCTGTTGCTCTTTTAGGGATCAAGAATTGGCGGATTCGATTGAACTGGATTGCACATAAAGTATCTGTGTAGCGGATCAATCACCGTTCATCAGAGCACATTTAATCCGATCAAGTGCAATTCTGTCATGAACTGATTTGGATGGGTGTTGCACTAGAGCGGATTAGGACTGATCTCAATCGAAAACGCCATAAGGCTCATTTTGCCAGTCACATAGTGTGATAAAGCTGGGTCTAAGTCCTTGCACAGCACAAACATCCATGGTTAACAGTAGGATTCGAACCTACGCCGCCGAGCGACACGACTTTACAAAGTCGGCTAGGCTACCGCTAAGCCACCGGGCGACCCGACACAACTTCTATCCAGCACAAAACACTTCCCTTAAGTTCCCTTCACCTCTGTGCTTCACCTAATACACTTCTGACAGATACATAAACATTAAACACTACATCGTAAACGTAGAACCAACTTCGTAAATTGAAAATCCCTAGATTATGCGTTGTTGCCACACGTATTCAATGCTTTTCCAGTACTTAGCCAAGGTTCGATGAGAACCTGTACGGCGCAACAAATGAAATTTTTAAGCAATGCTTAAACTAAAGCATTTCTTAAATAAGTATTTCTTACTTCAGAGACGGTGCAATCGGGCATAAGTGACGCTTAGGGCGTGTACCGAAATTACCAAATTGTAACCAGGTTGGTTGTGGTTGCTAAATATTGCGTTCCGTAAATAACAGATTCCATTTAAGAAACGCAATATTTAGCTACCACAACCAACCCTGGTTACAATTTGGCAATTGCGGTACACGCCCTTAAAGTTAAGCAGAGCTTAATGGTCCGTCTGCACGCAACGATTTGCCTGCGCGCATCCCTGTGCAAACTAGTTTGTGGTCCGTCTACACGCAATGATTTGCCGTCTATACGCACGGGCTTACTTGCACAAACTAGTTTGCACAGGGACGCGCGCAGGCAAATCGTTGCGTGTAGATGGACCTTAAGTGTTTGGTGCAACTGGGCCTAAATGATAAATGCTGTTTCAACGACGTCGCTGGCACCCGCTAGCCGCTTTAATGTAATGACTATCGCGCAAGCGTGACATTTCCATGCCGAACTTTAGTTATAAGTTGAGTCCGGCACGGAAATGTCACGCTTGCGCGATAGTCATTGCATTGAGGCGGCTAGCGGGAGCCAGCGGCGCGGCGTCGATTTTCGTCGTACGTAGTATTTTTGGTTTTTAGCATTTCGTTTTATTTTAGAGTACAATTATCTTTTTGCAGAATTACCTTAACACTCTATTGAATTTCATTTGAATAACATACATTTAATTTATTATTTATTATTATTATTATTATTATTATTATTATTATTATTATTATTATTATTATTATTATTATGTCCGTTTCTGATCCTGATGCTGGAAGTGACGCTTAAGTCAGCCATTCAAGATCCTGCTTGGCAGTCCGCACCGCAGGACAAAAGTAGCTCACAAACTATCCTGCAAGCTGTCCAGCGCCAGTACGTTTTTCACATCGGAAAAATGACAAACCTACTTGCTCTTCCTAAAAAGAAGAAAATAGCAATTTTGCTATGTTTCTTACTGTTATTGCAGAAAAATCAAAAGACAATATGGGAGAAGAAATTATTAAAGTTACGTAATTTGCTGTAATTTGGAGATTTAACATCTCACAAACACCTTTTTCCTTTATATACATATCTATAAATTCGATTGTGCCTGCGTTATCCATCTTTAACAATTTGGCGGGTGACAATCGAACACCACTAAAATCACTAATTGCACACGCAACGGCAGGACGCCGCGTCATTCACATTGCTGCGCAGCAGACTGCAGCCGGTAGGCGGAGCTTGCCGGTCTGAGCAGGACGCATCGAACATCCTGCGTTGTGTTGCCGGACGCAATGCAGTCTGTTGCAGCATTCACTATCCGATGACATTCGGCGGACAGCAAGGCGGACTGCCATGCAGGATCGTGAATGGCCGGCTAAGGCCGCGTCCACCGGATCGGGCCGACCACAATCGGCTCGATTGGGATCGTGTGATAAAGATCGTGTAAATGTATTTCTATTGTAACCTGTCCACTGATATGATTTGAGTTGCGTCTAATTAGACGCGAATGCAGAGAAGCTGTGGTATAAAGAAGTGCAGCAAGAATGTTATTCTGAAGAATTAAGCATTTTAAATAATTCTGGAGAAATTAAGAAAACAAGCAGAATTTTTAAATTAGCACCATTTTTAAATGATGAAAAACTACTTTGCATGAAAAGAAGAATAAACACTAACTTCTTAGAAAATGATGCAAAACATAGATTCACAATTCTGTTGATAAAGTGGTACCACGAAAGAGATAATCATCAAAATTACGAGTACGTGATAAATGAAATTAGACAACGGTTTTGGATTCAAGGATTGAGAAATGCTGTAAAGAATTTGAAGTGTCAAGCTTGCAAAAACTGAAAGGTCAAGCCCTTAACTCCGGAAATGGAAATGTTACCGGAAGCTCGACTAAATGCTTACAGTAAACCCTTTACACCAGTCTTTCTCAAAGTGGGCGATAACGCCCCCTTGTGGGCGCTAGAGGCCTACAGGGGGGCGGTAAAGGGCACAGAGAAAATTGAGGGAAACAAGATAAGACTCATATATGGCAGGCTATAATTTAACTAAAGTTATTAAAGTAATGATTTAAAAATTTTAGGGGGCGCTAGAAAATAATTGATTTTCAAAGTGGGCGGTAGACGAAATTAGTTTGAGAACCTATGCTTTACACAGACTGGAGTTGATTATTTTGGATTTTAAGAAGTTACAATTGGCACATCATAAAGGCCCTCAACAGAGCAGACTTCAGAATAAAGGCGAAAATCTCAACGTTGGTGACATCATAGTAATTGCTGACAATAATTTACCACGAAACACACGGCCAATAGGAAAGATTGTAAAAGTCTGTCCAGGAAAGGATGGTATAGTACAAGTAGCAGAGGTTACAAGTCATGGAAACTTTAATAATAATAATACCAAAATATTTTACAAGAATACACATCACAAAACTATTATATTAGATTTTATTATATACAATATAATTTTATTATTATCCACTGAAGATGCCTGTTTAGGCGAAACCGGTTTGGAGATTTTCAATAAAACTTTGTAGAGAAGACTCAGCATTTTACCTTTATCAAAAAACTACAAAACAGCAATGGAGTTCATTAATAATAATAATAATACTAATGCATAAGAGGCCAGCTTCAAAAATCTGTAAACTATAAGCACAAGAGGTAAAATGAAGACAAAAAAAGAAATAAAGTGAAGAGTTTTCACTAAGGGGAAGAAATGTTAAGATTATTATCATGTTATTCACTTTAACTTTTAAAATTTCATCGGACAAGAACCAACTTTAAATTTAAAAATATACATAGTAGGCATAGAAAAATAAAAAATAACAACAACAAACATAACCAGAGAGAAGACACGCTATAATTACAGTTGAATAAGAGTCATATATCGCTTATTAAATACAACAACGTCATAACTCAAAAACGAGCAAATTTGAGTTATAATTATAAGTGAAATGTACTTTGTGTTACCTTTTAACTGCTAGACAGTCATATCTGTACTTTAAAAACTCGCCACCAGATGGGACAATTTTCATTTGTGGCCATCTTATTTTGTATTTTCAAATTGCAGCAAAACTGTATTATCTCAGTTGTGAATCTATGCTCATTGTGGTAGTGTGTGGATAGTTTCTGCAATATAGTAATATTTATGTTTACACCATTATTGCTTTGAAGGTAAGAATTCTTTGTTTTGTTGTTTATTATAATGTAGAACGTATTATTTAGACTTATGACGTTATGCACTAGATAATGAAGATGATTAAGGTTTATGTCATTTGAAATGTGACGTTATTACATTTAAAATAATGTTTCTTTAAAGAATTATTTTTTCATATGACCATATTACTAGGAATAGACGATTCAATTCAGATTAACAATTTTTACTTAAAAGATTTTATGACGTTCTTACTGCAAATATTGTACACAAACTCTTGAAACACTTCGTAACATTTTTGCTTATGTCATTATTTCTATAATAATAATAATTACTTCAGTCGACTTGTGTCAAATTTTGAGAAGTTTTTCAAGCAAGATTAAAGTTTCGTTTATGTTAGTTTCAGCTACCTAAAATGAGTTCTCGTGGCAAAATAATGTGCCTGCTTGTTGAAAAAGCACAGAACGCGATTACGGAAGCTACGGCAAATGATGTCTTAACGCGGGAGCCTTCAAAAGAATCAGGTATCTATGAGTTCTTATGAATTACATTTTTTATATAGATAAATACAATACTATCAAACAAATTAAAACCTATTGAGAGTTGATTTTAGTTTTAATTTTCTTATAATAAATTATTAAAACGGACACTTGCGATCGTGCGAAGTTCAAGTGTCCATTTTAATAATTTATTATACAATTATCATCGGACAAGAATCTACTTGAATTTAATTTTCTTGTTTATACAGGAAATTCCTTGGAAAATCAAAATATCTTAAGGTGTTCAAAAACTTCTACATCATCATCCTCTAGTTCTTTATCCTCTGGTTCTTCATCTACCGGAAGCAGCGAATCATCGTCTGAAGATTGTGATGATATTATTAACGACAATTTGTACATACCTACAAAAAGTGATGCGGAGAGTGAAAATGAAGACTATTCTGATAATCACAACAAAGAGAGCACTTCTTCCACAGGCGACAGTATTTCACATTCAAATACCAATAGTAATATTTCATCTACACCTACTCAAGACAATGTAATTTTGGTGAGTCCTCTCAAGAAAGGTGTTAAACGAAAAAAAAATACAGAAAATTGGAAGAGAAATCTCTTAAAGAAATTCAGAAATACAGGTGAAGCATATGAAACTCATACAAAGAACAAAAATATTCGAGAACGAAGGCAAATAAAAGCTCCCTGCGGAGAGAAATGTAAATTGCAGTGTTCATCTAAGTTTGGTCAAGAAGAAAGAGAACAGCTTTTCTCAGCCTATTGGTCATTGGGTCATATTGAGAAACAGAGACAGTTTATCAACAATTCTATGACTGCTATTGTACCGAGATACCGATACACTCGTGTTGGAGGTACAAGAAAACCACGACAAAACAATAATGCGTTCTACTTCATTAAAAATGGCCAAAAAGTCCGAGTGTGTAAGGTATTTTTTGAAAATACTTTAAACATAAATGATCGCACAATACGTACAGTACAGGAGAAACGAAATAAAGTGGCAGGTGTACTACTCGAACCAGATCAACGAGGAAAACACGGCAAGCACAAGACGCTGGACCCGGCTATACGAGAAGGAATTCGAGAGCATATCAATTCCATTCCAAAAATTGAAAGCCATTATACCCGAGCAAATACGTCACGAATATTTATTGACGGTAGTCGCTCATTGGCAGACATCCACAGAGACTATGTAGCCAAATGTGAAGAGCGAAACACACCTTATAGAAGCTATGCGATTTTTCATCGGTTGTTTACGGAGGAATTTAATATTTCGTTCTTTGTTCCTAAGAAAGACTTATGTGAAACTTGTGTGGCCTACGAGAACGCCGATAATGAAGAGAAAGAAAAACTAAAAGAGAAATACGATAGGCATTTGATCGAAAAAAATCTGTCAAGAGAAGAAAAGAAGCGCGATAAGCAGAAGAATGACTTTAATGGCATTGTAGCAGTTTACGATCTCCAAGCAGTCATGCAAATACCAAAAGGAGACGTTTCGGTGTTTTATTATAAATCGAAGCTAAACGTATTCAATTTTAGCATTTATGACTTGCAAACAAATAACTGTGAATGTTACGTTTGGGATGAGTCCAACGCCCATCGAGGCGTAAATGAATTGGGTACTTGTGTATTGAAATATTTGAGGAAGAAAGCTACCATGCCTGATGCCGAAGTAATTTTTTACTCCGATAATTGCGTGGGCCAACAAAAAAATAAATTTATGTTGGCCCTGTACTTATATGCCATACGCTGCCTCGGTATAAAATCAATCTGTCATAAATACTTGATCAAGGGCCATACGCAAAATGAAGGTGACTCGGCCCATTCGCTCATTGAAAGACAGGTGAAACGTCAATTAAGAGGTGGGGCAATTTATACACCTGACGGATTCATTGCAGCTATTCGAGCTGCAAAAAAACAAGGGGAATCTTCTTTTGTACATGAGTTGTGCTATGAAGATTTTTGTGATCTGAAGGAACTTGCTTCCAACATTGGACCCATAAATATGACGAATTTAAAGCTCAATGATGTAAAAGTGATTAAGGTTGTACGAGACTCTCCAAATTCGGTCTATTACAAAAATTCGTACAATGACGAATTTCAGGAGGTCCAAGTTATAAAAAAAAAACAAGTAAATTCCAACAAACTAATTTTAAAGCCTGCATTTAAAAATAAGCCCGGACTTGCAGAAAAGAAAAAAAGCGATTTTTTGGAGTTAGTTAATAAGAACCACATTCCAAAATACTATAAAAATTTTTATAGTAATTTATAATAATGTTAACCTGTTATAACAGTTTCTCTTACCTTTCATAAAATTGTTCTCAAATTTATAATTTTTCAAATGTTGCAAATAAAAAAAATTATTTATAAGACATGGTGTGTCTATTATTTATTATTTATATCATTTTTACATCAACAGAATTTGTGAATAGTATCTCAACTTCAAATAATTGAATAAATTATTGTCATAAAAAAATAATTTTGTTTTCTAATTTGTACCAACAAGTCATATTGCAACTTATGACACATTTCAAACTTAGTTTATTTGGCAATAATGTCACAAGTCTGACTGGCACGTGTTTAACAATTTCTGTAGACCTTCACAAGTTTGTGAAACAAATCAAAGTACTTTATTTAGTACCTCGTTTGATTACTATTTCAAAATATACCAACAAGGTTGCTAAAAAGTATGTGGTATTCCAATGAAAGTAAATCACAATTTAAATTCCGTTTATTTCGTAATAAGGTTTTTTGAGTTATGACGTTGTTGTATTTAATGAGCGATATGCATAAAACACGCTTTCGGTTTAGTGAAGGGTCGTTGGAGACGACTGCAGTATATAAACTCTTGCTCCATGGAAAAAACTGTGAAAATAGCTAATGCAGCATTTGTATTGCATAACTTCTATTATGTCAGTTACGCTACAGAGCATAATCGGAATGAATAAAATCACACCTAACCAAATTTAAGCAGTGACAGTTCTATGACGTCTATAACGTTGTTCTTGACCAACGTTATAACTTGACTGAAACTGAACATGGCGGCACTTCCGGTTAAAGTTAAAATTTTATCCGCGAAAACGACTTTTTGCTATCAAAAGGTTTGTTCGTTTGTACTGCACGAAGTTACACTGAAAACAGTTAGGTGTAGTTTTGCACAACGTCACGTGATGTGCAGTGTAGTTTCGTGCAGAAAAAACTTTAGAGACAAACGAACGCAATTTAAACATGCGTGACAGATGATCAGTGCAGTTAACCTTGCTTTCATCCAGGTAAGAGCATAAAATAATGGATCCTACAAAAACGTATAGTCTGTTCCATTTGACAGAATTTCAAGCCCTGAACCGTTCAGATCATGCGCAGTATGAAATTTATATCCAATTTTGTGCACTGCTCATGCTCAATAAGATTTTGAACGGTTCAGAACTCGAAATCCTGACGAATGGAACAGACCTTATAATTATAACTGTACGGTGACAGACGTTGATCCTGTGAATTAGTGCTATATTTTAAAATCACCCGAAAGCGAGCACTTATAATATTTTTAGTTATTTGTATACCAAAACCTAAATTTAATTTATCTGTCAGTTAGAATGTGTACATTCAACTAGCGTCACATTCCAACTGACAGATAAATTAACCTTAGGATAAACATCGACCATTAGAAGTGAGATTTTTCAGGTTAGGATATACTGCACTTTCTTGTTCGCACTTTAAACACCGAGCAAGAAAGTGCAGTTTAGAGTAACTTGGAACAGATTGCACTGGACAAACGAACACGATCAGTGCACTTGCACTGTGACAAACGAACGCATTTTTCTGCACTAGGGCACATGGTGTGCACTGGTGTGGACAAACGAACAAACCTAAAGTTATAACAAAGTTACAACTTTACTATCGCGAAAACTCGTCTATAGGCGGGTAGCAAACGGCGTCACGAGCGCCACTAGCTGTAAGTTTATGTAGGAAAAGGCAGGGAAAACGGTCGTATCAGGGTTGGCAACACTGCTGTCAGCTGACTCCCAGTACTATCACCGGAGTTACGAGCACGTTACGAGGACGATCTTTACCTTCCATACTTTAAAACAAATCGAGAAAATACTAGCAAGCACATTCAAATCTTCTTCGAAATGATATAAATGGATATAACGTTTCAACTCGCGTCCTACAATTTATGTCGCAACCTCCACTAGGCGGCGCCACCAGGTAGCTTGCTAGGGGCCTATAGGTATCTATTAAAAAAATCTAACCTATTTATTTATAAACTGACGTAGCGTCAAATAATTCTAACCTACATATTTCTAATAGTCATTTTCACACTATGAAAATATTGAAAAAATGTGCCAATTTTTTTTGACATCTCCCGTTTTTATTGATTTCAGCTGTATAGGCGTTTGATTTAAGATCGCAGCGCTACCGTGGATAAATCTGAACCTGCGTAAGCTACACGGAATTTTTGTAATGCACGTGTTTAAATGTGTACTAATTCGAGAAAATCAGCGACCAACAGATGGCGCTTTAAATAAGGAAAACAAATCGCTGTCATTAGTGTCACTCAGTATAACCTGTTTACCTATTCTGTTTGATATTTGAAAGTGTTTGTTTTGAAGTTGTATTATTGTGTCTCATGATGCCAAAGGTAGAAATATCAATCGTGGATATAATTACATATATTGGAGATCGTAGCAGACCTTTGAAAGAAGGTGAAGCTATTTTTAAGGCCGGGCATGTCATCATGTGCAGATTGAAGAATGGAGAATGTAATCAGATAATTAGCCTCTGCTTACAAACTTCTGCATTACAATCTGTACCTCATGAGGTGCATATTGATTTGGGCAATGAGGTTATTTCATTATTAATTATCGTCAGGCCGGCGTGGTTTTTCTTATGTGTGCGAAAAGTGTTGGCACCTTCGAGAAAAAGTTGTGAATTTGTAAATCAATCCATTTTTAATATGAAGCCTATTTGCTACCTGTTCTTGAGACCTTTTAAGCGCTACCCGACGGGCCTGGTTATCGTACTTTAAAAACATATGGTTATGTATGAATCAATTTCTTTATGATATTTAAAATACCTATTCTGCCGTTTGTTTTTAAATATAAAAGAAAATAAATTATAGAAGTAAAATAATATAGAACAATTTTAGGAAACGAACTGGATATGTCAGTGCAGCTGTAAAGCTGGCAAATCTGAGTTTTGCAAACATGTAGTTGCAACTTTATTATACATTAACAGGTACACATCATTTTTTATGTAATACAACACATTATACGTTTTAAATATTCTGTTTTTTTAGACATGACTTATTAGAAGTTTTGAGTGCAACAGATCTTATTCAGAACTAGGGTAAAGAAAAAAAAAGCGGTGTCTGAAATGTATAGTGAATTAACAACGGATGAATTTTGTCACTTGCCTAAACATGGTAAAATACCTACACCTAGTACTACAAAAGAGGTGGATGCACTAAATTTTGATATCTTAGTGTCTTGCAAATCATCTTCGGCATTATCAAAATTTAAAAACAGAATACAAAATGCGAATGATAAGATACAAGGTGAATTTGCATATAGTTTTTAAATTGCATTTTTAGCTTTAGAATGCCATCTTTTACTTTTTTAGGGAATTCACGGATGAAGTGTATTTCAAAATAATCATAGAACATGCAAACAGTTCACCTTTCATGAAAAACATAAGAATTAATGTCTCTTTAAATGAATGTTGTATGAAAATTCTTAAAAATATGGAAAATTGTAACCAATTGGCACTTGCAAAAATTAGTCAACAAACTAAGGAATGGAGCAAGGAAAGGAAACTTAGACTAACAGGTGATTCTTAAAAATTAATTTTATCTTGTTCATAATGAAGTTCTAGGTTCATCGTGCTACAATATTTATACGTATTCTGGTGAAAATTGGGAACAGAAAGCCTGTAATTTTTTTCCCCTAAGAACTTCACTTCTGAGTACACAGAACATGGAATAAAATATGAATCGGAAGCATTAGAAACTTTCAGAAAGCTTACTGGTCATAAAGTTGTAAAACCAGCATTTGTGGTGGCAAAGGATTTTCCGTTTTTGGGGTTTTCACCAGATGGTATCTGTCAAGGTAACAAACCTATTGCGTTACTTGAAATTAAATGTACATTTACAGGTACAAATTTTCTTATTGTTAATTTTCTTTAGCTGTGATGATAATCTGTTTCAGGAAGGGATCATCCTTCTTCATATTTTATAGAAGGCTGCAACTATTAACAGATACAAGACAATCAAGTTGTACTTAAAAAGCGGCATACTTATTATGGACAAATTCAGTTTGGAATGGCATTATTAAATTTAAATATAACCTTTCTTATTGTATACTCGCCATTTTCAAAATCATATGAAATGATAAATGTGCCATTTGATCCTGAATTTGCTAAAGATTTAATAGAAACCACATCAAAAAAGTTTTTATCACACATGTTGCATGTTTATTGTAAAAGTTCAAAGTAAGAAATACATTTATGCATATTTCTACAAATCTATGTACAATACTGAAATAAATACATTCACCGACGAAAAAAACCCGGCCACCCTAAATTTCTTTTACAAGACTAATAAAATGTTTTAATTTAACTAATGAATGGTAAAAAATAATAAAAACTCCCCAGCTCAGTTGCCCCTTCATATGAGAAAGAATATTTCTTATAGGTATCCAAGTTGTTGGCCAAGAACAGGAATCCAAGACACTGTAAAAATATATTAACGTAACAAAGAGAAAGTATCAAATAGACACATTAGTTTATACACTGCGTTCGTAAAGTATGGAATAAATTCATTTTCTACGAAATAAACGATTTTTATGTAAACTCCTCAAACAGGTCGATTTTTAATTAAAAAATGACACTATTTTAGCGGAATTTTGCATGTCCCCCTCCAACCCCCTCCGAGCGACAGTTGCCCCTTTAAAATTTTTAAATGGAATGGGTTGACATGTGATACCTCATTTGAAAGGGCTTTTCATTCTCTATTCAGTAGTATAAGAATTTTTTTTTAATTCCTATTTCTTCTAAAAAGAATAATACATTTTAAAATCAACACACAAAATTTCAACATGGATTATTTGGATGACGTTTTCCCCAATAGATGGATTGGTCGAAGGGGGGCAATTGAGTGGCCGGCTAGATCTCCTAGATTTCTTTTTATGGGAATTTCTAAAAAGTAAAGTCTCCAGAACTAAACCAAACAGTCTTGAAGAACTAAAAGACAGAATAAGAAATGAAATACGAGGAATCAGTCCGGAAATAATCGACAATGCTTTGCATGAGTTTGGATTTCGTCTTGGTTATTGTCAAGAGGTAGGAGGAGGACATTTTGAATAGCTTCTTTGATATTGGTGTTATTACTTTTACTTCTACGTTGATTACATACATTAGTAACTACAGTTTCTACTCGTTTAAAAAAAAAGATTTTAATTAAAAAAAAAATGGAATTAATCAAATTACCCTGGAAATGAAATGTTTTAGATGAACGTCACCAACGTTTGTACTATTGTCATGAATCAAACGGTTCCCAGTTCGAACATTTCATTTAAATTATTTCATTTAAAAATTTTGTGTGATGATTTTAAAATGTATTATTCTTTTTAGAAAAAATAGGAATCTAAAAACATTCTTATACTGCTGAATAGAGAATGAAAAGCTCTTCCAAATGAGGTATCACATGACCCCCCATTCCATTTAAAAATTTTAAAGGGGCAACTGTCACTCGGAGGGGGTTGGAGGGGGAAATACAAAATTCCACTAACATAGTGTCATTTTTTAATTAAAAATCGACCTGTTTCAGGATTTTACATAAAAATCGTTTATTTCGTAGAAAATGAATTTATTCCATACTTTACGAACGCAGTGTATATACATTCATAAGTAATATGTAAGATGATCAGTTTTAAACTCTTCAGTAAAACAAAAAGGGTCATTCTTTATTCTTGAATGAATTTATCGTCTGCAAATATTGGAGGACTTAAATTAACTAAAGCGGCCACTACTGTTATGATTTCATTTATATACGGAAGTGTGTGCCATGAAACTTTGTTTGATAATATATTATATGTCTTCAATCTCTCTATGACTCTTTCTACATGGACTCTGGCGCGGGCAATATCTGCAGTTTCTTGTGCTTCTACTTTAGAAAACTGACTCTTTTTTCTCAAAAATGGGGGCCTAATAAGCTGAATACATCGTTCTTCGCATTCTTTTTCAATTAAAATTCCTTTGTCAACCATCACTGAATCTCCGATATCTAATTTCTGTACTAAGTTTTCTTTATTAAAAACGGCCTTATCAGAAATTCTCCCTCCGTACGCTTTACTTATATAGGAAATCAATCCTGATGGCCTAATACCAATTAAAATTTTGATTGTATGTCGTCCTTTGTAATGTGAATATGTTTTAATTCGACACTTTAAACAATGACATTTATCAACAGTAATTTCTGTGCAAGCCAATATAATTCGAGTCTTCTTATACTATGTGTTTTTTTGAAAATGCCATAAGGGGTGGCTGTGGAAAAGAAAATTCATGTCTAAGGGCCGTTTTCATAATAGTGCTAAAGGAGACTTTAATTTAAAGTCACTTTAAGCATAGGAAAACTAATGTATTTTTATAGGTTAAAGTCACTTTAAATTTAAAGTTCTATTATGAAAACGGCCCTTAGCTCCATTCATTTACTTTAAATTTTCGGATTTGGCATGTGTTAGATGTCAAGCTACGACATGAGTTTAATGGGTCAATTCTGCACATATCTGTAAGGACCGTAAGATCTGTTAGCCTGTAAGTCAGTTACTACAAAATGGAATTCTGAAGTTCTTAGTATGATACGGTTTCTTGTAAGTCTCTAAGATAATGTCGCAGATACTTATGAGTAATCCTAGAGACCTAGGAGAAATCATACCTTCCAGAGAACTTCAAAATTCTATATTTTAATAATTGAGTTACAGGCTTATAGATCTTACGGTCCTTACAGATATGCGCATAATTGACCCATTAATTTTCATGGACAACCTTTATGGCATTTTTAAAAAAACACATGTTATTTTTGAAAACATCTGGGCATATTCCATAAAATTTCTTCCTTTGTGGGCCAGTATATAGCTGGTTTAACAGCCACACTTAGGACAGTGAGTGTACGGTAAAAGACTCAAGATAAGCTTGATGGAGAAAGACTGAATAGAATAGCCAAACATGCAAATGAGATATTTAATTTTAATTTCACTAAAACAATAAGGATTCCCTTTTCAAGATTACTAATAATGTCGTGATTCTGTACATTTTTTGTGCATTTAACTAGCCCATCGAAAACAGGGAATGTAATATTGGTGAATGTCTTCAATTTCTCATCATTGTCTAGAATATGGTCAAGGCTAAAAGTATTCACATCTGTTTGTGTCCATTTATCCACATACTGTTTTACTGAAGAGACTTGTGATACCTCCATTTTTGGAGGCAAGTTTTCAATTTCATCTAGCACATTAATTTCAGTTACTTCTTCAACACTAATACTGTTACTGACCTGATTGATGTTTTCAGAAATGGTGCTAAAATGTTTGTAACGAAGTGACCACTCCGTTACTATTTTTGTACATATTAGGTTAAGTTTTGTATATATTAATTAGCCTGTATTTTTAGGATGTGCTTGCGCAGTTTAATTTAGGTGGGAACTCCAAGAGAGTGGGGCGCCCCACCACGCGCAAGCCTTTATAAGCGCGCTCGGCGCACGTTTTAGCTCTGCCGCGCTATCAAGCTACCGGACGTGGCTTGAAGTTAGTGACTTGCCGGGTATTCCGAGCCACCGGACGTGGCTGGAATGCAGTTTTTCTCGCGGAGTCATTCATCCGTCGATGTTTTGACTCAAACGCGTTTAACCATCTGTGCTACGTTCGCGTTACCTGCAACCGCTCCTCCTGTTTTATCCTGACCTTTCTCTTACCGAGTGTGGGCGTCCCACACATCCTGATCCTAGAGTGGGAGTCTTACTCTCTCTTACATAATGCGGGCGTCTCGCACATCCTAGAGTGGGTGTCTCACTCTCTCTTATCCAGTGCGGGTGACTCGCACATCCTGACCCTGAGTGGCGTCTCACTCACAACCATACCACCGATCCGATCCCTAGAGCCTGTACCAGAACGTATGCACAGTGCGTTACCGTCCTGCGATTAGTGTCCGTAAGACACACCGTTTCCGGAACTACCGTCCTGTGTTTAGTGTCCGTAAGACACACCGTTTCCGGAACTACCGTCCTGCGATTAGTGTCCATAAGACACCCCGTTTCCGGAACTACCATCCTGCGATTAGTGTCCGTAAGACACACCGTTTCCAGAACTACCGTCCTGCGATTATGTCCATAAGACACCGTTTCCGGAACTACCGTTCTGCGATTAGTGTCCGTAAGACACACCGTTTCCGGAACTACCGTCCTGCGATTAGTGTCCATAAGACACCGTTTCCGGAACTACCGTCCTGCGATTAGTGTCCGTAAGACACACCGTTTCCGGAACTACCGTCCTGCGATTAGTGTCCGTAAGACACACCGTTTCCGAAACTACCGTCCTGCGATTAGTGCCCGTAAGACACAGCTTGTAAAAAGACCTGTAAATATAGACTATGTTTGTAAATAAAGTTGTTGCTAAGTGATCGACGCTTTTATTTCCGCTGAACCCGGACACCGACGAGCACACCCGAACCGATGTCAAGCAGAGCAACGATCGGCAGCAACTACAGACCAACCCGAAAATGACGCACCGTTACATGTTACTTAATTACAAAAGTAATAGGTAGGTACGTAGTACGTTACCATTGTTGGATTGCATTTCCTGTTGATGCATTTTGTTCACGTGATAAATTCTGTGACGGTACAGCACTTTTTCTTAAACGTCTTAAACTGCTCGTTGTTGAAATATAAATCTGTTATTATATTCTTCAAACAAACAAAATACTTACTGGAAATAAAATCACTTTGCACGAAGTGTTTGCTGCATACATTCATAAATTTTGTCACTTTTTTAAGTTTCAAAACATGAACCCATTCTTCCTTTAGTCGCTCTGATCAAGGCAAAAAGTGCAAGGATACATCCTTTGAAATGTAGGTGTTACACCCAGGCACAGAACAATAACGTTTGCTCTTGCTTCCGTCCATTATTGTTATTACTAATTGTAAGTAGAAATCTTTGCATAGGCTTAAGCACACTTTGTTTGATTACACAATATGTAAACAAGAATATTCATTCATGTGGAAGCGTCAAACACAATATTTCACAATGTACATTCTATTTAATAAGCATATTCGTAAAAGCGTCACACATATACTTTTTTGTAGGTTAACCAAATGTCATTCCAATGTTTTCCTTATTTCAGGGACCTTCGCAAAAATTCCTCTAGATGTCAGCCACTCCGTGATTTTCTCGAATACAAATGCACAAGTTGATTTAATGTGAATGTCACATATAACACAATCCTGATACATCATACACTCAGAATCGACGCCAAAACACGATTTGTTGTGTAACATACAAGGGTTTGTTTAGTTGACACCAGAGCTGCGTTCCTTTTGCCACAAATCTTAGCTCAGATCATATAAACGTCATTTCCGTTAGCATGAACAAGTAAGTTTGAATGGATATTTCAACCTAGCAACTAATGGGAGTGTTCGCGCAGCAAGGTGGGAGGTGGAAATATCAATTCAAATTCACTTATTCGTGCTAACGGAAATGACGTTTAAGTGATCTGAGCTAAGATTTGTGGTAAAAGGAAAGCACCTCAGGTGGCGAACGCTTAGCTGCAAACTCCAATAGGAATGATTATTCCTAATCGATGATTAAAGTTAAGTGACGTTTGTGAAATCCAGCGTAAGTGTTTTATAAACAATGATGAAGTATTGATTTGTGGACATTCGGGACATTCCAGAATTTTGCAAAATGCCGTGTGCGCCTATGACATACAACGACCAGCTTGGACGAGAAACTACTGTAAGTATCTCCTGTTATTCTTGACTCGTTGGCTGAAACTGTATAAATAATTTTACGGTCATTTAAAGTAGCAGGACTAATATCATGGTTAATTCCTTAAATTTCAACTAAAGCGTTTCACACCCTTAAAATTCGCAATAATCCCGATCATTTTTGACGGAATTTTTCCGCACATGAACCTGGTTGTTGTCGATTACTTTAGCGCTGGAAATGCGAACATTGCGAATACCTAAAATTTCAAACTGCCGCCCAATGATCTGGTAAAGGGTAGATGAACAGTGCCTTATGTTTGCTGCATTCTCGATTGATATCAGCATGTGAGTGAAATAGCGAATATCTATAAGTAATTTTGGCTCATGTAGACAAGGATGTCACTCGAAGCCTATGTCACGTGACATAGGATGAGCAATGCTTTTTAAACGGGTGTATTTACCATCTCACTCTTAAGTTAATATCAATTCTTCTTTCTCTACAGGGAATCTGGCTACTTGATAAATTTGTGCTGCCGCCCGTCCGCACTGTTGCCAACGGTATTTCATCAGGTCATTGGACTCTACCAATTTCTTAATTGTCTATGTTCAAAGTAGCTTTTTGACAATTTACATGGTTATCGAAAAGCAACAAAAATGTTTTACATATCAGATTTCTGTCACATATGCTTCAAATATGAAAACTCTTTGATAAACCTGAGTCAAAAAGAAGCGGAAAACGCAGAAATTGTGTCCAAATTAATGTTATGTGTTTCTGAAGTGGTAGGTTTCATTAACAAAAAAAGAGACAGAGCAGCAAGTAAATAAATAAAAAAATATTTTTGTAGGAATGGACTGTAAACAAAAACTTTTGTATGTGTGATATTTGCCTGCAGAGATTAAATTCCGCGTATGATTTCAAACAACAGTGCATTAAATCAATAGAGACGCTTTCAAAGTATTTACTAGAACTACAAGGGACGAGTGAATCAGATTTAGTTAAGGGAAAATCAAGTACTTCTTTGACAAAGGAAGATATTTGTAAAGAACTGTTAAGTAAATACATAGAGTCACTTGGAGATGAACCACAAAAACCAAGGGTTAACGTCGTAGTTCCATCAACACAACAGAATTTAGTATTATCAGAGCAGAATGTATCAACAGAACAAAATATTCCACCACCACCTCCACCGGATCAACAGTTGTCAACATCGGAACAAAACGCACAAAAGTCCCCTTCAGAACAAAAACTATTAACTCCTCTGACTAAATTAATAGTAACGAATTCGAGTCAAGGCCCGTTTCAAAACTTTTATTTAAACTTAATTCCGACAAGCCTGCTTAACTTAAACAGTGTAACTTCCACAACTACTCTCAAAGATGGTGGTCAAAATATGTTTATCTTTCCCGCCTTTCAAACTAGATCGGTCTTGAACAACAATGAAGGTGATATAAACATTTCTCATTTACTAGAAAATAGCAAAACGGAAGAGCTTAGCATAGAAGTAGACCCTACAGTATTCGATTATACAAGCGAGGCAGATTCAGACAATGAAAAAGACTGGGATGAAATTATTTCATGCAATAAAATTGGTGTAGATTTAGACAGTGTAGAAAGTTCCGAAAAGAACAATCAAGATAACCACGTACCGAAAGCAAATAATGTTTATAATTCAGAGATTACAAATGAAGAGAAAATGGAGTTTTTTAACTTTGGCCACTTCCTCACAAATCCTAGAATAAAATCATACAACATGAACATGCAATGTGATATATGCTCTCAGTGTTTCGACACAATTCGTTCCTTACGTAATCACATAAAAATTTCACACGACGGGAACTTCCCATACAAATGCAGCTTGTGTTTAGCAGACTTTGCGCTGTTGAGCCATTATGAGTCGCACATGGAAAAACACACATCAGACACTTTACTTGGAAATTCCATCACTTTGGATAACATCAAGCAGCAAAGCTCAGAGAGTTTCATACACGTGGAAAATTACGAGTGCCACAGTAACAGTGGCAATGGGAAGGAGTATAAATGTGATTTGTGTGGAAGAAGATTTACCACCTCGCAGGGATTGATCAGGCACAAAGTCAGAAGGCACGACGAGCAGAAAGCCCGAACGAAATACTTTGTCAAGGGCATGAAGAATGCGAAATGCGATATATGCAACAGGTCTTTCTCCACACAGTCGTACTTGCAGCTTCATCTGAAACTGCACAGTCGCAAGGGCGAGTGGAAACGGAAAATTTACAACAAGGAAGAAAAGGTAGAAGAAGATGCTGCGAAATTAGAAGAAACGAAAGAATTGACTCCTCAGGAAGAAGCAAAGCCGGCCGAAGAAGAACAAGAACCGGAAAAAAAAGAAGATGAAATGTCAGATCACGAAGAAGACATGGAGAGTGATTTAAACGAAAATACTTCGGTGGTGACTACTGAAAATACGCCCAGTCCGGAGGAAGAGAATCGCAGCAGCATAAAAATTAAAATCAACTTGAAAGACATTATAAGAGTCCAGGAAGATTTCAGCAAACCACTTCAAGCCAATCCAGAAGATATGATGGAAGTAACTTCTGATAAATACAGCACGGATGAGAATGGTGAGTACAACATTGTGGAACACTTCAAGTTCGCCAATTTTGATGAGTTATCAATTCACGACGAGTCGAAGTTGGATACGATTTGTTTTTCCGAAGATAATATCCAGCTCCAGAGTCAAAATTCGAGCGTGTTCAAATTCGAGTGGGTCAACGGCAAGCCCAAGTGCGTGTACTGCCAGAAAATGTTTGGGAGAAAGCACGATTTAAAACGACACATAAATAACGTGCACATGAAATCAATCCAGTACAAATGCCACATTTGTAAGAGGAAATTCTATGAGGGTTTCCACCTAACACGACATCTGAGAGGGCACTACAGTAGTCTAGCATGTCCACAATGCAATAAAAAATTCTGTACCATTACCGATATAAAAAACCACCTCATGGTGTCTCACGATGGCATAGGCAATGTCGACTGCGGAGTGTGTAACATCTCCTTTGATGATTTGATGATTTTGAAGGATCACATCGAAGAGCATTTAAAGACGATCATTTACAAGTGTCATATCTGCAGTGACGAATATAAAGAATGCCGTGATTTGACGAAACACATTGTCGAGCACAGTGGAGTGTATACGTGTAGTCAATGCAACCGAAATTTCTGCACTGAAAAGGAATTGCTCTCGCACTTGAGAATACATTCCAGTGAAGTAAGTATGAGGCACAGATGTGAAATTTGTCAGAACACTTTCAAGAAGAAGCGTTATTTATACAGTCACTTGAAGAATTGCCATTCCATTGAGAAACAAGATGCAGAAATTTTAATAGATACGGTTGTATGTGAGTATTCTAATCATTTGTAGTAATAGTATTCAGATGTGAGAAATAATTTTTAAATTGCTTGGGGTCTGATTGTACAGATCACAGTTTGAAAGTGATATTACAGATTTAGTTTGTAACATTAAGCTGAGGAAAAATACCCTGTAAAATGTGTACTACTGAGGTCCCAAATAGTAAAGCACAAAGTTTTTTTTGTTTAGTTTAGAAATATGTGATCAAACAATAGGTGGATTGATATTTTTACAAACTTTGACAGTTCATTTTTACAGTTATTTTTCACTTCACATTTTACAAGAAAATGTTGACCATTTTTCTTAATTTATAATAATTCAGCCAGTTCAACCTGTTCATCATACACTATCGAAAAGAAAAATTTAATTTTGTTTATGTTCTTGCCTTAAAAAGAAAATAAATTAGGAATTTAATATTTAATAATTATTTATTATCAAAATTCTCGTTTGCTTGTTACTTTATTTCAAGTGTAAAGGTCATTATACCACGTCTTTTCTTTTCTGGTGTCTAAACTATTTAATATAGAAAAAGAATTCAAACGCTATCACCCTCTAATAAAAAACTCTATACGTTAAATTTATTTGCAATTACACAGGGTATTCATTTTACAAGTATCAGCAAATACCTTTCATATTTCAAATGGAGTGCCCTATATATTATTACGAATTTTGATAGATCTATCAATTTGGAAAATATTTTATTAACATATTTATATACCTAAACCTATTATTTACCGAGATAAATGCCGTTAACGAAGAAACATCTTAAATGCAGGACCTTATTAAATTGCTTTTAACTTGCTTAATTGAAGAGTCTTCATTATCAGTTATTAGCGTGTTATTACACATGCTTTAAGCTAAGTAACACTATATTAAACAAACCTGAAGAGTACGCAAATTGTTGGTGGCTGGCAGTTCTTTCTGTTGAATTTAGAAGTGAAATATTTCAAGTTTTTCTTATGGAACACCCCATAAGTAAAATCGTCGACCAATGTAGAATTAAATTTGCTACCTTTTTCCCAAACAAAGTCCTATACCTAAAACCTACGGTTTGTGAGATAATTCTGGTTTTCGTTTTGCTTCATGATTTTTGTCATTTTTAGGATGCTATGAATGTCAACAAAATTACCTTTTGGCTTCTAAAATTTATATTCAACAATTTCCTGATACAAGACCGCCATATACAAAGACTTTTCGTAAATTAAAGGAAAGATTTGAAAGAACAGGCAGTGTTGCAGATGTTATTTCTAATAATATTAACTTACATCCTAAAAATGACAAAAATTATGAAGCAAAATGAAAACCAAAATTAATTCACAAACCGTAGGTTTTAGGTATAGGACTTTGTTTGGCAAAAAGATACATTGGTCGATGATTTTACTTACGGGGTATTCCATAAGAAAAACTTGAAATATTTCTCTTCTAAATTCAGCAGAAAGAACGGCCAGCCATCAACAATCTGCATAGTCTTCAGGTTTGTTTAATATAGTGTTACTTAGCTTAAAGCAAGTGTAAATACACGCTAATAACTGATAATGAAGACTCTTCAATTAAGCAAGTTAAAAGCAATTTAATAAGGGCCTGCAGTTAAGATCTTTCTTTGTTGACGGCATTTATCTCGACAAATACTAGGTTTAGGTATAGAAATATGTTAATAAAATATTTTCCAAATTGATCTATCAAAATTCGTAATAATATATAGGGCATTCCATTCCAAGGACTAAATAAATTTAACATATAGAGTTTTTTTATTAGAGGATGATAGCGTTTGAATTTTTTTCTATTTTAAATGGTTTAAACGCTACAAAAGAAAACCAAGTCGCGAGCACAGAAAACGGGACACTTTTTATACCTAATATCCAGTTTTAAACGACATTTATAAACGTTGGCTTAGATTTTTAAATAATTTTGTTGCAAGTCGGTTTTGTTTGCAGAGGATTCCTCAAGCAGCCTCTGTACAACGCTGTTTCGGGCCTAATTGGGCCTTCGTCAGCAGCAGCGTAGCTCGAGAAATCCACCGCAAACCAAACCAACCTGTCCTATTATATTCGCCATTGCGATGTAATAGAAATGAAAAGTTTAGATCACGACATCCTGTAATCTCTTTTTGACCTAACATTGCAGTAGGATTGACAAATTGAAGCCAGTTTGCTACATAATAAGTTATTATGTAACAAACTGGCTTGCTACTGCAATGTTAGGTCAGAAAACGATCACAAGATGTCGTGAACTAAACTTTTCATTGTTACAGCTTAGGTTATAATGCCATAATAACATAATGACATCTCTAAGATTACATTTTTCTGAAATCGAAAAGTACGACCACACAGCTAGATTTTGGGCATTTTAGCTTTAAGACATGACCCGTTTTTTATGCTCGCGTCTGTACATTGCGGGTTTCTCCCAAGTTGCAAATTTCTTTAAACGGACGAAATCGTCGTTAAACCGTAGAATTGATTTTCTTTTATTTGTTTTTGTGATGCAGGGGTTACATAACCTGAAGATATTTCCTAAGAATTTTCACGTCAACTGTTCATAGAAGTGCTATTTTTGTAGCAATCGTTTACATTTGATTTGAATAAATTGTATATTTTTTAAATGTAATTTTTGAAAAACTTCATAAAGGACTTTACTTTTGTATTAATATGGCGAAGTAATTGCTCAAATGTATGGAATAATCTTATTATGTCATTTACGCTCGTGTCGTTCGTTGATAAAGTTTACGACTTTTATTACTGGAAATCTATTGCTAACTTCACATCGGTCTCATTTGTTAGGTTTCCGATCGTCTTTTGTTTTTAGTAAATTCTGGCGGTTCAGGTAAATCGTTAGAACTTTTGTATTTAACTTTTTTTGAGGGTCGTCGGGTGGCTTAGCGGTAGCCTAGCCGACTTTGTAAGTCGTGTCGCTCGGCGGCATAGGTTCGAATCCTACCATTAGCCATGGATGTTTGTGCTGTGTTTGAACTCAGACCCAGCTATTAAAGCAATCTTCGTGACTGTCTGGAATGGTTATATAGCCGTAAGACAATAACTGCAGCATTGCTGCGCAAAGCAAAGATAGAACTTTTTTTGATATGTCTAATAGTAAAATCTGTAGGTACCGTTCAAAATATAAACAAAAACCCTGTACACACAAGTGATCAACAATATTATTGAAGGTTTGCGTCTGAAATTTTCCTAATTATTATCAAAAGTTATATACGTCTTATCTTTTAGAGATTCCACAAAAAACAAAAGCGAATCACTAAGGAGAGAAAAAAGTACAAATTGTGTTTTTTTTTTAATGGGAGTCCTATATATGTATTGTTGGTCAAAATGACAGATCATTTTTTCCGGATTTCAAAAATATGATATGTTGATAAGTATTTGGATGAGCCGTTTATAACATATTTAAGTTTAAAATCAATACAGTGTGTTCAATTTGAAGCGTTCACCGTTGCTAATTTTTTTTATTTAAAGATAGAAATTCGGTTAAACTAGCAAAGATTCTCTAATTTTCATGCTGATTCTGAATTTCTTAAAAAAAAAAAAACAATTGAATTGTACCGTTACATTAAAAAAAAAAACTATCTTTTTCTCCACTTTGCGATGCGCATTTGTTATTTCTGATAATTCTGAAAGATAATACGTGTGAATCCCTACAACTTTTGCATTTAAAGTTTAACTCTTAAAGTAAAGCTTCTAGGCGGGGTGTAAAACATAAAAAAAACACTTGCAAGCAAAAGAATGGTCGTCGGTGATATTCTTTCACACAGTGACAAGTGTTCTTTTGTGACTGTCATAAGCTTTGTACACAAATTTTAAATTTAACCCGAGAAGAAGAGATTTTAATTTGTGACGACTTCGACAAACTTTTGAATGACATTGACGACCATTTTTTTTTAATCGCGAATACATAATTTTAAATATGTATTGTTTTGATACTAATTTTTCTGTGAAAGTTTGTATTGTTGTCATTCAAATTTTATTTTATTTGGCTGTGAATCTTTAATAGTTTTTTCATTCACTTTTTAGTGATTTTCCAATTTAGTTAGCTGATGTCCATTAAACCTTTTTAATAAAACTCTTTCCTAGGTTCAATGGAAAATAAACTTTTGTGCTTTCTGTTCCTAGGGACATTCGGTAATGCCCACGAATAGTTTTCTTGTAGAGTAGTTTTTAAGCTTTTCCATAATTTGATTATCCATCATTGACATAGCAACAAGGTGTTTAACGCCATCTGCTCAACATAATAATGCCGTGGTATAAAATATTAAATTATGGAATCCAGCTTATACGTCGGACTAGCATAACTCGAATAAATTTACTGAAAATTAATGATGTTACGTGCAGTTTCGTCGTTAATCACATTTAGGTGTCATAAGTTAGGCCAGTTATAATCAGTGCAAATCCTAATCCCATTTAAATCATAATATTAGTTTAAAATCGTTTCTTTGTCATAAAGTCTTTGAATCTCACATATTTGGAAATTACTCGCAAAACTGTGATTATATCATCATCAGTATTATTATTGAATAATTCTCTCCCTATGATCTTAATTTGTAATAAAAAAGATAGTATACATAGTGATGGGCAATTGTGTGGATTCATGGAATTTACAATTTGATCACTGCACTTACTACTCTTGGCGTCAATTCTTTTCTTAAGTTATTAATTAGGTTCTAATGTGTTTTCAGAATAAATAAAAATTAAAATTAAGATAACTAGCGCTACATAAATTAAATCTAAATTAATTCCCAGCGAAAACATGTACGTTTATTCAACGTTAATTTCACGTTGTGACGGTGGAAATAACGTTATTCGTTGAAAAATGCAACGTTGTTTTTTGGTTGAATTAGCAACCATAATTATACCACGTTTGTATAACGTGTTTTTTAACGATCAGTTAAATATGGACGTAATTATAACGTGAAATAAATATGTAAGAATTTTGTCTTTTTAAGACGTGATTTATACTATGAGTAAATGCAATGTATCTACCGTACGTTGATTACCATATCTTTTCAACGTTAATTCAACATCTACTATTCTACGTAATAAATAAGAAAAAAATTAACGAAACTAATACGTTAGATAAATCATAATTTACAACCAAATTTTTTAACTCACGTTTTATAACGTTATTTTAACGTATACCGAATAAATATGCGCTACAAAACGTGATGTTGACGTTAGAAAACACTTAATTTTACAGTGATTTTCTATCGTGTTTCACACCTTTGAATTCTAATTTTACTAAAAATCTCTGAAATGTGAGGTTCTTCTCCATGCTTGCAGCAATTTTTGAAATGAAACGAAACAGGTATGAAAAGTACTGCTTATTTGCACATACGAGTCAACCATAACCTCTTTTTAAATTGACGTAATCTGTCAATTTTTTTTAAGTTAGTTTGAATTTGATGCCCAAAATCTGTGATTAAAAATACTAAAGAAAATTACGATTTGTAAAAAAATTCTTGGAACAGGTCAATTTTTATTTTTAATGGCGCATATTACAAAGGGACTTTTTTAACTTTTCAATTATTTGGAGGGGTGAAACGACCCCTAACTATGTTTTTTTTAATGGAAGGATATGTTGAAAAAATTGGGAATACAGCTACGTTTTATTTTTTTATTTTTCTTTAGCAGTAAAAGGTAAAAAATAAAAGAAATAATTTTTTTACTGTTTAAGAAAAATTAAAAAATAAAAATGTAGCTGTATTCCCAATTGAACAAGCTTTAAGAAAAAAAATTACAACATACCCTTCCATTAAAAAAAAATACTTAGGGGTTGTTTCATCCCTCCAAATAATTGAAAAGTTAAAGAAATCCTTTTATAATATGCGCCATAAAAATAAAAATTGACCTGTTCCAAGAATTTTGCTACAAATGGCAATTTTCTAAGTTACAGAATTTATTCCAGTTAAACTTTCCACTCTGTATAATTGTTAACGGGGTCACTTTGCTGAACTACAGATAATAGATTAATTGCGCGGGACAGTCGATTGGGGACCGAGTGGGAAGGTTGCCCAATAGCGAAAGGTGGTCAATAAAGCCTAAAAGTGGTGCGGTGGTTTTTCTGAAGAGGACCTTCCTTTTTAGAGCCGAGAACCGGGACAAAGTAAGCAAGTCTTTGTTATTCGGGTAAACTACCCCCAAGTGCCTTTAGCCTATACCTGGACGAAACCGTGTACCGAGAGCTACCTGTACCCCAAGAGCTGAATTTATTGCAAGCGCAAAGAAAGCGTGACAATATTGCGGTGTTTATGAGCAGCATGTAATTTTTTTAAAATTTTCATAAAGAAATAATTTTGTAAATAATAAAGTAAATTGAGAGTACTGTATTAAATGTGTTTTGTCGAATATTTTAAGTTAGTGTAAATATTTTTAGAAATAGGCGATTTAGAATTACATGTTTATTATAAATAAATTATTTAGAATTTTTGAAATGTATGTACAAAGAAAATAAGCTTAGGATTGTAATAATTAGAAAAATTGATTTAATGATGTTATGACAATATGGATGTTGGAAGGAAACTGTAGGTAGTAAGGAGTTCGGAAATTGAACGAGTGAGAGCGGCGCGTAGCTATTGGAAGTTAAAGTCCCCGGTTCGGCTTTATACCACAGCCTCCGTCCGCTTTACGAATCAGTCACCGAAGCGTTACGGAAGTGGGGTCACTAGTTGGCTTAGCGGTCTAGCCTAGCCGACTTGGAAAGTCGTGTCACTCGGTGGCGTGGGTTCGAATTACACCATTAGCCATGTATGTTTGTTCAGTCTAATGATTTAGACCGACCTAGCTTTAATACACGTCGTAATTAACTGATTCAACGTTACACGTGGACATTGCCGCGACATTTTTTCGTTGTTTCAACGTAACCATAACACACGAATTCAACGTTTGTTACATGTTATTCTACAACGTTTTTTATACGTATGTGTGCACTGGGATTTAACGTTGAAATACCGTGGACAAAGACGTTTAAAAGAACTTGATTCGAGCGTTGTTAAAACGTATCAATAACACACGAATTCAACGTTGATTAATTGTTATTCTACAACGTTTTTTACACGTGGACAGAGACGTTTAAAAGAAATTGATTGTCGCGACATTTTTTCGTTGTTTCAACGTAACAATAACCTATGAATTCAACGTTTGGTTACTTGTTATTCTACAACGTTTTTTACACGTACGTGTTTTCGCTGGGTTACAACTAAGTAAATTTAATTTACAACCAATACTTCAGTATTAAATAAAAGAGTACATTTTAGCTTAGATTTAAATTTTTTTTTCGTAACAAAAGAGTACATAGGATGTTTTATTTAAAACTTCAAAATTGAATATACTTTTTGGTTAAATCTAAAACACAATACAAAACTACTTAATACTACATAGTTCTGGCAAAAACCGGAAAAAATTGAAACCGCATAGTCGGTTTATTTAAACATCGATTTCCAATATAACTAGTTATTCAAATAATGGTTTAAACCGACTATCGTCCATTCGGAAAACCGATTGTTGGATTATCCCAATTGATTAACCGAAAATCGGTTAATTAGATATTAAAAGAAATCAATACTGGCTTAATGAAGCACTTTTGGATATAGATAAATTAGGATAGATCATTTTATTTCGAGTCCAACGACCTGTGGTTAAGTCATGTCCGAGCATTTTAACGTCACCTGTATATCAGAATTTCTTAAAAGTGCTTCTGATCGCGACTGCGAACTTAAGGAACAGTGTGTCAGTTCCAGCAGGATAGCATGGACTGTTGTCCTGCTAGAACCGACACGAAGAATTTCTTAATACAAAAATCATTTCAGATTCACGCTTTTGCCTACTACATTATGTATTTCTTCGTAAAAACTATACTACTTAAGTTTACTACCTATCTTTTTAGATTTTATATTTATAGAAATAAACCTAAATTGTATTTATGAATCTCGGTTTGAATAGAACAAATTTTTTTGCTTTCATTTTAAATTTAGTGTGTCGTAAAATATTGTAATAACGTCAGTTTTATTCCTCATTTATATTGGAAGTAAATGAATGGTAAATTTTGAACATGCTGATTATTTCTTTTCATTACACTGTTGATCCAATGTCAGTGGGACAGGGTTTTAATGTGGAAAAACAAAAATCGTTTTGTATTATCTCCCTTAATAAATTCATATAAATTTTTAGTTTATCATCAGGAAGACTATTGTTGTATTTAAAGTGTCCTTACAGTCTTTGTGGTTTATTTGGTCAGAAAAATCGGAATAATCCGAGTGCGATCAACTCGTAAATCTAATTTATTAATTTATTAAATTTAAAAAGATACTTAAAAAGGCCGTTACATTCCAATTTTGAAGATATATGATATACAACGTACAACGTTACATATTGTATAGTATACTATGTAAGTGCAGGCTGGCCCAAATTCTTCGTCTATGTCTATGTTGCTATAGTCAACTGAGTCAATTGAGTCAACTTTTCAAGCTTGTTTCAATGGTCTAACCAAAAATCTAAAACAGTGGTAGAGAAAACTACGACTTCTATTTAAAAAAAATTATGTTGTTTGGTCTGTAACTCGGCTAATGTAGAGTTTTTGAATTACTTTATTAGAAAATCACGATCTACGTTTAAAAAGCTATGAAAAATGTCTAAACATGTTTGGTTACTTCAAGAACAAAAAAGTGATTTGGATTTCTGTTTTTTGTTTTCGATTCTACCACGAAAATGGTAACAGATAGCTAATTTTGACTAAATAATGCTTGTTTAGTTTTCTTCTATTTTCGTTATTAACTGAGATACTTATATCACAAAATCTTCTAAGCGGACACTAAATCGCGCAACTATACACTTTACGTTTCGCAGTCGTTCGACTGCTTCGTCAGAAGTGAAAATTTTCACTTCTGACGAAGCAGTCGAACGACTGCGAAACGTAAAGTGTATAGTTGCGCGATTTAGTGTCCGCTTAGAAGATTTTGTGATACAAATTTCATCGGACAAGAACCAACTGTAAATAGAGATACTTATAGAATACCATCCAATTTGGGACACTCTGCAAACTGTATAATATCCTTCGACAGAAATGTATGTTGTAGAATGTATATTTACACAAACTTCGGGATAAAATAGACATATTTTCTTCTCGGGGCTTAGAAAATACGATTTGCGTATGTATTATACACGTAATGAAAAGTTTAAATCGCGACATCCTACAAGGTTACTCTTCTACATTCAATCCTGAAATATTTTAAAAAAACTGAAAATTCTCAGTTTCGTAAATTTTGAATATTTTTATTATGTATTTATTAGTATCACGACCTACTAAATTTTACGAGACAAGATCCAGCTTAATAAAAAATAAATAGGAAAGTGCCTAAATATCTTGAAGGACTCCACTTATAAGTCTCTCACCATCGAAAAGCACTCCCTGTGGCCTGTTTGATAGATAAAATGGGTAAAAATTTAGAAGAACTTCCCGAATTCCATAATTCCTTAAGAATTTTAACTATCGTTGTAAATGCTCATTAAAATTTCTGCCGAAGACTTATTTGTCCTCCGCATAATAAAATAAAAGGTAACTTTGTTTACTTTATAATAACTCTTTAAGATGACGAAGGCTTTTGTCCTGCATATCAATAAAATGTAACCTTGTCTAGTTCATAATATCTCTTCAAGATGTTTTTGAAATATTTCCGGATTTTTACATTACATTCTTAGTTACTTCTCTTCTTTTCCTGTGCAATTATATTGTCTTTTATTTGTTGTTTACGGAATTAAATTATTAAGTAATTAAGTGTCACCAAAAATTGTCACTACATGATTAGGAAGTAATAAATGAAATATCCAGCATTTTCAAAATTGATAATTTTCAATATTTTTTTTACAGATGCTAAATAGCGCAAAGTATCTTCTAATTTGACCTATTCATCTTTTCATCTTTTATTGTTTAGGAAATTTATGTACCCTTTACTTCCTACAATCAGGCTTATGTAAAATTTTTAACGATTGCGTTAATAATTCAAAAGTAAAAATGCAAAACGGTCTAAGTGCCCAAAAGTGAATCATCAGAAAATGGAGGAAACGTTTATTTAGATATACTGGGTGTCCCAATGATTTCTTCTGTGAAGCCTATAAGAATAACATGAAGGAAAAAAAAATATTAAGGAAATTACACTAGACATCACGCGGCATATTTTAAAATTATTTGTTGTAGTAGTATTTACTATTAAAATGATGATCTATTACAGACGTGGCTAAGAAAAGCAAATGACTTGTTCATTTCTTTGTTATACACGGTTTGTTGAATATCTGTCATGTCTATGTCAGTGCATTTTTGCAGCAACCTATTGGTATATCAGTTAACCACTTTATATGTAATTACAAATTATATGACTTTTACCTAATTTGCATAAAAGCAGCCATAATATTTTATTATAATTCTTACCGCGTGTTGAAGAAGTTTACTAAATAGCGGCTTCGCTTAAACTGAAGTAGATACTACGCGGAAGCCGAAATTTGAGAGTTTTGAAGTAGATACTACAAAATTTCCAGTAGGTGCTTCTTTGCCGAAGTAGAAACTTCTATGTATTCTTGTACATAGTATAGTATCTTCTAGATGCGGATATTAAGTACTACGCTGATATAGTAAGTACTTCACTTTCGAAGTAGATGCATGTGCTACGTTTTATACAGACCATCTACTGGTTTTGGTGAATACGCACCACAACATTTCTTTTACTAGAAGTCTTGTTTTTACTACTATTTGTATTTTTTGGTTTTTACCTTTTTTTGTGTATAGTTACAAAATTAGCAAAATCTCAAATTTCGTGAAAATTTTACTTGAACCGTTTTGCAATTTTATTCTAGAATTAGTGATTGTTTCATGAAAAGCTGAATTTATGGCAGCTTTAAGATGTTAAAATGAAAACAAAAAAATGTTTTATAAATTATTTTACGAACACTCTATAAACCTTTAAAACTTAAGTAGGTTAGAATGATTAATAATATACAAGTAAATGGAACAGGAAATAGTAAACGGAACAGGAAATATTTCCAAATGTGCAGAGATTAATACTCTTGCATTCAAAACCAAGAAGACTAGAAATTTTGTAGTTTCAGTTATTGGTCCATTCAGTAAACACAAAAATCTGCCAACAGTAAAGCAATAAAGTCGTCGTATAGTTCGTTTCTGTTGTTGAGCAGACCTGACTACTAAAATATGCATTAGTTTAGTTGAAACGGATTTTGCAACTGTTCACGTCGCAATAATGATATAAGTGTTGATTTTAAGACATGATTCGTATGTACCATATCTACCTCATTACTATGACAAAACTAAAAAATATTGACCACCTCTTTCAACAACTTTGAGTTTATTTGTGAGCAAACTCCTTTTGTACTTTATAATGTCATTTATTTCTCATGATGATTATTTAGAAAGTTTGTACGCTGTAAGGAAGACAATTGCTTTGTACAATTCCGTAAATAATTTTTAACCTGAAATCTAGACATTTGAACTTGTCAGTACATTTCTACATTGCCTAAATCGATTATAATCTAACAGAGATGGATTTCTATTTAATCTCTTAAATCACTGTCTACATCCATCACAGAAAATGTTGAATAAAAAAATTCTCCCTTTATGGTTATTGCATTGCTTGAATCAAATCGATTCAAGTTACAGAAATAAGGAAGTCTCCCTGATAGTAAACTTTAATATCTATTTTTTACTGAAAATAGAAAAAAGCAAATTTGGAAAACTATAGGTATGAAAGTGAAACATCAAATTGCTTAAATATACAGGTGATTAGTTTTTATTGTATGAATATTTTTTTAATTATTAAGAATATTAAAAAATTGCAAATAAGAAAATTATATTCATGTAGTGATATTTAACTTTCATTTTTAGATGATATATCTATACCAGGTGTCCCAACTTTAGTATTACAGCCAATATCTTCTTTAAACGGCAACATAAAAAAATTATTCGGGTTTTGTTGAAAATGGCTTGTAATGTACTAATGTTCTATAATAATGGTGGGCAACCACCGGCCCGCGGATCAACACCGGCCAGCAAAAAAAATTATATCCGGCCTACAAGACCGAAACCTTTTTTTTTTTTATATAAAATAAATGGCAAATATTAAAACAAAAATGTGAAACAAGAGAAAAGAATATTAATTTTATTGAAAGGTTGACCACCGTTGATATACAGTGAATTTTTTTAAAGTGTGGCCATAGGGATTTACATGTTAAAAATTCGACCTCATTTTGTGCCATGTTATGGCACAAATCTGAGGCAAATTTTTATTTTTATTAATAAATAAACAACCTTGTTTATTTTGACAACATATTTTTCACTTCTGACGAAGCTGTCGAACGACTGCGAAACGTTAAGTGTATAGTGCGCGATTTAGTGTCCGCTTAAAAGATTTTGTGATACAAATAAATAGAACATTTTTATACGAAATGCACATTGCTAGAATAACACGAACATGTTCTATTTAATTATTTTCCGGTTAGAAGTTGAAATTAATAAGCATAGAATTAACCGAAGTCAAAAATCAAGGTAGCTGAAATGTCATTAAGAGAAAAGTCTCGTTAATGTCTGTCTACTGCAAATTTATAAACAAAGTGTCCCTTATTATTAAGCAAGCATTAAAAATATTAATTATGTACGTTATAACAAGTTCCACTCATTTTTCAATTGTATGAAGAAGTCGTTTTTACAAGTGATAATAAATTAATGTTGAAATAATTGGTTTATCAGTAATCACAGTGACAAATATGTATATTAATAACGTCAGCCTACATGGATTATATTCGTTCAATAATTTGTGTCTATTTTCTTCAACTTTTCACAGTAAAATAAAATTAAGGGAAACGTGTTAGGATATTCTAGCAAAGTTCATATTGTAGTAAATCGTTTAATTTACGACTAAATACAAAAATTTACTTAAAATTTATCCCATAACATACATTAACATGAGATCCAATTTTTAACATGTAAATCCCTATGGCCACACTTAAAAAAAATTCACTGTATAAGATAGAGTACTTAAACGTAACTTCTAAACAGCAACCCCTCAGAAACTTAAACTTTGATACATGCGTCAGCTCGTCTTTGGAGTGCACGATGATTTTCTTATTAATTAATTCGGCACAATAATTCGATCGAGTAGTGCCTCTCTTGTGTTTACTTTCGTTGTGTAAATTAATGATTTTAACCAACTTCAAAGACAGTAATCGTGAGGATTTAGATCTGGCGACTTTGCTAGCCAATTCTGAAAACCCCCAAGTCCATTCCGACGATCAGGAAAGGGATTATTTAGATAATTTCTCACATCGACAAAAATGGGATGGAGCGCTATCATGCTGAAAGTTTTGTTTATATTGGTCCCCTGAATATATTGACGGTTCCTCAGGGAACACCTGTATATACATTGGTCCAAAAAACGGCTATCCGAATAGCGTCGGTGTGGCGTCGTTTTTTTTGTTGTTGTCAGATAGTTCAGTTTCTTGTAGTTTATAAAACTGAAAATATGAACAACAACGAATTACTTAACTGATATATTTTAAATTTATTTTGAATGTTAGAAAAATAAATTAAACATACAGAAATTATCTAAATTAGTTCTACATTTTCTTTAGTTATTTAGTCGTTGTTCATACTTTCAGTTTTATAAAATTGAAGAAATTGAATTATCTGACAACAGAAAATTGTTTTATCAGTTATCGTTATTTGTTTACCTATGTGGAAACATTAATAGCCACTACATTATTTATCGTAAAACAGGTATCATTTATTGTTTAGAAACTGCTTAATGCAGAAAAAAAGTTCTTTCGAAATTTATATATACATATATATATACAGGGTGAGTTATTAAGCGCCCCTTCTTCCATAGCTCATTTATAGAACGAGATAGAATTTTTTTCTTTTACAAGGACATTCTACCTATTGAGCACTATAACCTAAAATTATTTTGATACATACAGAGTGTTACATAAAATAATGGCAGCATGCAGCGGGATTTTTTTTTATGGAACACTCTGTGTATTTTCCTATAGAAAGATATAACACTCGATCCTCTAAACAGCAGCACATAAAATATTTATATTTATTTAACCAATTAAGAGTAAATTAATATTTTATTGAAAACGGTCTGATTTTCAACTTCTCTTAAAATACTAACTGTAAACGTATCCTTTGTCGTACGGGAATAAAAATAGGTAGTGTTATAAATTAAAGTATAGGGAATAACCCAGATATAAATTCATTTAGTTTCATTTGTTTTTTCAAGTGTTGAAGCCTGTGTAATTGTCAGATTTTCAAATTTCCGTTATTCAATTTTTTTAAATGCAACCCCCCCTATCTCTTTTCTCGAATAGATAGTGTTCATGTTCCTCTTCAATTCTGTTATAGGTTTTCTGTATCTAATCCTCACAGTTTTTTTGCTATAATAAACTTTTTACATTTTTACTCTAAAATCAATATTAAAAAGTTATTTAACGTACCGTATTTTAATTTCTGTAAGACAGCGCCCTCTATTTCATAAAACAGATGGATAATATCAAGTTTACAATTGATTACAGACTCTTATTACATTATAATCATCGTATTTTTGTTATAATACAGTCCTTTTACTTTGTTTTAATTAAGAATGCTTTAAAATTGATTATTTGTAGTTGTTAAGCTTCAGTTGTCTTCATTAACATTTGATTTAATAAAATCTGAATACTTGAACAAAAGAAATTCACCGATTTTCATTTATTTGTTAGATCATTAATTTATTATTTGTATATTTTTTTTTGAAGTACAACAATTTTTACATTAAGGTAATTATTTGTAAACACTGATGTTTTCTTTTGTTGTAAACCACATCGAATCAATTTTAAGACATTGTTAATTACAACAAAGTGAAAGAACTGTATTACAATAAAAATACGATGATTTTAATGTAATAAGAGTCTGTAACCAATTGTAAACTTGATATTATCCATCTGTTTTATGAAATAGAGGGCGCTGTCTTAAAAAATTAAAATACGGTACGTTAAATAACTTTTTAATATTGATTTTAGAGTAAAAATGTAAAAAGTTTATTATAGCAAAAAAACTGTAAGAATTATATGCAGAAAACCTATAACAGAATTGAAGAGGAACATGAACACTCTCTATTCGTGAAAAGAGATAAGGGGGGTTGCATTAAAAAAAATTGAATAACGGCAATTTGAAAATCTGACAATTACACAGGCTTGAACACTTGAAAAAACAAATGAAACTACATGAATTTATATCTGGGTTATTCCCTATACTTTAATTTATAACACTACCTATTTTTATTCCCGTACGACAAACGATACGTTTACAGTTAGTATTTTAAGAGAAGTTGAAAATCAGACCGTTTTCGATAAAATATTAATATACTCTTAATTGGTTAAATAAATATAAATATTTTATGTGCTGCTGTTTAGAGGATCGAGTGTTATATCTTTCTATAGGAAAATACACAGAGTGTTCCATTAAAAAAAATCACGCTGCATGCTGCCATTATTTTATGTAACACTCTGTATGTATCAAAATAATTTTAGGTTATAGTGCTCAATAGGTAGAATGTCCTTGTAAAAGACAAAAATTCTATCTCGTTCTATAAATGAGCTATGGAAGAAGGAGCGCTTAATAACTCACCCTGTATAAATTAAGGTAAATGTCCCAATTACTGACAGTGATGGGTTACTACTAATTATTTATTAATAAAAGGAAAGTCTGTAATATGTTCGTCCAAATATGTGTCTTGAATTTTATAAACATCATACCTATGCGTGACATACAGGGTGACTGTTAATTATACCGACAAAATGAAACCACGCAAGAAACGATGTCCGAGAGTATGGGAAAAATATTTTTAAAAAAATTTCTGCTTTAGTTTTCGAGAAATAATTAATCAAAAATTAGCCTCAAAACGACGATGCACCCCTGCTTAAAAAGTAGAGGAGCAGACAGACGAAATAAATAATCATAAAAGTTTTTTTATAGTTTTATGACAGGGCGCGCGGCCTGGCTTTGTGAACTTGACCTTTCAGTGGAAAAAACTCCGTTTTTAGGTCAACGCCCGACGTGAAATACGAACTCGAAAATATTTACTTGCCAAGATACCTGAAATAGATTGTTCCACGCAAAGGATAACAAGGGTCACACTTTCTTTGAACACCTGCTTTGATAAATAAATAAATAAATAAATCAGTAACGGCCGTTACTTTCACCACTGATTAACTTAACCTTTGGTTTATTCCCATGACTACAACTGTAAAGACAATTGTTTCCATAGGAATAAACCAAAGATTAAAGTTGAAATGAAAGTGATGAAAGCACTGACCCTAAAACGAAAAACAATTTAAATCTCGGTTAAGAGTTCCTAGTATTTTTATTTCGTTTTAATTTAAATTGTATTGTAAATAAAGTTTATTTACACAAGAAACGTGTATTTCATAAACATTTTTTGAAACCAGAATTTACAACATTTTAATTAGCAAATACCTTCGTAACCTGTTAATTATTATAACTTCTTTTTGTGTGTGACGAATTATTATTAACACAAACCTATTAAATTATTTATTTTATTATCGCGCTTTGACGAGACAGCACTAAGCATAATTGAATTTGTTTATTTTCTTCTTCCGTTTCCAGCTAATATCCGAGTAATAATAAAATAAATTGAGATGTGTGTCAAGATCATTTTCGTTTGCTAATTCCTATAATTTCGTTTTGTGTATGTGACGAATTATTAACACATATCTATGCATGCTGTCTGTATGCATCTTAACACGTCTATTACGCGGGGTCAAGTTTTCACAAGCTTTACAGTGATCGAATATCATAAAACGTTTATGACACTTGTACGCTGGGAATTTGGCGTTTTAATCTAAACGTACCTACTTTTTTGGGTAAATTTATATTTATGAAATATTTATAACTAATTACAAACTGTTCCGCAGAATTTTTTCTACATTTTTTCGTAATCTGATCGAGATTTGATCAAAATTGTACACATACCACCGACGTTTAAAACAGCTTTTTTGACTACGTGCAATCAGCACGATTGGCAGATTGAGATTGGTTAAATATTAATTATACCAATAAATGGATCGTAATTATTTACACAATTATTTGGGAATTTATTTCATACGCAATTCCAATTATAATTACGTCGCGAAAAAGAAACTTCGGTTTCTCAGCTGTGAAACGTTTAATAAAACCAAATGAGATGTGTGTCAAGGTCGCACTGTGTGCACGAAAGAATTCAATAAAATAATAATCCTAAAATTTATAACCCTATTATATTGCCGCATTTATGGAACGTGGCCTCCGTGTTTCGTACGCAGTGCCGGAGCTTGATTTTGGGGTAATTTTTTAAGTAATTATAAACTGTCCAAAAGGATGTTTTAAACATTTTTCCCGTAATCTGTGACATCGATTCTCTTATGCGTTTTCTTTGTCGGTACAATTGTCATTCACCCTGTACAATAGGATAATATAAGTTTTATTGTATTATTTAAATGAAATTGAAACTGGCACGTCGCGTCGTTGCTCGCGAGAATTGAATTCAGAATCTTCGTTGGCTTATACATTAGGGTGGGTCATTTTTGTATGGAAAAAAACGAATATTGCGCTTTTGATTTTTAATAGCAAAATTATAACAAGTGATCAACTGAAAAACGAATTTAGAGTTGGCGTTGGAATTTTAAAGTAAGTCTAGGATAACGTCATACTAATATTAATTGTCAATCAATTGGCATATATTTAAAGTGATTTTAAAATATCAGCAATTTTATAAATAATGCTTTTAACAATTGAGCAAAAATCTTTTATTGTAGAGACTAATTCGTTTTTCAGTTGATCACTTGTTATTACCTTTACATGAAAACAGTGTAATGCTAAAATTTAAAGTAAATAGCACCTCATCTTCAGGTTGCGCTTTGCCTTGGAAATACGAATAACTTGAATATATTCTGGTAGTCATATAACATAAATGTCTCAAGGAAAATAGGGTTTTTAGTATAAAATAATCATTTATTAATAATTAAAAAAATAATACAACAGAAAAACTAATGAAAATCATTCAATATTGAAATCTTTCTTGCTATCGAATTTAGGCATTGCTGCGAGATTCGAGTTTTAATTTTATCCACCTTCTCTTGCTCTTTTAGTATACAGTTTTGATCATAACTCTGTTATTATTATTATTGCAAATACGAACTTTTCATGGCATACTATATGGCCTTTCTTGTATAATTTCAAAAATTCAAACGTAAGGCGCACCCTCTAAATATTAATTAAATTCAAAAATATTTCGTAGGTGTCATAATATCACTAAAAGACAACATAATTTTGCTATTAGGTAAGATTATCTCAAAGTTTGGTTTTTCGACCCACCCTATTATACATTTTTTACTCGGCATACGGCCTAACTGTAATTGTTTTTTGTCAAAAGCTAAATTAAATGGACAAAGCGGTAAAGTCTGTTCGAGACATCATCAACTGTGTTGTGAAATTCATAACATTACTTAAAGACGAGTAAAAATTACAATGTATGTATCTATGTGTTATCAACCCGTACAAGAATATACAGTAAGCCTCTAAAGTTTGGAATAAAATTCATAATTTATTTATTTTTGACATTTCGAAAAAACGCTCGGACAGGTCAATTTTGTTTTTAAAAAGCTCACATTTTTAAGTGAAAATCAATTTTTGACAGTCATTTGTTTTCGAGTAATGACGTCATCGACATTTTTTTTAAATAGCAACCCCCAATTTTTTTTCTTGATTCTGATAGCTCATTGAATTCTCTATCCAACCACATCAAAAATTTATTATGTTTTATGGGAAAAATTTTGAGAAAAAAATTATTGAAAATGAAATGAAATAATAATAATTTAATTTTCGGTTAAATGACGAACCATGATTACTCGACTTGAAAAGACTTTGTTTAAATGGCAAGAATGACAAGTTTTCTTTTATTGTAGGTATCATTTTGGTTTTGTTGTAGATTTTGTAGGTAGTAGATGATTCAATCATGTTCAATAATTTTTTTCTCAAAATTTTTCCCATAAAACATAATAAATTTTTGATTTAGTTGAATAGAGAATTCAATGAGCTATCAGAATCAAGAAACAAATTGGTGGTTGCTATTTAGGGTGAGTTCGACTTGGTTACTCTTTTGACTCTCTTTGCTCTTTCCACTCTAAATCCGTTCGAGTAGGACCAATGGAGTGAACATTATAAACTCTAAGTCGTTCAACTCGTACAAGAGCAGAGTAAATAGAGTTAACTCTACGAACTCCTCCTGGCGAGGTGGTGCTCGCAGAGCTGTCATGCGCAAACGACATTCGCGGCAAAACTCACCTAAACCTAACCTATCTACAAGTCGTGGTCAAGGATACACGTGATCTCAGAAATTGACTAAAATTAAATTATTCTTTGTTCAAAAAAATTTCCATGATTTACTAAAACAAGAATAAAAATTATGTTGATCGAAGTATGCATGTATGACAGTTTCCATATTTTGCAGGTTAAATATGTCACCATCGCTACCCGTCGACTCTTTTCCGTTCGGGTAACAACCGTTACGTCACATTACTCTTTAATCACGTGACTTCACTCCACGCTCTACTCTCTATCCTCTCCTACTAGCCAAGCCGAACTTACCTTTAAAAGAAATGTCGATGACGTCATTACTCGAAAACAAATGACTGTTAAAAATTTATTTTTACTTAAAAATGTGTGCTTTTTAAAAACAAAATTTACCTGTCCGAGCGTTTTTTCGAAATGTCAAAAATAAAGAAATTATGAATTTTATTCCATACTTTAGAGGCTCACTGTATGCTTATACCAGTTAGTGACAAATTGAAAAAAAAATGTTAAATGTAACTAAAGTCGTAATAACATTTTTTTTTTTTTTTAATTATCCTTATACAATGACTATAATAGTACATTATTTTAGTGTTTAACTTAACAATATTCAATAAATAATGAAGTGGGTTTGGGACATTGTGGCTTATGTGCCGATTAATGATAAGTGTCTTATTTGCTTGACGCAAAAAATAGGCTGATAAGTATCATTTCAATTGATGATAAAAGTATTTTTGGAATATAATGTACAGAAAATTTATTTTGACGCTTTTTGGAAAATTCAGTTTATGTGTTTTGTATCATTAGGTACACGCCAAAAAGTCACTAGTAGGTACACATCAAAACGAGAACCCTATCAGTAATAGGGACAATTACGTGTCACTAATTGGTACCTGAGTATCAGTTATTTGGGACATTTACATAAGATTCAATTTAAGCGACAATTTATTTAAACATATTAAATAGGAGTATAAATAAAAGAAAATTATTATTAGATTCGAAAGATATTAATGCTTTATGTAATACCTCTTTTAGTCATGTCGAGCTGGTTAGTAATAAGATATTTTGAAATATAATATTTAGAAAACTTACTTTGTCACTAATTGGGGCACCATTACGTTTAAAAAACAAAAGTTGACAGCCATTTCATTTTTTGACCACCCAAATCTGACAATAAACACCGATATTTTTCACTTAGGCCTTTTTTTGGACTCGGCCTGTATTTTTAAATTATGTAATTCAAAGTGATACGTTTCGACTATGGTCTAACTATTTACAAAACTGGATTATCATAGCCTAGTTATGGTTTGATTTGTTTTCGACATCGGCCCATGTACTGAGGAAAACTTGTTCATTGACACATATGATTATGTAGCAGCTTTAAACTGTACTTATAAAAAGGCACGAACATTTTATCTGTTGTTTTGTCTCCAAAATAAAACAAGAAAAGCCATATTGGACTCCCCACACCGACGCGAAACTTTCGCGACGCAAACTTTCCGCTGCGAAAAATTCGCCGGCGGTACGGCAGCGAAACTTGGTATTCACACCAACGCGAAAGTTTCGTAGTGCTCACGCGATTTTTTCGTCACACAAATCTACTATATTGAAGAAATTATATTTTACCATAAATCCAGTAAGGGTAGTTTGCAATGACTTCTTCTGATGAAGAAGCTTTGCTATTATGGGCACTTGCAGAAACTGAAGAAACCCTATCTGCTCCCAAACCTTGTCCTTTTTCCTCACATTTTTGTAGTCTTCATGACTTAAATCGTAAATGATAGGATACAGCTTAACAATTTCGATTAATTTTTCTATTAACGCCATTTTTAATATACGCGAAACTGAAACGGCGGCGGAAAAAACCGTGCATGCAGCGTTAGACAATTACAACGCTGCACTACCGCAACCGTTGCGGAATCCGCGCGTCCCGGTGTGAGCAGGTCCATATACCGCCATGTCTTTTTGTCCGCTGCGGTTTCGCAACAGTAGCGGCAGCGAAAGTTTCGCGTCGGTGTGGGGAGACCTTAAGAGTGTAAATCAGTTGTAAAATAATTTTTTCTAAAATAGATACTTTCAATGTTAATTTAGTTTGTACAGTATCACTCTTTAAAAAGTAATGCATAAAAAGTTCTTTACAAACACTAGTGCATAAAAAGTAAAATGGGTTGCCTATTTTTAACTGTTCCGAAGTCCTTAATTAATAAAATGGTTACTTTATCCAGAACACAAGGAGTATTCGTTTTGATGTGTTTTAACTGATCTGATCACTTAGAACTGACCGTAATGAACCTTATGTATTCTGTACTTAGATTCATTACGTTCAATTTGGTCAGCTAGGTCTGATAAAACGAGTACTGCCAAAGCTTCCTAGAAAATACAGGCTCTGTTGTAAGAGTGGGAGTCGAAGTCGTCACCTAGCGAGAGAGTAGCGGCCGGCAATAGGCTAATCTCTCTCGGGGTTCTACGAATGCAAGCATGAATACAATTAAATGATTATTTATTAACACTATCATCGTTCTTTTTGAATTTTTCGTGTCCTTATCCAAAATTAAATATTTAATAATGTATTTCATAAAACATCTTTTAATATTAATTATTTTCCAAATGGTAGAAAAACATATTTGATAATTTGTGAAGGAGCTCCATTGCTGTTTGTCGTTTTTTTTTACACTTATATTTGATAATAATTTCTTTGGATGCCCCACAACTTTAAAAATATCTTCATGTTTCTCAACTATTATTTTAAACGTACAAAGGAACGATACACAAGTAGCCGCAAAATCGACAGTTGGATATTTTAATTTTCTGCGAGAAAGTTTAATAGATACACGCTGGATTTCACAAACGTCACTTAACTTTAATCATTGATTAAGAATGATCATTCCTATACCTTCAACACATGTAACCATGGCAACGTTTACTTTTAACGGATGATTAAATTTAAGTAACGTTTGTGAAATCCGTCAACAGATTTCATTTTGTTCAAGCAAAATAAGTTCTTTATTAGTCGATATTAAATTGATACATTCTTGACAAGACAGTTTTGGTAAAATTTTAAATATTATACATATAGCCCGATATACGAGTCATTAAATGAATTTCTTCTTGTGTTGTAATAATTTCAAAACATCTATTACTAATTTAATTTCTTTTGGAATATAATTCATTAAGAGCCGTGAAAAAATTATCCGACAAAACAGAAATGAAATACAACGGCAAAAGCAATATTAGCGCTTTGTCCTCTCACGCAGCTACAAAGCGACTGTGAAGACTTCGAATTTAGAATATGCGACTTAGAGATTTGGTGGGGATTTCAGTATGTACACGGCCTATACCTCTAGTCGGCAATGGTACTGCTCACACTCCCACCTACCTACAGACAGGCACAAACATTTTAGGCAAAAAGTATTTTTTATAGATTGAGATTATTATGAAGCATCTTTTTGAAGATGTTTAATAAAAGGAAATACAGTTAATGAGTTTTGCTTTTAAGATGGGCATTGTCTTCCTCAACGCTCTCATACTAAGACCATCCTCCTTTTTTGCACATGTAAAAGTAAAAGTATTTTGCTCAAAAATAACGACAATTATTCATCATTGTCAAACAAGCGTGGCGAGTTTAGTTATTCATTCCCTCGTTTTCAATATTTTTAAGTTTACGCAATGTGATAATGGTACACTAAGGGCCGGTATTATAGCATAGAGTTTAAAATGGCAGTTTAATCTAAAGATAAAACTTCAGATCAGTATAATATTTTCAAACTAATGAGTATGAAATTAAACACAAATTAGACAATAAAATGAAAAAAATTCGATCAAAGTAACCTCACTTATATTAACAGTAAGTTTAAGCTTCTCTTCAACCGCCGATTGACGTTTAAACTTAGAAGCTGTTCTCATCGGCAGGTATAAAACGGGAATATCTTAAAATCTGAAGTTTAACTGTCAAACTGCAGTTTAAACTAATGCTATAATACCGGCCCTAAGCCTTGCGCAGTTCACTACAGAGCATTGTGGTAAAAGTATTTTTTGTATGTTTAATGATGTATAACGTGTGTATACTTGGCGATGCAATAGAAAGTTGTGATGTGCTTTCTCTGTCGAACTTTTTATTTTGCAACCGAAAACCCAGAATAATAGCATGGGCAGTGGAGACATCCTAAAACTTATTTTTTATTTTTGAAATTAAAAGCCGTGGATATATTTCACTTTACTTTTTCTTTTTTATATACAGGCTGTCTTACGAAAAACGCCCCAACTCTGTTATTTATGGACTAATTTTAACAAACAAAAAGGCAAATAAAATGAGACTAAAAATACTATAAAGTGAGTCCAGTTTAAATTTTTTTTTTAAATTACCTTCAAGGTCAAACGACTGTCAACTTTTATTTTTCAAATGGCTCTGTATATTTTTTATTATTATATCTTGTAGAGATTTTTTTTCTAAATCCAATAATGTGCAACACTGATATTTAGAAAACATTTTTCGTAAAAAAAAGAAATGAACTAGTCTATTACGCAATACGTACGTTTTATAAAAGTGTTAAACTGTGTCGTGAAAACAATGAAACTGAGCGTTATTTTTCACAGTTGTTTAAACTATCAAGTTCTTCTACTTGTACGACTTATTGTTTCCTAAAAAAAAGTCGATTATGGATAATAATCACTTGACTGACTTATTGCAAGTATATTTTGAATGCAATAAAAACAGCAATCAAGGCAGTACAGAAAACATTAATGACATAATTAAAATTAAGTTTACAACTGTGTAAGTTGCTTTGGGAAAAAATCTCTGTCTATAGAGACGCACTGCTTGTGTTTTTATTGCATTCAAAATATACTTGGAGTAAGTCAATCAACTGAGTATTATCCATAATCGGCTTTTTTTAGGAAACAATAAATCATACAAAGAGAATAACTTGACAGTTTGAAACAACTGTGAAAAATAACCCTCAGTGACATTGTTTTCACGACAAACATTAACATTTTTATGAAAAGCACGTTTTGGGTAATACACTAGTTCATTTCTTTTTTTTACGAAAAATATTTTCTAAATGTCAAAGTGTTGCACATTATTGGATTTAGAAAAAAAATCTCTACCAGATATAATAATAAAAAATATACAGAGCGATTTGAAAAATAAAAGTTGACAGTCGTTTGACCTTGAAGGTAATTTAAAAAAAAATTGAAACTGGACTCATCTTATGGTATTTTTAGTCTCAATTTATTTGCCTTTTTGTTTGTTAAAATGAATCTATAAATAACGGAGTTACGGCTTGGGGCGTTTTTCGTAAGACAGCCTGTATATACAGGATGTTTCGCAATTGATATAATCCTTTTTTATTTGGGATTGCTTCAAGCCCAAACATTTTTGTATAAGCTTGTTGCGGGCGCCTATTCGTTTGATTATTACTTTTTGCCCGCTGTTACTGCAACCGACTTAATATTTAAAATTTTAAAATCCCAAAGTATACGCAATATATACTCTGTACCATTTCTTTAAGCTTCTGAATCATAAAACCCTCGTGAAACACGATTCGTATTATCGGTCGCTTTCTGTATGACATAATTTCTGTGCTGGGTACGCTTGCATACCGGCTTTAACTGTGCATGACTTAGGCTCTGTTTTCGATCACAATAAACTGAAGTATTGAAGATTAAACTGTGAAAAGCCGGGTCTTAGGCGCATATAGAAATGGTACGAACTTTTTATATTTTTATGAATACAACTTTCTGTAACAGTGCACTTGAAAATGAAATTACATCATCGTGTCCGTCTTTTGCTATAATTTTTTTTATTTACGTTTATGTAGTTAACGTTGGTAGTAATTTATATATGCCTCGTTTCGCTTCAAGTAACATAGTGTAGCAGTTAGAGTGAATCGCTTCGTTTATATATTTTTACATAATGCTACTTACAAAGTAGAAAGTTCCATGTTTTTTTTTATGTTTACAACATAAGTCTTATTTATTTTCAAAAGGAAACGTTTATAGTGAGATATTTTCAATACGATGAGACTGTTTTAATTATTATTTTTCTAATAGACTTTTTCTGTGTGTAATGTTTCCAGTTTGAGGAAGGCAGAGTTTTATTGGTCTGTAATGTCTTCATTCAAATCAGAGAATTTCAAAATTTTAAGTGCGATACTAAAAGTTCTTATTTGTTTTAGTTTTACTATCCCAAATATACCAGTTTTTTTTTGTAAATGAAATTCTGTCTTTCTTACATCAAGTATACTAGTTAGTAACAATAAAATTGTAGTTTTTAAAATAAGGATATTTTTAATAAATAGTATTACGTAATGAAAATAAAACCCAAAACAGGAGTACTTGCAATTAAAAGTTGTTTTAGGCATCATTAAAAAATATATTGTTAAATTATACCTCGTTTTTTTGTTTAGCATTTTATTTTCAAATCTCATATTTTTTTATATGTATTTATATTTTTGTACATATTTCTTTTTTTATATTTATTAATTGTAACAGTAATAATTGTAATAAATAAAAATATACTTACCACCCATTGCGGCATATTTCGAGCCATCCTTAGTTTTGTAGAGGGATTCGAGATGGCCATGGGACGCCATTTATTTTCGCTTTTTGCCTGAAACATGGTCATCACATTGTATTTTGTATTTTAGCGCAATAAATATTTTGATGAAAAGGAAATACAGCTTTACGATGTGAATGAAAACACTGTACAAAAACATTTAATCTTAAATAAACCAGAATTGGAAAGCAGAAAAGAGTTTTTTTTTTTGATATTTCAGTTGCCATTTGCGAAATGAAGTACGTCAGGACATACTATACTTTTCATTTATAGCTTTTGGTATAAACATTTCCCGGAAGTAACTTTCATGATCTGCCTAGTATAAATACGCCGTTTATGTTGATCAAATATGTACTGTCAAAAGATGCTGACGCCATCTTATAATATTTTTTTACTTATGCGATATTTTCCGGAATTAATACTGGATTAATCACGACAAACCACCGGTTTCTTGCATTCAGGACGTACGTACACTGACAATCTAAAGCAGCGTTTCTCAACCTATTCGCCATTCCAATCATCGATGGGATCAGAATTTTCCTATATTTAAATTACAAAATAACGCAAATTTTTTTACATTTAAGCAACCAAAATAGAAAAAAAATTAGTATAAAATACACGTTTCAAAAGACATTTTAATGCACTTGTCCGTTAGAAAATGAGCCTTTTTCTAAACCTGCGTGTGCTAAAATAATGTCTTCTAAAACTACATGAATTAAATTGTCAATTCAATTATACGTATATTGTTAATAATATTCTCAGCCCACACTATACAGGCTGTTACAAATTCGAGGCTCACCATTGGGATCTCGGAAACGGTAAGAGATACGAAGTCGGTTAAATTGGGGCAAAGTTGCGTATTTTGGTGCTGAATAATAATCCGTTCTGAAAAATCTTCTACGTTTTGTAGTTTTTGAAATATTTCAAAAAAACCAGAAAACGTAATTTTCTTTTTTATTTTTTCCTGAAGTTATTATTGCAGGGATCATAACAAAATTAATACATTCTACAGGCACTTTTTTAAGCTCTTTATGATGATATCATTAGATTTTACTTAAAACGTTTCGTCTCGTTCTGACCATCATCAACTTCATTTTTTCTTATGGGCGCTACATTGAATTTTAATACCATTGAATAGATCTATTTTTTCTGATGCTTTTCCATGTATCACACATCCCTATTTAATAATCTGAAACAGCTGGAAATGCAAGAAATTGTTGAAAATAACACTGCAAAGAAAAACATGGTATGCAGTGAAAAAAAACCAAAAAAGTTTAATATACCTTCGGAGTTTTATTTCGTGTATCACAAGAGCTGATTTTAGTAAAATTTTTAGATCTAAAAATGAATGTTTTTGAATCCAAGAATGACGTAAATTTAAAAATTTATTGTGGTCTTAACAACAACAATTCAGTAATAACAAGCGAAATTTCCTTCCAACAATATCCAGAAAGACAACTACAAAACAATAGTTGATTAGATTTGTAATTAAATTATACATTATTATTATTAAAGCAAGAAAATATCAAATTAAATTATGTATGTCTTTAGAAAACTCGTACCTTAAAAGATTTTGCTGCTCGAGGAAACATTCTTTCTTGTAGTCTCATAATTTTATACATTTTATAAGTAACTATTTTTATGTAATCTACCTGGCCATGAAAACAATGACAAATGACGATTTTTAAACGTCGAGTACAAACTACCTCTACTAATAATTCTTCATTCTCATCATCATTAAGGCTACCTCGATACGTCCTTCGAGCTTTACGAAAATATCCATAAAGTGCAATGTTTCTATCTAACTTAATAACATTGTTCTGTGTGGATGGCATCTTTCTGGGTATTATTGGAAGTAAATTTCTCTTGCTATTACTAGATTGTTGTTAGCACAATACATTTTTAAATTTATAAGAATAAGAGATTTTTAAAGATATAATTTCTTGTGATACTTTCTTGCTTTAATCATAAAAATGTATAATTTAATTACGAAACTAATTAAATACTGCGTCATCGTCGTTGTTGGAAGTAAATTTCTCTTGCTGTTACTAAATTGTCGTTGTTAGCACAATACGTTCTAAAAGTCTACGTCTTTCTTGGATTCACATCATTCATTTTTATATCTAAAAATTTTTCAAAAATCTGCTTTTGTCATATCAGGTATCAGGTTTTGTTTTCACTGCATACCATGGTTTTCTTTGCAGTGTTATTTTTCAACAATTTCTTGCATTTCCAGCTGTTTCAAATTAATAAATAGGGATGTGTGATATATGGAAAAGCATCAGAAAAAATAGATCTATTCATTGGTATTAAAACCTAATGTAGCGCCCATAAGAAAAAATGAAGTTGATGATGGTCAGGACGAGACGAAACGTTTTAAGTAAAGTCTAATGATATCATCGTAAAGAGCTTAAAAAAGTGCCTGTAGAATGTATTAATTTTGTTATGATCCCTGCAACAATAACTTCAGGAAAAAATAAAAAAGAAAATTACGTTTTCTTGTTTTTTTGAAATATTTCAAAAACTACAAAACGTAGAAGATTTTTCAGAACGGATTATTGTTCAGCACCAAAATATGCAACTTTGCCCCAATTTAACCGACTTCGTATCTCTTACCGTTTCCAAGATCTCAATGGTGAGCCTCGAATTTGTAACAGCCTGTATGCCCTTCTTTTTTTAACTCTACTACAAGTTCAACTTAATTGGAGGTTTTATTAGTCGACCACTTCTTGTAAGTATCAATTTGTCTGGAATCTTTTTAACATTACGCTTTTTCAAGCAGGTTCTTGTTTATATTTTTTCACTTCTGACGAAGCTATCGAGCGACGGCGAAACGGTAAGTGTTAATGCGTATATTCAATGTCCGTTTCAAAGAATTTGTGATATAACACTTTTTGTTCAGTGTCTGTTTCTACTTCATTTTAGACATAACAATTTCCTTTATTGTTGAATGAAGTCCATAATTAGGTGAATTCGATGTATGAAGAAAAAGGCACTTCCTAATTTCTTAAACTTATTTATTCTAGCGACCGGTTTCGGTGAAAAACACCATCATCAGGCTGCTAACATCGAAATAAATTAATTAACATAGAGAGATTACAAATATTGGAGAAGAAAATAAAACGTATATATCAAACCAGTGGTTGGGAGAAACTGTTTCTCTGTATTTGTATCTCTCTATGTTAATTACATTTATTTCGACGTTAGCAGCCTGATGATGGTGTTTTTCACCGAAACCGGTCGCAAGAATAAATAAGTTTAAGAAATTAGGAAGTGCCTTTTTCTTCATACAATTTCCTTTATCTTGTTCGATATCTGTCTTCACTTCTTTTTGGTCCTTTCGTGTTCTTGTTCATGTCGCGTTTCTATAATGTCATCTCCAATTTCCTATGCTGTACCTACTAGATTTTTTCTATAAATTCCTCCATTGTCCATTTCCACATTAAATGAGTTTGACACTATTAATTTGCTTATCCTACCCGTTTTCCAGTTTCTTGGGCTTTGCTGGACTAATACTGGGTCATTTTTTTTGCAATTTGGCAGTTCTTTGGCATTTTTGTCGTACAACATCTTGTTTTTTTTTCTTTTTCTGCACTTCTTTTTTAGCTTCATCAAAGTTGTAGTCCAGTAATAACAAACAGCTTGGAACTATTGTTCTCGTGCGTTTACCCATTATCAAACTGCTAGGTGAATGTATGCTATCCTTATGTGTACAATTGTATTCAAGCATTGCGAAAAAATATCGGTGTTTTCTTTGCTGCATTTGGTCATTAACCGGCTGAATGTGTCGCAAAGTGTCGCAAGTCGAGCATGGAATCGCTCCAGCGTACACCCATGGTGGAGGTCGAGAACGAGCCACAATCCATTCCATAGACCGTTTGATAACAACAAGAAATCGAACATTCACGGCTTCAAGAATTAACAGCTTCTTCAGGCAAGCTATTGGAAGAGTGATTTCTTGTCAAATTGTAAGAAGGTTGCATGCACGTAATTTGCGCACAAAAAGACGCGCTACCCGGTGGATCAACATGCGTGCAGAAATCGTTGGGCAATAGAACATCATCATTGGAAGCATTGCCTCTTACCGACGAATCGAGATTTTGTTTATACACGTGTGATTGTCGAACATTAGTATGGAGAGAAAGAGGACAACAATACAATGTAATCTAATCAATTTAAAATCTAAATCGACATGATATTCATTGTCAAAATTTAAATAGTTACATACATGAGTACCACATCTCATTAGACTTTCACGACATACTGCGATAACAAGTAGTAAATGAATGGATTACACGTTCATTTTCCCACAAAATGTTTTTCTTTAACATTTCATTTTGTGTTAGTTTCTGCTTTCGTCAGTGTATGTCGCTCCTCTAGTGTGCTACATTTGAACCGTACTTTCTTCAGTGATAAATAATTTTTCAGAAGATGATCCTATAAACTTCCATTTCGATTCAAGGTTGCACTTTGAAACTTAATTGAAATCAAAAAAGAATAGAACTTTATTAGACACATTTGTTTATGCATTAGCTTTCGTACTACACAATAGCGAGTGAAGTGTCATGATTTTGGGTACAATCTTTGATTAATTGTATCTCCATATTAAGAGATAGATTTTATAAAACAATCTACGACACTGATTCTCTTATTGGTTTTATTTTGTGGGAATATTTAAGGATCACCCACTATAATATTGAATATCAATTCCTTTCGGATCCGCTTTTTCAAGTACGTATCTGCATAGAATGTTTTAGGATATAATTTCTATTATTTTAATTCGGTACCTACTGCTTATTTGAAATTATGCTTGAATTAACATAAGTTATAAGTTACTTAAGGCGTTTTCGGAAACTATGATCCGATTAATCCGATTAGTAAGTTCAGTGATCTTGACGTTCGAAATTGAAATTTTTACTCACTTACTTACATTAATCGCGAGTGATCTGGAATTAATCCGATTGATCGATCTGATCCGAGATCATAGTTTTCGAAAACACCTTTATAAATAATGGATAGATTTTAATGCCATCTGCCATTAGGAAATTGTACAGACTATTTTACACTCTGCAAGAAAATGACCTTTGGCAAGCGCATCACTTTGAAATTAGTTAATCATACTCTAAATATAAATCCGTTCAGTACCTGGAGCTTCATATGTATACTTTTTGTAAGTAGAAGGATAATTGTTTTAATTATAGCAATACGTACAATATGTGATGGCGTAAGATTGCTAGCTCAGGACTATACCTACCTAACTGTATAGGAGCAATTTTTATTAAATAAAAATTGCTCCTATTTTTTATTCCGAATTGAGCGTTGAGTTTTATGAGTTGTTTTTGAAACGATTTTTGTTCTTGTTTGAAGCATGAAACAACTTTAAAAAAATAATTTATTCCAAAAAAACTTGTCGATAATTTCGCATGGAAATGTTCTATTTTTTCTCCAAACTGTTGTTGAAGCCGTACAAGAATTTTAGCCGGAAGTACCAGTTGTACCTTATGATATAAATTATACATGTTTTCATGTTGCTGAAAACATTTTGTAAAAGAGTTGTGAAACGAACACATTTTTCACAAATTCTTTCCTTTAGTCCATCTAATGCATTTTTAAAAATCGTGTTTTTAGACGTTTATCACCAAAACAGATCAACCGTGTAGGATATTGCCTTATGTAAAATTTTACAGAATAATGGAGAACATTTTCAACAATTATTACAAAAATAAAGTTATTTCCTATTCATCAGTATTGATGAAAGTATGTGAAATGTGGGTGATTGCCGAGGTCTGTTTAGCACCAAGGGGCGGTTGAAAGTTGCTCAACAATTCTGCACAAGCAGTAGTGTAAGCGTTCGCTCGACAATTCTGCATAAGCGGTGGTGTGGATGTTTGCTCGACAATTCTGCACAAGCGGCACTAGCTGGAACGGTTCGCCTTCTTCCTTTTATACCGTATTTTCGTTGCGGAGTTAGGCAACTCTGCTTAATTGGTTTTTATGCATGCTCAGATCAACGTTGTCTTTGCTCCGGTGGTTGTCTTAGTAACTAAAATAAGGTTGCGATCCTATTTGTTCGCCAGTCAGAAACGAATGCGGTTGCGCTTTAATTCGTTAAGAGGCGGCCTTAGGCCTTATTTTTGTTTATTTTGACCACGTCCTAGTAGATTTACGAGACAGAGCTCTTAATCGGCTTGGGCAATATTTCATTTAACGCAAATCTTTCTCGCTTTAGTGCTAGTTACCTAAACAAGGAACACCATAAATAACCACAAAGAAACTATATTTGAGAAGAAAATACTACTGTACCTCCCAAAAACTTCGTGAGCTTGACGTTAATTGAAAATTACGTCGTGAAATGACGTTCCGAATATAATTCGCTTCCGATTATTTAGGTAAGTGGCGCCAGCTAATAAATTATGCAGACCAGATATACACGTTGTCTCGTAAAATCTAGTAGGTCGTGATTTTGACGATCGTCATTGTTGCTCTAGGTCTGTTCGTTTGTTCTGCACTTTTCTACACTTTTTGCACCAACCGCTCCTGAGAGAGTGAGATGTACATAATATAATGTAAGTAGGAGTGAGAAAAGTAGAGTACAGGAGTTAAAAGTGTAGAAAGTGCAGAACAAACGAACAGACCTTCTGATACGTAGATGTCAATGTGACGTTTCGTCCGTACCTATCTAGTTGTCATTGCTTTAAGATGTGTCATACTGACGTTTCTTGACTTTTTGATGTCTGTCATTTTGGCGTTTGTCATTCAGATATTTCTTATGTCTGTCATTTTGACATTTCTTGACGTATGTCATCTTGACGTTTGTTGTCTTCTGTCACCCTGATATGATTTGTTGATCGCTAAACAACATATGAGCCCCCACAATCTCATCAGGTTATGGGCAGGGTTGCCATAATTACCAAGCATTGATACGGGACGTTTAAGTGCTAAATAAGAAAAAAGTGGGTAGGTAATGGTTTTACTCTTATAAGAATGAATAAAGTTTAAGCAATCTAATAAAATGAACAAGTAGAATAATAAAAAGATGCGAAGCTAATTGCTTTTAGCCCAGTCATATTTTAAAGTTGATTTTACTTTCTTAATTATATCACAAAATCTTTTAAGCGGACACTAAATCGCGCACTATACACTTTACGTTTCACCGTCGTTCGACAGCTTCGTCAGAAGTGAAAAATATGTTGTCAAAATAAACAAGGTTGTCAACGGAAACTGAAAAAGTAACTTGATTTCTTTTTTAATTTTTATTTTTTAATCTAAAAATAATTTGAACATTATAAATGTTAAAAAATTGACAGATCTATATTCTATTTAAGGAATCGAGAAAACTACAAAATGTATCGTTTAAATTTGCAAAATCAGTACGTTTATTAATAGAATTCGACGACATTTTTATTTTACACATTTCTATAAAACTATATTAATTATATAATTTTCTCTTTCACGAAATTATAAAATTGAGCGCATCATTTTAAAATTATAATGAAAAATCAAAATTGTTTCAATTGTCTCCACTGACAACCTGTTTCTTTCATCGGACCATTGAGTTGACATTAGGGAAAATATTCTTTTCATATTTGCATTGTGGGCTGCAATGACAAATACGTATTCGCATCACTTTATTAGACATGACTTCTGATCAATATGCTTTGTATCTGCAAAAACTTCAGCCATTTCTCTTCCATACTCAATTTCATAGTTGATTCGCAGTTTTGGTAGAAAACGGGACAAAAACAGGACAAATAGTAATAAGGGACTGAGTAGTGAAATACGGTGACAGTCCCGTATATACGGGACGTATGGCAACCCTAGTTATGGGCCCACTAATAAGTGTGGTCAAGAATATCAGACAATTTTGAAATACGTTTAAATTTGGAAGTTTTAAAAAGTTTATTCTGAATGAACGCATTTTTGAAGGTAGTACCACTTAATAAAAATAACTACGTCACATGGAAACTCCAGAAGGAAGCCTTTGCCTTATTAATTAAAAACGATGTTTTGTCATATGTTAACGGAGAGTGTAAACAACCATAGTTCATGACTGGTGATGACAGATCAGCTAAAGTTGTAGAATCTTGAAGTAAGAACGATGCAAAAGCAAAATCAAATATAATTTTATCTATGTATTTGTCCATTGGAATTGAAGCAAGTGAAAAGTGGAAAAGTTTGGTTGAGATTGGGAAATATTTACTGTTACATTCTTATTTAGTTTGATGTAATAAAACTCCTTGCTTATACGTCTTTTTTATTTACTTCTACAATTTCACCATTGCACAACAACAACGTATTAAAACGTATTCTATTGACTACTGTTTTTTAAAGGAGGTAACTTATGATAATGAAAGTTACTTAGTTAGTTACTTTAGGTTTACAATGTTTGTTAGAGCCGATGTTACATGTTACCTTTTTTTTAGTCACATAGGTAGTCTTTCAAATGGAGGTGTACGTTTCTCTTTGTGTACACCTGGAGATGGCTTTGATTGGTCTACTGTCTGCCGCTGTAGGTGTCACTCTCTCTGGTGTCGGTATTGGTCTTAGGTTGATCGTATTCCTTCTCACTACTCCGCCACTTTCCAATTCAACTTTATAAGATTGAGAATCTTCGGTCTTCTCTTGTATGATTTCAGGAGTCCACTCTCAAATTTTTCTTTGGACGACAACTTTCTGACTTGCTTTCAGATCACCAAGACCTTTAGTATGATGTTGGTGTCTAGCTTAGCGTTCCTGCAATTGTTATATATGGCTTGTTCGGTGTCGAATTTTGATTTTAGCAAGTCTTGCGATGTTTGCAGGATAGAGTTTAACTGCCGTCTCATCAGTAACTCTGCTGGGGAGGCTAGATTGTACTTGGGAGTGTTGTTATGTTCTAAAACTGCCTAGTGGAAATCTGCTCCTGTTTTGTTCCAATGGCACGTTCCACAGCTCCATTGGATTGGGGATACGTCTGGCTCGATGTGACTGCCTTTATGTTTAATCGGTTCGTAAAATCTAAAAATTCCTTCGAGTTGACTTGTTGGAAATCCATTCCAATCTTTGACCAAGGTAACTTTTTTTTTTTTGCAGTGTGTGCACGAGAATTCGCTCTATCAATTTTTATTGCATTGTTGCGAGCAATACTGGCTTTTAATATTTCAAATTTCTACTGTGTTTTCTACATGTAGTAATCTAATTGTTGCTGAATTTTCATGGCGATACATGATCTCGAACCCCGAAAAAAGCCAATATATGTGAAGTGAATTCCTTCGGACATCAGCCGAGTAAGTTTTTGCGCGTTATTTCTTTCTTTGCACAAATATACAAGCGCATCCAAATATCTCGGTCTTTAACGCAATATATTATATTATTACATATTTGTGCTCCTTTTCGTTGTTTCCACAGTCTACCACCTTCAGCTTTCCGTGGTCTATTTTTTTTTTTTTCTTGTCTGTAGTTAGTCACCGCGACGGACCCCGCTGGTGCAGAAAAGTCTATCCCATATTTCCCTCCAATCTTTTTTTCCTTTTTGTTTTTTTGTTGTCATTAAATACTTAATTACAATTGATAATGATCACTTGCGCTTGCTGTAATAAAGCTACTGAGCCACACCGTGCTGTAGTCTGTTGTGTCTGTAAAAAAAATTACCTTATTGATTGCGTTGGTATCAACAGTACCATTGCTCGTCAAATTCGTTCTGATAGCAGCATAACTTGGTCCTGCGATCATTGTAAGAATGTCAGCAGTGATATTAACAGCTTAAAAGCGGCATTAATTGCCCTACAAAACGAAATTGCTACGTTGAAGTCATCATTGAACCCGCCTGCTACCAATTCTATGACATTATTTGATATGGAGAAAGTAGTACAGGAAGTTTCAGAAAGGGAAAAACGCAAAAACAACTTAATTCTGTATGGTAGCGATGAATCACCCGATGCTCATTCTAAAAAAGAGCAAGTTGATAAAGATACGGAACTTGTTAATTCTATTCTGACAACTCTTAATGTGCAAGATATCGTAACGTCAACAACTCGCCTGGGAAAATTTGATCCCACTAAAGTCAACCGTCGTCGACCGATCAAAATTCATCTGGATTCGGAAGCTGATGTAGCATTGGCTCTGCGAAATGGTTTTAAGCTTAAGAATTCTGCTTGGCCAAATTTATCTTTATCTCGTGATCGAACTCCAATGCAGTCGGAACTTTATAAAACTGTAAAGGCTGAATTACAGCAACGAATTGATGGGGGTGAAGTAAACCTTCGCATAAAATATAAATCTGGTATTCCGACCATCATTAAAGTGAATCAGGAAAACTAACTTCGCCCAACAGTAACGTAGACAACTGGTTAAGGATTTATTACCAAAATACCAGAGGCCTTCGTAGTAAGACACACCAATGTTATTATAATAGTTCTGTTTGTGACTATGACTTTTTTGTATTAACTGAAACCTGGCTTAATGAGTCGATATTTAGCAGTGAACTCTTTTCTGACTCTTTTGTAGTGTACCGGTGTGATAGGAAATTTGAAGTTGTAAATCGTGTTACTGGCGGTGGTGTCCTATTTGCCTGTCGTAAAGAGTTTCATTGCGAAATGTTAGACACTTCTCAATTTGTATCTATTGCGCCGTTAATCGACTTTATAATTTGTAAATGTACTTTCGTTTCTGGTAGCATATATATTGTTTCTATTTACGTGCCTCCTGATACTAGTACTGACGATTTGAACGCGATTTTTGATTACTTGGTATTTATACTTACTGATCACAAAGTCATCCTACTCGGCGACTTTAATATTCCACAAGTAGCTAGTGGTTCCACAGATAACTCGAAGTATGAATCCTTAAATAATTTTTCAGCTCTGCTTGATCTTACCCAGTTTAACAATGTGCTAAATTATCGTGGTATATTACTTGACCTGATCCTATCCAATGCCAATTTTAATTTAACCGTTCAACGTGATTCCATTCCGTTGGTTCCAGAAGACGCACATCATCCGGCTCTGATAATAGAGGTAAAGATAATCCCGGAAGTTCGTCAGGCTTCTTTTCCAACTAACAACAACAGGCGTTATAATTTTCGCAAAGCAAATTTTCCGTTATTGTACAATGACATCCTTAATGCAGATTGGACCGAGTTAGGCCAATATAATAACATAGATGAATGTGTGAACGCTTTTTACAATAAGTTGTATCATTTGTTCGATAAAGCAGTTCCTCTGCATTCCCAATGTTCCAAAAATACTTCTTTCCCTCCGTGGTTTACGCACGAGATTAAGCAAAACCTGAAACTTAAGCGATTTTATCATCATAAATGGAAATCGACTAATCGTCTTTGTTACTACGAAGAATTTAGAAGAGTTAGAACTCTTACTAAAAATTTAATTAAAACAGCATACGAAGCATACGTAAACCAAGTCGAATCCCAGTTAAAATCCGACCCTAAGTTCTTTTGGCAATACGTACATTTAAAAAAGGGCGTATCTCGTATACCTCCTCTAATGCGTGATGATATTTCTCAGTGTGATAATCCTAGTGATATTGTTAATATGTTTGCTAGACATTTTTCCAGTGTGTATTCTCCTTCTTTAAATATTCCTTACAACAGCACTGCTGATTTTGGCATTCTAAACGACACATTTTTCATAACAAATGTCACCGATAATGATATTCTGGGGAGTATATCTAGAACTAAAAATAAGCTAAGTTCTGGTGAAGATCAAATCCCCTCGTTTCTCATAAAAGACTGTCGACAAGCATTAGTTGTTCCCCTGAAAATTATTTTCAACTTAGCCTTAAACACAAATACTTTTCCTACCATCTGGAAAGTTACTCGAATAAGTCCTATATATAAAAAAGGAGATCGCTCTGACGTACGAAATTATAGGCCAATATCCATACTGTCCAATATCTCTAAGGTGTTTGAGCAAATTATTTACACTAAAATGTATGTACAGGTATGTTCGAAAATTTCTCCCGTTCAACACGGTTTCATGCAACGAAGATCGACCACCACGAATTTAGTCTGTTTAACGCAAGATATCAGCATTGCTCTCGATTCTTTGATGCAAGTGGATGTCATCTACACAGACCTTTCAAAGGCGTTTGATAAAATAGATCATAATCTTCTGATGCTAAAGCTGAAATCTTTTGGTTTAAGTCCGAATCTCCTAGAGTTTATAAAGTCCTACCTCAGTAACCGAATAAACTTCGTGTCGTATAATGGATTTCGATCGGATGAGTTTGTTACTACTTCTGGGGTACCTCAGGGTTCTAATCTTGGACCCTTATTGTTTATACTATTCGTAAATGATTTGTTCGATTCATTTAATTGCTCTTCTTTGGCCTATGCAGACGATGTCAAACTCTATCATTGTATAAATAATATCCAGGATGCTATAAATTTGCAAAACAATTTAAACTTACTTAATGATTGGTGCTTACGAAATAACTTGAAATTGAACGTTGATAAATGCTTTGTTGTACGTTATGGTAGGAAGAAGAATAAAATAGAGTTTGAATACAATGTTGAAAATCAAGCTCTTTTACCATTGTCATCAATTAAAGACCTTGGGGTTATTTTTGATGATCATCTAAATTTTAATAATCATATCTCTTCAATCTGTCTCTCAGCCTCTAAAGTACTAGGTTTTATTATACGCAACTCTAAGCATTTTTCTGATCTTCGAGTATTATACTCTCTTTATTACTCTTTAGTGCGTAGCAAGTTGGAATACGCCTTAGTAGTCTGGCAGCCCTTGTATACATGTCATCAGATACGGCTAGAGCGTGTTCAGAGACGTTTCCTGAAATATGTTTCTTACAAGAAGTATAACATATATCCCGAGCGAAATGTTGACTATCGTTCATTAATGCTTGAACATGGTTTTGAATCTTTGCAGGCACGTAGAGAGAAATTTGGGGCGATATTCTTACATAAGCTCATAAACTATAGAATTGATTGTTCGTACCTTCTTGGCCATATTAATTTTTTTGTGCCTCGTATCTCGTCTAGGAGTAATAATACTTTCTATAATAGAATATGTAGAACTAATGTTATGAAAAGGAGTCCTGTTGAACAAATGTGTGCGAATGCAGACAAATATTACGAAGATGTATTTGTGGGCCTCAGAAATTATCTGTGGTCCTCGTTTTTTTGATTATGATTATATTATGATTATATAGGTATTACATTTCTTACATTTAAGTTTAAATTTAAGCCAGTATTTGTTAGCTAACTTTGTTATTGTTGTTATTATTATTATTTCTCTTTGCACACATGTAAATGAATGTATTGTTGTTGTGTCTATTTGGTCTTACTGTTGGGCACAAATAAAGCATTATTATTATTATTAAACTCTTCCATGGGATGTGGAGTAATGGGTTGTTTCATGTTTGATCTGGCATATTGCAGACAGATGTTACAGGTTTCCACACTTTGAGAAATGTCGTTATACATTCCTGGCCAGTAATTTGCTTTTTTTGCTTTGAATATTCAGGCGTTAATTCCTTGATGGGTTCTATGAATAATTTCGATAAATTTTTGTCTTAGGGTACTCGGCATAGTAAATCTGTTGCCTTTGGATAGTAGACCGTCCTGTTGTATTATTTCATGTCTAAGGTTCCAATACTGCCATACTTCTGGACAGCTACTGATTCCGTATGGTAGCCTTTGGAAACTCTACCGGCCAAATGGAGTTGATATTGTGCATGTCTTGGTGCTTTCTTCTTCTAAGGGTACCTGTAGGAAAGCAGAAGAGGCATCAAGAACTGTAAATGTCTTTGCATTTCCTATTTCTGCTAGGATATTATTTACCGTAGGGAGTTCAAAATGTTCTCTTTTTATAAATATGTTTAGGGACCTCGGATGCATTCATATTCTAATCTTATTATTAGGTTTCTTGGCAAGAACTATAGGGTGTACCCATTCAGTTGGCCCTTCTGTCTTCTTCAGGACACCATTTCGAACCATCCTGTTTATCTCTGCCTTAACCTGGTCTTTGAGTGCATGTGGTATTTTCCTGGCACAGCTTACTGTTGGTATTGCATTTTCTGCTAGTTTTAATTTGTATTTCTGCCGTAACTTTCCTAGCCCTATAAACACATCCTTATACTTCTCGACAAAGTCTTCTGCTTTCTTAACTGGACTGTTAATTTCAGCCACCTTTCTGCGGATGAGCTTGAAAATTTCCATCGCTTGTAGTGATAATATTGGTGCTCTATCATTTGTTGTGAAAAAATATTCCAAAATATGCTCTTCGGTATTTAATTTCATTATTCCATCGACTGGTATCTCATGGTCTGTGCAACTAAAAATTGTTCTGTGTGTTTTCTTAATTTCAAGTTTGAATTTTAAGGTATTAAACAGTTTTTTGGGTAGTATGCTAACGTGTGACCCTGTGTCCATTTTAAATCTAATTGTCTTACCGCCTATCTCAACAAATTTATGCCAGTCTCTTGTCACCCAGCGACTACATTTTCCTCCAGGTTACTTTCACTTCATTTACAGTTACTACGTAATCACTATCTTCATCGTCTTCTTTTTCGTTTTGTTCGATTTCATTTACCTTCTTGTTAGTTCGACACATTTTTGCAAAGTGGTCTTGTAGGACCTAACACATGTAACAATGTCGCTCTTGGCATGGGTTTGGTACCAAGCTCTGCACCTTCTACAAAAATTTCGTATGCCTGCCTCCATTTTTCCCTTTCAGCTGCTGGATTGTCTCCTATGGTAAATGGTTTTGGTGGTTTGAACGCCATTATTTAGGTAGAGACGAAGTTTTTAGTTTATCTTAACCTCACTTTCTTTTCCCTCCTTTTTCTTTTTAAGCTTCTTCTTTTTGGTTATCCGCTAACCGCTGCCACCATGTTGCATTCTTATTTAGTTTGATGTAATAAAACTTCTTGCTTATACGTCTTTTTTATTTGCACTTCTACAATATCACTATTGCATAACAACAACGTATTAAAACGTATTCTACTGACTACTGTTTTTTAAAGGAGGTAACTTATGATAATGAAAGTTACGAAGTTAGTTATTTTAGGTTTACAATGTTTGTTAGAGCCGATGTTACATTTAACAATCAAAGGGGCTGCGAGGAAAGCAACACTTCTAAAACTGTTAACATTGCAACGCATGGTAGAAAATAAGGACATAGAATCCATTCACGATCTTTTTGCAATTTATTTTAAAATACGGTGGCCAGATTTCTAAGATGAAAAAGGAGGACATGATAAAAAAAAATTGTCATCACTGTCCTACCTGTGTTTGCCGCATGCAATTATAATGTGGCAGTGGTTAATATAATGATACTGGGACTTATTTTGCATTTTTATTTTATCTATAAACATAATTTTTGCATAAATACTTAAATAAAAAACATTTTGTAAAACAAAAAAAAAGACAAATTGCTAAATTTCAAGAGAAAGATAATCTTCGCTACTGCTGTTTAACTCATTGTCAGTATACTTATATTTATCAGAACTTCGAATACTGCTTTTAAGCAGTATTTATTATTTTTTAATTTTATTGTAAAAGTCTGTAGAAAGTGTCCATGTTCGTTAATTAATAGTTTCAATTTGAAATAACGAATTACAACACGGCATCCTCACAATCGAACATCAGAATTGGTAAAAATTTCAAATTCCAATCTTGTAACCTCCATATCTTTAAAGAATCACGAGATAGATTTTTTTTAACTTGTTTCCATGCTTAGAGGGTGTCCCTCAATAGTGCAGAATAGCGCTATTTCGCCATTTTCTAAGCATCCAGTATAAAGTATTCCATTAAAAAAATGTAAATTAGGATTAGGGATACTCTGTACATGTCTAAATAATTTTAGATTGTGCATCTAACCAATATGTATGTTAATGCATACACAAATCTTTAAAATATTTATCAGTAATGCCACAATCTTCCGATTATGCACTGTTAACCCACCCTATATACAGAGTGGCCCAACGAAAACAGTCAGAAGAACTGAATATCTCTCAAGAAATTTCTTGTTTGAGAAAACGCAAAAGCAGATCGATTTATAATCCAAGGGGGACACTTTTCCATCCTATACCCAACTGTCGTACGTCATCCCCCTCCCTTCCAGCTCTCTAACTAATAGAATTTAAATAGGGAATGTACTATGAGTGGCATATCATTGAAAAAGTAATTTTATAGAGAATTCAGTAATGTGAATATGAATATCCGAAAATTTGATTTTAGCACCCTCTTTCGGAGAAAAAATTGTTACATAATCCAAAGTATGACAACTCTTAAAGCTAATTTTAGTAGCAATTCAATGCGCGAATTGAAATTACGTAAAAATATTGAAAACTGACTAAAATAACTAAAAATAGAATTCAATATTTGTTAATTCGTCATCATCATCACATTTCGTTTGTGAATAATCACCAAAAGCATTCTCTTCGATTAGTTCTTTACGGAGATTAAGATCTGGTTAAATTAAAAAACACGTTTTCCGTGATACGCGCATCTTCATCGGAATGTAAGGGTTGAAGTAAACATAACTTTTTATCTTCTTCTGTATTTTTATTTTCTGTAAAAACTGCAGCTGAATTTTTCCACAGAATATACCATTTCATTCTGTATTGAAACTCAAGAGGAGAGGGATATTCATTTGGACCACCCATTCCCCTTATGCAAGAAAAAAAAATTTTCAAGTACATCTTGATTAAGTCGCGATGTTAGGATGTATTCAACTTTATATTTTGCAGTCACATGGTCATACATTTCAGATAAAGATCTATTGGTTAATAATATTCCTTTTTGAAGAGGACGTAGAGACTTACGTTTGCCAACAGTCATAGCTGTGACTTCTTTGGACACTTGATTCAAAAGTTTTTTCTGATTTAAAAGATCTGTTCCAAAGGCACTTCTACTGGGATTATTACCACGTGAATTTGCATTTAGAATTCAGTAGATCGAACCAGTCATTAAATAATTGTACAAATTGTGATACCTTCTCCCAATTACTATTCGAAGACATAAGTTCATTTTTTCCACAATATGCAATTGCTTTCGCCACCGAGTTAGAAAATATTTGTGCAGCTGGGCGAACCCGTTGACGTTCAGAACATTTAAGTGAGAACTAGTTAATCTGTGAGCAAGAGTCAGTTCTGTAGAAGAAATTATCAACAATTTTTCGAAATAATCTTTGTTTATGATACATGATTCTGAAACAAAACCTTGGTCAAGTAAGTGATTTCTTAATAATTTCAAAAGATGTGGAGCGCCTACAAAAACATAAATATTTAATGATTCATTGCCAGGATGTACACAACAATTCTTATTATGACCTACACTCAGTTGTGACCTTAAACTTACATTAGTGATACCCATATCACTAACAATACCAACTACGATAAATCCAGCATCGTAAAGTTGTAGAGCTAAATCAAGTATTATATCTTTAGTCATAGGTTGATCATATTTAAAATAGACGGGTTGCTTCCAATGTTCAATTAGCCCTCTTGACATTACTGTTTGGCATGTTTTGTGAGGTCATATTTTCTGTTCTTTTTTTTTACCTATGTCAATTCTGCTAGACAAGTACATTTCATCAAATGATAGTATGCAAAGTCGATCTTCTACTTTCGTAACGGAAGATTTTTTTTTCATCAAATTAATCATGGAACTTAATACACCCTCTTCTAATTTAAAATTTTTACTCCAGGTCCTCAAAGTTGAAAAAGCTGGTAATGGAAAGTCATTAGCTCTTAGATATCTATAAGCCTTTGGGCTTATACTTCTTAAAAATATAGCAGAATCAATATCCTCTGCAGTCCAGTGTACAGTTTTCTTTTCAGGATTTAATAACTTATTAATTTGACCTGGAGTAAAAATCATTTTCAAAGTTCTTTCAACTTCTGGTTTTAATTGATACCTTTCTGAATCAACTATCCAGCCTTAATTAAATAAAATCTGTGTTATAATTAAAGTCTCCAAAAGAAAGATCCGTTTGCCCGTCCAGTTGTATATTATTCGCTGCTCGCGCCGATACGCTGTAATTCTCAATCGGTCGACTGGCCAAGAATCCAGTGCTGTTTACGCCTATATAATGCATAGGTAGGTATAACGAGTTTAATCTAAACGAATGTTTTCGTTTATTTTTTTAACTATACCGTACCGTCAAAAATACAGCAAATAACAAAATAAAATGTGACAAAGTTGATCAAAATATTCTCGCTATATTGAAGAAATAATGCTTGTAACTCCGTAATTCGATCGGTGCCGTGCGCGCATCGAAGCGCCTATACATTCGTGTCTAAATGTTGGAGACTTTAGTTATAATTCATGTGTGTTTATTTCTTATTTTCTACTTCTTGTGTTTATCTAAGTGGCACTGTTAATTGAACAGTACTTAATTTAAACCTTTTTGTTTAAAAGACTTGCCGTATTACATGTTTTCTAGCAGCATCCATACTAGTGGCTTAAGGGAAAGAAAAATTGCTAAAATTGCTATAGCACAGAAACAAAAGCGCATAGGACATACATATGTATGTTGATATGGATTTTTTTAGTCACTGGTTGCTGTTTGGCACACATGTCATAGATCACTCTGTATATTAAAAAATTGATTCACTTTCAACATTATTTTTTATTAAATTCCTAGGCGCTATTCATAATACGATTTAGAGTTTAGGTGCTTAAGGTGTTTAAGGTGCGTTTAAAACAGGTTATAGCAAAATAATGTACAACATAATAATTTTTCTAAAATATTTTTCTGAATTCCGCATTCCAAATTCAGTGCGTGTATGTACAGTCACATCGTGGACATTTTATTGTTTCTAAGCAAAAAATAATTATGACATCCCGGATTCACTTCAGTTGTAAAATTTGGATGCATTCGAAGTTCATAGTTTTTAAAAAGATGGATACGATGTCCTGTAAGCTTTCTGTAAGCGTCATGATTAATTATTGCGATTGTACATGCGTATTAAAATTAGAACTTTTCAAAAAAAGAAAGATTTATTTTGTTATTCTTTATTACTTCTTATTGTCTATGCGTGCTCAATTTTCTTTTTGTGTGCCTACTGAATTTTCCAGGAAATGATTACATAAATTACATGCTAAACGATTATCTACATTTTGTTTCCCGGGCAAATATGCATAGGTATTTATATTTATGGCGAAAGTATATGTAAACTGATACATTAGAAATTGCGGTCATTAAACATAATACAATAAATGTTCATATTAAAAGTTACACTTACATTCATTTTGTAGCACGGTGATGTTTTTCTTCTAAAAAAATACCTTTAGAACATCACTGAAGAGATAGCGAACAGAAAACTGCCATCGGGTAAAGACATCTCGGCTAGCAGTGCTAATATTAGCCGACCGTCTTGGTAGAAAGCCAAAATTTCAAGTATTAATACTACTACTACATACCAAGACATCATTAATCCAGTGCACCACTTATTTCATTATCATTAACTTAGAGGCAGATGCTGATTGACCATTTTTTATGTCATAAAAAAATTCGCATAGGTTTATAGAAAATTCCATAAAAAATTGCTGGTCTTGCAACAGGAACAACTTATACGTAAAATTCGATAGTTTATAAATGTTATTTCGGTTCGATGCGACTTATTTCTTTGATGACGTAAAAACGGAAAATTTTACTTCATAAATTAAACGTAGGAGGCGATGATTTTTTTAAATGTTTCCTCGACAAATGCTGTAGTTTGAATTGGTTGATGAATCTAACAATGACTAAACAAATTTTGAACAACTTTTACGATGCTTGAAACATTGACGTTTCGCTTTGTTTTAAGCATAGAAAAATAATTTGCGAAATGTATTATGGCATTCGTAAATAAATTGTTAGGCTAAGGGTCGAAAATGAGATATCCAACTGCCTATTAAAGTTATTCGACGAATAACTTAGAATTTAAATTGTAGCTAAATAATATTATTTAATAGTTTGTTTTTAACTCTATTGAAAATATTAAAAATGATATTAACTGGAAAATGATTAAGATAACCCACTTGTAAAATAATATTAATTTCATTTCTAAAGTTTGTTTCATTCATAGGAATTGAAAAAGAACGATCGAAAAGCAGCAACTTTATGTTCAAATGGGTGAAAAAAATTAAAATTTATACAATTATATGTTTGAATAGGTTTACGATAAATTTTTTATACTGAAGAGAATTATTACATTTAGTAATAGTTATGTCTAAATAATTGATTGAGTTATTAATTTCCTTTTCTAACGTAAATTTGATATTTTGATGTAAAGAATTAAATTCTTCCAAAAGATTTGTAAGCGATGAAGGGGGACCATCATAAATAATAAAGATGTCATCAACATACCTAGCATAAAATTTAATATATTTTTTACAAAGATTGATATAAGAAAAATATTCATTTTCTAAATTATCCATAAAAATATCCGCTAAGAGAGGAGATAATCTACATCTCATTGCTAAACCATCTTTTTGAGAATAAAATTTATTATTAAATACAAAAAATTCTTGTTCAAGAGTAATTTTTAATAGTGACTGGATAAATTTAAAGTTTTCTGTTGACAAATCAGAAGAAAGTAAATGATCATTAATAATTTCAATACATTCAGAGGCAGGTATACAGATGAAACCACTCTAACTAGGCACAGAATTTAATCGTCAAGCACCGGCAGTCGCTTGTATGCTAGCGTTTGGATTACACGCGTTGCGATCACATTACAGTATTTCTCGTTATTTTTGTTTTCATTAGGGTACTTTACCTTTTATTTCAGTTTTTATGTCATAAGGCTGTTATCGGTTTAGCATCCTTTTTATTTTATTTGTACTTTTTTAGTTTACCAAGAACAAATTTATTTATTATTCTTATTTTTAATTATCGTATCAACAACGGAAATTTATAATTTACGTGAATATTTACATTTCTTATAAACAATTATTAATATGTTTATACGCAATGTAATTACGTATCAGATTACAAAGAAATGAGATTTTCTCGAGACCGCCGCGCGCCGACCGTTTCGAAAGGATCGCACGCTCACACTAAGACTGGACTGCTTCCTGAGCACTCGTGTGTTCCTACTTAATGTGGCGGAATCTGTAGAAGTAAAAAGATTACAAACATCTAAGGAAATTAAAAAGGAATTATTAGTTATATGAGTTATGTTAAGTTTTTCAATAAGTTCAATAGTATTTTTGATATTGAATTTAGGCTTATATTGTAAATGAATTTTATAAAAAGAGACTAAAAATTTTGATAAAACATGTGCTGGAGAGTTAATAAAAGAGACAACAGGTCGTATTGGACAATTTTCTTTATGTGGTTTTGGAAGTCCATATAATCTAGGGATTTGTGGGTTCATTGTCTTAAGTTTATAAATATTAACTAAAGAATTGTTTTTATTATTATTAAGAAAGTGTGACATAAGATGGTAAAGGATTGGATTGCAATAAAGTGAAACCATTATTATTTAAAAAAGTTCCAACTTTATTTATATAAGTTTGTTTATCTAAAATTACTAAGCTTTGACCTTTGTCTGATTTGGAAATAACAACATTTGAATTTGTGATTTTATTTTTAATAAGTTTTATATTATACTTTTTTGAGAAATGCTTAGTTTCTTATGTTTATTTTTAGTAAGTTCAATATTAATAATTCGAGAAATTTCATTTTGAGTAGATATTTTAATTTTATTGTCTAATTTTGAAATTATATTTTCAATATTAATTATGATTTTTTTAATAGAATTGATATTTAATTTTAATGTAGGTGAGAATTTTAATCCAAGTTTCAAAATATTTAATTCAGATGATGAAAAATTTATATTTGTTAAATTAAGAATATTTTCATTAAATTTGTGAGTAAAATCAGGACATCAATCATTAACATACGTATTTCGTATTTCGGCAGCTAAGCTGCCATCTTCAGTACACAAACTAACAATAAAAGCACTTCATAAAATCTAGCAATCACGTAATCATAGTAACCTTATACAGCCTGTGGCATTTAACCGGGTTTCTTCATTAACGCCGTTCCTATTGAATATATGGAAAATCAAAACCAACTGTAAATATGAAAATCTTATATATAAAAGTATCATCCTCTCAAGCTCCGCATAATTTAAAATTATTTTCAAATATACAGGCTGTCCCAATTTGGCTGTATGATGTGTGACTTCGTTATTTTAAATGGAACACTGTGTTTCATCGCGAATTTGAGCTTGTCAGGTTATTTTAGGGTAAGTTGTAGGTACAGATGTACCTAACTTTTATAATTAATTTCTCATTAACGAACAAAGTGAGAAAGCAGTTATTGTGGTATTATTACAGGCTAAGTGGAAGGTATCTACCAATAACAAAATTTACTTTTCATTAAACAGAAATTCAGTAAAACTATTTCCAGTTTGCCAACAATTGAAGGACAATAACTTTTGTTTTCTAAATGAAATGGTGTTATTTTTATGTCGTCGTTAGATGCTCCATAAAGTTATCTTTCAATTAGCTTCTCTAAACCAGTTACTGACGGTTGAGGAGATATTTAATATTATTTCATAATTTCTGCAAATTAACGTGTTAATTAAAATCAGGAGTGAGTTTTGCTCTAACATTTTACTTGTTCTAACATTTTACTTGTTTTGAGTAAAATGTCAATTTTCTAAGTTTATTAAGCTCTGTTATACAGGGTCTCCCAAATAGAGTGGCCTGTCAAAATATTATAGGGAAGGAAATATACAAAAATTCTGTAAGTTGGTACACTGCCCTAAGACACAGTGATCTTTTACTCTTACATTACTTCCGGTTATACCAGAAATCGCCATTAACTTTCTTATTTTAAACGGAATGTTACATTTTTTATTACAAATTCAAATTCTGCACATTATTCTAAATAAAAAATGTTAAGACTTCTCTATGCCTAAATGTAACAGATTTTGAGATATCTTTAAATTTCTTTAAAAAAAATTTGGGTAACCTTCCCTTTAAAAAATTGTATCTATGACACTTTCAAATTTCAAGATTCAAGTTGCATATCGTTGGAAAGTACAGGGATTTTGTTTATATTTTGAACGGTACCTACACATTTTATTATTAGACATACAAAAATGTGTTAAATACAAAAGTTTCAGGGATTTACCTGAACCGCCAGAATTTATTAAAAAAAGAAACAGATGACGATTGGACACTTAACAAATGAGTATCAACTTTGTAATTTTAAATGGAACACTATGTATATTTTCTCGAATTAAGAAAGACACTTATTTCCTAATTCCAAAAATATGTAGTTTGTCTATATTTGGTTTCATACTTCATGCGATATTTAAATTTAAAATTAAAAGAAAAATGCATTTATTTGGATTAATGAGGAGTTTATTACGTGTGACAAGTGTTAAGCTAATTAAAAGTCACTTTATAAGTCAATACGCTAACATCTAAGAGAAATTAACATATTACATGAAATAAATTAATAAAAATATACCAAAACAATAATAATTTCAAACATAAATATCGTAAAAAGTATGAAACCAAATATAGACAAACTATATATTTTTGGAAGTAGGAGAAAAATATCTTTCTTAATTCTAGAAAAAATACTGAGTGTTCCATTTAAAATAACAAAGTCGATACTCATTTGGTAGGTTTCCGATTGTCATTTGTTTCTTTTTAAAATAAATTCTGGCGGTTCAGGTAAGTTCCTAAAACTTTTGTATTTAACATTTTTTGATATGTCTAATAATAAAATGTGTATGTACCGTTCAAAATATAAACAAAAACCCTGTACAATCTTCCGACTTTCAAATCATATCGTAGTTATCGAAAAAAATCACAGGCTGGTTACAATATGGTGTCCAATGTTATTATGTTTAACTGCCCAAAACTCAATTTTCTTAAATGGAACACCCTGTATGTTTTTACATAATCAGATGCAGAATCAAATTCTGCATCGTGTAGATTACAATGCCCTATACCTGTTTCTTTTAGTTTTCCAGTTATTAATAATTGTTTATTTTAATGACAATGTAAAGATTTGCTGAGGAACGATTGTTGTAATAAAAATATATACATATAAATGTTTAAATTGGTTTTATGAATATCACAGCATTAATTAAAGAAATTCTTCTAGATTACGTTGCTCTTGTTTACGCTTACAATTAATTCGCGCTACGATCGTAATCCGGACCATCGTGCCATCCCTTGAACCACAGTATAACGCTGGATTTACATGGAGCGTTGAGTGCGTCAAAACGCCGGGCGTACTGTACTCCCATTGATTAATGCTCGTTACGTAAAGAGCAGTAGCCAATAAGAGTACAGTACGCCCGTCGTTTTGACACGCTCAACGCTCCATGTAAATCCAGCTTAAAGATTACACAATAGCGCGACTCTCATGAAAATATTCAATTCGCGCATAACATCCCGCGCAAGGTCTGAGTCACAATCTCGGGATGCAGAGCTCATTCATTCACGGCTCTGGTACCGAATAGATCTTTATAATTATGTTAATACACATTATTTATGCCTTGTTTTTTTTTACCACGTCCACTAAACACTACAATCCGGTCCTAGTGTGGAGCACGTGTAAATTTACAATTTACAACAAAATCGCTCACACGTAAAGCAGAACAAACAGTTCGACACACCCCTTTTATCTACTCGAGGTCAATGAAAATCCAGTAAAGAGATCAAAGTGCCGACAAGCGAGTTGCGCTACTTTATACTGTGCTTGAACAATAGGTAGGCATAGACGGACGCATTTACTGGCACACTTGCATGGGACGAGCCAAAGTGACGGATAAATCCGTGCGTTTATTGCCGACAAAAGTGTGAACCGTAAATGCAGTTGGCGTGGCTTGTGATCTCTTGAAATTTCCAAAAGGCCAGGAGCCATGCAAATTCGTCACGTAAATCGTCACATTCTTCCATAAACAGACAGACAGACAGACAGGCAGCCCCTTATCTACCCTGAACGCTACGAGCGGTACCTGAGCAAGTTAGCCCTTAACAGTCTCGGGCCCCGACCAGAGCCATCGGATTGAGATACGCTCAATCAACGCGCAGGGAAGCCCACCTCTCGGTGGCTGACACTATAAAGTGTCGTCCTGCTACCAGACTGGTTCGGGGTTGCACGCCCCTCGCCCCTTCTGGTGAAGGGAGACCTATCTAATCTCTACTAGCTATCCAGGCTAGTGCCGGAACTGAGATCCGCAGTTCACACGTCGGGATGGGGTGGGCATCATCCCTAACCCAGCATGCGGGCCATCAACCACTACCCCCGTGAGTCCAACCCAGTCGACCGGTGGAGGTCCCCTCTGCGAGCAGAGGAGGGGAGGGTGTCCTCCGGGCTAACCGGTCCCCACGGTACCAGTTTGCTTCACTGGTGGGAAGTTCGGCCACGACCGAACAAGTCGGCCGAGTCCTACAGATTAGGTTACGTGCAACCCAGGCACTGGTGCGCCAACTCAGGACGGTGGGCTCGTCACACCCATAGGAACTCTATCATACGTCCACAATGGTCACCTACGGCCGCAGCCGTTGGATCCACGCTTTAGTAAGCAGGGTTACCCCCCTGCCGGGTCTTCCATAAACAGGCAAATTTACTTGTAATGAATCAGGACGACTGATAATTCGTATGATCGGCGTGGATGTTTATGGTGTCGGTCGTAAAAATGCTCGCCGTTGCCCACCACGAGTAAATGTGTCACTTTTGCTTACGGCATGCCATGGCTGTGCCATGGCCTTCTAAATGAAAAGCGAGTTCTAACTGGCCTGGGCGTTTTGAAAAATTTACATTGAGTTTTTGTGCTCGAGAAAACGCCAAAAGTCGCCACTTTGGCGCTGGTTATGGGGACTGACGGCACTGAGTGAAATGCACTGTCTTTACTGTCAATCAAAGTGAGTTCACTCAAAATTAATTAATATTGTAATTATCGTAATACAACATAATTTATATGGTATAAACTTTATAGATTCATTCACAAATCATTTGATCACGTCGGAGTGAAGTATGCTTGCGCAATAAAGAAAAACTGTCAATTTAAAAAGCTTCCGTGTTATAAATAAAACGTGTTAAAAAGGGCGATGATAATTACACACATTAAGAAAAGAAGCTTTATTATACATGTTGTAACTTACCACAGAAATTTTGAGTATGTCCAGGTAAGATTTCAATCTAAAATCGTAATAGTTTAATGCTAAATTAAGATGTCGAAATTGGACATAAATACTCCACTTTATTCTAACGTAAATAATATCCAGTATGCTCAAATTTTTACAATAATAACATTAATTGTTCTTACACGAACTCATTCACCATTCACACGTGACAGAACTGTCAAGATTTATTTTTACAGTTGGTTCTTGTCCGATGAAATTTGTATCACAAAATCTTCTAAGCGGACACTAAATCGCGCAACTATACACTTTACGTTTCGCAGTCGTTCGACTGCTTTGTCAGAAGTGAAAATTATTAATTATTATTATTATTAGATTTAGGTTAAAAAAGAGCCCCATAAGTAGTGCTTGGCGGAGCACGCCTGAACTGCACTTTTGCGCAGGCCAGATAGAACTCGCTTTTCATTTAGAAGGCCATGCGGCATGCAAGTGTGCTAGTAAATGTGTCCGTCTATGCCTACCTAATCCCTTTTCTCTCAACAAGAGACAGACCAATATGTATTCGTGCCAACAAAGTAGCTAAACGTCCGCTCGACCAGTGGTTCGACGGAAATTGAAATAGCGATAATTGATGGTTTACGATCGCGCCAGCCACTGAAATCGGATAAATAGAAATAGTATGGTATACAAGTTATTGAATTCGGCATAACCTGTGACTTTGTTTTGATCTGACATAGCGTCTGATTGGTCGACGGGGATATCATGGCAGTGTCGCCAGATTTCTCTAGGGGGTTATCGCCAAAATAACAAGCAGATGTCGCCAAAATATCTGACTGTCAAAAAACAGCACAAGAAACTTTTTTTTGGAATTAGGAAAAAATATCAATTAACTTTCTATTGTAATTAACAGGCATGGCTCATCTTCCCATGTTTTTTTATACTTTCTACTCATTGTGGGTAAATTCCAATTTTCAAAGAAACACACGACACCAATTTACTATTTTCGACGGTACACAAGAACACCAAGACACCAGCTAGCACTACACTCACACTACCACTTGAGAGATGAAAAGTTTGACATTTAACATGACGAAACCACATAAGACCCGAAAAAATAAATGCATATACAGTATGTCCCCGGATTGAGTTTACAATACGTATAATGGACCAAAAATTTTTGAATTAAGATTTCATGGTCTGCAGTTCAGGCCTGCTTGGCGTGAAATGAATTTGTGCTAAATTTGACGCCGAAAGTCTTCAAGGTGGCGGAATTAACACAAGAAGAAGTAAAATCTGTGTAGGTAAAGTGGTCTTCCTTTTGAATTTAGGAGAAAAATTTAGTATGATAAAATTATTCTCATTTCAAATCAGGGAGTTATACCAAATTTCAACATCCTAGAAAAAAAAATTGAATTACGAAAAATTACTAATTAAATTATAAATATTTCAGTAAAGTTGTAAAATGTTAACGCCATCTACATATTTATTGACTAAAAACAAATAAAATATGATTATTCAAATAACACTCCGTCCATATTAGCACCTGACAGTGTTAATGTCTTACAACTACTGTACTGAAATCCTAATATTCCACAATACAATTTTTTCCTAGGATGTTGGAATTGGGTATATCTCCCTAATTTGAAATGAGAATTATTTTATATTACTAAATTTTTCTCCTAAATTCAAAAGGAAGACCACTTTACCTACACAGATTTTACTTCTTCTTGCGTTAATTCCGCCATCTTGAAGACTTTCGGCGTCAAATTTGACACAAATTCATTTCACGCCAAGCAGACCTGAAATGCAGAACATGAAATCTTAATTCAAAAATTTTTGGTCCATTATAAGTACCTACTGTAAACTCAATCCGGGGACATACTGTAGTAGATTGACAAAAGATAGAAAACAGATAAAACAGACGTAAAGCTACAGAATATGAACTTGCGTAGAAATAAAATGGAGAACGCCAATAATTTTTTAAAAATTCGCCAATTTGGTCGCCAGTCGCCAAATTGGAATTAATGTCTCCGAAAAACTAAAATCGACAAGTCGCCAAATCTGGCAGCACTGTATCATGGACGCATTCGTGAACAGCTGATTTGTCGGAATCAAATAATTGTTCATTTTGCGTATTAATAAATAGGGTAAACGGTACAGCTATTGGCCACTTAAGAAAACGAAGACATTTAAAAATTGGTAATTCCGTTGAATACGCCAAGAAACTTAAATGGATGCCACCTGTGATTCCATCTGTTATTGCTGAACTTTTCCTTATTCTACGGCTATTTTGACTTAAGGATAAATGAGAAAAAAAATAATATGTAACAGAACGCAAAATTGTACGGTTATTGGCCACTTTTTACAGTAATTGTCCAAGAATATTACAGTAATTGGCATGGCGGACAATTTTCTGCACAAGAGGTCATAAATAAATTATTGTATTTCGGGGCGCTGAGGTGAAAGAGCCATATGAAATAAAATAAAATTCTACTTAAACGGCTAGCACTATTTATCTTTATTGTTTATGTAATACAGATACAATTCTTCTATTTCATCATTTTCTGACGCAGTCTTCTCACTCTCTAAGGTATCCTCCTTCATAGCGCATTCTTCATCATCCCTACTATATTCTGGCATAATCTGTTCAACATTCTGTTGATCCTTAACGCTATCTTCTTCCATGGCCAATTCCATATCTTCTAAATTACCTGCTTGTATTATCTCATCTGCATCTTTTACGGTACTTTCTTCAACATCATCTAGATCTTCCAAAGTGCTTTCATCACTTGCATCCTCTTTGTAACATTGATGGCACAAAAATTGGTCCTTATCCTCCAAGTCGGGAATGTGCTGTTGGTGAGACTTCGGAATGCACTTAGAGTGATACACTTTCTTGCAGCCATCACAGGAAAGGTCGCCTTTTTGGCGATTGCAAATAAAGCATTTTAGTTGTGATTTAGTCGATTTCAATGTCTTTTTTTGAGCTTTCGCCGCCTTTGCTTCTTCGCGTTCTTGTCTCTTTCTTTCCTTTTCCTTTTCGGCATTACGCTTTGCCGCATTTTTTGTTTCCAACATTTCTTTATATTTTTGCGAGGTAATCGCAAAATGGCAAAATCGCTTTGGTGATTCTGGCCACACTAAATAATCAGCCATATTTGATGGTTGGTGAATTTGAACTATCGTTGTACTCTCCAAAGGTACTACCGTTACCTCGCTTTGAGTGACATCCTCAACAAGCTCCTCCTGGGTATGTAGATGCTCTGCCTGTAACTGTTCATCTGCCTGGGGTAGGCTGCTGGCAAAGTCTACCTCTAAGTCGAAAGAAGTATCTATTTCGGATATATTTTTTTGACTAACTATTTTCTCTTTATTAGTGTTGCTATTAAAATACTTCCATAGTCGATATAGAGTGAAGAAATGTTCGTCCTCATTGTCTGTTTGATATTTGTTTTATAACTGTGCGTTCGCAATTTGGTTTCTTGTTTTTAACCGTTGGCATCCCTGGGGGAATTTGCGAGAGTTGGGTTGGCGTGCCTGAAAATTGAACTTGCGCGAGAGATGTTTGTATTGTGCGTAAGAAGATGAACGTGTGGCATAATAAAGATACAAGTGGTTGAAGTGTTTTCTTATTTAACTAGCGAAATAATATAAAATACGTGTCCAACGCCTGACAAACAAATACAAATAAGTGAAAACATAACATTGTCATTAACAGCATTTTCTATTTGTTCAAATAATTTTACTTTTTCTTTTCCTACAATGTCAAGAAATGTTGAATAATTCATGCTGAGATTAAAATCAGTCACGTTACTGTCATCTACGTTTTCGGCGTTAAAGTGTTTTGAGCCACCAAGACATTTGCTGTAATCCACAGCATTTTCATCAAATGGGTAAAGCCCACAGGCTTTAAAACCATTGTTAAGGGTTTCTGGTTTCACAGTTGACATAACAACTTTTTTTAAGAGTGGTGTGAATGTCAGTTTGGTTACGGCTTCACCTGGGTGTTCAGCATACCATTCTCTCACTGTCTTTTGCCAACACATTTTGATGGGTCGAAAAACCGCAACATCTGCGGGCTGCAGGATTTGGGTAGCATTTGGGTATAATGCTATCAATTCAATACCCAATTTTCCACACAGGACACTCAATTGGTACGTGAGGTGTGACTTATGGCCGTCAATAAATAATATGACCGGTAGTTCCACGCCTTTTTTGACTAAATAAGGGTGGAAAATATTAGCGATATACTCATAAAAGGTCTGTGCCGTCATCCAGCCATTATCACTGCGGCCGATTCCCCAATCCTCTGGGATAGTCTTCGAAATTTTCTCAGGTATTCTTTTATAAGGAAAAACCACCATCGGGCTACAAATCTTTCCATCCGCAGAAAAGATGAACATTACTGTAATATTCTCCTTCGACGATCCATGATCAACCGTGTAGACATTTTTACAGCCTTTCGGAGCCAGGACTTTACCACTCTCTGGGCATATTAGAAAGCCGGTTTCATCACCGTTAAAAATACGTGAAGGATCTTTTATTACATTTTCTAGCGATTTTTCCTCAATATATTTGTGGATTTCAGCAAACCACTTCCTAATATCGTTTTCTGATACGCACGCGCTAGCTGAAGTAACAGCCTCAGGAGCACGTGTAACAATTTCAGGGTGCCGTTTGAGAAAAGCCTTCATCCAACCTTCTCCAGGTCTGTTATCTTTGAAAGGATTTGGACGAGGGTGTTCCTTCAAAAATTGTTGAACACTAGAAATGATGTCATCTTCTTTCCTAGGAAAGCCTTTTTGAGCGAGTTCTGTGATCCACCTTACTATCGTATTTTCTTCTTCTTCCGTCAATACTGGAGATGGTCCAAAAGCTCTTTTACATTCAGGATTTTCTAATTTGAATTGTAAGGTGGCTCGTGGTATGCCATATTTCTTTGCTATACTTCTAAGTGAGCCTTGGCCATTTTGAAAATCGAACAAAGCTCTCATTGGTCTTGTAGGACTATAAGTTGGAGCTTTTGGCATGATGAAACTGTAAATAAATATAGTATCTACCAACTTTACTGTTACCTTCGTATTTCAAAAATAATAGTTTATAGTAATTGGCCTTTTTTCCAGATAGTTATTGGCCCATGGCTAATAACTGTATAGAAGGATGATAAAAGTAATTTGCTCAACAGGTGGGCTGTATATTATCAGATATATCGTATGGAATATAAAAATAAGATAATTAATTAATGGCGGAAACATAGTTATTGGCCACCCTGGCCAATAACTGTAATTTCTTTGATTCTCAAACCAGTTATTAGCCACCTGCCTAAATACTATGCCATTTGTAAAACATACCATAAAACTATAAGCAAATGATTCGCCATACCTCAAACTCACCTAAAAGCCAGAAATAAATTGGACAATTCCACTTGTAAACTTATTATAAAAGAAAAAGGTGATCGAGTGATCTTAACAAAATTTTAAGTTTCAACACGTCTAATGTACACCTGTCAAATAGACGATGCAGTTCAAAGTTGTGCTGTCCTCTAGGAATTAAATGACCACCTATTCGAAAATAGGACACTGTAAGTAAAATTTGATACTAGAACGACTAAAGTAAGATTTCAAATAATCTTAATATGGAGATTTACGTCCATACTGGCCAATCACTGTCTACTGGCCAATTACTGTACCATTTACCCTACATAGTTTTGAATGAAAATTAATGTGATAACTTGTGTCATGACTAATTCTTATGCTATTTGTAGCACCATTGATCAGTTTCGTAAACGTTTGTTGAAATGTAAATAGTCAGCAGCGTCGGATGTGTTTTACACATCGAAATTGAATGTCCGTTTTCAGTGGTTTTACTTACGTTTAGAATCACACATTAGATTTCACAGAATAAAATTATTGGTAAGAGCTTTTTATTTAGTGCCAATAGCTCAGAGTTGTGTTTTTAATGCTGAAAGAATGAGAAACATTCCCTTGCTGTGACGGTACGCTTTTGGTTCTGTCACAGGTTCTGTGGGAAATGTAAACAAATTTAGAGGTTTTGTCAACTTCAAAGTTTTAATATTGGATGCTATGTCTATGCTTAATAATTCATTGGCACCAGCGTAAACGCAGCTTGGATTGGAGGAGGATCTAGCCGAATTTTTCAAACCCGTGGGCATCAGTGTACCATCGTGATCATAAAAATTGACTACAGCGAAATGAAATCGACACTTCCATTTTTCAAAAAATTTAGTTGTGTAACATTAGGTCTGACAGTGTTTGTCAACCTATAAAATCTCATCCATCTCATTCGATTCCAAAGAAATAAATATTCTCTCTGATTAGTAATACCAGAGGGGCGTGTTCGAAAACTCAGAGCGTTACTCTTGGGTAATATTCTTTCTCTCATATAAATCATTTTTATATTTTGCTTTTCACTTTATTCATTCTGTTGGTATAACTCTTATACTATGTGTTTTTTTAAAAATGCCATAAGGGGTGGCTGTGGAAAAGAAAATTCATGTCTTAGCTCCATTCATTTACTCTAAATTTTCGGATTTGGCATGTGTTAGATGCCAAGCTACGACATGAGTTTTAATTTTCATGGCCAACCTTTATGGCATTTTTAAAAAAACACATGTTACTTACTCCCTGTGTTTTCGAACACGCCCCCAGTGGTAATCCTAACAGCTAATTCAGTTGGAATTGCTCGAAGACGGATTCCATCTTGCAATCGCGTTTGAATTATTGCCTTCTGAATTGCTTTTATTTGGTATTTTTATCCGATTTGTCAAAATGACAGAAGTTCATTTGAAACATGCTTCAATTAACTATTAGCGTTTTCGTTTCACTTGCACTGGTTGCACTGAGTGTATTTGCATCTTCTTTTAGCTTCATGTAATAACACGAGATGAAGATACTCTGAGTGCGCACTAGTGCGGTCAATCGAAATCGCTATATAATTTCGAGTGTAGTCGATTTTTCTGATTACGATAGTACATGAGTGACATTGACTTCTGTGAAAGACAATTGGCAACATTGGTTTCCTGTATTTAACATAACCTCAAAAATTGTGAGCATAAAATGTTGTTCAGTTCATTGGGAAAATGGTAAATTGATACACTTAGATTTTTGTACATTGAAATCTACTATTGTTGCAGGAGAACAATGCAATTACCAATGAATTTCTTTTCTGTTCGAAATATGACATCAACAGAAGTATCCACAGCTCTCCGGCCTTTTTATTTTTCTGTACATCCAGATTTATTTGGACAGTATCCGGAATACAGAGTACGTATTTCTGTTTTAGTTCGTTATTATCGACAATTTTCAATTTTGTATTAATTATGGTAATTAAATTATTAGCCATTCATTAACCAAGATATAACGAGTATTCAATTGAAAAGTTCATCAAGTTGGTTTTTATTTTTTGATGAAAGAAGATAGAGCAAAAAGGGATGACTTCCTAAATTGATTGTCGTTTAATAGATGATAGTTGTCAAACAGTGTAGTGCTTATAATATGACTTATTAGTGCTTTCGTTTGTTATATTGGTGCAGAATATCTTCATCTCGTATTAATGTGTGAGGTAAAAACAAGATGTGAGTATTTTGAGTGCACATTAGTGCAGCAAATACAATCGCTATACGTCAAGTGACATTTCGTGTTTATCTAATTCAAGACCTGCTTCACAATGTTATAAAAAATTCAAAGGCTACTTGATGATCTTTTCAATTGAACATTTCATGTTTTTTTATACAACACATATTTATAAAAAATAATCGTGTTCTTATATCATATGCATATAAATTGCAAGGGATGCTATTTTAAGCTATAATTAAACTATTATTATATATCAATATACAGGCTGAGTCCAAAAGAACGCCTACGCGAATTATTATCGTATTTGAGCAGTCAGAAAGTAAAATGAAATGGCAGAAAAAACTCTACAATATACCATATCTTTGGTCTTTAATACATTTAAGACAACTGCATGACAGCTGTCAACTTTTGTTTCTTAAATGCAATGATATAATTACTGTAATAAATTTCGAAAGAACTTTTTTCTCTGCGTTCAATGACATGCTGCAATAAACACTTATTTTTCAAAACAATAGAAAAAATAAAAAGAAATAAATTAATTATTAAAATGAAATGACGTAATAAACAGTTGCTGAATAATAAATGATACCTGTTTTACGGTAAATAGTGTAGTGACACTATAGTGTAGTGACACTATTTACCGTAAAACAGGTAGCATTTATTATTCAGCAACTGTTTATTACGTCATTTCATTTTAATAATTAATTTATTTCTTTTTATTTTTTCTATTGTTTTGAAAAATAAAACTTTTTTTTCTGCGTTCAATGATGTGCTACAACACTTATTTTTCAAAACAATAGAAAAAAATAAAAAGAAATAAATTAATTATTAACATAAAATGACGTAATAAACAGTTGCTGAACAATAAATGGTATCAGTTTTACAGTAAATAGTGTAGTGACTCTAAGCACTTCCACATAGACAAACAAATGACGATAACTGTCAACATTTTTTTTTATTGTCAGAAAAAACAAAAACAAAATGTTGACAGTTATCGTCATTTATTTGCCTATAAGGAAGTACTTATAGAAACTACACTATTTACTGTAAAACTGATACCATTTATTGTTCAGCAACTGTTTATTACGTCATTTTATGTTAATAATTAATTAATTTCTTTTTATTTTTTTCTATTGTTTTGAAAAATAAGTGTTTGTTGTAGCACATCATTGAACGCAGAAAAAAAAGTTCTTTCGAAATTTATTACAGTAATGATACCATTGCGTTTAAAAAACAAAAGTTGGCAGCTGTCATTCAGCTGTCTTAAATGTATTAAAGACGCAAGATATGGTATATTATAGTTTTTTCTGCCATTTCATTTGATTTTTTGACCACTCAAATCCGACAATAAACACCGACGCTATTCGCGTAGGTGTTTTTTTGGACTCAGCCTGTATGTGTTACTGAAACTTAAGTGGACTTTTACACCCGTATTCTGTAATTATTCTTTTGTGAAAGATTTCATTCATTAACTAATGATTTTTTGCAACTACTCTAATGACTCGATTAAAAATGCTATTCTGTAACGCGCTCGTTTGTCATTTCGTATAGTAACAAAAATGCCAGATGTTTTTATGTCGGGTAGTATGGATCATATAACAGGTGACAGTTGAGTTGAGCTTTTGATTTTTCTTACATCTTACATAAGGTCTGTTCGTTTGTTCTGCACTTTTCTACACTTTTTGCACCAACCGCTCCCGAGAGAGAGATGTATATAATACAGTAAGTAAGTGACAAAAGTAGAGTAAAGAAGTTAAAAGAATAGAAAGTGCAGAACAAACGTACAGACCTATACATACATTTTTGGGTGCTACTGTAGTGTGCGGTCTACCTGCGAATCTTAGATCTACCTATTGTAAAGTGCGTTCTACTCTCAAAATATATTTGAAAAACATGCTAATCTCTAATTTGACCCTATTTGTTTGTGACGAAGTAATTAAAGGATTTACTTGTTTGGGTATAAATGTTTTTCTATGAAAATGAGGGATATTAATTAATATTAGGGATATTGTTACAACTTGGCATAATCAAAGGATTAATTTGTTTTTGTTTGCAAGTTTCGGGAACAATTAGAAACATGCAGGTAGACCGCATAGTATGTTGACGGATTTCTTAATTTTTTTATCAAGTCTTGCTATGAAATTTGGGCGGCATGTCTTAGCTTGACTGTAAAAAACAGTGCAAAGACTTATTTTTCAGTTAATCTAAAAGCAAATTTTTGCGAGATACCGTTATGTTTCTGTATGTTTTCATAAGCATACCACTACATTTTTGCGAGAAAAGGTATCATAGGGGAATCTCAGATGACGTCATTATTGAATGTCAAATAACATACCGAATGTAACACAGATCGCGAGGTGTGTTACTTGCCGTATGAGTATAAAGTTAGGTTAGTTGTTAGGAACTGTGGAATACCGTTCGCCTCTATATTTTTTCTTAATAAGGCAATACTTTTTATTTGTGAAAATCACATGTAGGAAATAATTAAATGAGTTTTTCTTTACGCGAAAAAACTTATAATAAAATAAAATTCCATTTTGATGTACTCATTTAACCACTTCTCATGATGTAGTTCATGTTTTAAGCGAACTTCTCTTAATTTTAAAAGGTATTTTCTTATGGCGCGGGCACATATGCATTTAATGTAACGCCTAACGTGATTTTTAACATCTAATCTGACATAAATCTGCGGTTACACTTAAGTTTAATATCAAATTACTCGTTATAAATTTGTTTTCTTTTCCATATTATCATATCACAAGTAAAAACTACACCAAACTAGTCAAATTAGACTTTGAAAATCATGTTAGGCGTGACGTTAAACGTTAATGTGGCCGCACCGTTAAAACATCATCATTTCTATAACATTAATTGTCGGGGTAAATCATATACGCAGTACAATAGAACTTCAAAGTTCTCTATGATTTACTGGAAAGCAAAGTTCTCTACGATTTGCTGGAAAGCCACCGATTTTATTATGGACACAATTTTTAAAATAAACTGTTTTAAATCATTACACGCATCTGCAATAGACCATACCAATACATACTTTTTTCGTTTTCTCGAATGAAGCGGTAACACAAGAACTTAGCAGTGGGGGGGTTAAATTAATGTAACCTCATTTAACCATACCGTATCATACCGGTATCTCGCAAAAATTTGCTTTATATTTCATAGCAAGAGTTGATAAAGAAAATTAAAAAATCACCCGGTATTAAAAACATGCAGATAGACGCATACTACATTAGAAACATACAGGTAGACCGCACACTATACTATAGAAACATGCAGGTAGACCGCACACTATACTATAGAAACATGCAGGTAGACCGCACACTACAGTAGCACCCATTTTTGTTACACCATGGAAATTTTCGTTTATAACAAAAATCGTTCTCGTACGATTTTCGTATTTTAAAGATATCGTTAGAAGTCACAGAATACGGGTGTTAAGCTGTTAAGGTACGCACACAAAGAAAGCGGATTACTTGCTTTACAGCAATCGGCGCCGATGCGCATTTATAAACTTTTTAAATGAACGCATATTTTTTAAATAAGTTATAACTAAAGATGTAATTTTTCCGGAAAAATAAAAAAGATGGAAATTTTCCGATGACCTTTTCCGGTAATTTACCAGAAAATTTCCAAATCAATTATAGTAACGCATTTCTTTTAAAAAAATATTTTTATAAACTCGGGAGCAAACGATAGTTAAAATAGTACCAAATAATAATGTACAACGGTAATATAAAAAATGACAGAAGTTACAAAATAATGTGTATTCACTGTTAAACTGCGCAAGCAGGACAAGTAATAACTTCGTTAAATTTTCGTCGGATATTTTCCAGAAAAATTGGTTGGAAAGTTTCTGGAAAATTTCCATTTTAGAAACTTTCCAAATTGGAAAATTTCTAGTTATAACACAATGAAAGTAGGTCATTTTCCTGATTTTTCTCAATAGATATCTGTTTTTATCGGCTTTCATTCTGTATCCGTATGTGCGAAAAACTCGAACCTATCGGCGCCGATTACCAGTAAGCAGGCAATCTGCTTTCTTTGTGTGGCTACCTTTAGCCTAAAGCTTGTTTTACACGGTTATATATTTACATGTAATTCTATGTGTATTCATCAAAATTGCATATTTTTCCGTGTAAACCGAAATTTCTACATGTAAATTTACATGTAAATAAATATAATGACCAGTGTTGCCAACCTCCAAAACGCTAATTTCTTCAAAACGATGTTTAAAATTCGTCACATTTCGTCACCCGCGACAAATTTGAAATTTACTGCATACTGTTTAAATTTTAAAACGTGTAATAAAAAATAAAATGCTTTATTTCTATTAAACAATTTGAAAAAATTGCACAGAAATATGTAACGCAATTCATTGGCATTAGAACGAGTTCTTACTTTTTATGTTTATACAATATATTCGTTTTCATTAAATCAATATGTTGTTGCGTTACGTTGTATTCACTGGTGCTTTTAATATTATTTGATTGGAGCTTTGATCTAACTACACAAATAGAGTTCAAAAGATCTCCCATCCTATTTTTTTTTTTTATTTAACATCATTCATTATAGAAAATATGCATTCAGCCTCCGCGTTGGAATGGGGCAGAGTCAGAACTAATTTAGCTAAGTAAGCTATATTTCTAAATAAATATTCACCATTAAAATTCGAAACATTAAATAAAAATTCCCAAAACTCAGCAACCGGCATTTCTATTATTTTACTTTTTTCATCTTTGTCAAAATGATAAGGTTTCTCCATTCTCTTTCTATATCAGTAGTTGTATTGTTTTTTAAGAAAGGCGCAAATATGCCAGATACAGATGCTACTGATACAGTTGTTCTGTTTTCACTTAATGCCTCTCTGACATTAATGAAATACAATTCATCAAAAAATTTGTTTGTCAATGGCAAACGTTCTTGAATTTCATTGACTGATACCTGATAAAATTATAAGCAATTTTTCCTTACCTATATCTGAACCTCTGTAAGCTATTTGGAATTTTTGTAATGCACGTGTTTAAGTGCGTACCAATACAAATACACAAGTTGATTTAATGTAAATATCACATATAACACAATCCTGATACATCATATACTCAGAATCGACGCCAAAACACGAGATGTTATGTAGCATACAAGGGTTTGTTTAGTTGACACCAGGTGGCGAACGTTTAGCTGCAAACTCCAATTGGCGTTCAGCGCCGCCTGGCGTGGTGATTTGTGAATTAGTGATATGAAAATATTTCTTGAGACTCATTGCATGGGAATAATATCACTTTTATGACAATTTACGATTGTAGTATATAATACTTGAGTTTCCTGGTATTGAAATACATTACAGTATTCAAGGTCAAATGTACACTAATAATTTGAAACAACTCGTATAGGGTACCTGATAAGTGAAATACTTTCAGTTTTTATAATACTCCTGAAATTCAAGTACTTCCGCACAACGTTTTGCACTTCCACTAATATACGTTGTTACAGAACGAATTAAGTTTTCTGGTGTTCGTGGTAATTGTTTGCATGCCTTACTAGCAACAAGCGCAGCACTATGGCAAATGCATTTAAGCACCACAAGTACAGGGTGTCCCATTTTCGATGGTATTCGAATTATAGTTGAGGTTATATCTCGGTTATTATGAACTCTTGATGCGATTTGATTAAAGAATCATGATCTACGTTAAAAGTAGAATAAAAAATGCCTTTGTCATTTTTCGATACCTTTAAAAATAAAAAAAATATGCGTTTGAAAATTTGATGAATTTTTCGTTTTTCAACTGTACCGAGAAAATGGCAAGGAACAGCAAATTTTTAAGTTGGCCATTCAAATTAGCATAAAAAGTTGACCCAATATTGCGTGCTCAGTTTCTTTCTATTTCCATTATTAACGAAGATGCCTATGGAATACCATCGAAAATGGGACACCCTGTACAGTAGAGTTTTGAATGAATTATGGTCCCCCAACATAACATTTGCCCCATCGCTGGCTAATCCGATAATATTGCTTAATGGAATACTTTTATCAGTAAGTGTTTTACTAAAATGTTCATACAATTTTTCACTTGTCACTAACCGTGCATCTAATTTGACCATTTCCAAAAGTTCTGTCTTTACATTTTTTGTAACAGGACACACAAATCTTACAAGAACACATAAGAATTTTTGAACTGATATGTCTGTACTTTCATCCACAAGAATGCTAAAGTAGTTCTTTTTAAAACCTCCACAAGGTCCCTAGTTTCCTTAGCACATAACACATTTTCAATAATGTTCGTACATTTCGTTCTCCCCAATTTAATGTCGTTGACAACTTTTGGATCCTTACTGATGTCTTTTAGGAGATCAACTATATCATCCACTATGTTAATTGCAATATTATGCGATGCAAAAACCAACGATAACTTCTGCTTCAGCCACTATTTGTTGACTTTGTTTTCTTTTTAAATACCTCAACTCATATACTGACGTATTTTGTTTTGGCAGCTGCATTTTTTATGTGTTTTTCTGTTGTCATATATGCCTATCTACGCAACTTTTACCGCCAGTTAAATTTAACTCCAGTCCGCAACATTCACATACAAATTTATTTAAATTATCTTCGCCTTTTTTTTAGCCAACCAGAATATTTTGCATCATTTAGCCATTCATTTCTAACTGTTCTCGGTCAAAATATTCTTGTCTTATGATCTGAAGTAAGTTTAGGTCTTTTCTCTTGTTTTGATGTTGTACCTGGAGTATGATCTGGAGTTTCGGCCCTTTCGGGAGATGAAGACGCATCGCTTTCGGAATCCGAATTATTCCTATGTGGAATCAGGATGGGGTCACTCCTACAATTTAAAAATGCTAACTTGATTATTCTATTAGTTATTTTAAAGCTTACACTTTGCCTTGTCAAATTTGAAATTTTTAACCTGGTAACTAGGGCATATTTCAAAATTCACCGGTGAGTGCACCGGTAGAAACCGGTAGATTTTGATGCGTTTCAAAATTCACAGTTAATTGTAAACTAGTTGTTTCTAAATTCACCGGTTAAACTCTCGGTGCTTCAACGGTAATCAACCGCCTGCACCGGAATCAGACTTCGGTGTTTCGGTGAAAATGTGGAAGGGGGAATTCTAACCTGTACTATTTTGTGCCTGTACTTTCCTTTTTCACAGTTTCGTGAAACTTTTTCATTTTATATAAAATATATTCCTCATCTGAGGAATCACTGTTATTGTTATCTTGTGTTTTTCTTTTTAACGTTTTTAGTAATTTTTCAGTTATTATTGTGTCCAATTGTCCATTGTACTTTTTAGGTTATGAAATTACCTTTCTTTCTACCGACAGCGTTCCAACATTCGATAACGTGGAAAGAGAACGGTAAATTAACCGACATTCACCAGTATACACCGGTAACATTCACCGGAATTTTTATCGGTGAATTCTGAAAAATGACCCTATTCTGTTGTGTCTGTCAGGTCTGTCATTGCGCAGGGATGCCAATGCAATTTGGTGGCATAATGTTGGGTTTATTATGGATCTTAAAACAATAGCGAGATACGAATGTTATAAATAAAAATTCATTTTCAGCACTTTTAAGAAAAATCGTCACAACAGTTAATTCTTCGTCAATTGGTCAATAACAATTTCTACCTATGAAAAATCGTCACTTAGACGAAAAATCGTCACAGTTGGCAACACTGAGAATGACAATAGAACTTGTTCTAATTTTGAAGGTCGTATACGTGTATTTTGTGGTTTTTCTAGGGATTGTGTATTTGTTGATTGTGTATTTAGCGGTCACAAATTATATTATACATTTCTATCTACCAGCTTAAAAATACCAATTTATCTGTTTAAATATTGAACGAATTAGCTTAAGAAAATAGATTTTATACTATTGGTTACAATGCTCAGATCACGGATCACTATTATTTACTCTGCCCCAATTTAGTTGTCACATTTCACCTTTTAATTTTGTCCCAATTTAGTTGCCACATTTGTAAAAATTGGAAATAAAAATATTTAAGATAGATAGAACGTTTATTTGGCAGAAAAACTGTTTACACATGTACAAAAACCTTTGTCGAGTCTAAAAAGACGTCAAAAACCAAGAATTCATACCTCTAACGCTAAAAGTGGCGGCGAGGCAGAACTTCCTTCATAACTAACTTAATATAAAATAGGAACAATATGTTAATTCCGAACTAAACTGTCACTTATATTGGATCCTAAAATTCTAGATCATTGTATAGTATTTAAATCTATCAACATAAACTTAAAATTAAAAATTAGCTAGTGATTAGTATCATCCTTAATTAGCACAACCGTTTATCGTGATAAATAACAGACTAACCTCTATTTGATGTAACAAATAATAAAATTAAAAATAATAACTAAGCATGGACAAAATAACAATACTATTTATACTATTAATTGCACAGGTTCATTTCGCAACAATTTGTATGCATGTGTGCTTAATAAACGAATATTATTATTATTATTATTTTAATAATTGAGTTTCGCCTGATTGAAATACCAGGATTAAGCTAAAACTCACGTCAGTTCTTCAGGTTAGCCTATAATAAAACATTTTTTATTTTATAGAAGAAAATGTTGAGATTTTTAGCATTTTATATTTCTAGGGGTAATTTATGGAAAGTATTAAACACGTGATAGTTTAAAGTCTTCTTGCCGGCGTTATTGTTTAACTCTTACTTTTGCCCCTTGTATCAATGGTGCACATCTTGGTTTGTCTTGATGCTGAAATTTGTTTTGATTAGTCCATTATAGATTTGATAAGCCACTGTTTAGCTCTTTTTGTAAGAATAATGTCATCAAGTCTTAATTTGTTTACTTCTTTGTACAATTTTATCGTGGGTGTAGACTAGTCCATATTATACAGTGAATTTTTTTTAAGCGTGGCCATAGGGATTTACATGCTAAAAATTTGACCTCATGTTAATGTATGTTATGGGACAAATTTTAAGTAAATGTTTCTATTTAGTCGTAAATTAAACGATTTACTACAAGTTGAACTTTGCTAGAATATGCTAACACGTTTTCCTTAATTTTATGTTACTGTGAAAAGTTGAAGAAAATAGACACAAATTATCGAACGAAACTAATCCATGTAGGCTGAGGTTATTAATAATTTGTCACTGTGATTACTGATAAACAAATTATTGCAACATTAATTATTACCACTTGTAAAAACTACTTCTTCATACCATTGAAAAATGAGTGGAACTTGTTATAACATACATAATTGATAATTTTAATGCTTGCTTAATAATAACGGACATTTTCTTTATAAATTTGCAATAGACAGACATTCACGGAACTTTTCTCTTAATGACATTTCAGTTACCTTGATTTTTGACTTCGGCTAATTCTATGTTTATTAATTTGAACTTCTAACCGGAAAATAATTAAATAGAACATGTTATTATTATTCTAGCAATGTCTATTTCGTAGAAAAATGTTTAAATTATTAATAAAAATAAAAATTTACCTCAAATTTGTGCCATAACATGAGGTCAAATTTTTAACATGTAAATCCCTATGGCCACACTTAAAAAAAATTCACTATATATTATCTTTATTACTTTGTTTAAATATCTGCTGAGTTTGTTTAGAGTATATTTACTAGCATTTGACCATATTATGTTTCCATATAAAAAATGTGGGTGTATTAATGCATAGTAGCTTTGATTTCTTATTCTGTTCGGCAAATACATTCTTTTAAGGGCTGCTGTGTAGGGATGGACAAAACGGTGATTTTTCTGTCACGGCTCCAAATGTGACTGCTCCGTAAAAATCACCGTAACAGAAACCCGTGAGTTTGTCACTGGGGTGACTGCAGTCAGGTCTGTCCGTAATGTCCGTACCTATCCATTAAAGCGTCACGTATTCGAGGTGAATCAGCGACCGGTAGTCGCCAGTAAAGAAACGTACAGAAAAACTTCGTCTCCTTTGAGAAATATAAAATTTATTATAAACATGAGTCGCGTTCTTTTCACACGGCATTAAAGACGGTCGAAAACTGAACAAATTAATTTATTCTTTGTTTGGTACACCGTACCCATGTGTGACAATCATTGCTTCGCACAAAAGTGTATTTTACATTGTCTACAATACGGTAGTTCCGTTCGAAATTTTACATTTGAATTAATTCGTCATTCGAATATTTTTAAACGAAGTGGAGAATCGAGGTAATGATCAAGGAGCTACTTGTTGCGAACGCGAAATAGTTCCAGCTTAAATTCCGAACTCCGAACACTGCGTGATTCCGCCGAGTCCGGCAAACCAAACAACGGTCTTGCGAAAACGCAAATTACGGTCACCCGAATATTACCTATTCCGTCACAGTTCCGAACCGTGACGACTTCGTCACGGTGACAAAGTCACAGGTCGTGAAATCACGACCCATCCCTACTGCTGTGATTGGAGCCAATTTCGTTATTGTGTTGCATATGTGGTTCTCCCAAGTTAGTTTATTATCTATGGTCAAGCCCAGGTATTTCACTGCATCTTTGTTTGCTATTTGCTTATTTATTTTTATATTAATCGAGATATCTCTTTTGTTTCTTTGTTTGTTAAGTAAATTTCTTTGTTTGTTAAGTAAACTATCTTATCTGTGTTTATTGTTAATTCATTTCCTATTAACCAAGCCTCCAATTTTGGCACATCTTCGACAATTTGGTTTTGTAGTTCTGTTGACGTATTCCCTCTGTAGGTTATAGTATTGAATTTAAACCTAACATAGAACGGCAACGTAATGCTTAAAACTGGCAGCCAGAAATTGGAGGTTTACTCGATTAACTGATGCATTATTTAGTAAATAATGTGGTTGTAGGATAATTTGCAAAGGTGTAGAGTCTCTATATTACTATACCTACACCTACACCTTTGCAAATTATCCTACCAGATTATTTACTAAATAATGCATCAGTTAATCGCGTAAACCTCCAATTTCTGGCTGCCTGTTTTAAGCCTTGCGTTGCCGTTCTATGTTAGGTTTAAATTCAATGGTTATAGATATGTCGTCTGCATTCGTTATGTAATTTCCTTTGAGATTCACAGTCTTTACATTTTCTATGTAAAGTATGAATAATAGGGGCCCCAGGATAGATCCTTGAGGTACACCTATATTGATATTGTGGGGAATACTTACAATGGTGTTGATTTTTGTTCTCTGAGTCCTACCTGACAGGTAGGATTTGAATAAGTTATTTGGTGTACCACGTATACCTTTTCTATCCAGTATTTCTAGTAGTGTGTTATGATTAACAGTATCAAAAGCCTTGCTCAGATCGATGAATAAAGAAACGACATACTTGCCTTCGTTTAACTTTTCGTATTTATAGTTAACAAACTCTAGTAACGCTATCTGAGTGTTTGAACCTTTTTGGAAGCCATTCTGCTGTGGGTCAAATCTAGATGTCTCGAATATTTTGGACATAATGGCAAGCAATGAGATTGGTCTATAATTTCCAGGTGTATGTTTATCCTCTGCCTTATATATCGGTACAATTATGGAATGTTTTAGGCTCTTGTGGGAAAGTTCCTTCTTCAATGTGTCTATTTATTAATTTAGTCATTACTGGTGCTACCTATTGTTTTATTATCTTGATAGTTTCGCAATTTACTTCATTCATTCCTGCTGCTGTGTTTGTTTTTAGGTTCGATATTATGTTGGTTATTTCCTGTTCATTCGTCGGAAAAAGATATAAACTTTTTTCATTTCTTTGCAGTTTCTTGACTTGAGGTGGTGTGTTGTTAGATTTATTTAATTTTTGCGCTAATTTTTCTCCTATTTCTGCGAAGTTGTTATTTAGTTCATTGGCGATGTCCTTCTAATTTTTTTTTAACTTCTCCTGTATCTGTTTTCAATTTCTCTATTTCAGATTTACTCTCAATGTTATTTGTGTTTTTTAGCATCTTCTTTACCATTTGCCACATTTTTCTTGGATTATTCTTGGCACTATTTATCAAAGTTTCCGCATTTTTTTGCTTGAGGTTTTTTATTCTTTCCCGTGTTTGGGTTTTCAGATGCCGAAACAGCACTGCAGCTTGTACGTTGGTAGTATCATCTTTCATAATCTTGTATGCTCCATCTCTATCTTTTATCATATTTAGTACTTCGTCATTCATTCACTCTTTAGCTCTGTTCCAACCACGCTTTCTGACCGTTTAAGAAACCGTCATAATCAGTTGCCCACCGAAATAATGATCGATGTTGACAATTTTGTCAAGTGTAGAATTTTGATGAGTGCATGCTTTTGACGGTTTCGAAACCGTGGTTGAAACAGACCTTTTGTTAGTTTTGTGCCTACTATATTTTGTCTCTGTCGCTTCTGCATTGCATTTTGACATTATTTCCATGAGTTGTTGAAAGGATTCAATATTTCTGTGACTTTAATGTTCTTCCATTTTATTTCGTAAAATCTCTGGACTAGAACGAACAATTTTAATTCTGCTGCTTTTAGCTGACTCTGTAACTTAACTTTCAGGAAGAGCATTTTGTGATCCGTCATAGGATGATCATCTAATTTTAACTGGAACTAGTTAGTCTTGGTTGGTATGTTTGTTGTAATGTGGTCGATCAAACTACTTGTCTCTTTTGTGGTGCGTGTGGCATTTTCCATATCTATCTTGTTCACGATCTTGCAGTCTAGTAATTCAAGGGATTGTAAGTAATCTTGTGTTTGGGTGGTCTTTTCCAATAGATTTATATTTAAATCTCCCAGAAGTATAATATTTTTGCGGTTTATCAGCTGTTGTTCCAGTACGTGGAGACTATTGCGAAAGTTAGCATGAGGGGGTCTGTAGAAGGAGATTAACTACGAAGTCTTTTGCGACTATTTGTGTGAGGAGAAAATTGCAGCCTTCTGCGCTTTTCTTGTGAATGCTTTTTACAGTTAAAGACTCATGCACAAAGATGGCCACACCTCCGCCTCTATCATCATCTCTAGTTTCAAAGAACGATTTGTATCCGGCAATGTTAATATACGGTTCTTCATTTGTAAATAACCAAGTTTCGGTACACACAATGACGTCAGTGTCTTTTTTATTTTTATTATTAGCTCTAATTCACTTAATTTGTTTCTGATGCTGCGTGCATTTATGTATATTATTTCTAGTGTCTCTGTGTGTAAAAATTCCATCATAGTGTTTTTAGTTCATAGTTTGTACGTTGCTTTGCAATTTGTAACCTTCTCTGGTACGCTGGGCAACACGTGTTATTCGCTTCATGTTCGATGCTACGATTTAATTGATATGTGTTTACGGCATACAGACAGTTTGTACAGGGTAGATCAATTTCGATGTCTCTTATGGGCATCTCTGTAACTGTAAGAGATAGAAAAAAAACTAGTGGTCAAGTCTCGATCTCTTTTTTAGAGATAAAGTCACTAGACTAAACAAAAATTGGCTATCTTCTTTTGTTTTCGAGTTATAAGCAAAAATTGACATTTTCGACTTTTCGTCAATCGCGCATATCTCGTTTATTTTTACAGATATTAAATAGTATATTATTTTACAAGTTTCACAAGAAGGCTTATTGTAACACGAGTGGGGTTAGGGTACGACGAGCGAAGCGAAGCAAGCTCGGAGTGCCCTAACAGAACGAGTGGTACAATGCCTCTTGTGAAACGTGTAAAATATACTATTTTTTCTACTTTGCGTCACTTATTGAACAAAAATATGAAAAATATTGTTAAAAATCGGATCTCGTTAGTATATGGGGAATTATAGTTGTAATGCGTGGCAACACTGACAACCTTTCGTTTTAAACAAAAATCACATTGACAAGTTATTAATTTTTCTTATCCAGCTTCATTGTGAGTACTCTGTTACATAACAAATAAATAATGAATTATTTTGTAAAATCTATTAAATATTTTCAATTAAAAATTGACTAAAATTTCCCCAAAAACAGTTTCACAATGAGCTTCATTGTGAAACTGTTTCTGGTGTCACAATGAGTTCATTGTGAACGCAAAGTAGAAAAAAACTGTTTTGACATTATTAGGACACATTTTTGAATACAATTCAGTGGTGTAGTTGGTTTCTTGATATTTAATAAAATTTTCGAGTTATAACATAAAGTTATATGTTTTTAAATGGAACTCATAGTAGGCAATGCCACCGTTAAATAGAGATTTTTTTCTGTTTTCAAAAATATACGGGGTGTCCGGTAAAGAATGGGCCATACTTCAAGGGTGGCTTCTTTGGATCAAAATAAATCGATTTAGATCAATTTACCTTAGTACAATTTTGCTTCATTAAAAAGTTATGGCCTTTCAAAGATAATTTTTTTATATCAATATTTTAGCAAAACTCGCTCATTTTTGGAGACATTTAATTGTAATTTGGTATTTAGAGGTTTCTTGTACTGCTGAATCTGAATATCTGCTTATTTTTAACGTAACATATAGAGGGCGCTCTAGAGACCCTGACATTCTCTTGTTTATTGTCGTACTTTTTTTTACGTGAATATTTTAAAAATATGTTTCGTTTTTTTGAAACGACATTTAATTTACTTTAAAAAAGGTATACTTGTTACATGTCGCTAAAGTACACCAGTTTTGAGAAAAATGGCTTTGAATGTGAAAATGTTGAATACTTACTACACCAGTAACGCTACTGCAGGATGAAAAGACAATTACCTAAAGTTGCACTACTTCGTAATTTACTTAAAATTGAAAAAAATTTACAATTCCACATTTAAATCAACGATACATTACGTAAAAAAATCTTATTATGTTTGCTATGGCCGCGTATTTCACTTATAGTTTTAATTTTCAACTCCAGATTACTCCCATAGTAACAATTATAAAAACAGTTGTTCCCATGGAAATAAAGTGAAGATTAAAGTTAAACTGTAACAGAAATACGGGTCTATGTGCCTGATTCAATGTAGACCTAAAACAGTAATATTCAGCATTATCATATTCAAAGCCATTTTTCTCAAAACTGGTATACTTTAGCGACATGTAACAAGTATACCTTTTTTAAAGTAAATTAAAAGTTCTTTCAAGAAAATGAATATAATTTAAAAAATATTCACGTTAAAAAAAGTACAGCAATAAACAAAGGAATATCAGGATCTCGAGAGCGCCCCCTATATGCTACGTTAAAAACAGGAAGATATTCAGATTCAGCAGTACAAGAAACCTCTAAATACCAAATTACAATTAAATATCTTCAAAAATTAACGAGTTTTGCTAAAATATTGAAATAAAAAAATTATCTTTGAAAGGCCATAACTTTTTAAAGAAGCAAAATTGTACTAAGATAAATTGATCTATATCGATTTATTTTGACCCAAAGAAGCCCCCCTTGAAGTATGGTCCATTCTTTACCGGACACCTAGTATACTTTGTTGGGTTTATTTGTTACAATTAATAGAATAAAACGCCTTTTTATTATTCTTGGCGTCAGACTGTCTCTTGCGTCACAGCCGTCTAGTCGACGCACCTTAGGCGACAGTCGAGAAAGTGCTGGCGGCACAATAAACTAGATCAGATAGCCAGTCGCCTTCCAGAAAATACGAGAACAACAGCTTCGGTATATAAAACGCACGCGGCCGGGAGTGGGCACAGTTCGGCAAGAATTCAGCGTTTTTTAGATTTTTCGCTCGGCTGTTACAATAAATTAGAGATAAGTTTGTAAATAAATTAGTGTTTAATGTAGTGTTAATTGGTTTGCTTTTAAATAAATTAGTTTATTAACTATTTCGCGTTTTGTTTTAAAATAAAAATTAATAGAACCCTTAGAATCATTACAATATGTATAAATTCAAAACATCTTAAAAATAAAAAATTATTGCAGAAAAAGTGAAAGAATATTGAAATGTAAGTAGACAATAAACACAATTCTGATATATCACAATAAATAACTTAAAACCCAGAAAATAATATCAAAATAAAATCACAATTTCAACACTGCCGCGCTAAAGTACGCAGCCAACTCATGTTGTAACCCAACCCAGCTCTATCGGCGCTAGCTTGCTATCTGTTATGTTCATCGCAATACCTCTCACTCTTGAGCTACCCAATCATCAAATCTTTGTTAATATTTAATAAAAACAAAAGAAAATTGTCGGCTTTTGTTGAAACTAGCCTACTAAGAAAAGAATGCACCAAAAATAGTTAAAAAGGCGTTTTATTCTATTAACTGTAAGAAATAAACCCAACAAAGTATATATTTTTGAAAACAGAAAAAAAATCTCTATTTAATGACGACATTGCCTACTATGATTTCCACTTAAAAAAATATAACTGCTATATATGCTATAACTCGAAAATTTAATTAAATATCAAAAAACCAACTACACCACTGAATTGTATTCCAAAAAGTGTCCTAATAATGTCAAAACAGTTTTTAAATATCTGCAAAAATAAATGAGATATGAGTGATTGACGGAAAGTCAAAAATGTCAATTTTTGCTTATAACTCGAAAACAAAAGAAGATAGCCAATTTTTGTTTAGTCTATTGACTTCATCTCTAAAAAAGAAATCGAGACTTGGCCACTAGTTTTTTTCGAGTAAAAGTAAAAATTAAGTAAGGGCCTGTATGAAGATGGAACACCAGCGTTCTTTTGCGGTTTTAAAATTGGAGTGATGTGCGACTCCTTCCAACTGTTAGGTATCCCCTTTCGCTTCAGGCTTGCTATTCTCGATTTCATTTCGAATACGAAAGTTTACACTTCGTATGAACTTTCATACGAAAATCACAAAAATGTATTCTGGAACAGGTGAACTACTTTTTGCATTCGAATTTCACATCGTCTGCAAGTTTGTAGTGGCGGCTGATACAAGGAGGCACAGGAGCACGTGCCCTCCAAGTTAATCAAGCTTTCATATATTTATTCGTTTATCACTATTTTATTTCTTTTTGTAATAAATAATAAGACAAACTGTAAGAAATTAGCTTGTTAAGTCTCAATACTTATTTCGCAATTTCTGACCAATATTTACTTCTACAAGTTCACGTGTCCCGAGAACGCGTCATTGCCGTTACAATTACGCTATGTCCTAGGTGGACGGGCAACGCGGGCTTTTCTAATTACATACACTGTGGAACGCAAGTATGGAAACCTCTAAATATTTTAACAACGGTTAGGGCTATCGAAATGAAATTTGGAACAGATTTATCGCCAGTGCTGCCAACTTTGTAATTTTAAATGAGACACCCAGTATTTTTTTATTTATTTAAGTTGCTTAAATCATTATTAACATAACATGTAACATGTGTAACATGGCCTATACCTAATGTTCACTGTTTTAGAAATATTTCAACATTTGTAAGTTCCTAACATTAAAACGCGCACGTTTTTTTAAAAAGCAAAGTTGGGGTTTGCTAAGAATTATGTAAATATCAATTTTAAGTTAGTGTGAAAGTTCTGACTTATAACAATTTGTTAGAGGTTTCCATACTTTCGTTCCACAGTGTATAATGGTTTATAGCGTTCCAATTAATGACAAAAGTGACACACCTTGCGTATTTTAAAAGCAATATGAATTGTATAGAATATTATTATATTATATTATACTAAGAGCTGTTTTACACGTACGAGAATTCTTACGAAAATTATGCCGAAATTTTTCGGAACAGTTCTTGTGCAGAATCTTTGATGCCCGCAGCTACGTAGGACACAATCGTGTGCGTCTCACGCGTTTTACGTTGCAGCCGGTGAGCGCCCGTAACGCACGCTCGCCTTGCCCGTCCAGCTAGGACATAGCCTTACGCTATGTCCTAGGTGGACGGGAAACGCGGGCGGCGCGAGCGATGCGTTTAGAACGGGCGGGCGTTTCAAGAAACAATACTTTGCAAACAGTTGTTAATGTCCAACGTGAACGCAATTCACAACCGGGCGGGACGGGCGGAGAGATATCGCCCGCTCGCGTTGTATTAAAAATTAGTTTGGTTTGAATTTTGACGCGATGCCCGCGTGCGAAACGCCTTGCACTTTGAAATAAACGCAACAAAAGTTACAGATATTGAATGGTGATTGATTAAAATTGTTTCTTTACGATTTTTCGATTAGACCAATACTTTTTTAATTACATATAATGGTTTATAGCGTTCCAATTAATGACAAAAGTTACACATTTTGCGTATTTTAAAAGCAATCTGAATTGTATAGAATGGCCGATAATTATTCTAACAGCCGTTTTACACGTACGAAAATTCTTACGAAAATTATGCCGAAAATTTTCGGAAGAATTCTTGTGCAGAATCTTTAACGTCCGCGTGTACGTTGGACACAATCGCGTGCGTCTCACGCGTTTTACGTTGCGGGCGGTGAGCGCCCGTAACGCACGCTCGCCTTGCCCGTCCACCTAGGACATAGCCTTACGGGGTGTCCTGCGTGAGCGAATACTAGCGGGCGATGCGAGCGGCGCGGGCGTCGCGAATTTATCAAACTCAAGCAAAGTAATGTAGGTGTCCTACGTGAAGTCGCATCGACCGCAAAAGCGATTCGCGCGAATTTCGCGCGGTTGACGCGATCAAATAATTTGATTTTTCCGCGCGTATCGCTACACCGACCGTTTCACTTGTCGAGTCGTATTTTATTAAAACAAAATAAAATAAGTAAAAGTAAAATAAACTGGAAGAATTTTTAAGTCTTCCGTATAAATGGTGAAACTCTCCAAATTTCATTCTTTCCAGATAAATCAGGTGCACTGACGATTTTTTTTTCTGTTTTCTACTATAGTAGCGTAATTTTAAACTTACGTTGACAGATATTAACATTTTATGGTGTTTGTTCGACCACCCCATTTTTACGTGACTAGCCACGATCTGTTGTTTTATACTTGTGAATTTTTGCGCGATTCGGGGATATATTAGTTTATTAATGCAGGACGTTGCACGCTCATGTCACGCCGCTCGCACCGCGCGATTTGGCGATTCGCTCGCGTCGCTCGCATCGCCCGCTTCGCAAAACTGTTCGCTCACGCAGGACGGTCTGTTACGCTATGTCCTAGGTGGACGGGAAACGCGGGCGGCGCGAGCGATGCGTTTAGAACGGGCGGGCGTTTCAAGAAACAATACTTTGCAAACAGTTGTTAATGTCCAACGTGAACGCAATTCACAACCGGGCGGGACGGGCGGAGAGATATCGCCCGCTCGCGTTGTATTAAAAATTACTTTGGTGCGGAACGATGGAACACCTAATTTCGGAAATTCAAAAACGTCCTGCTCTGCAATATAATCAAATGTTGTAACGGTCATTCTCGTGTATTGGCAAAATAAAGTGGGACTATCACGCAGCCTTTTGTACAAATGGTGACATTCGCCAAATGTTTCTCTCATTTTGTAAATCACATGTTTAGTACTTCTTTTCCCACGATTTTTCTTTTTTAGTAATAGATACTTCAATGCTATACTTTCTGTAAGCAAAATTGTTGGTATATTTGACACGGACATCGTAGATCGACACGTATACTATTTTAAATGCAACAATTTTGCGTTTCTGTTTAACGTCGTTCCCGCTCGCGTCTACGTTGGACACAATCGCGTGCGTCTCACGCGTTTTACGTTGCGGGCGGTGAGCGCCCGTAACGCACGCTCGCCTTGCCTTACGCTATGTCCTAGGTGGACGGGAAACGCGGGCGGCGCGAGCGATGCGTTTAGAACGGGCGGGCGTTTCAAGAAACAATACTTTGCAAACAGTTGTTAATGTCCAACGTGAACGCAATTCACAACCGGGCGGGACGGGCGGAGAGATATCGCCCGCTCGCGTTGTATTAAAAATTAGTTTGGTTTGAATTTTGACGCGATGCCCGCGTGCGAAACGCCTTGCACTTTGAAATAAACGCAACAAAAGTTACAGATATTGAATGGTGATTGATTAAAATTGTTTCTTTACGATTTTTCGATTAGACCAATACTTTTTTAATTACATATAATGGTTTATAGCGTTCCAATTAATGACAAAAGTTACACATTTTGCGTATTTTGAAAGCAATCTGAATTGTATAGAATGGCCGGTAATTATTCTAAGAGCCGTTTTACACACGAGAATTCTTACGAAAATTATGCCGAAAATTTTCGGAAGAATTCTTGTGCAGAATCTTTAACATCCGCGTCTACGTTGGACACAATCGCGTGCGTCTCACGCGTTTTACGTTGCGAGCGGTGAGCGCCCGTAACGCACGCTCGCCTTGCCCGTCCACCTAGGACATAGCCTTAGGTGGACGGGAAATGCGGGCGCTGCGAGCGACGCGTTTAGAACGGGCGGGCGTTTCAAGAAACAATACATTGCAAACAGTTGTTAATGTCCAACGTAAACGCAATTCAAAACCGGACGGGACGGGCGGAGAGATGTCACCCGCTCGCGTTGTATTAAAAATTACTTTGGTTTGAATTTTGACGCGATGCCCGCGTGCGAAACGCCCTGCACTTTGAAATAAGCGCAACAAGAGTTACAGAAATCGAATGGTGATTGATAAAAATTGTTCCTTTACGATTTTACGATTAGACCAATACTTTTTAAATTACATATAATGGTTTATAGCGTTCCAAATAATGACAAAAGTGACACATTTAGCGTATTTTAAAAGCAATCTGAATTGTATAGAATGGCCGGTAATTATTCTAAGAGTCGTTTTACACGTACGAGAATTTTTACAAAAATTATAACGAAAATTATGCCGTATATTTTAAATAATGGAACAATTCTTGTAGTTGCAGAATCTTTGACTTTGCGGGCGATGAGCGCTCGTAACGCACGCTCGCCTTGTCCGTCCAGCTAGGACATAGCCTTACGCTATGTCCTAGGTAGACGGGCAACGCGGGCGTTGTGAGCGACGCGTTTAGAACGGGCGGGCGTTTCAAGAAACAATACTTTGCAAACAGTTGTTAATGTCCAACGTGAACACAATTGAAAACCGGACGGGACGGGCGGAGAGATGTCGCCCGCTCGCGTTGTATTAAAAGTTAGTTCGGTTTGAATTTTGACGCTATGCCCGCGTGCGAAACGCCCTGCACTTTTAAATAAGCGCAACAAAAGTTACAGAAATCGAATGGTGATTGATAAAAATTGTTCCTTTACGATTTTTCGATTAGACCAATACTTTTCTAATTACATATAATGGTTTATAGCGTTCCAATTAATGATAAAAGTGACACATTTTGCGTATTTTAAAAGCAATCTGAATTATATAGAATGGCGGGTAATTATTCTAAGAGCCGCTTTACACGTACGAGAATTCTTACGAAAATTATGCTGAAGATTTTCGGAACAATTCTTGTACAGAATCGTTGACGCCTGCAGCTACGTAGGACACAATCGTGTGCGTCTCACGCGTTTTACGTTGCGGGCGGTGAGCGCCCGTAACGCACCCTCGCCTTGCCTGTCCAGCTAGGACATAGCCTTAGACGGTGTGTTTATCAGGTTGTCATGACAACGGACACAGGAACGCCCACAGCGGAACACAATTTAGAAATTATTGTCGCGCCAGCTAGTGGTAAAGCCTCGTAAATTATTTTCTCGGCTAGGCATTTATGTTCATTTTGCCGGGCTAGCCGTGGAAACGTTTGCTTTCTCCTCTCTGATGAGCCGGTAAAATTGAATTTTCTACTACACCATTTCCAAGTGTAATTCAGAAAAAATCAAATTTATTTCAGAAATTGTCAAATGTAATTCAGAATTGTTAATTTAATTTCAGAATGTATCATTTGTAATTCAGATTTGTTAATTCAATTTCAGATTGCATCAATTGTAATTCAGGTATAAGTTCTTTTTCTAAAGCTCCACCTGTTTTCCAGCTTCGAGCCCATCAAACGTTTGGTGGTTTTCCCTGCATTATTGGTTTTATAATATGTGTATACTTATATCCTTTACTTGCAGATATTCGGCCAGAAGGATTATAATTTACTTCAAATGCATGAGTTCTTCTCAATATATCTCTATAGTCACGTACATCATGAAATGTAAATTTCTCAGGAGCTTTCTTAAAAATCAGTTCATATAAACCTTTTGTACCTTTATATGTTAAGTCTCCTATTACAAGATCACGACCATCAAACGCAACTTCCGCGGCACCAATAAACAATTTCCCATCAAGTTTTCTTATACCGTATTTGGTATCAAATTCACTTTCCACATCAACATTAAATCGTGTAATATAATCACGTGGTAACGGATCAATTTGTTGTAAAGCAGCCTGTACCTCTGGTGATTGTAATTTAGATTGTAGTATTGATTTCCGTTCTTGTAAAAGAGTACGAGCATGAGCTTCGGATTCATCTAAAGGGACTCTACTGCTATCTGTTTGAAACTCTTCAGCTTCTTCATAAGCAGATTTTGATGGTGGAGATTCAGGTTCTCCATGAGAGATGTCGTGAATTTCTTCTTCTTCTAAGATGGAAGGTTGTTTCTTTCCAATTTCACGACCAACTGTTGATGAAGTACTCACATCATGCTTTTCTGACCATGTAATTTGTGATGAAGGATCAGATTTTAATTTATAAAGAGGTCTTTTTCGTATGAAAGAACTTTTCGGGTCCCCTTTAAAGCCTTTTTCACTGGCTTCGTACGATTGTTGCTCTTCTTTTGTAGGTAAAATACTGCGAACAACATCTAGCTTATTGACAATATCTCTTAGTGATTCCACAATAGGTGAATAAGTCGCCTGAAGGTATTTTCTTGATTGCTCAATATGATGTTTTGATCGTTCGATATCGGATTTAAGTGTTTTTAATTTAGTACGCAAACTTTCACGTGCAGTAGCTAATTCAGCTTTAAGTTTATTACTCATAGCGCATCCGTTTCCTTTAACGCCTTTTACAACACTGAAGAACAATGTTAAAATGTAGTGGTTTTAAAGGTTTATATAATTGTCGAATCCTTTACGATATCTACCTCCGTTGATAGTACAGTCAGTATCAATAACTAAAAAACCAAACGGTTCCTTTCAACAAGCGTAGCATATATCACGAAACTGGTCAAAGGTCATGTCTCCATACACATGGTCATCAAATACATGTTTTAGATTTGTAGAATCTTGCCGAAATAACACTAAGAAATTACAATTATCACGAATCATTTGTTTTGGAATTGCACTATAAGTTTGACTTAAATAGAAACAATCGACATTTTTATGGCGTCCAAAAGAGAAGTATTCTTTAATTACATTTTGTGTAGTACATTGAACGTCATCAAAAACAGCAACTGAATATTCTTTTACATTTGCAGGGGATACCATATTATCAGTATCAGAAATTTCAAAGTAACCTATTTCCGACACTGTTGGCAGCAAATGTCTCAAAAAGTTATACTTTTCTTGAGATAAGGTCTTACAACAAATGTATCAATTTTTGAAACGCAGCCCATTAGCATTTACCAACGAAGACACTATCAAATTACTTTTACCACTGATTATGGCACGTTTAGTTGATCCTCCGAAAAGAGCACTGTGATGTTTAAAGGTTTCGTTTACGATCGCATCATCAAAATTTTGTATAGGTAACTTTAAAGACTGTTGTTTAAACTTCATATTTCTAAAACAATACTTTCACTCTTTACCAAACGCGACACTCTGTTATTATGGTGTAGTTATTAATATCATCTGCTATTTAAAGTAAAAATACTTGTTGTAAGAAATTATTTATTTTAAACCATCTTGTGTATACATTTAACTATAAATAATTAAAACTATAAATATAATTAAAACTATAAATATAATTAAAACTATAAATATAATTAAAACTATAAATATAATTAAAACTATAAATATAATTAATACTATAAATATAATTAATACTATAAATATAATTAAAACTATAAATATAATTAAAACTATAAGGGCCGTTTTCATAATAGAACTTTAAATTTAAAGTGACTTTAACCTATAAAAACACATTAGTTTTCCTATTCTTAAAGTGACTTTAAATTAAAGTCTCCTTTAGCTCTACTATGAAAACGGCCCTAAATAACACTAAACTTAAAGTAACACTAAACTTATAACTTAAACTAATAGAGCCTCCCCGTAGTCTCGCCCAACCGACAGGGCGATCTACCGCTCTAATCTAATCTAATCTGGTTCACTCTAGAACTTATTCCGGCCAATATCTTGCCGTAAGGGGGTGTTGCGGCCTTCGAAATTTTTTCTCCATCCAAGTTCTCCAAGTTCTAAAGTGATCCAGTTTACTGTCAATCTTCACTGTAAAAGTAATGTTATTAAAAATGTTGAAAAATGTAATAATAAAAAAACAAACCCATGACTCATCCATCTCGGTGGATGATGGTGCAGCCTCCACTTCCACCTGCACCTGCACAGTCTTAGCCGCTGGTGCAGGGAAGAGCGGCTGAGGCTGAGACCCCAACACAGGCGGCGAACATATTCCTCTTTTAACGCGCCTCAAACGGATACGACGTTGAGGTGCTGCCACTTGCTGCTCCGGCGGTGGCCGTTCCGGCGTCGCCGGCACCGTTGGTGTTGGGGTATACGTAGGTGAGATGGGTGAGACCTGCGGAAACCGCAACGAAGAATAATTGATAGTTGCGGTTTCCGCATTTAATAATGTTCCATCTGTTAACTGGATGAGTACAAAAATTAATATACCTGTAAACTGTAAAACTAAAAATAATTGACTCACTTTCATTTCTACCTGTTCTAAGACAATGGACTTCACTAATAGTGAAGACCCATTTGGTGAAGACATCGGTGAAGACATCTGTAAATTGAATAACATTAATAATACAGATGTCTTATTAGGTATACTTTATACCTAATCTATCTCTTGGGAACAACTTCATTTGAAGAACAATCCATTTAACAACAATAAACACAGACATATCTACCTTAAGAATTATCATAAAGTAGATATGTCTGCGGCAAGATTATGAAATAAATCTTTGATCACACTCAGACGGTCGCGTACAAGCGAAATTTTATCGTATTGTTCGCTCAAAGTTCGGTCAGTCGGAGACCTTAGGCGAATTATACGCATAATCTCTTCGCATGTTTCTATTATTCCATCATAATAATTTTGGAGTGCTGTTGAGATAACTCTAGATAAATTGGAAAAAGGTTCTTGTAAAGGAATAGAGAGTAAGGAGGGTAAGGGTTCTTGTAAAGGAATAAAGGGTGCTAAGGGTTCTTGTGAAGGAATAGAGGGTGCTGGTGCTTGTGATGGAACTGGTTGTGAAGAAACGGTAGATGTAAGTGGTTTTGAAGAAACGATAGGTGTAGACATTCGGGGCTGCAGTGGTTGTGCTGGGATTTGAGGTTGAGGGGGTGGTTGAATCTGAATATTGGAAACAATGTTAACGGATTTTGATGAATTAATATTATCCCCAATAGGTGATTGAGCTGGTGATAATTGAGATATCTCCATTGATCGGTCTGATATATTAATTATCTCAGAATCACCAGATTCATTAGGATTTATCGGGATATTATTTGCAACAACTCGAAGTTGCGACTGACCTAACAACTCCGCACTGGACTTTTGCTTAGACAAAAACATTGAGTCTGAGTCATTTTGCGGCGAACGTAAAGATGAAAGGATAGCTGCTCTTCGATTAACTATCCTAGTCATCCTTTGTTGACGCCTAAATAACGCATACTCACGGTTAGGCAACCACAAACTTTCAGCGGTCCTTAGATAGGAAGATTGACTACCTCGGGTACATCTGCGACTACCCCGCGTACATCTGGATTCACGAGAAAGAACGTTATAAAGTTCAGAAATAGAAGCAGGTGCAAGTGTAGAAATAGGAGCAGGTTTAGAAATAGGAGCAGATTTAGAAATAGGAGCAGATTTAGAAATAGGAGCAGATTTTGCAGTAGAAGTATTTGCGGTGGAAGTAACGATAGGAGTAACTATTGATTGTTGCGAAACTAGTGAAAGGGATTGAGTGGGCTTTTGGATAGGTTTAAGAAAAGATGAAATAAGGGGTTGTGCGGGTTGAACGGAAACTGTTTGAAGTGGCTTTGAAGGAATAATTATAAATTGAGGTTGTGTTTGAAGCGGAAGGGATTGATGCGGAATTTGAGTTTGAAGGGGTTGTGTTTGAAAAGAAGTAGACGGGGTTACTTGAGTTTGAAGAGTTGTGTTTGAAGCGGAGGGATTGAATTTGAAAAGAAGTAGACGGGGTTAGTAAATTTTGTTGAACAGGTTGAATTTGAAAAGAAATATTCGGCGTTAGTAAATTATTTTGACTTAAACGATCTATCTCGTCACCAAGTACGGTCAAGGCAGAATCAACTGCACCTTCATGGAGGAAGAAACCATTGTCAATGTCTTTCCACCAGGATGGTACAGCATTTGCCTGAGTGGTAACTGCACTCTGAGAAGTTTCTGGAAGTGCAGAAACCACGCTAGTAGTAATTGAAGTTGAAGGATTACTATCCTGCTGCAAATATTGTTGCAAAATTGAACGTTCATCATTTCCGCCGCCAATATTCGACATTACTGTTATGTAAAAACACGGGATGCATTAAAACATATCATTTTAGTAATCGTATATAAAAAATACAAAAATACTCACTATTAGATTCTAGATAAAAAGATTGTAAACAATGTTAGATCTGCAACAAGAAACAAAAACAGTATTAAATTAAGGAACAAAAACAGTATTAAATTGTATTATCTTCAATTGTATAAAGAATGAACAGCATTATATTATGATAAGTAATAAAGAATTAAAAGAGGACTTACCAGTACTGTTGTAGAAAGCACTTGTGATGTTAACTGAACGGAAAACTTCTTATATACCCGAAAAGTGAACATTAAACCTTCAGAAATGATGTAATGGGGATAGTTTCATATTTGTAGGAATTGTTTAACATTTGTAATATCTAAAGGTTACATAAATGATGTAATAGGAAATTTCTATCATGTATTTCAATAACATCTAAAGGTTACATACCAGACGGGTGTGGGAATTTTTATGACATCCTGTTTCCAAGGCAAAACACAAGGTGAAATGGGAGGTCACTGGACAAGGTGAAATAGGAGGAGACTAGGCAAGGTAAAATGGGAGGAGACTGATCAAGGTTTAGTGGGCGGATTCACCCCCCCCCCGCCTTCAGTAATTATTATAAATAATGAATAAAGCAAGGTGTTCTTTTTGATTTCCTTTAATAATAATAATTAAGCATAATTACATAATTTACAATTCATCTTACGGGGCGCTGGACCGTCTATTGCGTCGCTAAAATCCAATTGGAAACAATGATGGTGTTCACAGATTCTGAACATTTGTAGCTCAGCCTTCAAACGATCAGGAAGCTTATTGTAGACAAATTCTAGGTCAGTAGATGTGACCTTCTGTGCTAAGTACCATTTGGGGAAGTAAATTAAGTCCTTGTCTGGAATATCGGTGAATGAATGGTTCGTCTCGTACTTCTTCATGACATCACCAACCTTTTCTACAGTGTGTTTTATAATTTGCTTGCAAAAAAGACGTCTCAGCGAATCCATCGCGAAGCTGAACTTTTCTTTCAATAACTAAGAACCAAAGTTCCCTCACACTATATCACAAATGCTTCTTGAAAAATTACGTTTTTGTAACTGGTTCATTACAAAATAATATAGATCATACACGTTGGTTAATGCGCACATACAAGTTCTTCTTAAATGAAACGGACACTTGGCTTCGGACTGTTGTAATTTTTGCACATTTCCGTAAATTTCACTCAAATCCATTACAGGTATTACACATGTACTTCCTGTAAGAATTCCACGTAGAAACCGAGTCTTCTCCGTTCCTTTAACGTATACAACTTTGGCTGTACAACACAAAGAATTGATAATTGCGTCAAAATCCGATAACGGAATGAATCCCGTATTCCAGCTAATGCAATGGTGATTAGTCATTAACCAGTTTGCAACATTCTGATATTTTCTGGATACTAATGACAAACTGGTGTGAGGTTGAAACATAAAATGACTTACTTTATTTTCACTATCGTAAGAAGCCATCTCTTTCGGTATAAATTTATTATCTTCCACTTTAAATCCTTGGATATCAATGATAATAAACTCTTTCATGGTTCCGTTGATGTTGCTTCTTACAAAATCAAATTACGTTTAGCTCATAGTCTCACTTTTAATAATGTTATTACGCTTCAACGTTTACATCAACTGACGTACGATTTTTGTGAGAGGTAAATAAGAGAATGCTTTGTCGTGCAGAATTAAAAAGTATGCGATAGTATCTGCTTTGATATTTTCTTTAGTTGTAAACTCAATTCTGATTTCTACTGCACTTTTATGTATCGTATCTTTTTGAAACGTGCAGTCAATTCCTATTAAAGGACATCGAGCTAATTCCTTTGGATTGAACCAAGGTTGACTACTTTCACGATGGTAATATTTTTCTTGAAATCTAGAATACATATCGTATAGGATGGCGTATTTATTATTCTCAATGTCGATGTAGAGCTGTGTCAATCGTTCATTTTCAAAGATTCGATCATTCAAGTATTGATAAGAAAAAAGATTCGGTCATTTGATCCGATCAATCATATCGTTCATTGATTGTAAAGAACGGTTGATTGTAAAGAATGATTGATTGGAAAGAACGATGATTGAAAAAAATGATTGATTGAAAATAATGATTGTGATTGAAAAGAACGATTGATTGTGTAGTCAATCAATCTCGCAACGTGCCGATCTCGGTCTTGGGGGCGCTGCATGCGACCATCACGCGACGTGCGAATGATTAACCAATAACGGCAATAACCTTTACCATTCTTAATCGAAACGCGTGCAATGTAAGACGTGAGACAAACTTAATGTGGTAATATCGTTTGCTTCTATCGACATTTTATTTATTTTTTGAGAGAAATATTAATTTCGTTTCTTATACATATTTCGCTTCAAGTGTTACACGATCTAAAAGCATTCGTTCATCGTCGGTAATCATTCATTCATCTCATCAAGTACCAGTTATTACGAATGTATTATTGACCAATTCAATCAAATGATTGTGTAAGCGTAAATGGAATGTTATGATTGCAATCACCATTACAATCATTTGATTGAATTCAAATGATTGCGTAAGAGTGAATGGAATGATATGATTGCAATCACCGTTACAATCATTTGATTGAATTGATGAACGACACATTTATACAATAGCGAATGCAATCATCAATACTTTTGTATGATTGCAATCAAATGATCGAATCAATCACGATTGACACAGCTCTATGTCGATGTCTAAATTAAACGTTAAACGTTTCAAAATTTAACATACACATTTCATAGGTTGCGTCTTCGCTCAGGTATATTGGTGGATTAAACTCACAAACTAAAACCGATTCATTTCACGTTAGAGTGAATGTACACGAAATCGGTGAAGATTCCATGTTGACCATCTTTCAAGAACTAAATCCTTACTTAACTTGTCAGGCTGTTAAAAACTGTAGACATAATTGTCCACAATTTTGTGAATTTGATTTTTGATATCTTTCATAATTATAATTAATAACGCCTACTCCGTTTGACAAAAGATATTTTTCCACTTCCACTGGAGGTCGTAGATCTCCATAACTGTCAAAATACTTTACAGTTCTACCTCTTTTGTAATATGCTACCCAATGTGTTCCTTCACCAGAATTGTCATCTAAATTTATAATTCCACTTTCATGTTCCCTTATTTTTTTAGGTAATGTATCTCTCATAAACACTCCTCGAAAAAATGGTAATTTTAATATTTTAGCATATTTTAGTATGTCAAAGTTACTCAATGGTCGCCGAGGCAAATATTTCAGTTTTTTTAATTAGATGGTAAATATAATCCACATCCTGTTTTGTAAGGTTTAATGTAGAATCCACTTGCTTTTGGTTCCATAGCCCTATTATGTCGTTCTGCCTCTTTCAATTGTTCTTTCGCAGCCTTTGCATCGTTTACCGCCTTAGCAATTGCAGCTGCACCGCCGCCGAGTGATCCTATTGCTCCCAAAGCTGCAAATAATGGAATTAAAGGTAAAAATCCTCCTCTCTTGGGAATTGGAATCACTCTTTGACGTGGACGTCTTATTTTTTTGTGGTTTTCCTTTAAAACTGACTGCGCCAATTTAACATTTTCTAAGAGGCTCTTGTTACCGCTGCGCGAAATGGCATGTCGAGCTTTCTTGACAGCTTCCCGAAATGATAATTCACCACCGCGCTTCCTCCGCTTAATCGCACGCTTTCTCTTCCCACTGTTCCCCATTCCGAGCTTCGTCTTAGCTCGCATTATGGCGGCTACAGATAATGCCGATGCCCTCTCTCCAAGTCCCGCTTCTGAACTTTTAACTCTTTGTACTGCCGCTTGATACAATTTTCTATCTGGTTCGTGACGCTTATCTAAATCGTCACTTAACGAATATGCAATGTTGTGTTGCTTACACGCTTCGTCCAATACATTAACACCTCTGTCTCCTCTTTTAAGTCGAGTATCTAATTTTGTACCTGGACCGCAGTAGTTGTAACCTCTATTGGCAGTTTATTAATTAACGTATTAAGTAAACCACGACCTTTTCGTTTTACACTACTTCTCAAAATGTGGTCTCTCTTGACGCGACGCCGCATTTATGGCTTTTGTTTCTAACAGTTGACGATGATAATGTGTACTACTCTGATACTCTTGTCACTAAACATTATATATCAAAAGGTATTACTTGAGTAAATGATAAAACTATTGTCAGAAAATTTTATTTTTAATTTCATATGTTTACAATTTTACAGTAATATGTACATAATGAATCAAAACATTTACATAGTAACGGCTTTATGCATACTTATGTCACACATTAATTTATTAATTCCGAACATTATTAATTCATTTGTAATCGCCCCTTTCTCAGATATTTCATTATTGAGAAATGCTTTGACAGTTAGCTTCACGTCACCATCCATAACACTCACGCATGGAATCATGTTGGAGTAGAATGTTTTATAATTCAATTGCTTCAAAACCTCCAAACGATATGATATAATATCACACAATTTCCATAATTCCAATAAACCCTTATATACAGTGTCTCGTCACCTCTTTCTAATTTCAATATTTTTGTTCCTTCGATACGTTCGAACGATGCCTTTACCGAACTAATTTTCATTACCGGATAAACAGTTTTTTTCTCGGTAAAATATGATTTTAATGTGTAGTTATAAGAACAAAATTGTTTCCATTCCTCTTCTAAAAACGATATGCTCTGCCTTTTAGTACCCATAATGCGTATTACTGGATCAAAAAATGTTTCGACACACAGTCCCACGCAAACCCACTTCGTGCGGCTCTTATTTAAAAATATACACTTTGAGCTAACAATGGTAATTGGTCCCATCAGCCACTTCCCTTACTTCTGATATCTCTGAAGGTGCTTTCTCGCTACTATCATACTGACGAAAATCTTCATCCGTGAAAAAGGTCGAGACAATACTTCAAATTGAAAGTCGTTTCGAACTGAGGACATATTCAAATCTTGCTCATCCTGTTCTTTTGGTTTATCAACGTTTTGAGTGAGAAATTTTTTCTTCTGTACATCATCACCTTGATCATCCACGTGTCTTTTCTTCTGCTTCAGGAAAAATTCCACTTGTTTAGACGTCACTATTAAATACATAAAAAATATAAGAATTGTATAAGATTAGGAAAATATAATAAACTTACTTTTATATAGATCGATGATACACTATTAACTTTATATAACACGACTCACAATTCTGCAACAACTGAATCAATTCACAAATTAACGGCCTTATATAACAAGATTCTAGGTGGGGGTAATACTAATTTAAATCCTCACCTCCTCCAACCGCAAGGTCACTAAGGAGAAATCAACGCTAGAACCTCCTCTGACCTCAACACCATTTCAAGGTTATCTAACTCTGGAACCTCCTCCGCGTCAAGGTTATGGTGAAGGTCAGGGGTAGGTCGATTCTGGAACCTCCTCCGGCCTTGACCTTGAAACTGGAACCTCCTCCATGTCAAGGTTATGGCGAAGGTCACGTCAGGGATAGGCCGATTCTGGAACCTCCTCCGACCTTGACCTTGAATTTTTCCGTCAAGGTCGGAGGAGGTTCCAGAATCGGCCTATCCCTACTACTTTTACTCCAATTACGGTTAGATTCAGCCGGCATTCATTCTAATTTTCTGCAACTTGAAAATTGATCCTGAGAATTTTTAGTAAAAAAGGCACATTATAGGCATGTTTATCTGAAATAGGCATTTATGCATGAATAGGCAAAAATAGGCATTATAAAACTTTACCTTTTGAACAGTAACTACGTGAAACGTATTTATAACTAGGTCCTATCAAAGCAGTATCTAACAAATAGAAAAGGCAAATGCCTAAACTCCCTCAGTCTGATCATCAGCTTGCTATGCAATTCACATAACATATAACAAATTACGTTTTAAACAATGTGCTAAGAACATATCTTATACTTACAAAGATTTTCTTACGATTTCGGGATTTAAATCATGACATTTCATAATTAACACTTGATTAACACTGACAGCACATTTGTTTTGTTCAAAATTGCCAGGAGATTGCTTGTGTCTAATACTGGGTACACATTAAGCGAACAAACACCGAACGTCGAATGAACGAAGGCGAATTTAGAAAATGACTACGTTTATCTCGCACGTTCAATCCGATTGAGATTTCAAGCGGATTCGTGAATCTGAACTGTTTTTGATCATCTACCTCAATCCGCTTGAAATATTATTTCAATCCTAAATAGAGACAACCACATGGTAAAAAGAAATGCATTGAGTTGCTAACTTAACATTAGATTATGCATTACATGCTTATAACGAACAATAAATGACAATTGTCAACCACCAGCTGTGAGTTTGTGTTTATTATGTTAAATTGAAATGGATAATTTAGAAATAACTTAATGGCAGTGCTAGTAATTTGATATTATAACATGTTTATGTAACATGAAGTTAGCCAGTACCAATAGTAATTTGAATCCGTGTTTATATCGCTATTTTTCAAGCGGCTTCGTCAATCCAATCCCCATTTTCAGGCGGATTGAGTTAAGTTCTCAATCGGATTGAAGTGATAAATTAGATCTGTTTATGTCGGGATTCAAAATTTATTATTTCAATCGATTGAAATCTCAATAGGATTGAACGTGCGAGATAAACGTAGTCAATGTATACGCCGAGACGAAGCCGAGCAAAACGTTTGGTTCGTCTACGGTTGTGTTCGCTCCCTAAGTACGCCGATTTGCGCGTATACACTAAAGTAACGGACAGCAAACGTTTGCTCTTCGGCGATCGTCGTCATTCGGTGTTTGTTCGCTTAATGTGTATCCAGCTTAACAGAATCCAGCCTTTGAAGCGGCTGCGTGTTTTTATACAGCGTTGACGTTAGACGACAGCGCTGCATACAGCGATTGCATAAAGCGGCTGCAGAAAATTTCATCCAAAAATTTTTCGCTGACTGCTGTTAGCGCTTTCGAGGAACAAACTTGTAGGTTATATTTTTAAGTACGTTTTGTACCAGAATGTTGTTTAGTAGGTATCATAGGTCTTTTTATATGTGTAGGTATTGCAAATTCAGTTAGAGCTGATCATTTTATTTCAGTGTAAAGTTGCTATTTTTTAAAATGAGCATTTATTGAAACTTCAGATTAATCTGATAAGGTTAGAGTGACGTCAGCGTTCACTTAAACCGTCTAATACGTTTGCAGCAAATCAGTTGACGCTTAAAGTCACATTGCTGAAACGCTGAATCCTGTTAGACATTAGCATTGCTTCCATATATCCTGCAATGCATCGACATGTTTTTTTTTTTTAAACTGAACATATCGTGGGCGTCATATCAGAAGGGCGTATCAACCGAAAAGTAAATTTTTCAGGAAAGTGAAAAAACGTTTAAAAATTTGGATTTTCGAATAAGATAAGCTAATGTTGCATTTAAGATAACATTAAAAAAAGGCAGTTTAATAGACATTAGAACAAATAGTCTACACAAAAATTTTGTTGCTTTGTGTTCTTAAGCCTTTCTGATGTTTTCGGATTTTGCTTATATTGGTGCTTACGCTCTTCTGATATGACGCCCTCGATATAATCCATTCCTTATTTATTTGTTACCGCAGTAGGCCGTGATTTTAAGTTAATAGGTTGGTTATCATTTTATTAAACAAATTAGTCATAGTATAAGTAGAAAACATTTCCGTATTGATTTTAACCCTAGGATGCATAAATGGGACGTCCCAGGCCCATGAAGGTGCTTCATTTCTTATAATTTGTTTACAATATTTTCAATCGAATTGAGCGTTTAGATATGCTCTAAACTCGTTTTTATCTAGTTTCTAATCCAAAACCTGTCGAATTTATTCAGAATTTGAAAAAAAAATTTTTTCATCACTAATCTACAATTTTACGTATACCGCCGTCCAGACCCGTCTAATAGAATCTTGTACAAATCTGATCTTGTCCCTAGCTTATTAAATTTTTATAACTTGTTAGAGACATCTACGTGTTAGTATCAATAAAAAAGTTGATAAGTGTTACATGTAAAAATAATTAAAGCTGGTTCTTGTTCGATGAAAATTGTATCACAAACTCTTTTAAAAATAATGTTTGTAATAAGCACAGCAATAGAATGTGCACTACTTCTTACGCTAAAATATAATTTGTCTGCAATTATGTTTACATAGACATTTAGAAACTTAATTTTAATTAACATAAACCTGCATATTTTACTAGAATGTTTTTCCATTGCAACCTAATATACAGAGTGTTTCATTGATGATGCATTAAACTTGAGGAACACATTTCTGACATTATTTCAAACAAAATATCTTAATAAAATTTTTTAATTGGGGCAAGTTGAAATTTGCATAATTTTGAGCCGATGTTTGTCGAAATACATACTTTAACGCCGCGGAATTGTGAAACCAAACCGGCGCGCGGCGGTCTAATAGTATTTTTTCTACTTTGCGTCACTTATTGAACAAAAATATGAAAAATACTGTCAAAAATTTGATCTCCTTAGTATATGGGGAATTTTAGTTGTAATGCGTGGCAACACTGAAAACCTTTCGTTTTAATCAAAAGTCACATTAACAAGTTATTAATTTTTCTTATCCAGCTTCATTGTGAGTATTCTGTTAAGTAACAAATAAATAATGAGTTATTTCGTAAAATCTATTAAATATTTTCAATTAAAAATTGACTAAAATTTCCCCAAAAACGGTTTCACAATGAGCTTCATTGTGAAACTGTTTTTGGTGTCACAATGAGTTCATTGTGAACGCAAAGTAGAAAAATTACATTATGAATGGAACACAGCTGCACGGGGGCAATAAAGTTAAGCGACGAAATTTATGACTAGATTTTGTTTTGCCCTTGACCGACTCGCTTGGTCATTCAACTCCCAGCTGCGATGTGAAATCGCGTGGATATTTATAAACTTAATTAATTTAATAATAAATTACAAATGTGGGGCTATGCAAAAATGTGCATTTAGTATGCATTGTTGTTAAAATTGTTATTAAAATAAAATTTGTCGAATCTTAAAAATAAAAACATTTATTTTTATTACATTATTGTTACATTATTATTATTACAAGAAAAGTTCAAAAATGCCTCCTTCCTGCTGTACACACAAAATAGTATATTATACACCTAGGTAGAGAAGTCTAGTGTTATAACCCGAGGGTATGATTACATGTAAAGGACCAAGGGTTATAAGACTTCTCTACCGTGGTGTATATACTATTTTTTCCACTACTAGTGCAAATGATAATTTTAATTTGAACAAATATTTATTTCAAATTACGAAAGGTTTACAGTTTTCTGTATAACCGATATGAGAGTTGATTTAAATTTTTTAATTTGTCACAAACATTACGTCGATCTTTTTGCCAAATCGTCAATTAAATAAAGTAAGTACGGTAAACGATGTACGGCGATTTAAATTGTACGCCGCTTGAAATGCGGGAAATTGCCGGACAAGTGGCAAACAATCTATTGCCTGAAAAATCAAAAGATTTGTACCTGAAAGCGTACGTATTGATGTTCATTATTTACCGGTAAATAAAAAAATTATTTACCTCAGGTCGAGAAATTGTTTTTCACAGCAACCTAACACATGTCAAAATGACAGGCTATAGTACTAGTAGTGGAAAAAATACCATAAAGTCCTGAATTGGGGTAGTGCGGCGAACGAAATGTTTTTGGTAAAACCCAGGCTCTTTTGCGCTAAATTTCTACGAACGATTTCATGAAACGGTTTATCATTGAATGTGAATTCTTAAATAAGCGCAAACTACTAAATGTTTGAACAATCCTAAAATTCTTCAACTAACAATTAGAAAATTCGTATTAAATGGAGAATCGAAAATAAACGACTAATTATTATTTTTATTGATTTTCAACAACCACGACGGCAAATGTGTTTTGCCGAATCAGCTAGGGCGACATTCTAGAGAGAGTAATAAAGCAAGAAAGCGATTCGTATGAGATTGCGTCACAATCCATTCATTCTTATTTAAAGTCCATCCTACAAATATGCGACTTTGCTTTCCCTTCGATTTTCTCGAAACTTATTTATTTAAGAAAAAAAAATTATAGAAAACTTTTATTTCTTTTCACGATATCTACCGATATACCGAGTTTGGTGCATCTTCATTAAAACAGGCTGTATTATATAGGCAGGGCTTCCGAGACCCGGATAATTTATAATATTTAGGTCGAGTTTTTCACAAAACCTTTCCAAAGTATTACTCATTCGTCTTCTGTACGATGATCCGGCAAAGCTTCCATTGCATAAATCGGAATTCGCGCGTCTGCGGTTTCATAGCGTGACGGGTCGTAAGTTCACGCGATCATTAACACAGCTCCCTCATTTGTTTATTCTCCGAACTTCTTACTATAACCTACAGTTTCCTTTACAATTCTGACTTAATTTCTACGTATTTATGCTTTAAAAAATTTAAATAATTTATCTAAAATAAATAGTTAATTTTTAATTGATTATTTGTTAAAATATTTAAGAATATTAAGAAATTTGGAAAAACAGCTTGAATTAAATTATTTCTTAAACAAATCTGCTAAAATACACTTAACACGCTATCCTATAATTTATTTTATTATTTTCAAAATTATTTCTTATGAAATTTTCAAAGAAATACGTAGTGTTCGTAAACCCTGCAAGTAACCCTGCGAGTAACCGTGTGATCTAATATATCTTGTAGGTTGACTTCAGCACATGTTGCTGTGACTTGTTTCAACTTTGGGGTAGCAATCTTTTTTCGCTTTTTGTAATAAACTATAGCACTGATATAGCTTTTTGTTGGTGTTCCTAATAATCTCATATTGTCTTCTTGACAGAATGATCTGCTTCTACAAACATGGATAGTGATATGTCCAAATAAATTTTTGATAAAGGTAGGTCATGGAAGTGTAAATGTATATCTAATCTACAACATCAAGTAGTTTTTGAAGTTAGTGACACATCAAGCAGTAAAATGTGGCAAATTAAACTTCAATTTTACTTAACTACTTAAGAACTAGACAATATTTTAATGTAAATAATGTATCTTCCGTGGTCTACCTTTATCAAAAATTTATTTGGACATAAAGTACTAGTAACGGTGTCAGTTGCGATACTTCTGGATTATTTAGGTACACTTTTCTGTATTTTGTTACTCTATTAGGCGACTTAGTTGTAACTTTAATAATGTTAGAAGCATCTGTTTTACCTTCTGATCGCAATTTTATTTGAGTGGCAAAAATTAACTCATCGGTGCCTAACATAGTGCGAATTCCTTGAGTCTTCGCTGACATGATGCTTCGAAAGTCTTTATTGGTCGTCTCGATCAAGTTATTTTTGTGGGTATCGTAAAAGTATCTTGCAACCAGCTTGCATTGTTTAAAAAAAAAAGAAAGAATAATTATACAATATAAAAAAATCATTTTAGCAAAAAGTTGCATTTTTTATATTTGAAATCTTAACTTTAAAAGGTTCTTTTGGTGACATAGATTTAAAGTCTAAAAATTCAGAGTACGTTGCCTCCACAACAAAATAAGGTTAAGGGTTTATTCGAGAATTTCTAAGAATAGTTACCCATTCTGAAGGAGCCTGAAAGAATGTTTTATACTTTTCTCTATCACGGCATGCCTAGAATCTACTGGCATGTACGTATGACCGGTAATTAAGAATTTCAAGTTAAATTTTCCATAGAAATCGAGTGATCTAAAAAAACCTAATCATCGAAACATTGCTCTATTTTTATTCTCGCCCCCACAGTAAGTTATCACAGTACAAGGACACTTCTTTATAAAATTTCTGTTCGTCAACTTTGTTTAAGTAAGCGTATAAATGTGTGCAAATTTCATTACATCCTCTTTTGCCATTCTTTTCTCCCCAAATGTAGCAGTATCCTTTTCTTGTAAAATTCTCATAAATTGTGAAATTATAGACGGCGTATTTTCTGGAAAACCCTAGGATCATAGAATCTCCATGTGGCGTTGCAAGCACTTTTTGTAAATCGAAGCTGGCAACAAGTAGCGACGATATTTTGGAAGAATCTTCTTGCTCTTTTAAAAACTTTCATTTAGCATTATCTTTTTCTTGAACATGCAAGGCTTGTTCTACAACATCTTTTTCTGTTCTGTTTGGTACCAAGTTTTCAAATTTCAGACACTCTACGCATTTATCTTTCCTCGGTACATGTTTATTATTGGTTGATTGAGGCCCGTCTGTTTTTTTTACATACATTCTATAAAGATTACTATAACTTTTTATTTCGGCTGGTAGATATTTTTTAGAAGTAGAACTTCGACAATAAAGTGAAGGCACGGCGGGTAGAGTCTCCACAAACATTTTAAATCTGGATATTTGCTCTTCACTCACTTTATTATGGGGAACATGTTTTCCTCTTTGGTCTGACTTGTCAAATGTTTCTGATTCTTTTTTTGAAGCAACAGTACGTATGAGTCTGTGACTAATTGCTAAAGTATTTATTAAGAACTGTAAGCATACTTTATGTTTCATTTTATTTTTGGTTATAATATGATACTTATGTATCACATTTCTTTGCCGTAGGCCTTTGGATTTTCAATGTCGCTTAATGTTTGAAACTTGTATACAATTATTAAGTTTACATTTTTGTGAGATACTATTTCCCAGGTTCCAAAAAGAAACTGAATATGTACTTACGTACATACGGTCATTTTCGGAAAATGAATAACACTTATTTTTACAGTTTTTCTCTTTGCATGGTTTACTCAACATTGTTTTAACATGAACAGAGTCTTTTAAATGCGCAATCGCTTTCTATTTGACAATTTTTTCTCTTTTCTTACTCTGAAGCCCTCTTCCACCTGTTCTTCATCTTCTTCTGTGGTATTTTCTGCACCTTCATCTTCATCACCTTCCATATTTTCCGAATTTTCATATCTATCGACTTCTATAATATTTTCTAATTCTTCATGTCCAACGCTTTCCATATTTTCTGAACGTTTACGTCCATCGTTTTCCATAATATTCCCTGTATCTTCATCTCTATCTTCTTCTGTATTATTTTTTGAATATTTTTCATCTTTCTTTTGCTGTCTATGATCCACGTTAATTTCCTCTCCATCTCTAGCTGCTGCTTTGTCTACTTCGTCTGATAATTCTTGACTGCTTGATTCTTCTACGAGGGCGGTTTAACAAAAGAGTGACTTTCCAATAAAAAGGTTATTTTACCGTAAAAAATATATTTTATTTTTCGACATAATCCCCTTGCAAATCTACACACTTAACCCAGCGAGTTTCCAATTTTTTTAAACCATCCAAAAAGTAATCTTTCGGCAACTCTGCAAAATATGCATTTGTCTCGGATATTACCTCTTCATTTGTCTGAAATCGTTTTCCACCGAGCCATTTTTTTAAATTTGGAAATAAGAAGAAATCACTGGTAGCCAGGTCTGGTGAATATGGCGGATGAGGCAGCAATTCGTAACGTAATTCCACAAATTTTGTTCTAGAAGCAGCGGCCGAATGAGACGGCGCATTGTCGTGATGGAACAGCACTTTTTTCTTCAACAAATGCGGTCGTTTTTTTTAAGTTCGACATCAAAACGTGTCAGCAAATCAGCATAATATTGGCCAGTTATTGTTTTTCCTTTTCTTAAATAATCAATAAAGATAACACCTTTGGAATCCCAAAAAACTGTGGCCATGACCTTATCGGCCGAAAAGACGGTTTTTGCTTTCTTGAGAGCACGTTCCTCAGGAGAAATCCATTGTTTCGACTGTATTTTTGTTTCTGGGGTATAATGATGGATCCAAGTTTCATCTACTGTGACATATCGACGGAAAAATTCCCTTGGATTATGTTTGAAGATAGCCAAACATTCTTTTGATATTTGCATGCAAGCGTGCATTTGATCAGCATTAAGCAAACGCGGCACCCATCCCGCGGATAGCTTTTTCATATTTAAATGATCATGCAAAATATTGTGTACCCGTTCGGTTGAAATGTTTACTTCGTTAGCTATCTCACGTACTTTCAATCGGCGATCGCTACTTACAAGGACATGGATTTTATTAACCATTTCTGGAGTAGTTACAGTAAATGACGGTCCGGGACGTTCTACATCATCCGTGCTCATATGGCCACTTTTAAAAGGAGAAAACCACTTACAAATCATTCCATGGGACAGAGCACACTCACCATAATATTTACGTAACTTTTCCTCGGTATCTTTAATTGTTTTTCCACTTAAAAAATAATGTTTAATTAACACTCGGAATTCTTTTTTCTCCATATTTACAGAACAACGATAATAGTTTTCTTTAAATTAGTATAAAACACAACCTATCTGTCAGATTTGTTTGAAATTTTGACAATAGACATCAGAAACATGGTGGAAGGTAGAAACATAGTCACCGTAGCGAAAGTGCTGCCACCCTTTGAAAAGTCACTCTTCCGTCAAACCGCCCTCGTATTTGGATAACTTCCAATGAAGCATATTCTAAATTTTCGTGTGAAAGGAGATCTAGAATAAGAACAGTATCATTATTGGATTGCCAGAACATATCGGTATTTGAGAAAATTGCATTTTCTGGAAGAACCAATGTAGGATAGAGGCACCAGTTTTGGCCACTTTAAGCGTTTAAGCGAAGTTTTCTCTTTACCATTGTCCTTACGCCACATGTTGAAAAATATATCCAAACAAATACGTTCAAAGGGCGTAGACATACATTGAGAAGATATTACCAAATTAAAAAAGATGCATTGAATTTTATTTGGTACTGCAAAATAAATAAAAAGTTGGAAATGCTAATTTCACCAGTTTTGGCCACTCATTCACCACTTTTGGCCACTTCATTAAAAACATATTGCTATGTTATTTTCGTATTTTAAAATTTTCACCCTGTATATATTTAGTTTAGGTTTATTATTTTTGAAATTGTAATTTAAATGAAATGTTAAATAACTGTACTTTACCTTAGTGTGTTCCACTGGTGAAATATTTATTTTACACAAATAATTAAAACACTTTTCTGTCCGATTTAGAAAATGTCAATTGACATAATATCTATTCACTCTTTATCCTCGTCTCAGTAGGCCGTGTTCTCGTTTCGTTAAGTTGCTGGCCTGAATTTTGATAGACGCCAGAATCTGACATGAAAATTTCTAATTTATATTGTAGGTTTCGGAACGGACAATTCGGCAAATTTTGAAAGACGGACTCGACAATTTGAAAATTTCTGTACCTGGCAAACAACAACGTCTCCGACAGTGGACTCAAATTATTAAAAATAAACATAACCGTCTCATCTGTCGTCTATGTTTCATTGTGATACCAACAAAATGTCACCCTAACTCGCCTACTGGGATGAGGAAAAAGAGTGAATAGATAATACTTGACGTTACGCTTTCGTCAACAACGAAAAGCTGGTTCAACCAGAGATTCCACGAAGTACTCCAGGATGATCAGGAACATTGGGACGACAATCTCACACGAGTCGAGTTCCAAGATATCCAAGGATGAAGTGCTGTCCTCCGAAGTCGAAACTCCTGGACGAGCCGATCATGTCATCGTGGAAGACGTTTCAAGATTATCCAGGCGTGGCAAGTTCATCCAACATGCTAGAAGAGGAAATCCGAAGCAAACCTCGAGCCTACTTCTATAAGAAGAACGGAGGAAGACGTCGTATTCTTGTAAAACTCAAGAACCAAGACAGAATCCGTATTTCGAAGTTAGATGCAGTTCGACTGGGCCTCTTCAGGATGTAACTTCATTTTTGCAACCTGCAAAACAAGATAGTTATTATTTGTGTTACAGAGTTTTTTGTATCTTAAAAAGTATATAAAAGGGAGATTTCTGGGTAATTCATGCAATTCAACCTAGGCCTTGAGCAGTTGAACATTGATTCACACTCTGCACTGAGCATTGAACATTCACACTCTGCACTTAGGCATTGAGTTTAGTATTAACAATTAACAGTTTGTAATCAATCTTAAGCTCCTTAAGAGCAACTTTTTGTAATCGAAAGTAGTGACCCGAACATGTAAGAATATTCCATTTATTAATATGGTTAATTAAAAATGCTTATTCAAAATAATTTGTAAATACTTACCAACAGGTGTAAGCATATTTCAAACATAGGGTACTCTTGATAAAAGAGACTATAATCGCATTTTTAATTAAAATTTTGATTAAAATTCCCATGTACCTACGACGAAGTGGATGACAACTCAATTTATGCCGAACATAAATTGATGTGCATTTACACTAATCCTCTAAATGTACTAACAATTACATTGAACTAATTTTACTTATGTACTTATGAGTATTTAAAAATGTTAATAAACAACAAATTTATTATCAATAAATAATGTGTATGTCAATCTTTAAAATCGATTTTCACCTACCTACATACACTTCACGTAGCGTGACAAAAATAACCGACATTTTAAAGTCACCACCATTAGGACGAATGCACTTCAGAACCCAGTTCAAACAAATTTGTTTAGCAATACAATTTGGTACCCTGAGACATTATATCATTAAACAATTTAATAACGAAAAAAGTCTTATGTTAAATTTTATGCGTGACTTTGTCATTTGAGTTAATTAAATTCTAATCCTAAAATTTAACAAACAAATTTCATTTAACTCGCAAAAACATCGCATGTTAATTAGGTATTTATTATCCCAAGAAATTTATATTAAACACAAAAAGAAGTTTATTATTTTATTTATTATCAATAATGATTGAATACAATAATTTTTATTTCTGCACGGCGTTGTGTAGAAATTATTATTGTTGTTTTGACAGATAGCAAGAAAAATTGATAATATTGCGGAAATATTTAGATTTTATTGCTTTCCATTCAGATACTTTAAGCACGAATCTACATTAAATTTTTTAAGGCAATCTACATTGAAATTCCATTTGTTATGGCATCTATGCATTTATTAAGTTTTTTTTTTATCTGGTGATTGCCCAATTATGTGCAAAATCGAGAGTCGCACCTTTGAAAATGACAACGCTTCCACGACTGGAATTATGCGGTGCCTTATTACTAGGAAGTCTAAATTTAAAATCAGTTTGATTTATCATGAGCGTACGCTTCGAAAGAGTGGGGTCGTAACCAGTATACGATGCATCGATAACAGTGGGCGAGCTCGATGACGCTGCGAATGCACGGAGCCGAACAATGCGCTACTGCATCGAAGCTCGCGGAAAAGATATGCCGCTCCGCTTGGTCGACTAGCGCGCATAAAAAAACTGATTTAAATTTAGACTCCCTGCTTATTACTATCTCAATTGAGGAGCTCGAGAGAAAAACATGTTAACTGACAAAAATCATAATTTTCAGTTTTTTTTCATATAAATAATATTTATTACTTCAGGAATCTTTATAAAAATATTGTCACGGTTTTGTCAATACATGACATCAAATCGAATGATGTAAAACGTGTTACAATACGTAGGGCCAGTTTACAGAAAATTTAATTGCAATCAAACTTTAATGACGTTGTTAATTTGACAGTTCGCAATGTAATTCTTATGGCAACTTAATCGTGATTAGTTTAATTCGAAATTAAATATTTGATTTGCTTTCTGTAAACCCACCCCTAAAGTATTAAAGTATTAAAGTATTAGTATTAGCATTTCTAAAAAACCGTGCCCTGTAAAATTTGTTTCTCCGCACTTAACAGGTTTTTCTCACGAGCTCCTCAATTAATGAATAAGGTAATTGAATCGATACCGTACAAAATAAGCAACGTAAATTACTGGACAGATTTCACCATAGTTTTGGTGTGGATAAAATCCCACTCGAAGAGCTGGAAGACTTTCGTAGCAAATCGTGTTACTGAAATCCAGAAATTTACCAATCTGGATCAATGGGGCCACATCAGTACCTATGAAAATCCTGCAGACATCCTATCAAGAGGACTGTCTCCACATTTACTCGCAGAAAGTAACATGTGGTGGAAGGGACCTAAAGCATATTTTAGCGACGAACAATTATTCCTACATTTGTAACACGGTTTATGTTATGATGTTATCAAAAATGGCATTCGCAAAAGTGGAGTATTCCATCGGTTAATAACTGTCAACTGTTCATTCTTACTGTTGTAAGTTTTGTTAATAAATAAATAATAATGAACATATAAAATGTTTATTACATTACCAAATGAAGCGATATTCTTCAATATTCGATGATAATGGTATTATAATTCAGAGACTATTACAAAATGTTAATGAAACAACTTCACTAACATCAAGAAACATGTAATTTTATTTAAGAGTGCTTCGAAAAATGCATGTCAGACCAGATTCTCACCAGAATTCTCATGAACAATGGATCAAAATGGCCAAATTGCACATCATCACCGCAAACAATTACACAGTGGGATGCAAACCACGATGGCAGCAATTCGATCAAAATACTGGCTCATATCGGCACGCAACATGATAAAGGCAGTATTAAGGAAATGTGTAGCATGCTTCAGAGCAAAACCGTCAAATGTGAAGCACATCATGGGTGACCTGCCTGCTAAAAGGACCAGGGGCACTATTCTCAACCCGTTCGAAAAGATTCGCATGCGAAAATGACGTCAAAATGACGTATTTTCCGAACGATTTGTATAGTTTTGTACGAGAGTCTACGTCATTTTGACGTTATTTTCGCATGCGAACTTTTCGAACGAGTTGAGAATATGGCCTCAGACCATCACGCCCATTCGAAAATGTTGGTGTAGATTATTTTGGTCCCTTATATATTCGAGAAGGCTTGCGCAAAAGCAAGGTAACCAGGAAGACATACGGTGCTGTTTTTGTCTGTCTCGCGACAAGAGCAGTTCACATAGAGTTGGTCGGAGATTTTTTAGGGGCACTGAGAAGATTCACAAGTAGAAGAGGAAGGTCAAGCAACTTCTACTCCGATAATGGAATGCAATTTGTCGGAACAAACAGAGAATTGAAAGAATTACTTACACAATTTCACACTAGTTATAACCAGAGGAAGATAGTGGACGCAATCTCTCAAGAGGATATAAAGTGGTACTTTATTCCACCCAGGTTCCCGCACTTAGGAGGAATTTGGGAAGCGGCTGTGAAATCGTTTAAGCACCACCTTATTGGTGTATTAACTAGCAATTTCTTTATGCTGTAGTAGCACAAACGAAAATGTGCGCGGACAGTTATAACTAATGGCCAAAACTGGAAAATGTCTATATCAATTTTAGTCACTTTAGTGGCCAAAACTAGACATTTTCATTTATGAATGTACTGGTTTTGGCCACCCACATTTCACAGATTCTGAAGTTTAACTTTAAAATATTTTAGAAATTATTGAAAAATTTAATAATTGCATTTATCAAATACACAAAAGTTATAGGATTACTATTATAAATGAAGCAATTATAAGTTTTCTTATGTACCCTGTTGCTTAACCATTTTCATTAGAAAACAGCGATAAAGTTGTCCTCTACGCTTCAACTGCATGTCAAAGCTAAACCAATAGCGCCAATGTAATGAAAATGCAGAATTAAACCACTACATCTTCAAACTTTTCGTGGGAATATTCCAACTTATCTTTAGATTAATGCTTTCCTTATTTTAACCATGAAAGATTCAAAGTGGCCACAACTGGTGCAGTGGCCAAAAGCGGTGCTTCTACCCTATCATCTTGAAATATAAATTCATTATTTAAGGCAGATTTAAATATGTTAGTCTTTAAATTTTTTGATTTTTTGTTTTCTAATAATTTCAATATTTTTCTTGTAGACATACCTACTGTAAAAGACATAAACGCCAGAAAATGTGCTGTAAAAATGGCGAAACAATGCCATTCTGCACTATTCAGGGACACCCTCTGAGCATGGGAAAAATGTTAAAAAAATTCTACCTTACATTTATGTTTCTGTCAACTGATATTAAATAATACAAATTCAGTCAACGTAAATTCATAGATAACTAGATGCAATTACTTAATAATTAATAGCTTGGTTGCCAGATCATTTTTATGATAATTTTTGTGTAAAATATGTACTATTTATTGATTTTAAATAAAAATTATTGTTGAACATCATTTTAAATATGTCTTTCACTATAAAAATTGTTGAAATATTCAGAATTGGTAAATAATAAAAATTTCAAATTTCAATCTTATAACCTTCATATCTTTAAGGAATTACAAGATAGAATTTTTTTAACATTTTTCCCATACTTAGAGGGTGTCCCTGAATTTTGCAGAATGGCGTTGTTTCGCCATTTTTACAGCGCCCAGTATAAAGTAATTATAAAAAAAAAAAACATTTCTGATTAGTAATTGCTAAGCGAATGTTGCAAGAACTTCAGCCTGTTGAATTCTACTGATATATGGTAAAATAAAACCGCAAACAGGAAAGACTTTAGCTGAATTATACAAAAATTGTACCATACGTCCAAATAATATGATAAAGGTATGCCATGAAAACGTTTGTCTCAGATTACTATAGCAATTTATTTATTTACTTGACAATCTATGAATTGACGACTTGCTGCTTAATTACAATTACTGTAACTTTCTCATATTAAATTATAATTTACTATTTACATTAAAATATTGCGTAGTTCTTGAGTAGTTAAGTAAAATCGAAGTTTAATTTGTCACATTTTACACCCTGACATGTCACTAATGTCAAAAACTGCTTGATTACGACATACTTTTACTTTTCCATGACATTTATCACAAATTTATTTGGACATATGGTACAATTAGACTAGCAATGGCGTTTGGCGCCTATGTCAAACCAACCAAATTAATAATAGTTTGACATAAGCGATACAATCGTTAACACGAATTTTAGGCAGTAAATACTTAATAAAATAGCAAAATATCGCATTCAATAAGCAACTAATGGATTAATTAGTTGTGATAATAAAATACAATATTGAAATAATAATACAAACCTGATAAAACCAATGCCGCTAAACGCAATACGATTTGTCTTTGCTATGATTAACTCCTTTTGAAGTTACGATGAATTTAAAAATCTTGAGTTTTGGCCAACTTTTTAATGAAAATACCTCTAGACGCGTTTTATTTATGAGTCTATGACCTCTTATGAGCTTTTCTCTTAAGAAAATATTTTATTGGTGAGTTACTACGTACAGATATTGGAGAACCAATACGTAGATATGAGATCGATACCACAGATTAATCAGATGCGTCACTTGGTGTCGGCGCCTTTGATGTTGAAGATTAAATTTCATGACCTTCAGCCATGTTGAAATGGGTGTTCCTAACTTCATCACAGTAATGATATAGAGGCAAATTTGAAGTTTCTTTACCATCACGTCATCAATGCATGTTAGAATAAAATGCGTACGTTCTTCAACACATTTTATGCAATTTTTGTTGGAACAAGATAAAAACAAATGAGAATGAAAACGTTTTTTGATTCGGACATATGAAATTGACGATATAATGGTAAAGATCCATTGCACAAATAGTAAGTATAACGTGTATGTAGTAGAATATGTACATAATAATGCTGGTATATATGTATGATTTATAATATCCAATTAAAAAATATTGTTAACTAGAAAATAGTATTTACAGTTGGTTCTTGTTCACTTCTGACGAAGCTGTCGAACGACTGCGAAACGTTAAGTGTACAGTGCGCGATTTAGTGTCCGCTTAAAGATTTTGTGATAGAAAGCAGTAGTTTGCACATATTTATTGTCACAATTTGTAAATATGTAAACATGTTCATATAACAGCATTATTTCAAATCTTTACATACACCATATTATACCGGGTGTCCACTTTGATTATGTACCATAGGGATTTCAGTGCAATTTTTTATAATTGTAAATTCCTGCTATCGAAAATATCATAAAACACTAAACTGAGTAATACGCATCTTTGTGTTATGCATTACCTAACTTGTGTTATGCATTAGCTAACTTTAATATGTTTTTCAAATACAGGGGCTTTCAAAATTAAAAAAGAAAACATGTAAATAAGCAGGTATTTCTTTATTCCACAGTTTTGATCAAGCAGGCAAACTTCTAATTGACAAATTTTATTGATTTTTAAAATTTTGTAATGAAAAATAGAGATATCAAACATAATTCGTATTGAAAAATATTTATTTATAAATTACCACATCAGATGTTCAAATAATTCGCCGTTTGCGGCCAAACTGCCCTAGAAGCTTCTACGAACATTGTTTAACATTCTAGAAGTTATAGTTGCCCATTCTTCCACGATTCTACCTCTCACCTTATTCAAATCGCGGAAAGGAATCTGATTTTAAATAAGACCGCAAGAAGAAATCGTTTGGTATTAAATCCGGCGATCATGCAGACTATCTTGGGTCAACAAGCCTGCATTCAGTATGCTGCTTTTTCTAAGAACAACTTCAAAAGGGAAGCAGGAATTTACAATTAAAAAAAAATGCATTGAAATTCCTATGGTGCGTAATCAAAGTGGACACCCGGTATATATTATATTAATATGAATATATTAATATAAACATGTTCGTTATAAATGACATACATTTAGACATTTCTTATTTTTTCCTTTCTGTGACAGTAAATCACGATTAATAAATTTTAATGAAGAAAATATTCTAAATCTAATGAATAAATTTAACAAATATTCCTTTGGAAATTTTTTACAAGGATGCAATAATGGTATATCTTGGAAGTGATTCTTTACGTAGAGGCCAACTCTTTTTTAAAGCATGCTACAGGAAAAATTTTGACAAAGAGTTCTAGCATTGCACTTGTGTAGTTGTAAAATATATCATCTGGCATTTTTAAATTTCCATATGCACTCTCAGTACTATCGTATGTTTTAAAATGTGAAAATAAAAAGGCAGTATCTGTGTTACGTTGGCCTTTGGATAATGTAATACACTTGTCGCAGGAATGCTTTTGAAGGCATTTGTGTATTAAGTATCCACTAACATATACAAGTGCGTTTTGTTTTTCAACTTCCAAGTTTCTGTAATCTGTATCTGCAATAATCAATTCAAAATTATGCTCTTCTGTATGTACATCAATATTTTGTAAAACAGTTTGTAAATTAGATTTTCCTATATTTTGTAGAAGATTATCAAAATCCTCCGAACAATTAGCTCCTTCTATATATTGAAAATAATCTAGGCAAAAAAGTTTTTTAAAAGTTCTTTGAAATTGAATGGGCGTTGCATTTCCACTCTGTTGTCTTACGGTCCCGAAGAAATTTTCTAAGGCGTCTTGATTTAATCGGCGTGTCAATAGTGTAGGTTGACCAAGATATTCCCATAATTGTAATATTGACGATATTGTCATACTGGAAATGATGTTTGAATAAATTGTTTCTATACCTTTTCAACTTCAATTTCGGAAAAAGTAACATTAATTTCAGAAAACAAAAAGTTCGCACCATATGGGAAAAATTTTTATTATTGATTTTTCTAAAAAACCTTTTTCCGCCAATAGTTTGTGCATGTTCGATAACCAAATGTAAGCAGGACAGATCCGGTGAACAATTTTTAGTGTGGCTAAAAACGGCATCTATTTAAAATACGAAAATTAAAAAAGTGTTATAATTTGAAGCTGTTGGACATATTAGACAAAATTTTAGTAGGATTCGATAAGTTATTGCAATACATTTTGCAATAACTTAGGAAAAAATTTCTGAGGCATATATTTCAAGAAAAAGAAGATTTTTCATTTTTTCAGTTTTGTTGAAGATGTGAGACGGTAAATGGGCATTTGGTATTTATCCCTCAGGAGTAGTTAGTTTACTCATTTATATCCATAAAAAATATTTAAAAGAATCAAATTTGCTTTTGGGTTTTTAACTGTTGCATGCACAAGAAAATTTGACACGATTTTTCACGTTTCTGGTGCAATGCTTTTTTTATTTAAAATTTTGTGTTCTCATTTTTGATTTCTTGATAATATGGTTCAAATAACTCCTATTTAGCCTAAGCAGACCGCAAATTGCAAGAATTGCAGGCACTTTTTAGTTTAGATCAGTTTAATATCCGCACTTATAAAATCGACTTTAAATATTTCATGGCGAACAGGCGGATGCGTGAAAAGACGGCCGTCAAAAACTGAGTCGGGTGCATGGTTGTTGTCTTTAACACGAGCATTCGAATTTCATCCGGGGTTCGACCATATTCCGCATACGATTGAGATGGAAAATACACGCAAAAAAATTATTGCATTTGCAATAATACGCCATCGTAAAAAAACAAAACAACACAGATGTATATGGGTTCACCCTTTACTGGAAAATCGTTTTCAGTTAGGGGCCTTTAATGTGCTTTTTGGAAAGTTAAGAGATGACGAGAATAAATTAAAGTTCTAAAATCTATTTACTTACAAATTTCAGTGGACAAGAGTTGACTCCGCTTGTTAGTTTAATTATTTAAAAAATAGCTGCAATCACTTATTTTCAATTTAAATAATATTCCCGAAAATTTATTTTTGACATATTCATAGTTTTGAGGCAGTTATTCATTTTATTTAAATTTTTAAAACAGCGTTATTGTTATTATTATTATTACCTATTTCCGAGCGTGTTTTATTGCGACAAAGAAGAATCACCTCGTATACCGATGAAGTTTGCCGACGCGACGGGAAGCATCGCCAAAAAATTATTGCGATAGCGTTATAAAGAAATATATTTTATGCTATTGAGAAGATAGTATAGATAGATCATCGTTATTAAAATAGTTGTAATACTGTTCACCATTATGTATTTACCTTTGTTTTTCTTGGTAAATTAATATTTTTGGTAATACTCAGCACGTAAATATATCTGTGCACTTGTAATATTATGTAACTGATTATTGAAATCTGAAACTTGCCTAAAATTTTTAGCATAACATAAGTTAACATGTGACAATTATTCCCACGTAAATCTCAATGATCACAGTTAAAAAATAGCCCTGTATATTCAACGCACGGCCGTACGCGTCCAAATTGTAGCATGAACACCCGGGCTCCTGCTACGACTCGTCCGTGCGTCTTCACTGTCTGAAGAGGCACATACCTTCCAATGTCCTGCTAGAATCGTCCGTGTAAACGCACGGCCGTCGAAAAAGACGGACGTACGAGGCACGGCTCAATGTGAAGAGTTACGTGCTTACCAATGCAACGCTAAATAATGCCCGTGCACGGATGTTATTTAGCAGGTCATTGGAAGGCGTGTGTCTCTTCACATTGTGCCGTGAATTGCACGGCCGTGCGTTTTGACGGCTAGTCTGAAAGCAGCTTTAAGGGTAAATTAGAAAATTAAAACCCCCAACCTCAACTTATAACAATTGATCTTTAACGCCACTAGTTTCCATACTCGCATACCTTACCAAGAACGCCAAACATTTATTTACAGAGATGTCAATGGTTTCGTCAATAATGATTGAGAATTTTGTTTTACGCAATGTATTTGCCAGAGTGATCTGACTTTCATTAGCCATTGCCTTCACCATTGCGGTTGTTTTTGTTCGAGCACAGTTCACAAGTTTCAAAATTTCTGAGCAGTATGTTTTAGTAAAAGAGGTAAATACTCATAGTCCATAAGTATAAATGCTAAATTGTGTTCTACCAGAGCCATTGTTAACTTAAATTCCGCCTTTCTTGGTCTATGTGACAACAATTCCTTTTTAGCATTTTCCCTAATAACGAGCGTCTAAATAAAAACCTGGTCAAGTGGGTTGTGATCGAGAATTTATCCATTGCATTTACATAACAGAATTACTAAATGTAGCCTACTTGACCAGGTTTTTATTTAGACACGAGTTATAATGAGACATGTCTACGGTGGACTTTGAGCTTCTCATTTTTTCGTGGTGACTATTCGGTTCTTGATGTCTCTTTAAGTGAGCAAGGTTTAAAATTAATGAAGTATTGCAGTATTTGGAATAAATTGAACTATTCTTCTCCATAAGCCAAGGAAGTTCAGTAAACCATTCATTTCGAAATTTACGTTTCAGATTATTCGTCCTTCTTTTCTTTTTTATCTAAAACAAATAACAAAAAAATTTAGTATATTTGTCATTTGGAAATACTCACTGGTTCATTTGAAGTACCTTCGGAATGATCAAAATTTTCTATTCAACATAATCAACTAAGTCATTGTTCTCAGAAGTCTCACTGTTTGAACAAGTACTGCAAATTTCATTTCATCAGTCTGATCTCTCTAAATCTGACAGAATTGTGAACGTGTCGGTACAACTAATGCATCTGAGACAACCAAGGTCACATTTAACGCCCTTGGCCCAGATTCTGAGATTTTTTAAGTATCTAAACAAAAGAGGGTTAGGTTGGAGGAAATATTATTTTTTATAATAATAATAATAATAATAATAATAATAATAATAATAATAATAATAATAATAATAATAATAATAATAATAATAATAATAATAATAATAATAATGGCTTTATTTGGTTACTATGCAATACAATATAAATACAAAAAAAAAACAAAAAAAATAAATGACTAAATAAAAAGTAATATTAATTAATTTTAGAAAAATTAAATTAATTTTAAAAAAATTAAATTAGTATGAAAATGCGTACATACATAACCAAATCAAGGTGAGATTCAGATGGCAGCAATGCCTCTGCTTTTAAATCTAAACCTTGAAAAATAAAGATAATCCAAAAATTTACCTTTATCTTACCTTTCCATAATGAAATAGTAGTAGTTATCACCCTAAATTATAGGTAAGTATATCCACTTGGTGTGTCTATAATATGTTACCATTAAATATAAACAAGTGCTCTGTTGTCACATTTACTAAGAAAAAACATCCTTTTTCCCATGAATATAAAGTAAATAATGTTTCCTTACCGCGTAAATCTTCAGTGAAGGATCTTGGTGTAATTTTTGATAATTCTGTCTATAACATATACAGATATACACTGGAACAAAAGTATGGAAACCTCCAAATATCTCAACAACGGCTAGGGCTATCGAAGCGAAATTTGGAACAGTTAATTTAGGTGATAGCACGGATGTCAAGATGATGTCGGCGGTGTTGTCAATATTTCAGATTTTTCGCCAGTGCTGCCAACTTTGTAATTGTAAATGAGACAACCAGTAGTTTTTTATTTGCTTAAGTTGCTTAAATAATTATTAACATAAAAATGTGTAACACGTCCTAATGTTCCTGTCCTAATGTTCACTGTTTTCGAAATATTTCAACATTTGTAAGTTCGTAACATTAAAACGCGCACGTTTTGTTAAAAGTTGGCGTTTGATAAGAATTATGTAAACGTCAATTTTTAGTTAGTGTGATAGTTCTGACTTATAACATTTTTTTAGAGGTTTCCATACTTTTGTTCCACAGTGTACACAGGATTACAAATGATGCGTTTAGGAGTTTGGGATTTATTATTCGTAATACAAAGGATTTGTCTAATACACGATCAATTATTTCCTTATATAAAGCCCTGGTACGCCTCAAATTGAAATATGCTTCTGTAATTTGGTATCCAACAACTAAATCAAATGAGGCTTTAATTGAAAAAGTTCAGAATCAGTTCTTGAAATTTCTGTTTTACAAGAAATATAAAAGAAATCCACCTTTTGAATCTTTTGCTCATATAAAATCAGATTTTTCAATCCCACTCCATAAACATAGGGGTAATCTAGCAATGCTGTGTATCTTATTTAAAAAATATTTAAGAATTTTGTCGATAACGCGTGGTTGTTGTCGTTATTCAGGCTTCATATATCGTACTACAGTATCAGACCTCAACCTCCCATGTATGTTGATTCAAGTACCATATCTCCTATTAACAAAATTTGTAAATTGTACAGGGTGTTATCAATTAAGATAGCAATAATGATACCACGTATAGAGGATATCAAAATATTGCGATTTAACCTAATTTATCTATATCCAAAAATTTTTCGTTTCTGAGATATAACCTCCTAAAGGGACAACTTGGAAAGTATATTTTCTTAAATATCTCTGGAACGGTTTAAGACAGAGAGTTGAAATTTGATATGTAAGACAACTGACATACAAGGATGGATATGTCCTAGGCAAAATTGAATATTCTTCACCAGTGGCGTAGATCCAGGGCAGTAGGTTATCATTTTAGTAAATAACTTTTTATTGTCACTTTTTCGAAAAATCTGAAACAAAAACTGAAAAGTTTAAATAAAATTACACAAGATATGAACTAAGTTCCGTCTTCGTCAGATTAACCGTTTTCGAGATATTCAGGTCGAAAGATTACATTACTTCAAAAATTCAAAATTTAAAAAAAATCAAATATGCCTTGACAACATTACCTGCTATTTTACGTATCAATACACAACTATTGCATAGTTTTTTCTCAATTTATGAATTGAAAATTTACTCTAGCAATGGGCTTACCAAAAATTGTTTTCTTTAGTTTCCTCATGAAGGGGTATCATGCCCGTTATTTCATAGTTAGAGTACATTTTTAATTCATAAATTAAGAAAAAACTATGCAAGAGTTGTGTATTAATATGCAAAATAGCACCCAACGTTGTCAAGGTATATTTGATTTAAAAAAAGATTTAGATTTCTGAAGTAATGTAATATTTCGACCTGAATATCTCGAAAACGGTTAATCTGACGAAGATGGAACTTAGTTCATATCTTGTATAATTTTATTTGAACTTTTCAGTTTTTGTTTCAGATTTTTCGAAAAAGTGACAATAAAAAGTTATTTACTAAAATGATAACCTACTGCCCTGGATCTACGCCACTGGTGAAGAAAATTCATGTTATAATGTGTATTTCGAGTATTTAGTTACTATGATTAAGTTGCATCTTTTTTATTTAGTTTATGTCGTTTAAATTTAAAAATGTTGCATTTTTCTGTAAAGAACATTTTTTCTTTTCTTTTTGTATTTATAATTGTTCTATATTGTATGATTTATGACGTCGGGGAAAAACTTCAGCGGGTGATTCCTACAGGGCTTCTATAAATGATTCTAACATCAAAGTAGGCACTGAATATTGCGTTGGATATTCCACCTCCTTTTGAATGTGTATTCTACTATCTGAGAAATGTCAGTGTTAACACTATCATAAACTTGAAACTTTTAGGTTATGAAGTGATTTAGTAAAACTTCGTTTACACAAAATTAAAAAGCTAAAAATTTACTTATATTATTTAATGTTATGAAATTTACAATACCTGCTTTTTATGTCAATAATAAATAATTTTGCACAGACATTGCAATGAAAGTGTTTTGTTCCAAGTAATAAACCATTGTTCCTAAAACGCACCAGCATAAAATGTTTCAATTTTTGTTTACAATTTATTCCTTAAATTTCTTAAACAATAACAAACCTCGATTGAATCGTGATTAAAAGTGAGGTTATGTTACTGTGTTCAGTATCGGTGATTAGTAGTACAGTATGAGCATAAATGATTGAGGACAAGTTGAATTTCCCGCGTCTCTATCTAGTGATTTTTACTCCTTGTGTCTGGCCCTCCTGAAAATAAACTAATTTTTGTTCAGTGTCGCCCGTCGCATGTTTACGTTGTATTTATTGTTTTCCGAGTTATTATTTTGCTTTCATACGAATTTTTAAACGGATCTTTTCAGAGCCAACGTTTGCTTACATATTGCAATTAGGTATTTGAAATGACTGTATTAATTCATAATTAATTACCAGACTATTTTGTAGCGAAAGGTCTAACGGTGTGCCAAAATGCCCTTTACGGAAGAGCAAGAGGCTTTCATTTTGAAAACATACTTTCGAAGTGGAACCCGCAATGCTGATGGTACTTGGAGGTATTCCACACGTTCCTGTATTGAACAGATTTGACATTTTTCACTGATGAAGCATGGTTTCATTTGTCGGGGTACGTAAACAGTCAGATTTACCGAACATGGGCTACTGAAAATCCACACACATTTATTGAAACAAGTTTGCATCCGATAAAAATAGGAGTGTGGACTGCAATTTCAAGACGTCGTATAATTGGTCCAATTTTTTTTCATGATACCATCAATGCAGAAAGGTATCGGACACAAATACTGGACATATTCATCAATGAATTGCATGATGATGAACTTCAATACGGGTTCTTCCAGCAAGACGGTGCACCTGCACATACTGCCCGACAAACTCTTCAACACTTGGAAGAATTTTATGATGACAGAGTAGTTAGTGTAGGACGGTGGCCACCACGTTCTCCAGATTTAACTCCACTGGATTACTTTTATTTTGGGTATTTGAAAAATAAAATTTTTGCAAATCGTCCTCATCATTTAAACGAATTACAAGCTGCAATTATACAAGAAACAAGAAACATAAATATTAATACATTGAACGTGCTATTTGAAAATATGAAGCGTCGAGTAAATTTGTGTCTAGAAAATAATGGTGGACACTTTGAGCATCTCTTATAATAAAGTAGAGCCCCAGTTATCCGAGTTCCATATTAACTAATAGTAATAGAGTAGAGTATTGTTTTTTGTAGTCCGACCTGCACTGAGTTTGTAAATAAAAATAATTTTTGTGTGGTATATTTTTCTGACGTTAAATGCATCCAAATCTACCTACTTAAAAGAGAATCCGAGATGTAACTTATTTTTTGCTTGGAAACCACAAATAAAATGTCCACGATGAGTTTTTCTGTAAAGGTTATGTCATGAATTAAGATTGCGACTACATACATTTGTGAGTGCACGCCTATGCATTTGACCAACTTAAGAAAAATATTGAAAGGCGGGAAATTCAACTTGTCCTCAATCATTTATGCTCATACTGTATATGTTCATTTGTTTATCAGAGGTAATGCGATGTTAGAATCATTTATAGAAGCCCTAGTTGTCGCTTGACTTTCATAAAGTAAAGACGTGCCGTGCCGGTCCGAAATTCGTTTGGTCAAGTGTCATAAACCTATAAACTTGGACCCTTGTAGGTCCAAGTGCGTATTGTGTTCAAAGAACATGGCATATTTTCTGCCGCTAACTACAACAAATGAAGTGTCTCTAATGCAAACAAATCATGCACTATTCCAAGAAAATTACCAGAGATCCCAAAACGAACAACTTTTATATAAAGCATGGAAAGATACGGAACTTGAAAAAAAAACCTGTTATTTAAACTAAATCAGTTTCAAACGAAATTTGAAGATATACAAAGAAAATATACAGAGTTAGAGAAAAAAATGTTACAACCAGAACAGGAAATACCAGAAAATACTGAGTATTACACTGATGAAGAAGATTTGGCAAAAGAAACTGAATGGATAAGAGAAGAAAAACTGGAAATAATAAAAAAAGAAAAATGGCTGCAACATTGACTCCACTACAACAAGAACAACAGCAAGGCTTCACAATTGTTGAAAAACAAAGGGTTAAGAAGGTACCACCGCCTCCACTTATAGTAATAGAAGGAATCAAAAATTATAATGACCTCCATGAAGGATTGTTGAAAGGAATTGGAGAACATTTCCAAATTAAAATAATGAATGGGGATATGTTAAAAATAAATGTTGAAAATGAAAAAACTATAAAACATTGCAACGTGCCCGTTAATTACCCTTGTTTATTTACTTTTACGTACAAGTAAATAAGCAATAAAAATGTACACAACTTAAAATTTATTGCCGATTTAAATAGCTTGCCCACCGTATACTACGGGGGATTCCGAAAAGCCGCACAGCTGGTTAGTAATACTATCTTTCCTACGGGTCTGCCTGCTTCCTGCTATTGACTACTGCGACTCCTAAAAGTTATTCTACTGACCTATATTCTGTGACGTTGAACGACCCTTCGGAATGAGAGGAATGATAATATTTACTTATGTCTAGTGATCGATGCTATTAGGAATCTACGTTGTGATAACGCGGTTCTTCTTGGTGCATACAGTAATCAATTGAATGAACAAAGGAGCGGATTACAGTAATAAAACACGAAATTAGGTTTAATTAATTATTTATTGCAAAAAAAAGGTAAAAACTCCTTGTACCAGCCACTGCGGGATCTGGGTTAATGAGCGAAAAAACGTTGCGTTGAAATTAAATACAAAGGAACAAAAATTATGATTTTCAGAAAGTACAGTATAATCGCTTAACAGATTTCACTTTCGAATATCGGCGCGATCTACTTTCTTTCGATTCACACCGTTGACGGTTTAACGTCTACACAGATATTTGTTGGAGAGCTCTGCTCCTTAATTAGATTAACAATTAACTGAAATTCAACTTAGCTCGAGTCTTGGTACTAGTGTTCGTCACTTCTGATCGTACTCTAAGACTTGTTCTGTTTAATAAACCAACGCACAATGTGTCACAGTGGGACTACAGTGTACTTAATTAATGGAGTTAATTAATGAATTAATCAGATGTTCTGGGGAAGTATGTGATACAAAATGCCGCTCTCAGCGATCAATTTGCAAGTAAATCACTAGCAATCACCTGTTTTTCAGGGACTCCCGTGGGAGGTGTTGGATACCTGTCCCTAGCTAACCTGATTAATAAAGTGGAATGTAGTGAGCCTACGCTACTGCTACTCCTCTCACCAGAGCGTTAATTAAGGTCGAAATCGTAGGAGCTTCTCGACTACTTTTGCCTTGCTTCGAGGGTGGTACTCTGTACTGTACCCGCCTGCCTGGATTTCAGGTTCCTCTATTTGCCGCTGTTTCGCCGTCTAACCTATCTAATTCATTTATAGCGTAAGAAGTCAGTTTTGACTGCTTTTTTGGCACTCCACTATGGGTGGTTTTGGCCTTGCAGTCTCTAGGCAATCGCTTCTAATTAACCCGCAAATCTTTCGGCAAAGATCACAATTCACACACGGTTCACACACATACAGGGTGAAAGAGAAACTTTACTAAGAAAATGGCTATGACTATGCAGTTCAAATTGTTCGGCCTCGTAGTTTCACGAAATTCGTAATGACAATTAATTGGCCTTGATTTCTTTGTTTATTTTGTAATGGCGCACTTGGTTCCAGCGGCAGATATAATTGCCTCACGCCCGCCAGTGATTGAAATTGGCGACTTCCCTTTACAAATCGAAAACAACCGCTAGCGTGTTTCCAACTTGCCTTAGAAAATTCCCAAGGGTAGAATGATTTCTCAAAGTACGCTGTATTGAATTCCCAGGTAGATGTGGGGAATAGTTAATTGCTGCTGGTTGATTAAATTACAGAATTGGTTTAATAACTAAAGGAACAATGACCAATAAATTTTTCGAAGATGAGATTTTTCTAGTGAGTTTTAATACTCGCTTCGATGTAAATAAAAATAGTTTGATTAAAGTTGTCTAATTGCAATAGTAATATGAACTTTACTGACTCTTTATTCACTAATTAATGCAAATCCAATTATCCCTACGCAATTGTTACCACCAAAGGTGCGCTGAAGGAATAGAAATAAATGTCAATTACCTACAACCGGTTAATCCGTGTCACATCCGCACATTGCTCACTCTGCTTTAATCACTCGCGTCGCGATGCGTATGTGTTTGGTTTTAATTGCCTTTCTTAACACACTGTATTTAAACCGTACTGAAATAAATGATTTATCTAGGAAATGAATAGACTACAAGCGCTTAAGGAAAAACAGCTAACCCAAATTAGGATTGAACAGAACCGTTCTCGGTAAAGCGTCAATGCTATCTGCCTGTTTTTCGCGTCCCGTACTTTCAAGAAAAAAATTAAAACACACCCCTCGGACTTTCAGCTAAATTTTGAAATAACTTCGACCAATCATAGTCGTAGCATTTAGTTCCCACTCACGCCTATTCCAGATGCCAAAATGTATCATTAGCTTATGAGGAATAGTCGCTGTCGTCTGGCGCAAATGGAGCACATATAACTTTAACTATTCAAGTGCAAAAGCTGACATGTTTAAAGTATCTGTTGCCTGACTGAAAGGACCCAGACTACAGCGAAGGTTTCAACTTGCAATATAATTTGATATCAAATTTCTTGCAAATAGAAGAACGATGGGACATGAATTCTGACCACTCGCCCATATTATTAACATTTAGCGAGAACGCCATACATAAAGAAAATAATCCTACACTAGTCAACAAGCTGACTGATTAGGAAAGTTTTGAACGAAATCTTGAAGAAAGGATTAACCTGTCCGTCCCACTGAGAAACGAGCAACAACTTGATAAAGTAGTGGAAATATTTGTCACTAATCTTCAAAAATCAGCATGAGAGAATATACCAGAAATCAAACGGAGAACAAAGGGAAATAAGAAATCAGAGATCTAATCGCAGAGAAGAGAAAACTAAGAAGAAAATGGCAGCAGACTAGAAACCCACGAGACAAAACTGAACTAAATAATGCTACTCAAAATCTTAAAAGAGAGATTCACCAAATTAAAAATGAATCTATTAATGCCTATTTGAAGGAACTAACGGATGACAGCAGTACTGATTATTCCCTCTGGAAAGCACCCAAGAAATTAAAAAGACCAGTAATGCAGATTCCTCCAATAAAACAAGAAGATGGGAAATGGGCCAAAAATAATACACAAAAAGCTGAAACTTTTTCAGTCATCTAGAAAAAACATTTCAGCCCCATCCAGAACAAGAACAAGCAGAAGAAATGAATTGGATTAATCCTGTACAAGAGGAAGGTGAAATTACACTAGCCACACCTAAAGTAACCAAGGAAATAAAAGAAAATATCAATGCAAAAAAAACTCCCGAATTAACTGGAGAAATTCTAAAACAACTACCCAGAAAAGCCGTAGTAAAACTGAGACACCTAATCAATGCTGCGTTTAGACTAAAATATGTACCCCGACTTTGGAAAATAGCAGAGGTCATAATGATTCCGAAACCAGGTAAATTACCTTATGAGTCTCATCCTACAGGCCGATATCACTACGAGCCCCGTCAACTATAGGTTCGGACACTACGGTTTCAGTTATTTCTTGGGTAAAATGTATTATAACTACTGAAAGCAAATGTATTTATTTTCAAATAAGAAATGTCATCGTATACCTTCATCTTTACATAATTTTATTCTTCTCTGTACTGATTGCAAAACATTCTCTAGTATCCTTGTTATCCTGGCTATCCATTGCTTAACATTGTCTATGTCATACATAGTTGGTAATACGGCAAAATAGTTTTTAAAAACCAAAAATTATTACTCCAACGAGCCCCGTCAGCTGTAGGTTCGGACATTACGATTTTACTTATTTTTTAAGTAAAATGTATTATAGCTACTGAAACCAAATTTAGTTTCCTTTTTAATAATTTTTCTGTTGTAACGTACTTATATGATGTATACTTCCAATAGCATGTTAATACATATTTTCATTTTATTAAGAACTTGGCCAGTTACGTGGCAAAAAGACAAAAAGTTAAAATGTCCGAACCTATAGTTGACGGGGCTCGTATTACCTGTTATATCAAAACTATTTGAGAAGTTGCTTCTAAAACGAATAACGCCAATAATAGAGGAAAAAGAATTAATACCAACACATCAATTTGGATTCAGAAATAAACACTCCACTATTGATCACGTTCACAGGATAACAAACACAATTGAAACATCTTTAGAAGAAAAACAAATTTGTGCTACAATATTCCTGGACGTGGCACAGGCGTTTGATAAAGTATGGCACGATAGGTTAAACTATAAATTAAAAACATTCCTCCCAAAACAGTATTCTCAAATACTCAAATCATATATATCAGACAGACATTTTCGAGTAAAACATGAAGAATCATATTCAGAACTAAAAGAAATAAAAGCTGGGGTACCGCAAGGAAGTGTACTAGGGCCGGTCCTGTACCTTTTGTACACTTGCGGCATTCCAAAATTAGGACACGACACTATAGCTACTTTTGCAGATGACACTGCTATTCTAGCGGTAAGGAAAAATATTGAAAAGGCCACAGAAAAATTACTAACATCTGTCAATGAAATTAATACCTGGACAAGAAGATGACGAATTAGACTGAATGAAGCCAAATCAATACATGCGAACTTTACGAACAAAAAAATACATCATATCCCTGTGATAATAAACAATAAACAAATACCATACTCAAATACAGCAAAATACAACAGTATAACACGATGGCAAGCTTCGCTGGAAAGCGCATGTCAAAAAAAAAGGGAAGAGCTTAATATTAGATACAGAAAATGTATTGGCTGATTGGGGCTTTGTCTCTGCATAATAAGCTATTACTCTATAAGCAGATACTCAAACCTGTGTGGACTTATGGTATCCAACTGTGGGGCTGTACCAAACAAAGCAATATCGTAGTTATCCAAAGACTCCAAAATAAAGTGTTAAGGAACATCGCTGATACTTCTTGGTATGTCTATAACAGTGACCTACACCGAGACCTGAGAATAGAAACTGAATAGTGAAATCAAGAGATTTGCCAAGAGTCATGAAGAGAGACTCCACAAACATGTAAATATCGACGTAATCCAGCTGCTTGATAATGCAGGACTAGTAAGAAGACTAAGAAGAACAAAGCCGTTCGAGTTAGTGTGAAAGTGCTAGTGCAAAAGTAAAAGCAGAGCATAGTGTAGTATACGTTAGTTATTAGTAAAAACATAACAGGACAAACTAAGGAACACTAATGAGTATACCTTAGATTAACAATTCATTAATAGCTTAGGTTAAATTTAAATTGCTCATTGGTCTTTGATCAGATTGTAATACTTGAAAACATCTAGGGATGTTTGTATACAAAAAAAAAAATTATGGAAGCCCTGTATAAGTAATTCAAATAAAAAAACTTCAAATAAACATGTGTCCGATAATGCTTTCTAATGGAAGTGTAGCCCTTCAAAGTTTATTACATGTTGACTATTTACAACTTTAATGGTCGATTTCATAAAGCTTCGTTAAATTTAATCAATCGTTAAACACAATTGTTGCTATGCTTTTAACACAGGTATCCAGGAAGTTAATCATCGGTTAAAGTTAATCAGCTTTTGTGAAATCGGCCCTAAGACGATGTTAAGGTACTAATTTTTGTTTTCATAGGTAACAAATGAAATAAGAAATAAGCCTACTACCGCTATTGCTTTGATTGATTGAAGTTACATGTTATTATATACATAATCAATGCCGTTTTTCAAAATTAAGCAGTTATTTATTGAGCGTTATTTCTGAAGATAGTTTCGGTACATATCTGTAAATGTCGGAAATACAATTTTCACTGAACCATGTGTTAATTACTAACGAGAATAATGAAATTGGGTGATATTGAGCCTGAACTAAAAAAGTATCAAAAATGATGCGGAAGTATCTCGGTACCAAAAAATTCTAAAAGTACATATCAAAATGGTACCACAGTACCACCTCTGGCAACGCTGCGGCCGACTCACGACCATCTTCTCTTTTCATCCTTTTTCAATATCGCCAACTCACTCCGCTTTTCGGAACTGCCACTCTGAGTTGGTTGAATCTCTAACACTCGTAGATCCTCAAAGTCATCGATCTCCTGATCGATATCTCTATGGTTTTGACATAATCTTTCAACCATCACGGTTTTCTTTCCTTTTCCCATATCCTTGGTTTCTTCATTATTTTTCTTCTCTCGATTCTCCTTTCCATTTTCGTCGTTTTGCTGTTCATATCTTCGTTCTTCGCTGTGCTCCCGCTTTTTTGAATTACCTACATCGTTTTCATCTGAACGTATCCAGTCGTCTTCTTCATTCGAAGTCATTTCATCCCTGGTTTCTACCGGGTGTTTCAGTGAAGATGCACCAAACTCGGTATGTTGGTAGATATCGTGAAAAGAAATAAAAGTTTCCTATAATATTTTTTTTTTAAATGAATAAGTTTTGAGATAATCGAAGGGAAAAGAGAATCGTATATTTTTAAAACGTACAATAGATGAGAGCGGCCCGAATTCTTAACCTACCTTAACGTTCGGTTTTTTACTTTATTACCTCATAAACTGTCGCGCCTCAGATGATATGATGAAACACATTTAGTTCGTTCACTCCGTTCGTTCACTAACGTTGTAGTGGCGAGTAATTAGTTGGTGTAGTTTATGCTTTTCATTTTTAAGTTTATTATGTAAGTGTGTGTGTGGGTGTGTTGTTGGTGCGATGGGCAATTACACATTTCGAGAATACGCAGATTATTCGAACACATGTTGTAAGGTAATTGCCATTTGCGTAATTCGCCCGCTTCCGAAATTGTTTCTTCCTCATGTGATCAAGTTCAGTCTGATAGGCAAATAATTTAACAGACCGGCGTGGCGGAAGCAATAATTCTATTCAACAATTCCAATTTATTAATTGTACATAATTGTAGTAATTGTTGGATACAGAAACAAATAAAAACGTTACAAGCGTTAATTATTTATCGTACATTATTAAGACTCGGCAAATTTGATGTAATTACGGTTTGTATAAATGTTAGTGCGATGAAAACGCACGCTTTTTTCAAAGTGTTCGTCTTTAACACGTCTTGCGGTCAAGGCCAAACTTAAAAAAGCCTCTCATAAATTTTTTCGTTTACGATAGTTATTTACTGTCTTCTTGCAGGCGCGTGCCATTCATAAAACAATTTAAATCACTCGTCTTGTTTCACGGCTGCAGAAATTTAAATCGCTACGGTATTTCTAAAAACATCGGCTCCAAATTATGCAAATTTCAAGTTGCACCGATTAAAAAATTTTATTAAAATATTTTGTTTGAAATAATGTCAGAAACGTGTCCCTTAAGTTTGGTGCATCTTCAATGAAACACCCTGTATAAAGCTTGAGCTGTCATACATGCGCTGTCGTTACAAATCAACGCCAGCACCCGCAATTTTATAGGTATGAGACCGTAACACCTCTACTATGGCTTTCTCAGAGGTGGAATCGAATGTAATTCTTCCATCTTACGACCCGCTGGTACTTTGCTTAGAATGCTTAGTTTTCTAAAGTAATGTCTCATGCCTGCGAACCAGTAAAACTTCAATATACCGCTGATAGTCCTCTCCAAACTAAAATGTCCCCTTAAATTATGGTACCATCGTGATCATAAAAATCGACTACATGCGAAGTGAAATCGACACTTCCATTTTCAAAAAATTTAGTTGTGTAACATTAGGTTTGACACCATATTTTGTCATGTATTTGTCAACCTATAGAATCTCATCCATCTCGTTCGATTCCAAAGAAATAAATATTCTCTATGATTACTAATACTAACAGCAAATTCAGTTGCAATTGCTCGAATACTGATTTTGTCTTGCAATCGCGTTCGAATTATTGCTTTCTGAATTGCTTTTAATTGGTGTACTTTTATTTGATTTGTCAAAATAATATTAATGTCAAAATGACAGAAGTTCATTTTAAAGCACGCTTCAATTGACTAAAATCTCGAGTGTAGTCGGTTTTTCTGATTACGATGGTACTTTACAGCTATAATCTTCCTGACCGATTTCGGTATTACGTACATCTCTCTTTCTTGACCATTCACCCTCGTTCTCCTCATTAACCTTCCATCATTTATGAGGAAGCTCACTGTCTCAGCTCTATCTTGCTTTGAAAAATTGATATTTTTCGGCGTAGACTTTTTATCCGCATACTCTATGGTAGTTTTATAGCTCTCAGCTCTCTTCTGTCACTACTTGCAAAACTTCATAAGTGCTCCCTATTCCATCCGCAATCTCCTCCACTGGCGCTCACGAACAAGAGACATCTTTTCCCCGGACGATGTTTAATTTCCATGTCAAATTTTTGTAACAAACTGAACCACCTAGCAACTTGTAGATTTTGTAGATTTTACTTCACGTAGATCTGGCAATCTGACAAATACGATAAATGGAACGCCTGTCAATAAATGTCTAAAGCTCGGTATTTCAGTCACAGTTTAACTTTAATCTTCAGTTTATTCCCATAAAAATTATTGTTTTGAAAATTGTTACTATGTGAAATAATTCGTTTGTGAAATAAAACATTTTGTCCGCTTCGACTGCCATCTCGTGCGTGTTAGCTTATGAGGCAGCGGTATTGTTGCTATTTGCTTTCACGACACGAATTATAAGTCGGAAAATAGTTGTGCTGGGGCGCAATTATTTCACATGTTTGCTTTCACGCGCTAAGCGTGCGTATATCTTGTTGGTCGTCGGGATTGCAGTGGAGTTCTCGAGCTACTGTTCTGCTGATGAGGCCCCAATGAGGGCCGAAATAGCTATGCAGAATATGCTCGGGGGCCCCATTGCAATCCTGACGACTCGCAACCAACATTTACAATTGTTACTATGGTAATAAACTGAAGAATAAAATTAAACTGTGACTGGAATACTGGGTCTAATACTGGGTTTCTCAGTCCTAGTTTAACTTTAAACTCCTGTTTATTTCCATATGAACAATTGTTTTTATAATTGCTACCATGGGAATAAACAGGAGTTTAAAGTTAAACTAGGACTGAGAAATCCAGTCTTTCCAAACAAGATACAGCCAACAACTCTAGTTTGAAGAATGATAGTTCTCAACTTCTGTGGTCTTTTTTGAAATGTAGCACATTCTCCGATGCTTGTAACAACATACCAAACTCGCGTCTGTATGTAATTCTGTCACTGTGGCTTTCGGGTCATACAGGCGCAAAACTGGTTCATTGACTAAAGCCGTCTGAAAGCCGAAAGTGCCCTGAAATGCCTCTTCTTGTTTCTGATTTAACTGAACTTCCACGGTCTTACCCGTTAGCTCGTTCAACGAACGAGATCTCCGCGCGTCCTTGAGATGATTTTTGGTGTCCGTTTTGTTGAAGAAAAATTCTCACATGGACTGGGACCGTTTGGAAATTATTGTTGCGTAGTTTTCTTTCTTATAGCGTTTTCCGCTGGCTGCACTAGTATGCACTAAGTGTATTTCCATCTCGGTTCAGCTTTATGTAATAAAACGGTACACCGGTGCAGCCAGTGGAAAACGCTATTAGTCTGCATTCAGTTTGAGCAATAGTTTCGAATTAGTGTACCGTACCATAGTCTAGTTTTTGGTTTGGTCCAAGTAAATCTAGGATGAACCCAGCATACTTTTGTACCCGTAGAAGTTTTACCTTTTGTACTGGGATTCGTTAAGGAGGTTTGGTATTTATTTTTCTTTCCTTTCGTTGAAGGTTGAACGCCGAGAGTTTCGTAATTGTTGGACGTGTGAATAGGACTTGGATAGTTAATTTCGGATTTTCTTCTGTTGAAGAGTGTAGTAGGTAATTGGTCAGACGATATCGACGATTGCCAACAGGTGGACGGACCCTCCTCATCTAATTCGTTTCTCTTTGTCTTCTTCTCGCCCAAGTTCTGTACGGGTGTGTTGCGATTGTAGGGTGTCTGTGTACTTCTGAAAACAAGGTTTTACCGCTGCGCTTGACCATTTTATTAGAAATACGTGGCACACGGAGATTTAAATTGTTTTCGTTTTAGTGATTTATTTGTTTACCTGTCAAAGTGTTAAAAGGGCCATTGTGATCCTTTGCATTAAGTAATCTGTTTCAGGTGATTTGCATGTATTTGTTAAATATTTTGTAGCTCGTATTTCACGGCGTCGGGCGTTGACCTAAAAACGGAGTAGATGTGAAATTCCACTTAAAGTTCACGATCGATGCAGATAGTTTTTAATTCCATCTAAATTTTTATCAGTTTACTGCACAAATTAAATTGTTTAAGAAATTTAACCAAATCTTGTACAAGAAATAGGGCAGTGTAAAACAGCCTTTAGATATAAGTTTGCATATTCCATGGCTACTTTTCAACAAATCGCACGGTACTTCATTAATTTCATTGTCCATATGCAAAATAAAATCCTTTTTTTTTTCTTTTTTTTACAGATGATCAATGAAAACTCCTTAAAACAGCTCAGTTCATATATAGAAAGTTTGCAATCAAGCCGAATAATTTCACCATGCGACTTAAAGTTCTACGTACGGCGCAGGGAACAAACAAATGGTACGTTTCAATTGGTGAAGATTTTCATGAAGGAGAAAGATATTAGAAAAGCAATTATAAAAATACTAAAAAGCTGCGATCTGCCGACCGATTATGTCGAGAAACTACCAAAAGACATCAGAGAAAATTACGTCTTCGACGCAAGTCTCAAGAACATGAGCAAAATCGACCCGATCTTTGATCCGTATGAGATGAAAGAGAAAATTGAGGAAGAGAGGGAATCTTTGACTTTGGTAAAGTGGTTGGAGAATAATTTTATGTTGGCTCACAAAAATTCAAATCTCAGCAAGCCGATTCGCGAGGATATTTCGAGACTCAAACAAATACTCCTCGATAAGTGGGGTATATTACGGGTAAACTGGGATTGTGGTTGGAACGAAACGCACTTCAGAGGATGTCTAGCTAGTTTTAATGCTCTCGCGGAACAACATCCCGCACCAATGCATATTCTAAGAGGTAAATCATTTCAATGTGAACAACTTTTTTTTTCATAATTTTTTTTGCATAAAATGAAACGATTTTACAAACGTCGGATAAACTGAGCATAAGAGCGTTTTCACACACACCGCCAAAACCGGAGCCGGTGACCTTTCGGAAAACCAAATAACGAAATGGTTTCTTCTTCTAAATTTGTCCCACAGCTCGATAATAGATACTAAATACTAAATACCATGCGAAAATAATAGTTAAAATCTAATGTCAAATTGACAACGCACACTGGGGTATTTGCCCGATTTAGCTGGCCAATTAACTGGACAATCTTGAATATATGAGAAACAACAGGTCACAATTTGTTTTCCCCTTAACTTACGTCTTACTTATTATTATCAGTCTGATCTGGACCGTCTGCAAAGTGCACGCGCTTTTTTCTTGGCATATTTTGCAGTGCTTCACTTAAAAATGAATTATATTTTTACGAAAAAATTATGACAGCGATTAATTATGCACTGTCCTGAAGTGGGTAAGTGTAAATGTATTTGAATCATTTCAATTACAATTGCACTGATTTTAACGCAGTTAAATCACTTTGTAAGAAGTACATTTTTAATACATTTTAAAGCGAACATCAACATAACTTGAAGGATTTGTTATACTTCCGGATGCGTCCCGGTATTTATTAATTCATAAGTAGAAAGAGGAAGGTTCTAGCTTTATAGTTATTTAAAAAGTGGTTGCGGAATCACGCGATTCTTCGCTTATTAGCTGAAACAAAAAATGCAGAGGTTACTTACATAAACTACTCATTAAACCTTTTTAAAGAAACGATTTAGTTAGAAATTGGAAATTTATGTGATGGAGGTGTTCCACACATATCTTCTTAAATAAAATAAATAAAATTAGTTCCAATCACTTCCGGTTGTACCGGAAGTCTTTATCTATTCGCTTATTTTTAATGGTATGCTGTAATTTTTGTTACATTTTTGAATTTTTTTAGATCATTCACGATATTGTTCCTGCTGCCTTCAAATACCATATATAAGTTATTAAACACGTTTTGAATCTATTATGCAACAGAAATAATTTTGGCCAGCTAGATCGGACAAATACCCCAGTGTGCAACGTGTACACAAAATGGTGACGTTTTTAAAATTGGATAAGCTAGTTTCTCGTCTGTGCCGAAACATTAAATAAGCATAAATAATAAGTTGTTGTTGTCTACCGAGTTTTCAACTATTTCCGAGTTCCATGTGACAAATTAACTAACAACTACCTTTCTTGGGAAAAATATTTCGTGTAGATCGGTGGCAGTGTAAGATATTTGCATGTCACTAAAAAACATAGACGTAGTATGTACCATTGTGAGATAAATATTTGGTACGGCAGATTTTCCCTATTTAAATAGGACTTTCTGGCTTATGCGATTTCGTACTAAAAATATAAAATTATAAAATTTGAAATTGTTACTGTTAAAAGTCAGTGTAAGTTATTAAATGCCTCACAAGATTCTTTCAGAGGCTGAAAAACCAACCGCCATTGCTAATTCTAGCATTTAAGAGCATTCTAATATGCTAAAACTTTGAAAATTCACCAACTATTTATCTCGCATTTGTACATATAACTACACATCATTTTTGTATTTACCGATCGGATCATTTGAGTTAAGAAACAACGTCACCTGCGACTGCAAGTGACAAAGCTGTTTCACGAAAGTTAAAATGAAGTTTCTATACGACAAGACGTGTCCCAAAAAGAAGTGCTCAAAAAATGGTAGAAAGTAAACGAGATTTCATCTGTAGAGAACCTTTACTGTCAGAGTTGGAAAGGCTTAGTTTTTTTTATGGGCATTAACAATAATAATAATAATAATTTATTTCATTCATTAGATCTGTACAGATATTGGACAAGTCACCATAGTACATGAATAATTTTGTAGTTCTACAGATAATCTCGTAAAACATTTGTTGATTAAAAAGTTTTTTTAGTCTAGTTTTAAATAAATTTAAGCTAGCAGCGTCTATTACATGACTCGGTAGTTTGTTGTAGACTGTGATACATGAAAAACAAGGAGATTTTTCGAAGAGGGCAGTATTATGTCCTAAAGATCTTGGCGTTTCGCAATTTCTAGTAGGATAATTGTGATATTCTGAATTTTTTTGGAATAAATGTCTATTTTTCCTTACAAAAATTGAACATTTATATATATTCAGGGTGTCGCTAAATTCCGTGGACATGGCTTAACCACAGATTCCTGGGCTCAAAATAAGACGATTTAACGCAACTTATCTATATCCAAAAATGCTTCGTTAAGCCGGAATTCTGCTTCAATGTTCTTGGAAAAAAAAATTATCTATATCCAAAAATGCTTCGTTAAGCCGGAATTCTGCTTCAATGTTCTTGAAAAAAAAATTATTTTGATTATAACAGAAAAACCCTTGAATCAATTTGGATGATTTTTAGTATAAGGGTCCACAGGAACATAATTCACATTTTTAGATGATTTTGGTTATTTGCAGTGGATTGCTAGTATGAAAAGCAGGGTTGCCACTACCCTGATATTACTATAACTTTTTTTGTGTTTGCCAGATAGCTTTGATTAATTAATTTTTTGAAAGAGCCGTTCATTAGGAAACTTTTTGTGTCTTTGTAATTTTTGATATTTCTTACGGTTTAGTTACAAAATAGAAAAATCTAAGAGACTACATTGCCCTTTTTGAAAACAAGTCTAATCTAGTACTAGTAGACTGTACACGGGAAACAAATCTCAAAATTATAAGCATAACTAATTTATTTTCAGAAAGAGGTGTTCATTAGTAAACTTTTGCATCATTTGATATCTCTTACGGTTTAGCCACAAAATAACCGCCTTTCGTTTTATAGAAAGAGGTAATACTTATTATTCGCCGAAGTTTTTTTACATTCCACAATGAAAGTCCCTACCTTCAATGATACATTTGCATGATTCACATGCACAAAACTTTTTACGTCTATGGATAAGTTTGTAATAAACAAAAACATATTATAAAATCCCAAGGGCATTGATTATAAGAATATATTAAGATACCCAGCCTTACGCCTTTAAGCGTGACCGCCGATACAAGAGAGATATAGATGGCGCTAACGGTATTTTACAATTGAGGGATAGATGGCGTGAAACTTTAGCTGAAATGTAGCGATCTGTAATCTCTCTTGAAAAATGAGACTTGTACAAGAGGTGAGCGGCCAAAAGCTTCAGACGATTGTGGGACCTGCGCAGACGGTTTTTTAAAAATTTATTACATTGAATTGGATTAGAAAATTTAAAACGTCGAGTTTAAAATACTGAATAAAAACTATACTTTACATAAAGTGTTTTTAATGATATTAGCTTTTACGTTTTAAAATACATTTCTGGTACCTATACCTAAATGTGTTTCGTATTAACTCATTAACAGAAAAAATTTCATCACGTAAATAGTGTAATAAGAGGCCTTTCTCAATCGAACGAAGTTTAACACCGAGAGAGCCCGAAAAGTTCGAAGTAAGATAGTGCCTTATACTGCTTACGTCACTTACGTGGTACGTGTCGCTAAATATGCCGACGTAAAGTACTTTCACAATAAGATAGGTGTAGGCGTGGCTGTGCGCAGTAGACGAATTCGAGACAGACGAGTCCAATTTAGAGATGTTAGGTATGGTCGGTAATTTATAGCGAATGTTATTAAATAATTTCATTTTACATGTCAATATTTTTTAATTTTGCACTTATCATTTCTAATTTTTAAGATGGTTTTAATTTATACATGTAATTTAGTCCATTATCCCTTGAGAAGTATATTTAATAAAAAAAAATGCGTTTTAAACTGAAGTATTAAATCAAGTTATGTAACTAATTTGAACCAAACCACGTGGTATCGGTATTGTGCCATCTTTGTCACTCTTAGAAGATGCTCATTCTATCTTTCTCTCTCTTTGCATTCATTAGGCGCTTTCCAATTGCACAAACGAGCTACTCGGAGTTACTCCGAGCTGTTCAAAGTGCAATTGGAATGCATTTGAGCAGCTCCGGAGTAGCTTCCGAGTAGCACCGAGTAGCTCGTCTGTGCAATTCGAAAGCGTCTGTTTTCGTCACAGTATTCTTCAAAATCAAGTTGAAATAGACAGTTGAATTCGAGCAAGAAGCTATGTTGATTACTTCTTATTTTGTTATTTATTGTGAACCAATTTTTTTATTTTTATCAGATTACAATTAATTCTAATAATACAATAGACGTATAAAATTAAAATTTTTAAATCTATGAATTATATGTGTAGGCACATACCGGTTGTCCACTAGGGTGGGTCGAAAAACCAAACTTTGAGATAATCTTACCTAATAGCAAAATTATGTTGTCTTTTAGTGATATTATGACACCTACGAAATATTTTTGAATTTAATTAATATTTAGAGGGTGCGCCTTACGTTTGAATTTTTGAAATTATACGAGAAAGGCCATATAGTATGCCATGAAAAATTCGTATTTGCAATAATAATAATAACAGAGTTACGATCAAAACTGTATACTAAAAGGGCAAGAGAAGGTGGATAAAATTAAAACTCGAATCTTGCAGCAACGCCTAAATTCGATAACAAAAAAGATTTCAATATTGAATGATTTTCATTAATTTTTGTGTTGTATTATTTTTTTAATTATTAATAAATGATTATTTTATTTTAAAAATCCTGTTTTTCTTGAGACACATATGTTATATGACTACCAGAATATATTCAAGTTATTCGTATTTCCAAGGCAAAGCGCAACCTGAAGATGAGGTGCTATTTACTTTAAATTTTAGCATTACACTGTTTTCATGTAAAGGCAATATAATTTTGCTATTAAAAATCAAAAGCGCAATATTCGTTTTTTTCCATACAAAAATGACCCACCCTATTGTCCACTTGACAATGAGACATACATAGAGATTTAACATGGGAAAACAGAAATTATTTTATTTTATCTGCCTGGGTAAATTCATATGAATTTGTAGGTCCTAATCGGAAAGATTTTGATTATTAAAGCATTTTGGTATTAAACTTATGACATTTCAAACGTTAATTATTTATAAATTAAAGAAAAACTAATTAAAATTTTTAATTATACTTAATAGCATATTTTAGCAACCAAAATTAATAATTCTCGTGGTCAAGGTGTTTAAGTTCAAATTTCGTAACCGTAGGGTTGTGAGATCAAACCCAGCCCATCACATTCTTTTTACTTCTGACATTTTTTTCAGACTTAATTCTTTCTTTAAAACGTTGGAATATTCTATCAGCCTTGTTTTGTTTGTTTTAGTTTTTTTTTAAATTTTTTATTTAAGTTGCATTTTAATATTCTTGCTTGTAAAAGAGTCAATTAAATCATTTAACAATAATAAGTAACTCTTTCTTTTCTGAGTCAAACTGGTCAGACTATAGAAAGAGAATACCATATTTAAATAATCGCAAAGAAGATACTGTTCTTCTTGTTTGTCTTTATTTTTAATAAACGTTTGAAATTGCTTTTCAAACTAAATCGACAAATCGTTAAATCAAACAAGTTCAATTTTAGATAAATTGGACAAAATAGCTATTTTTGTATTAAGGGCGTGATGGAGACGATTTTGGTCCGCGGCAGAATTATAAGCCCGAGGCCCGATGGGCCGAGGGATTATAAGACGCAAAGGGCCAAAATCGTCATTCACGCCCGAAATGCAAACAAGATTTTTTGTAAAATCGTTTAAATCCACCTTAAAGATTTGAAAAAATAAATGGCACGATTCGTTCTCAAAAATCAAGTTACGTTGTTGGTTGCTAATGTGTTGCAAATAAACATGTTGGTTTCTTAGGTTTTAGGACGCAAAAGGCACTATTTACGCCCGCAAATTATTGTATAAATGACTTCATTTTGATACAATTTTACAAAAAAGAGATTTTATGCACGGTTATATTATAATTTGACAATTGTACACGAATTTCTTTGATATAAACGTCTTCTTAGAGCCCTCGAACTGTGAATAAGTGAAAAATTGTTTATAATTGGTGGCCGATGCATCCAGAGTGCATATTCAATTTTTTCATCGACCTTCCCAAAAAGGAAATAACAATTTAATTCCATTCAAGAAACATCATTTTAACCAATCTAAAAATGTTACTTTTTTAAGAGCAAACAGGACGAAAAAGTAATGACGATGGAAAAATTTAATATAATCCATGAAGAAATGTTCTTTTATTGTTTTACCTGCCTTGGCTATCAAATACTGTCAAATGAACACAGATTTATATTTCGATATCTTAATTTCTAATTAATATTACAATTAAAAATGCATTCAGGAACTTTTTTACATAGCCATCCCTCTAGCGCACAATTCAAATTAAGCGCCAACGTCCTCTCATCACACGAAGTCATGTATCTACGATTTTAGCCGCTCGTTATATTTGTGGTCTCATTTACATATAATCTTCCTTACAAAGTAGGTATGGTTGTTATCTAGCATGTTGATGTTTTATATCGTTAGAGGGAGCCATCAGCTTACCGGCAAAGTGAGGGCAAGACGCGAAGGGGCGTGGAATAGGTAGAGTCACGCATTTTTGTTTTGGGTTACGTATCTTAATATACTCTTATAATCATTGCCAAGGGGAATTAATAATGAATCTACAAAATAAACAAATAGTTCAGCCTCAAATCAATCAAATACAGAGACCTATCAGCAGGTCAAGAGCTCCGATAGATGTCCTCGGCGATGCCATCAAGACTAAACAAGATGTGACGATTCCAGAAGATAGAGGGCAGAAGAAGACTGATACAAATAGGGTACCTATATTAAAGAGGGTAAAGACATAGTGTGTATCAATCCCCATTAACAGGACAAATTCAAATAAGAAAGTGTAAAAATAAGGGCCTTTTTCCGTCCTCTCTTATTTTCTTTCGTCTTAATATAGGTAGGACTTTGGCCTGTTAATAGCGCTGTATGTCTTTACCCTCTTGATATAGGTACCCTAGATACAAGAAGGCAGCAAAAAAGTACTAAAGATATATTTATCGAAAACAAATCAGATTCCCTAACAAAAAGTAACGGAGCAGACTAGGCAGAAGTTAAAAAGGGTAACATCACAAAAACTGTCCGTGGCAAAAAACAATACGACAATCACAGCGGTGGAAAACAGAAAGTGGTGTCCAATTTCGCCCGAACGTCCTATAAACACGGAGGAAGCTGCATATTGGTAGAAGACCACTTCGACTGCGTAGAAATGATGAACCTAAAAAATAAAAGTATCGAATTAGTATTAGAATGCAGTGCAGTACAAATTCCTAAACAAAAAGTAATAATAATAATAAATATCTACAGACCACCTTCAGGAAATTTGGAAGAATTTTTCTTAATATTAAACGACATTCTATATGAACTTCCCAATGGCCACATCACTATTCTATGCGGCGATTTTAATATAGATCTAAGTAAAATAGATAATCAATATACTAAACAATTAAATGATGTAACAAAATCCTATAATCTTGTACAGGTCATAAAAGAACCAACAAGAGTAATCAGTCATTCAAAAACAATACTGGACAACATATTCATTAACTTAGAAGAAGTTGAAGGAAATGTCATCAAGTCCTCTTTATCTGATCACTTCACATTAACTTTAACTTTTGAGATATCTCATTCTTCAAAGAAAGAAATAGTCACATGTCAGAAACATCACTTCACACAAATTAATTTGATTAAAATAAGGCACAACCTTGAAAACACTGATTGGTCAAGAGTAACAAATATCCAGGACGTTAACGAATGCTATGATGTTTTTTTTACAAATACTCTTTCGTGGTAAATCAAATCTCGAAGAAAAAAAATAGTTTCCACATCAAACAACAGACACAGTAAATGGATAACAGACGAAATCAAAATGCTGTCAGCTATAAAAAGGCAAATGTATGAATGTATGCTTGACCAAAGACTAGATCGAGGTACTTACAAAACATTCTGTCAAGAGTTCAGGAAGAAAATCGAAAAAACGAAGAAAAAAAAAACGTTCTCCGACTACACAAATGCAACAAATCAAACCAAAGCGACTTGGAATGTTGTTAAGTATCTACAAGGTGCTCCAGTTAAAAGAACAACCTTCTCCTTGTCATCCTTTAATGCCAAATATCAGAGCAATGTAGAAATTCTCGCTGCAAAGAATAATTACTTCATAAACACATGTAAAAACGTCAAAAGAAGTAATTATCCCGTAGATAAGTACTTGAAACGAAATCCCCACACTTTCTCATTATATTTAACTGATTGTGAAGAAGTAAAAAAAAACATAATGCAACTAAATAAAACATCGGCAGTAGGTGACGACGAAGTTCCAGTGGTACTTCTACAATTCTGCTCCGAAATCCTAGCAGAACCAATAGCTCATATTATAAAAATGTCTTTTCAGTCGGGCACATTTCCAAGCAACATGAAAAACACACTTGTCTTACCTGTTCATAAAAAGGGTGATGTCTCGGAATTTAGGAACTACAGACCAATTGCTTTGATCTCAAATATATTAAAAATAATAGAGAAAATTGTTTTCAATAGAATTATAACTTTTATAAACAAATGCAGTCTACTAAATCATTCCCAAAATGGATATATAAAAAATCGATTCACTACAATTGCAATTTTTCAACAAATTCAAGAAGTTTTGGACAGCATCAACTCGAAAAGTCCTACTATATGTGCTTTCATGGATATTACTAAGGCTTTCGACAGTGTGGATCATGAGGTCCTACTCCAAAAAATGGAAGTCATGGGTTTCCGAAGTCTAAAGCGAAGAACACATATAGGCGATTGCGACCACGATCACGATAGCGATAGCAAAATTACAATGTATCGCCAAGTCGCAACAGTATGTGCGAACTCATTTCTTTACTAGGGAGCGTTTGATCGCCATCGCTATCGTGATCGTGGTCGAGATCGCCTATATGTGTCCAAGGCTTAATATCTAAATGGATTGCATCATATCTGTCCCACAGAAGGCAATGTGTAATAACAAGCGATAGCAGTGGTAAACAAATAAGATCAGAATGGGCTAAAGTATTATTTGGCGTACCACAAGGATCCATACTGGGACCTTTGCTCTTCATTCTTTATGTAAACGACATTCCCGAAGTAGTAGACTGTCTCTCAATACTCTTCGCTGATGACACATCCATAGTGGTGAAAGCTCAAACCTCTAAAGAAGCAGTTCATAATCTTGAAACTTATCTTTCCTCTCTGCATAAATGGTTTACAGATCATAATCTAAAATTAAACCTTGAAAAAACGCAGTTTCTGGCGTATGACAGAATTCCTGAAAATTTAGAAATACAACAAAGAAACTTTACCTGTGGTGAAGAAGCTTCATTCCTGGGGCTAAAAAATGATGCGCACCTGTCCTGGCAATCTCAATTAGACGATGTGGCTGGAAAAATATCAAAGTTTGCGTATGCTCTCCGTGTAGTTTCAAGGTAGTTGGTGTTGAAGCAGCGGTGAGTGCTTACTATGCATATGTGTATTCCAGATTAAATTACGGCATCATCTTCTGGGGCAATGCAGTGGATGTTGAGCGCCTTTTTAAACTCCAGAAAAAATGTGGTAGAGCTATTTTTAATCTGAAAGCAAGAGATAGTTGTAAAGACTTCTTTAAATAATTTAATATACTTACCTTACCATCTTTGTATATTATGCAATGTTGCTTGTTTGTAAAAAACAATTACACTGAATTCTTTCTTCAATACGAACTATCACATGCACATTAGGGTGGGTCATTTTTGTATGGAAAAAAACGAATATTGCGCTTTTGATTTTTAATAGCAAAATTATATTGCCTTTACATGAAAACAGTGTAATGCTAAAATTTAAAGTAAATAGCACCTCATCTTCAGGTTGCGCTTTGCCTTGGAAATACGAATAACTTGAATATATTCTGGTAGTCATATAACATATGTGTCTCAAGAAAAACAGGATTTTTAAAATAAAATAATCATTTATTAATAATTAAAAAAATAATACAACACAAAAATTAATGAAAATCATTCAATATTGAAATCTTTTTTGTTATCGAATTTAGGCGTTGCTGCAAGATTCGAGTTTTAATTTTATCCACCTTCTCTTGCCCTTTTAGTATACAGTTTTGATCGTAACTCTGTTATTATTATTATTGCAAATACGAATTTTTCATGGCATACTATATGGCCTTTCTCGTATAACTTCAAAAATTCAAACGTAAGGCGCACCCTCTAAATATTAATTAAATTCAAAAATATTTCGTAGGTGTCATAATATCACTAAAAGACAACATAATTTTGCTATTAGGTAAGATTATCTCAAAGTTTGGTTTTTCGACCCACCCTAATGCACATAATACAAAAGCGATATTAAATTCATATCTCCTAGCGCCGAAAACTCATTTAACTCGAATACAAAGAAACACGATTTGTCAATGTATCAAAATTTTTAATTCCTTAACAACTGATCTTAAGGTTTCCTTTGGCTAACATTTTCAAAAAACGATTGAAATGTATTCTTTTAAACAGAACGCTCTATTCTGTAGATAGTTTCTTTAGTGACTCTGTTAATGAATTTTAGGAATTTTTTTATAGGAAAATTGTTACGGTTGAAAAATCCATTCAAGTTATTCATAATAATTTTCCGTACATCCTGTATCAGCGTGGGAAATACGGCGTACGTGCCGGTCGTCGCATTTCACCATATTGCACAACATAGCGTTAGTTAAATTATCCGCTGTTACTTCCGGCATACTGTGTATCTCCATCTCACTCGTTCGCCTGTGTAAAATTTATTTCATCAGTAACGACTTCCGTCTTCAGCGCATGTGGAGGAGCACGGCGCGGTCGCTTGCCGGTCATTAGCCCGCCATACACACAGCGTCTTATGGAAGGTTTTGGTACGTGGCACACTAATTGTAAGTACTCGTTCCAAATTCCCAGCGCGCCGAGTACGCTATTGCCCACAAACTACCAAAAACAAATTAACATATTCAGATAATAAATTTGGACAGAATTTGCAGATTCTGACTGCGTATTCGGAGCGCTAAGATGTTCTCCCTAAACACACGAGCAAGTCTGCGTGCCTTATATGTCACGAACCAAGAGCGATGGATAAATCCTTATGTGTATGGCGGGCTATTCTCTCTGCAATTCTCGTTGCGTGCGGTTCATTGTTTTCGTGCGAGTTTAACTTTAGTGTTTTCCATTGCAATTGTGGCTGAAACTAGAAACGGATCTGCTCCGTGATTTGCTAAAGCACGCCGAGTGACCCACAAGCCGTTTAACCGACTTATCGAAGGCCTGCTCCGAGCATGGGAACAGGTATGTTTTTGTTGGCCTTTTATTGACCCCTGCCAGTAACGCGTCTTTCTGTTCCACTAGGCTTCTACTTTTAATTTCAATTCTGAGTAATTCCCGTGATAGCTCGAAGTCCGGGTTTTTGGCGTCAAAAGAAGTGACGCAATTAGGCGTACACCCCCTCCCCTTTGAATAGTGGATTCGTCCGGGGAGACAACGCATCTCTGGCGGCTTGACCGCCCCCTTTGACTTACGCCGCTACCCACCGCGGAAGGACGCTCCGATCTGCTGATTGAATCTGACGCTCTGTACATCAAGGTCGGAATAGCTTTATTTCATTATCGTATTCGCGGGGTTGTTGTTGAACAATTGATCATTGCGGGGTTTTGTTTAACGTCCCCCCTACCCCATTTGAATAATAAAGTTTCCTGTTAGTTTTAAAAACCGTATGTGTGACCGAAGCACAGATCTGTGGTACGGATTTAATTTGACGTGTTATTTATTTATTTATTTTACGTGTTTGAATTATCGTTATTTGAATTTTGAGCAAGCTAAATATAAACAAGTGTGCTCAGCTGGCGTTTTTTATTGTAAATCATTTTGCCCACCTTTTGCATTGGGGTTTCGTTGAACCTCCCTTCTCCAAGAGCTTAGCCGAGCGGTGTGAAGATACTTTAGTCACTTCGCACAAAATTTGCAAACCTACAGGTAGGTAGCAAAATGTTTGTCAATATGTTTTACTATGACGTGTTTTATACATTTATTGTAACATGAAACAAATATACATATTATTATTATTATTGTTATTGTTATTATGAGTATTATTATTATTGTTATTATGAGTATTATTATTATTATTATTATGAGTATTATTATTATTATTATTATTATTATTATTATTATTATTATTATTATTATTATTATTATTATTATTATTATTATTATTGCAAAATACTGATACGAATTTGTTTATAAAATACACTTTACCAAACAAATTGTAACACAGGCCGGCAAAATTACAGTTTTTGTCTGAGGTTTGGATTATTTTGTGTAAATTTGATCAGTATGTATTTACACATTCCTAGATACCATCAAAAAATTTCTATTACGTAAGGATTTGAAATTAGAGGACAAATTATGAAATACTTATAGTATGTTCCATAAATCAACTTTTAATAACCAACGGTTTGGTTACGGTTAATGTTGGTTATTGAAAAAGCAGGTTATTTATGAAACGCTATGGTCATCATCGTTCACCTTGGAAATTTTATTCTCCGAAATAAACAACATAACCTTATTTTTTATTTGGAGAATTAGGGTGTTGTTGGTGTTGTCTTTAGTCGCATTGTTATTATTTATCATATTACGTACTGGATTATGAATGTAATAACTGTAAATCATATAGAGAAATTTTTGCGAAATCATTTTCAACATCTGATTAAGTGAAAGCAACAGTAGAATTTGAATTTCCGAAAAATAAATGTTTCTGTAAAATAATTAATATCAAATATGTACTATTTCACTATTCCAGACGGCTCATCTATTGTTGATCTCAAAATTAGAAAAATGTGTGTGGATTTTTAGCTAAATAACCAGATAAAAAACCTAATTCTGCAGAACAATAAGCACACGTCAGTAATGTGGTAATACTCCCTAAAATTTATAAAGCTTCATTAATACTTAAATCTACGTATGGTTTTATGAGAAAAAGAATTATTTACCTTCAAATAATCAATTTCTTATTAGTATATACCATAGAGTAATACTATATACTAGATACCTAGTTACAATTCGTAAATTGGCGGTTTTCGATTTAACCACAACTACTACATTTCTGTTCTGGTTACTTTGGTTATGACCACGAGTTACCGTTTTCAGGAAACCGCGTTTCATAAATAGATATATTTCAGGAACATATTATTTATGGAACGCAAAACCGAAACCACGGTTAAAATAGTTGATTTACGGAACATAATCTTAATGTGGGCAATATTTAAAAACGCCCTGTTTCACGAAGACATCTTTCTACGTTTGTAAATGTTTTGTGATTAGGTACGCGACGATTTGGAAATCTTTCCCTACAAACTCTGACGCTCTTACGACAATTTTCTTCACAAAATCCTAAAACCAGTAACATGTCTGTTTGTTCAGCATAAGTGTGCGTTAAAACCATTATTATTCAAAAACATCTAGTTATTTTCTTTTAATGAATTTTACAAATTTGACAAACAATATTCTATTAATAATTAATACCGCACGTAAGAGTAATTTATTTTGTTCTTCAAAAAAGGACGCCGCACCACTTAGATTACACTGGCCAACACTCATTTCGGTGCCAGAGATTTAAGACCTGTTTTTGAGTATATCTGGTTCGCTGATTGCAAAAATGCTATTAGTTTTTCTGTTTCAGCTCTAGTTTACAAGTTATCAAATAAAGCGAATTTTAAAAAAAAGTTGATTTATTTCATCATTCTACATGGAGAATTGTCGTCCAAGTGATTTTCTGGATTGAATTTGGTTTGGACAGTCTCGCATAAGTCCTCAGCAATAGTCTGCCATCATATGAACATCCCATCTTCCTCGGTACCTATCTTCCATCGTTTTTATATCTTGATGGAAGCGCTCTCCTTGCTCTTCACTAAGGTCTCCCAGATTATGCGGAAAGTGATCTAAATGGCTGTGTAAATAATGTATTTTAATACTCATATTGCAGCCTATACTTTTTTCATAACTAGTACAAAAGAATTCCAAGCAAGTTGCTCAACCTCAGTCATAGAGGCAGCAAAATTTGAATCTTTAATTAGTTGTCTTATTTGGGGTCCATCCAAAAATCCCAGCTTTCAGTATCTTAATACTTAACTCAGGAAATTTTTGTGAAATATACTGAAAACACGAAGCATCTTTGTCTAGAGCTTTTAACAAATTGTTTCATGAGCCCTAATTTAATATGCAAGGGTGGAAGGACGATTTTTTCTCGAGAAACCAAGGGCTCATTTATTACATTTTTCTGTCCAATCACCAAAGCATCTCTCGGGGGCCAATCTTTTTGTATCCAGTGTCTACATAGATTTGGCTCTACCGTCCCACAAACAAATAAAACACGGATACTTAGTGTAACCACCCTGTTGCCCCAGCAAAACATTGACCATTTTTAGGTCAATACAAATAACTCACTGATGTTCAAGGTACTTGATTTTCTGTAAAACTGTCGAAATCTGTTGGTATTCTTTCATACGAGTAGAGTGAGCGATTGGAATGGAAGCATGTTTGTTTCTATCGTGTAAAAGCACACACTATTGACTCTTTTTCCAGCTGTCAATAAAAAGACGCCAATCATTCGCTTTATAATTTTCCAAGCCCATATATTTTACCAGATCACTAACATCGTTGCAATATACTAAATTCTCATCAGCAAAAAAAAAGGCAGGAGATTTTGTTCTCTGTTACGGTATAATGTAACTTTTACATTGCGAGATAAACGGTTTATTTCTCTTAGCCTAGATGCTAACAATTCAGCGCGCTCTTTTGAAAGATCCAAATCTCTGATGAGATCATTAAGCTCACTTTGAGTAAATAATTTAGAATTGGATGAGTATCCAGAGTAGTCACTGTTAGCGTCAGAAACATTGTCTCTCTGGCTAGCACCAAACTCTTCATCTTTATCCGCTTGAAACTGTGGCAGTTGATGAATAGCAGGAATTGGAATAGTCCCTGAATGTGCAATAGGTCTTCTTGGTGAAGGGATGTCAGGGTGTGGCTATTTGTGGTGATTGTTTTTATTGTTGCCTATTACATTAACCATACAGAAATAGCAGTCGTCGTGGTGATTTTTTGTTCTTTCCAAATCATGGGTACTCGAAATTTCAAAGATTTTCTACTACCTTTCTCCCATTGTCGCAGATGTTTAGTACATATTTTACAGACGATATGGGGAACCCACGGTTTGTCTTGATTCTGAATTTTGATGGTGAAGTAACCAAAATACGCACGTTTAGCAAAATCCGATATCGATTCTCGATGCTCTTCCATTGTATATTCACCATAAATATAGCAAAATTTATCAGGATTATTTAAACAACGTCTTAACTTACTAACCATTACAAAAAAATTATTAAATTTAAGCGATAATTGTTGTTTGTTTACTATTTCTTCGAATAAAATTCAAAAATTGAGAAACTGAAAGTGGCGCCAAAACTAGAGTTGACAGATCTCAATTAAAAGCATCAATTAATATAATGTTACCTACCTTATCAACATTTGGTATAAATTAAACCGCACCAAAAAAATATTATTTTTTTTGTAGGCCTGTGTTATTTTATTTTGTGGCTAAAACGTAAGAGATATCAAAAGATGTAAAAGATTACTATTGAACACCTCTTTCTGGAAATAAATTAGTTGTGCTTGTAATAGGCATCGATTCTTACATCGCATCGTTGAATTGATGCCTCAAATATTGACTGTCAAAATACAAATAAATTCTTATTTATGGAAGTATTTAATGTTTTATTGTAATTTGAAACAATAATTAGTTAAAAATGTTTGATTTCATGGCCACCCGGCACTACAATAATTATTGCACACCCTTTAGATTATACCTGTTTTCAAAAAGGGGCAATGCAGTCTCTTAGATTTTTCTATTTTGTAACTAAACCGTAAGAAATATCAAAAATTACAAAGACAGAAAAAAGTTTCCTAATGAACGACTCTTTCAAAAAATTAATTAATTAAAGCTATCTGGCAAACACAAAAAAGTTATAGTAATATTAAGATAGTGGCAACCCTGCTTTTCATACTAGCAGTCTACTGCAAATTACCAAAATCATCTAAAAATGTGAATTACGTTCCTGTGGACCCTTATACCAAAAATCATCCAAATTGATTCAAGGGTTTTTCTGTTATAATCAAAATAAATTTTTTTTCAAGAACATTGAAGCAGAATTCCGGCTTAACGAAGCACTTTTGGATATAGATAAGTTGCGTTAAATCGTCTTATTTTGAGCCAAGGAATCTGTAGTTAAGCCATGTCCACGGAATTTAGCGACACGTTGTATAAATACTAACCACAGTCATCGGATACGTTACAAATATAGGTTTACAAGATTACATAGGGGATAAATTGAAAATTAAACGCATTAACCTTTTTTGCATTACAAATAGTAGTGAGCAGTTTCCCCATACAGTAACATTATATGAAATATGTGAATATGCCATGGCGTAATATACACTTAACAATCCTTTTGTATCAAGCACTGTTTTTAAGTTTACTATAGCAAAATATGTCTTATTTAGTTTTTTGCAGACACTACCAATATGCGTTGTCCAAGACAATCTCGGATCAATATGCAGACCCAAATATTTAACGCTGCTGTTTGGGTTATTCTCGTTTATTGAAGTTGGTATTTTATTTTTGTAAAAATTGATAGTACAAGTTTTTGATTCGTCCAAAATTAGACGATTTTTTGCGCACCAATCACTAATTTGTTGTGTAATATGGGCATTAATGTAAAGAAGAAATATCAGCGGTCCCAACACTGAGCCCTGAGCAACTCCTATATCTAAATCATATTGTTCTGATTGAGTATTATTACACACGACATATATTTTTCGTTCACTTAGAAAGGAGTTGATCCACGTTAAAATGTTTCCTCACATATTCTCAAGTTTATTGGATACGAAATCTGCACTAACGGTGTTACAGTTGACATTTTTGAACGAAAACCATGTTGTTTTTCACTTATTAAATTAAATTTAGTAGTATAACTTAAGAGTCTATTGAAAATTACTCGTTCGAACACTTTTGAGAATACACTTAGTAGTGAAATCGGTCTATAATTTTCGATTTCACATGGACTGCCCTTTTTGTAAATTGGTATTATTTTTGCTAATTTGAGTGCTGACGGAAAAACACCCTGATATGTTGAATTATTTATTAGGTTAGCAAGTTGTTCCAATATTTCTTCACTCACGTATTTAATTAGTTTTACAGACACTTCATCGCTACCAGTACTTTTTTTATTACGAAGTTCATTTATTATGGTTTTTATTTCATTGCTGTCCACAGGAATAAATGCCATTTTCTGTACCTCTTGATTCATTTTAGTGCAAGTTTCAGAGATTCGGTCTCCAAAATGTTCCTTAAGTTTTTTTGATGCTACTTCCGAAAAGTATCTCCCGAACATATTAGCCACAGTAGATGGGTAGCTTACTTCTCTTCCTTCATCAATGATTACAATATCATCTTTTGTCTTTTTTTTCCTAATTCGTCGTTTACTAGTTCCCGTATTTGTGATGTTTTATTTTCGGAGTTGTTAATCACGTTTTGATAGTAGGCTGATTTTGTTTGTGTTACCAGAAGCTTATATTCCTTCTTCTTAATGTCGTATTGTTTTTTTATTTCTTCATCTTTCGTGGACTTTGATATCAAAAATAACTCTTTCAGTTCTTTGCTTTTGTAACATGTTTCTTCAGTAATCCATGGTGCTTGTCTATTGGTCGAATTGCATTTAATCGTAATTTGTTTTTTAGGACAACTTACATTTATACACACATGAACGATTCTAAAAATTCATTGAAGGATATATCTAGACTTTGATTCTGTAAATATGACCAATCTATGTTCTGTAGCATATGCTTCAATTTTGCTAAATTATTGTTGTTGACTGTTCTCTTCGTTTTTGTTTTTTTAGGGTTTATCTCATTATTTATTTTATGGTCAGTATATTTGTAATGCAGATACTGAGCTAAATGCTCAGACAAATTTGGATTGTTGATTTTACATGAGTAAGCATTTTGAGGCAAATCTGTTACAATATAATCGATTGCTGTGCTTGATGTTCTGTTATTTTTATTTGTAAATATTCGTGTAGGTTGGCTAAGTTTGTTTTCAAGTCCATAAGATTCAAATATATCAAACAGTACTTGTCTTTTGTAACTGTTATCATGTGCATCTATATTGATGTCTCCACATAATATAATGTGATCAGTCATTTCATATATTTTATTTAATGCCATCGATATATTTCTTATATATGTTTATATCACCCAGTGGAGGTCTATAGACAACCATTACTGTAATTCGTGTATTATTTATTAGGAAGAGAGTTGCACAACATTCTAACCTGTGAACAACTAAAAATCAGATTAGAGTCGGCGGTGCAAAGAAAAAGTATGTCTGTTACTAACGCGGGTTAGGCTGATCTGACAGTTCATGAATGTATTAGGTTAATTAATTCAGTTAATCACAGACATACATTTTCTTTGCACCGCCTACTCTAATCTGATTTTTATTTGCTCACTTTTTATAACCTGTGAGCAAATAAAATTCAGATTAGAGCAGGCGGTGCAAAGAAAATGTATGTCTGTGATTAAATAAAAAGTCAATAAATTTGACAGTCCATGAATGTATTTCATTAATTAATTCAGTTAATCACAGACATACATTTTCTTTGCACCGCCTACTCTAATCTGATTTTTATTTGCTCACTTTTTATGTTTTTCAGCTGAGCAGCTTGCGACTGATTTAATATCTTTAACACTTTAACATTTAAATTTATTGAGCTATACAGGGTGTTAATAAAAAAACTGTACACCGCTTGGCAGGTGATAGTAGAGGTTAAAACAAGAAAAAAGTTCTAATAAACCCATAGCCAATTCTCAATACAGGGTGTCCGCGCCATGTGTTCACTCTTCTAGAATTTTTATTTTTTACATAAAATTCGGGACCGATAAATTAAATAAAAAGCTGAATTTTCCGATATACCACTGGCCACCATAGGACTTCCGGTTTCGCCGGAAGTGATATCAACTTTCTTATTTTAAATGGAACGGTCTGTATATTTTTACATATTTGGAATCTACAGATCATTGTGAATCCGAATATGTATCACTTGGTAATTTTGGTTTCCATGACAACGAAAAAAATTTGTTTTGTTTTCGGTATGCAAAGCTATGTATGGTGTATTTTCGTTCTAATGCGACCAAATAATTCGAGAAAGTAACTTCTTTGGTTTATTAACATTTTTACAGCATGTGAAATTTTCATTAGGTCGTAAATTATTTTTTTTTTAACGGAACTTATTTAAAAGACACTGTTTATGCCAGAGAAATTAATACAGAAGGTGAACTTTGGCAGAGAGCTGTAAACGCTTGTCAGCAACTGAAAAATCAAGTTGCTTTCAATCAAGTGCGCGAGTCTCTTCGACGGCGACTGCAACTTTGTTTACAACAGCAAGGACGACAGTTCGAACATCTTCTGTGATAATTTTAGTGTGTGATTGTTCGATTCTTTTTTAATTAAACCATACTTCAAATGCCATTGAATTTTGAACCTAGGTTTATTACAATTTTTTTTGTTTTGTTCTCTGCTATCACGTGCTAAAGTGTGTAAAGTTTTTATATTAACAGTTGTATACCGGCGATGGCTTATTTTTCCAGTTAAGCTGCAACATGCCATCCCAAATTTCATTGCAACAGTTGATAAAGAGTTTTAAAAAATAACCCTCTATTTGGTATCAGCGTATTAAAAAAAATGTTTTATTAAACTGCGCTAAAAAACGCAAGAAGTTCCGTTAAAAAAAATAATTTAGTTAATAAACCAAAGTGCAACCAAAGAAGTTGCTTTCTCGAATTACTTGGCCGCATTAGAACGAAAATACACCATACAAAGCTTTGCATACTGAAAAACAAAAAAAAAAAAAATTCCGTTGTCATGGAAACCAAAATTACCAAGTGTACATATTCGGACTCACAATGATCTGTAGATTCCAAATATGTAAAAATAGACAGGGCGTTCCATTTAAAATAAGAAAGTTGATATCACTTCCGGCGAAACTGGAAGTCCTGCGGTGGCCAGTGGTATGTCGGAAAATTCAGCTTTTTATTTAATTTATCGCTCCCGAATTTTATGTAAAAAATAAAAATTCTAAAAGAGTGAACACGTGGCATGGACACCCTGTATTGAGAATTGGATATGGGTTTATTAGAACTTTTTTCTTGTTTTGACCTCTAATATCACCTGCCAAACGGTGTACAGTTTTTTTATTAACACCCTGTATATTACTGCACCACCATGTGACACTGTGGATCGACAAAATTGCGAAGTGATTTTATAGCCAGGTAATGTCATATATTCTGTCTGTTTGACATCAATGTCCTGTTAGACATAATATTGTTGGCTTTTCTAGGAAATTAAATATTTGAAGTTCATTTAGTTTATTTCCCATGCCTTGGATATTGATATGTACGAGTTTAATTTTTGTTACTTTTGTGCAGTTACTTCCTGAGGTTTCTTCTCTAAAAAATTTATTTTATTTGTAAGTAAATGATCTGTGAATCTTCTTAAGATTGTGTTATTAGGCCAAAGGTTTGGATCTAGTATTTTATTTGCATCTGATTCTTTAACACCTATCTTAAAAGCGCTTATATCTTTTGAAACAATGTCAAGTTTTGTGCATTCAAGAAGTTGAATTTGTTTATTATTTAAAAATCTTTCAATGTCACTGGAAGTTGTATTTTTATGTAAACGGGAAACAAAGATCCACTTCCGTGCTTCGAGCGCGGTTAGTATGTCACTTTCCCCGTTACCAATAATTGTATTTTTTGTTTTCCATTTTTGTGCATTTTTAACAAGTTTAACGTAAGATTTATTTACATTTCGATCATCGGAGATAATAGTATTTTGTGTACTTACTAGGTCTTTTCGCGGAGACGTTCCGAACTAGTTCGGAACCTTAAAATCCATGCACTCATGAAAGTTATACACTTGAAAGTGTGTTAAAATCGTTCATTATTTCGATGGGCATTTGATTTTAACCGTTCCGAACTAGTTCGGAACGTCTCCGCGAAAAGACCTACTGTTTTCGTTTTGTTTAAATTTTTTACTTCGTGAAGTACGTCATTTTCTACACGCACTTGCTCTTGCTTGCCGCGACCGCGATCACAGCCGTGATTTTCGCCTTTAACAACAACGGTGCTGGAATATTCAGCTTGCCTGGATTTTAATAACGAAATTATTTCTTCTTGATCTTTTAGGCGTTTTTCTAATTGTTCATTAAATTTATGCATTAACCGCAGTTCACTTTTCACATATTTAAGTTCGATGTTTTCATTGGTATTTTGTTCTGCTTGCGTGCATATCACTTCTTGTAGGTTATGATTAGCCGCACTGTTGTTTATCGCACAATTTTCATTACTAAATAATTCGTCAAAGAATATTTTAATATTTTGATTGTTTATTAATATGTCTGGCACTTTTTGTGTTATCAGTATGTCTATTAACTCTGATTAAAAATTAATTTTAAACTTAATAAAATATTTTATTTTATTAAATGTTAAAAAATTGACAGATCTATATCCTATTTAAAGAATCTAGAAAACTATAAAATATATCGTTTAAATTTGCAATATCTGTACGTTTATTAATAGAATTCGATGATATTTTTATTTTACACATTTCTATAAAGCGTCTTTTGAAAATATTAGACTCACAGTATAAAATATTAATATTTTCAAAATCAAAATTATGGTCATTTTCTAATGAATGTTCTACAAGCATTGAATGATTTTGATTATTTTTCTGGATATGATATTTATGTTGGTCTAGACGTTTTTTTAATAAATTTTTGCTTGTTTCTCCAATATAACATGAATTAAAATTTAAACATTTAATTTCATAAACCACGTTAGGTTGTTTTAGTTTTGGTGTTTTGGTTTTTAAATTTGAGAAAATAATATTTAAATTATTTACAGATTTGCTAGCTAAAATTAAATTGTGTTTTTTGAATATGTGTTTAAATGTGTTATATAGCGTGTAATCGAATAAGTTTTACATATTAATACTGTAAGTTCTTCATCACATAAGGCAGGGATGGGCACGAGCTCGCCAAAAGTTCTACCCCCACCCCCCAATTATTTGCGACGATCTCGCGACGAAATCAAAAACAGAGAGCGCCGAGCGAGTTAGTTTATGTTGGTTTATTAGCGTTTAACAGTGTCGTACAAGTTCGAGACCATTTTAAATTGAAAAACAAACCTTTTTTAAACAATATTTATAATAATTTTCGGTTTAATTCAATATGAACAGCATCAAAACGAATACACCGCACCGCCGCCGTCTACAATTTTATATTTCGTGGGACCAAGCTAGCTGCAATCGTTTGACCTATTGCTTAGCGTAGTGGGAGATACTCCCCCTTTCCATGCCCATGCCTGACATAAGGAATTGATTCTGCAAATATCAATGTTCTTTCGCGAAAATAAAAAAAACTGACCTACACCAAGAGCGCATCACCTTTTGTTTGAAAACCTCTGCTCGTTCGTCAGTGCATCTGTGAGTTTTATAGGCGCATCATAATCATAAAACGATAAATTCCGCAAATGTCACGGTCACTGGGTTAGTGTCATCCGCAATACAATTTGAAACGGAACATCTGTTTCATTAAATAATCTACAATAATTACATCCTGATATTTCACACTTTGTAAACAAATAACACACTGTGTGATATAATTTGTTAATTTTCTATGTTAAAATAATTAATGTAAGTTATAAGTACATTGATAAGAAACAAATTGGTGATAGGAGAATTTTGCAGATGCGAACATTTTTTTCGGTTCCGTCAAATAAATAAATGCACTGACTGCACTAAATAAAAATGTGTAGTTTAATGCTTTCCCTAAGTTTTGAGAACATTCTTAAATCATTTACGGTAATAAAGTAATTAGGCGCGATTTTATCGAGTTTAACAGTACGATCGTTTATTGTTTAATTCACGTATAAATTACTATTTACTTTCAGAATATTAAATGATAAAGAACGTCTAATAATAATTAAAAAGGCAAATTTCAACACAACACTTGCAACTATCGTAATCGTATCGTATTGAACAGGCGTAGACGCAGTACCTCCGCGATCTTTTGGATTTTTTTTTGCTTAGCCTGAACGTAATAAAGAATCATAAATTATGGGATGATAAGTTCGGCGCTTTTTGTTCCAATAATACTTTTAGAATGTTACCTTTACTGAGTTAATTGTTACCTATTTTTTACTTATTATTAGATAGGATTCATAATTATAGTTTTATTTTTAACTAAGGAAATAAAATTTTTATGCAAAAATTATTTTGTAAAAAATCTGCATATCTATTACTTAAATATTAATTTAAAAAACACCTGGAATCTCCATATTCTTTCGTATGAAAGTAATAAATGACCTGCCTCAACGTTTATTGTATCGCATCTGCGGGTTTACTGCGTATAATAGTATTTATTGCGTATGATAGTAAATTTCGCTCAGCCGTTCGGGCCGTCCGGGGCTTTAAATCAAAGCCAGCGTTCTCAAACGTTTTATGTAAAAACTAAACATATATTTTTCCGGAGTTATTATTGAATTTTTTTTCAAACGTATGTCGTAACTTCGCTTCTTTTCTTTTGTATTAGTTGTGGTTGCAATATGTGAAACTTATTCGATTACACGCTGTGTAACACATTTAAACACATATTCAAAAAACATAATTTAATTTTAGCTAGCAAATCTGTAAATAATTTGTTGGGACTCTAGTTAACGTTGCGCGTATACTATATCACAGTGGCGTTGATATATAGTTACTAAGGTAACATATAGTTAGTTGTAAATAGCATATTACATAGTAACGAGCGTCTAAATAAAAACCTGGTCAAGTGGGTTGTGATCGAGAATTTATCCATTGCATTTACATAGCAGAATTACTAAATGTAGCCTACTTGACCAGGTTTTTATTTAGACACGAGTTACAAATGTTCAAGCTGTTGTAGTTTATTAATTTATTATAATTCAGAAGAATTCCAACTGTGTTCAATATATTTCTTTAACCAATTACGGCCTCTAATAGGTTATGGGCCCAGAGAGCGCAAAGTAAGTTAAATAAAGATTTTCTTGATTCCAAAAGAAAAAGTGACGTTTGCCGCATAAAAACAAAGGCGCACCGATTGTCTACTAGAATTTACCATTACTTGAGATGACTACGTTTGGTATGACAAGAATTGAAACTCTGACCAAAATTAATTATGATACGTGGAAGATGCATATGGAAGCACTTCTCGTGAAAAATGATGCGTGGGAATATGTCAGCGGAACAAAGGCGAAACCAGAAGTCATTGGGCCTGATGAATAAAAACTAAGCAATTGCTTTAAGCATTGACTGATTAGCAAAAGCAAAAGCTGTAAAAGCAAATGCTTTAAGAAAAAGCAATTGCTGAATTATTATATGAATAAAAATCCTAAGCATTTGCTAGCTTTCCGTATTCGTTGAAGCAATTGCTAGAACGACTTGTGCAGATTTGCATATCTGCATAGCTAAAGTAGGTACATGTACGTTAGATTCGTTATCGAAGCGGTGCTCATTTTTGATATTTTTGTTTAAAAATTATTTTTGTTAAAAAAATTAAAGATATTAAAGATATTTTTGTTTAAAAAATTATTTTTGTTAAAAAAATTAAAGGAAAATAAAATTACTTTTTATAAATTGGATTTAAATTTCACATTTGTGATCTCTAGTAATAATCTGACTTGAGTGTTGTATGTTTTAAAATTGTCTTAATCAATTTATAATTGTTTACTTATTCTTAATATATTTATTTATATAAATTTTCTCGTTAGTTTCAAGTCAATGTCAATTCCGAAAATTATATGTAGTGAAATCTCATTCCCTATAAACAGGGCGTAATAGCAATTAGCTGGCTAAAAAGTTCAAACCAGATACCTACAAACAAAGAAATTGCTACTTGGGTCCTTTATGGCCTGATTAAAATTTCAGTAAAAGAGTGAGGAGAAGAAGTGGAAATTGTTGATTGCTGTAGTGTAATTAATTTTAAGAATTAAGACCTAGTTCGGGCGTAAGAATAGAACTTCTCTTTTATTCTCGTCGAAACACCTAGAAGAACATAGCGTTTTGACGAGGGCCTTGTAAAAATTCTTTCTATTATCATCAGTTTTAGCCACCCGTCCCTCCCACAAGTAATAACTGAGAACTACAATATTTTTAATGTTTCCCTTACAACTAAACAAGATGCAAGGAAAATAGGAAATTAAAAGTGAAAAAAAAGTTTGATTTAAACAAAACTGGTAAAAAGAAATTTTGTTCATAACAAACGTTAAGGTTTTAGAAACAGTTGCTTGGGTCAGATACGACATAAAGAAATATTTTCATTTTTTCTATCTTCTAAAAAATAGTTTACAAGTCACCAAATGTTTTCGCTGTTAAACTGATGCAATTTTCTATATTCTTCTTCTAGGTATTTGTTACGTATTTTATAGTTTTCTGTTTACGAATACAAAGAACTGCGCCATTATTATCGTGCAAAAGCGATAAATACGAAATTATAACTGATTTAAGCAAATGCAAGGATGGGGCAGAGGAATCTTAATAATTTTTAAGCAAATGCTTAATTAGAAAAAGCAATCGCTACCTTTATTCATACAACATTAAGCAAATACTAGAAATTTTTAAGGAGAACCTTTTGCTATAAGCTTTTTCTTAGTGTCGTAGCAATTGCTACAAGGTCAAGCAATTGCTAAAGATTTTATTCATTAGATATTAAGCATTTACTAGTAAATTTCAAGAAAAAGCAATTGCTTAAACTTTATTCATAAGGCCCAATGAGCCTGATGAATAAAAACTAAGCAATTGCTTTAAGCATTGACTAATTAGCAAAAGCAAAAGCTATAAAAGCAAATGCTTTAAGAAAAAGCAATTGCTGAATTATTATATGAATAAAAATCCTAAGCATTTGCTAGCTTTCCGGATTCGTTGAAGCAATTGCTAGTTCGACTTGTGCAGATTTGCTTATCTACATAGCTAAAGTAGGTACGTTAGATTCGTTATCGAAGCGATGCTCTTTTTTAATAAAATGTCGGATACTAATGATCGAGATAGTTAGTAGTGATAATGAGACCGAGTTAGACAAAAAAATTATTTTTGTTAAAAAAATTAATAGAAAATAAAATCTTTTTTAATAAATTGGATTTAAATTTTACATTTGTCTAATTTTGTGATCTCTAGTAATTTGACTAGAGTCTTGTATGTACGTAATCAGTTTTAAAATTGTCTTAGTCAATTTATAATTGTTTACTTATTCTTAATATAGGTATTTATTTATATAAATTTTCTCTTTATTTTAAAGTCAATGTCATTCTTAAAGAAAGAACGTAACTTTTCGTCAATCCCGAAAATTATACATATTTATTTATTATCATTCCAATCATAGATCCCAGAAGAGATATTGGTATCATCATAGAAAAGAGGATCATAAAAACTCTTTAAATTCATAAAAACAGCGTTCCAGCAGGAATTGTCTTAGTTCTGATTTAAATTTAGACATTGATTTGTTAGTGGTAGTAGTGGCGGGCAAGGGCTGAAATTTCATTCCGTATAAAGAGGGCGTAATAGCAATTATCTGGCTAAAAAGCTCAAACCAGATACCTACAAATAAATTGTTACTTGGGTCCTTTATGGTCTGATTAAAATTTTAGTAAAAGAGTGAGGAGAAGAAATGGAAATTGTTGATCTCTGTGATGTAATTAATTTTGGGAATTAAGACCTAGTTTGGGCGTAACAATAGAACTTTTCTCTTACTCTCGTCGAGACACCTAGAAGAAGACGAGGCCTTGTAAAAATTGATAAAGTTGAAAGTAAAGGATAATTCATCCTTTTTCTGTTATCATAATTTTTAATCACCCGTCCCTCGCACAAGTACCTAATAACTGATAATTACAAGGAAATTTTTAATATTTCCCTTACAACTAAACAAGTTGCAAGGAAAATAAGCAATATAAAGGAAAAGTGAAAAAGGAAAGTTTGATTTAAACAAAACTGGCAAAAAGAAATTTTGTTCATAACAAACGTATAGTTTTTAGAAACAGTTGTAGGTTTAGAAACAGTTGCTTGGGTCAGATAGGGTCACAAAGAAATATTTTCATTTTTTCTATAATTGACAATGCACCACCACTTTTCTCGCCACTATCTTCTAAAAAATAGTTTGCAAGTAACCAAACGTTTTCGCTGTTAAACCGATGTAATTTTCTATAATCTTCTTCTAGGCATTCGTTACGTATTTTATAGTATTTATGTATACAAATATAAAGAACTGCGCCGTTATTATCGTGCGAATGCGATGAATAAGAAATTATAACTGATTTAAGCAAATGCAAGGATGGGGCAGAGGAACCTTAATAATTTTTAAGCAAATGCTTAAATAGGAAAAGCAATCTTTATTCATACAATATTAAGCAAATACTAGAAATTTTTAAGAACAAGCTTTTGCTATAAGCTTTTCCTTGGTGTCGTAGCAATTGCTACAAGGTCAAGCAATTGCTAAAGATTTTATTCATTAGATATTAAGCATTTACTAGTGAATTTCAAGAAAAAGCAATTGCTTAAACTTTATTCATAAGGCTCATTATCGTCAATGCGGAATCTGAACAAGCAGCCGCAGAATGGGACAAGAACGATAAGAAAGCTAAATCTGACATAATATTGTCCATAAGTGCAACTGAATTGAAGCAGGTAAAAGGATGCAATTCATCTCGCGAAGTTTAGCTGAAGCTTGAAAGTATTTATCAATCACGTGGACCAGCACGAAAAGCAACATTGTTAAAGCAGTTGATTTTGCAACGTATGTGCGAAGGCGAAGATATTCATGAACATCTACGAAAATTTTTCGATGCCGTAGATAAATTACACGAAATGAGCGTAGAGATAAATGCAGATTTATTGACAATACTATTATTATACAGTTTGCCATCTAAGTTCGAAAATTTTAGATGCGCAATCGAATCCCGAGATGATTTGCCGACACCGGAGGTTTTGCGCGTCAAGATAGTGGAAGAACACGAAGCACGAAGAAATGCATGTGGAAGTGACATCACCAACGCTATGATAGCTGGAAAGTCAATGTACAAAAGTCGAAACGCATCAAGATGTCAAGAGAATAAAAAGGATCCGAAGAAACAAACTCATAATACTTCAAAGTTGAGATGTTTCAAGTGTCAAAAATTCGGTCACAAGGCAGCAGAATGTCGTAAAATTGGTGACAGCAGTAATCAAATTACGAGGAATGACCTATTTTTTGGAACAATTGAGGCAAAAGCTCATGGAGCGCTTCAGGCAGAATATAGGAATTCCAAAGTTTGGTGCCTTGACAGCGGGTGTATGTCACACATTTGCAAAACTCAGGATGAATTTTCAGACATTTGGAAAGGAGACTGTGGGAAGTTGAATTTAGCAAATAATTCATCAACCGAGATAAAAGCACGCGGAAAGGTATCATTACAGATACGTAACAACAAGACGGTGAAACAAATTGATTTGCAAGAAGCATTATTTGTACCAGATTTACGCACCAATTTAGGCATTTACGAAAATTCACCCGGTGGGTACATCAAGTTTACCGATCGGTAATCAGCTGATACACTGGTGCAGAGATCGGTTGACTGAATTTAAAAACGCTTCGGTAGATAAACTTGGGTGAACTAACCAAACAAAAGTATATTATTTTACGAGTTTCACAAGAAGGCTTATTGTAACACGAGTGGATTTGGGGTACGACTAGCGAAGCGTAGCGAGCTAGGAGTGCCCCAAATCCACTCGTGTTACAATAAGCCTTCTTGTGAAACTCGTAAAATAATATACTATTTTCTACTTTGCGTTCACAATGAACTCATTGTGACACCAAAAACAGTTTCACAATGAAGCTCATTGTGAAACCGTTTTTGGTGTCACAATGAGTTCATTGTGAACGCAAAGTAGAAAAAATCTATAATAACATCTGAAAACAAACATATTTAACGATATTTTCCATATCTGAAGCTGATGTTTTATTTTTGAACATTTTCCTAACTCCACATCCATTGCAACTAGTAATTATTTTAATTTTACAAAACGCTGCCTACAACTAATAACTTTTTTTTTTAGGTTATGTTTAATGTACGACCGCATGGACCATTAACTTTCCTCGGTGCACAAATTATGCACCAGGTGCATTAGTTCGGTACACGTGGTAAATTATCGAACGCGGTACAAAAGCAACCGGTTGAATTATCGAAAGCATTCGATTTATGCGGTGTACACCCGGTGAATTTTCGTAAATGCCTTTTGTTATCAGTGGGTAAAATTACGGACAAAGGCTACAGTGTCACATTTGACAAGAATAGGGCGATAATTAGAAATAGGTATGGTGACAAGGTGTTGACAGCTAATCGTGAAAATGGTTTGTACTATGTTAAGACGATGGGCGTTGATGATTGCAAAGTGGGTGCAGAATCGCAGAAATCGTCAACAGTAAAATCGAACTTAATGCAAGTTTGGCATCGTCGTTTAGAACATTTGAATTTTAAAGATTTGTCCGAAGCTGCACGAAATGGTGTCTACAACACTCCCCCTCGTTGTGCGGAGATTGAAAATGTTGACCTAATGTCTTTAAACACTTTCGATGTTTTGGCCCTGTGAGACCCTTCGTGAGTACGTCCGCAGCCATGTTCTCCGTGGGCATATACTTGAGGTCAATCTTATGATTCTTTACCGCTTGCCGTACAAAATGATGTCTAATATCGATATGTTTCGTGCGGGAATGAAACACAGGATTAGCTGTAAGTTTTTGAGCACCCACATTATCACAAAATAATGTGATGCTAGCCAAATTTTCAAAACCAATCTCAGACAAAAATCGACGTAAGTATATGGCTTCTTTAACTGCTTCTGTAATTCCCATATACTCAGCCTCAGTTGATGACAACGCAACTGTTCTCTGCTTTCGCGATTCCCAACATACTGCTCCGTTGGCAAGTACAAATGAGAAACCGGTGTATGATCTTCTGTCCTCGGGACAACTCCCCCAATCAGCATCAACATATCCTATGATGGGGTTATTGGTTTGCTCATAGGTGATGCCAAGATTCGCTGTACCTCTGAGGTATCGTAACACTCGTTTAGCGGGAGCCCAATGTATTTTCTGGTAACAATCATTGAAGCGACTTAACCAACTAACTGCGTGTGCTATGTCCGGCCTCGTCGCTATTGCTAAATACATCAACGATCCCACAAGTTCGCGATAAGGTAGTCTTTTCAATTCATCAGTATCTCGTGCAACTTCCTTCGCTAACTTTGATAATTTTGATGTGACCTCTATTGGAGTAGATATGGGCTTGCAGTCCTTCATGTTTTAAATCTAGAAATCTCAGATACATTTCGTGAAGCAAATAAAATATCGTCTACGTAAACTACGATAATTACCAAATCTCCCCCTTTACCGTAATAGTAGACACATGGATCATTTTGAGATTGCGTTGCTCCTAAACTTTTCATTTCTTGATCCAGTCGACTATACCTTTGACGCCCAGCTTGACGAACACCATATAAAGCCTTCTTCAGTCGGCACACTTTATTGCCTCTCTTGAGTTCCTGCAGCATTTTATTAGCCTTCTCTCGAAAAGAATAATCTTTCTTTTCAGTTTTAATGATGAAATCTAAAATTTCTTCAGTCATCTCTGGCACTTCCATGTAAATGGTCTCCTCTAAAATGCCGTTAAGATATGCTGACGTGACGTCAATTTGCTCGATAATCATTCCAAACTCTGATGCCAGTGCTGTTGCGATTCGAACAGAGCTAAGACGAGCTACGGGGGAAAAAGTTTCATCAAAATCTATACCTGGACGCTAAGCAAATCCTTTTGCGACGATTCGTGCTTTTCTCTTATCGAGTGTTCCGTCCGGTCGATATTTGTTTCTCAAAATGACTCTGCTGTTAATTATCTTCTGTCCTTTCGGACGATCCACAATTTCCCAAGTATCATTTCCTATAATACATTTTAATTCTGTGACCATCGCTTTATACCACTCATCTGCGTGTGCACTTGACATTGCTTGACCGACAGGTATTTCTGCAATAAACGTTTCTTCTACCTCTTGAGCTGTATTAATCAAATGAAATTCTTTACGTGGGCGACCTCTGCGACCAGTAAATATTTTTCGTGGTCTTCCAGGACCTCGTCTCTGGACTTGCGGAGTATCATCTGACCCAGCGAAAACACGTACGTGTAAAAAACGTTGTAAAATAACATGTAACCAAACGTTGAATTCGTGTGGTATTGTTACGTTGAAAAAACGAAAAAATGTCGCGGCAATCAATTTCTTTTAAACGTCTCTGTCCACGTGTAAGAAACGTTGTAGAATAACAATTAATCAACGTTGAATTCGTGTGTTATTAATACGTTTTAACAACGCTCGAATCAACTTCTTTTAAACGTCTTTGTCCACGGTATTTCTACGTTAAATCCCAGTGCATACATATGTATAAAAAACGTGGTGGAATAACATGTAACAAACGTTGAATTCGTGTGTTATGGTTACGTTGAAACAACGAAAAAATGTCGCGGCAATGTCCACGTGTAACGTTGAATCAGACAATTACGACGTGTATTAAAAAGCTGGGTCTAAATCATTAGACTGAATAAACATACATGGCTAATGGTGGAATTCGAACCCACTCCGCCGAGTGACACGACTTTCCAAGTCGGTTAGGCTAGACCGCTAAGCCACTTGGAGACCCCAGTTCCGTGTCGCTTCCGTGACTGATTCGTAAAGCGGGCAATAAAGCGGTAATAAAGCCGAACCGGGGACTTTAACTTACAATAGCTACGCGCCGCCCTCACTCGTTCAATTTCCGAACTCTTTACTACCTACAGTTTCCTTCTAACATCCATATTATCATAACATCATTAAATCAATTTTTCTAATTATTACAATCCTAAGCTTATTTTCTTTGTATATACATTTCAAAAATTCTAAATTATTTATTTATAATAAACATGTAATTCTAAATCGCTTATTTCTAAAAATGTTTACACTAACTTAAAATATTCGACAAAACACATTTAATACAGTATTCTCAATTTACTTTATTATTTACAAAATTATTTCTTTATGAAAATTTAAAAAAAATTACATGCTGCTCATAAACACCGCAGTGGAGTGGAAAGTTTAACTGGAATAAATTCTGTTACAAAATTGCCATTTGTAGCAAAATTCTTGGAACAGGTCAATTTTTATTTTTCTGGCGCATATTATAAATGGATTTCTTTAACTTTTCAATTATTTGGAAGGATGAAACAACCCCTAACTATTTTTTTTTTAATGGAAGGATATGTTGAGTAATTTTTTTTCTTAAAGCTTGTTCAATTGGGAATATAGCTACGTTTTTATTTTTTAATTTTTCTTAAACAGTAAAAGGCGAAAAAATAAAAAATAAATTTTTGACTAGAACGATTTTAACGCATCAGATGTTCAAAATGCTCGCCACCTCTCACTTGACAATACCTAATCGATTATAAATTCCATCCCTAACAGTTTGTAACATTTCCGGCGTTACTCTCCTAATTTCATGCAGAATTTGAAGTTCTGAAGTTCTGCTATGTCGTTTGGTTTAGTCACATAAACTTTACTTTTTAAATACCCCCATAAAAAGTCTAAAGGGGTGAGATCTGGAGATCTTGTTGGCCACTCAATCGGTCATCGGTCCTCTTCTTCCTATCCACCTATTGGGAAAAACTTCAGTGAGGTAATTACGTACAATTAAAAATTTAGCGCATTGGCAGCGCCATCTATTGGCTGCACGCAACAATACGATACCATATGGAATGCTTGTTTCTTCTTATCAAATAATAAAAAACGGAGTTCCTGAATTTTTGGCATTAAAAACGGTTTTAGTAAAAAAATTCTTTTTTTTTGTTTTTTACCTTTTAGTGCTAAAGAAAAATAAAAAATAAAACGTAGCTGTATTCCCAATTTTTTCAACATATCCTTCCATTAAAAAAAAACATAGTTAGGGGTCGTTCCACCCCTCCAAATAATTGAAAAAGTCCCTTTGTAATATGCGCCATTAAAAATAAAAATTGACCTGTTCCAAGATTTTTTTTACAAATCGTAATCTTCTAAGTTACAGAATTTATTCCAGTTAAACTTTCCACTCTGTATACAGCTGTCCCCAATGAGTATTCGTGACAATATGTATGTATAATTGATTGACTATTGCGTTCTTTAGTATTTTTAATCACAGATTTTGGGCATCAAATTCAAACTAACTTAAAAAAATTTGACAGATTATGTCAACTTAAAAAGGGGTTATGGTTGACTCGTATGTCCAAATTAGCAGTACTTTTCATACCTACTTCGTTTCATTTCAAAGCTGCCAAGCATGGAGAAGAACCTCATATTTCATAGATTTTTAGTAAAATTAGAATTCAAAAGTGTGAAACACGATAGACAATCACTGTAAAATTAAGTGTTTTCTAACGTCAATATCACGTTTTGTAAGGCATATTTATTCGGTATACGTTAAAATAACGTTATAAAACGTAGGTTAAAAATTTAGTTGTAAATTATGATTTATCTAACGTATTAGTTTCGTTAATTTTTTTCTCATTTATTACGTAGAATAGTAGATGTTGAATTAACGTTGAAATGATGTTGTAATCAACGTACGGTAGATACATCGCATTTACTCATAGTATAAATCACGTCGTAAAAAGACAAAATTGTTACGTATTTATTTCACGTTATAATTACGTCCATATTAAACTGATCGTTAAAAAACACGTCATACAAACGTGATATAATTATGGTTGCTAATTCAACCAAAAAACAACGTTGCATTTTTCAACGAATAACGTTATTTCCACCATTACAACGTGAAATTAACGTTGAATAAACGTACATGTTTTCGCTGGGGATGTACTTTCATTGTCTGTATTGTCTTCCTCGACAGTGTCTTGTTCTCGTTCCAATATGCAAGGTACTAATGGAACATCAATTTTAATACCTTCATCGTTGGACTCCGGTTCAACCACGGGGTAGGTCTGCTTCTCAAGCAGTACTTCATTATCCATAGAATTCGTCTTCTTAGACTCCAAAAATTTTACATCTCGAGATATTTCTACCTTATGATCATTTGGCAACCATACTCGATATCCTTTCGAATTTTCCGAATAGCCGAGTAAAATACCTTCTTTGATCTTTCATCAAACTTGCCTCGATGTTGTGATTTATTGAGGATAAGAACTTTACTTCCAAAATCTCTTAAATGTTGAATATCCGGTTTATCCTCATGCCGTACCTCGTATGGTGTTTTTCCATTCAGCGATTTTGACGGACATCTATTCCGTATATAATTAGCAGCTGAAACAGCTTCAGTCCAAAATGTTCTTGGCAGACGAGACTGTATTAACAAACATCTTGCTGTCTCGACTAACGTTCTTTTACGGCGTTCCGCAACTCCATTTTGTTCTGGATTATGTGCCACCGTAAGCCGTCGCTGAATCCCGTGCACCTTCAAATACTCTTCAAAATTGTTGCTGAGGTATTCTGTGCCGTTGTCTGTCTGTAAACATTTAATCTTTACATTTCTCTGATTTTCCATTAAAGCTTTTCCTTTTGTAAATTCGTTAAAAACATCGCTTTTCCGTTTAATAAAACGTACTTCGCATCATTTAGATTTATCATCTATAAAAGTAATAAAATACTTAGCTTTTCCGTGTGAGTCTACTTGCATTGGTCCACATACATCGGAGTGTACCAATTGCAGGATGTTCGTCTGTCGATTCGATTTTTGTGGAAAAGGCGTACGTGTCATTTTCCCACGAACACAACAAATGTCACACTCTGGATTTTTGATGAGTCTCCCGATGTCCAAGTTCTTGTAGACACCATTTCGTGCAGCTTCGGACAAATCTTTAAAATTCAAATGTTCTAAACGACGATGCCAAACTTGCATTAAGTTCGATTTTACTGTTGACGATTTCTGCGATTCTGCACCCACTTTGCAAAATTCGAAAGGATATCGAGTATGGTTGCCAAATGATCATAAGGTAGAAATATCTCGAGATGTAAAATTTTTGGAGTCTAAGAAGACGAATTCTATGGATAATGAAGTACTGCTTGAGAAGCAGACCTACCCCGTGGTTGAACCGGAGTCCAACGATGAAGGTATTAAAATTGATGTTCCATTAGTACCTTGCATATTGGAACGAGAACAAGACACTGTCGAGGAAGACAATACAGACAATGAAAGTACATCAGATGATACTCCGCAAGTCCAGAGACGAGGTCCTGGAAGACCACGAAAAATATTTACTGGTCGCAGAGGTCGCCCACGTAAAGAATTTCATTTGATTAATACAGTTCAAGAGGTAGAAGAAACGTTTATTGCAGAAATACCTGTCGGTCAAGCAATGTCAAGTGCACACGCAGATGAGTGGTATAAAGCGATGGTCACAGAATTAAAATGTATTATAGGAAATGATACTTGGGAAATTGTGGATCGTCCGAAAGGACAGAAGATAATTAACAGCAGAGTCCTTTTGAGAAACAAATATCGACCGGACGGAACACTCGATAAGAGAAAAGCACGAATCGTCGCAAAAGGATTTGCTTAGCGTCCAGGTATAGATTTTGATGAAACTTTTTCCCCCGTAGCTCGTCTTAGCTCTGTTCGAATCGCAACAGCACTGCCATCAGAGTTTGGAATGATTATCGAGCAAATTGACGTCACGTCAGCATATCTTAACGGCATTTTAGAGGAGACCATTTACATGGAAGTGCCAGAGATGACTGAAGAAATTTTAGATTTCATCATTAAAACTGAAAAGAAAGATTATTCTTTTCGAGAGAAGGCTAATAAAATGCTGCAGGAACTCAAGAGAGGCAATAAAGTGTGCCGACTGAAGAAGGCTTTATATGGTGTTCGTCAAGCTGGGCGTCAATGATATAGTCGACTGGATCAAGAAATGAAAAGTTTAGGAGCAACGCAATCTCAAAATGATCCATGTGTCTACTATTACGGTAAAGGGGGAGATTTGGTAATTATCGTAGTTTACGTAGACGATATTTTATTTGCTTCACGAAATGTATCTGAGATTTCTAGATTTAAAACATGAAGGACTGCAAGCCCATATCTACTCCAATAGAGGTCACATCAAAATTATCAAAGTTAGCGAAGGAAGTTGCACGAGATACTGATGAATTGAAAAGACTACCTTATCGCGAACTTGTGGGATCGTTGATGTATTTAGCAATAGCGACGAGGCCGGACATAGCACACGCAGTTAGTTGGTTAAGTCGCTTCAATGATTGTTACCAGAAAATACATTGGGCTCCCGCTAAACGAGTGTTACGATACCTCAGAGGTACAGCGAATCTTGGCATCACCTATGAGCGAACCAATAACCCCATCATAGGATATGTTGATGCTGATTGGGGGAGTTGTCCCGAGGACAGAAGATCATACACCGGTTTCTCATTTGTACTTGCCAACGGAGCAGTATGTTGGGAATCGCGAAAGCAGAGAACAGTTGCGTTGTCATCAACTGAGGCTGAGTATATGGGAATTACAGAAGCAGTTAAAGAAGCCATATACTTACGTCGATTTTTGTCTGAGATTGGTTTTGAAAATTTGGCTAGCATCACATTATTTTGTGATAATGTGGGTGCTCAAAAACTTACAGCTAATCCTGTGTTTCATTCCCGCACGAAACATATCGATATTAGACATCATTTTGTACGGCAAGCGGTAAAGAATCATAAGATTGACCTCAAGTATATGCCCACGGAGAACATGGCTGCGGACGTACTCACGAAGGGTCTCACAGGGCCAAAACATCGAAAGTGTTTAAAGACATTAGGTCAACATTTTCAATCTCCGCACAACGAGGGGGAGTGTTGGGACTCTAGTTAACGTTGCGCGTATACTATATCACAGTGGCGTTGATACATAGTTACTAAGGTAACATATAGTTAGTTATAAATAGCATATTACATAGTACAAATGTTCAAGCTGTTGTAGTTTATTAATTTATTATAATTCAGAAGAATTCCAAGTGTGTTCAATATATTTCTTTAATCAATTACGGCCTCTAATATAATTTAAATATTATTTTCTCAAATTTAAAAATCAAAACACCAAAACTAAAACAACCTAACGTGGTTTATGAAATTAAATGTTTAAATTTTAATTCATGTTATATTGGAGAAACAAGTCAAAATTTATTTAAAAAACGTCTAGACCAACATAAATATCATATCCAAAAAAAAATAAAATCATTCAATGCTTGTAGAACATTCATTAGAAAATGACCATAATTTTGATTTTGAAAATACTAATATTTTATACTGTGAGTCTAATATTTTCAAAAGACGCTTTATAGAAATGTGTAAAATAAAAATGTCATCGAATTCTATTAATAAACGTACAGATTTTGCAAATTTAAACGATATATTTTGTAGTTTTCTAGATTCTTTAAATAGGATACACATCTGTCAATTTTTTAACATTTAATAAAATAAAATATTTTATTAAGTTTAAAATTAATTTTTAGACTTTATAAAAACCAAGGAAAAAAATCATTTACTCTTTCAGTTTCTGTTAACAACCTTGTTTCTATTGACAACCTTGTTTATATTTTTTCACTTCCTAAGAAGCTGTCAAACGATAGCGAAATGTAAAGTGTTTGTGCGCCATTTAGTGTCCGTTTAAAAGATTTTGTGATAAAACATTTTTGTTTATGGCGTTCTTTATGCGGAAAAAATTTATAACGGGCAATTCGTTTATTGCGGTGTTCGAACTTGTGTATGCAGAACCAATAGGTGGCCATACACACAGAGGTTGATCCGCCGGTTTTGAACGCCGCGGTTCTAAAGGGGCATCTTCATGATGCGTCCAGGATGTCATGCGTTTGGTTAAAGTCTAATAAAAATGTGGGCGTTGCAAGCATTGCAATAAAAAAACATTACGCCTAGAGTCGAATTTATTTTGCCGTCGGAAACCTCTTATTAATTCTTCAAATTTGTAACGCAGGAAAAGCTTTTATGGTGATTTCTGTATACGCGTCAGGCATAATAAAATAATTCACACTTACATGTATAAATGGTATTGTTTTCAAGGTATTTAATAAAGTGTTTACTACGTTTTGTACGACTCTCAGCCATTTATAAGTTTACTTGACACAGCAAAAAAAGTATCTTTCATTTATTTACGGTAAAATAAATAAAACAAGATTCACAAAATATTTTAAATTTATCGATAAATTTCGAGCGTTGATAATTTTTTTTCCGTGTATGGCACGCATACGGAAAAAATCAGTAATTTAAAAATACTTAAAAATCTCCGTAAATGCAGTGCTCTCTTGCACAGGCCTTCAATGCAACCGAAAAGGTATGTGGTAAACGCAATGTATATTTACGAAAAACGATCCTGCAAGATAAAGTACAATTAAAATTAAATAAAATTCATTAAAAAGTGCCGACAGTATAAAAAACACAATTCTCCAATTAGCACGCAAAAAAGAACTGTTTATGAGATTTTATGATGTCTCGCCGTCGGTGAACTTGGTCTTTTTGCTCGACTTTGTCGATGAAGCAATAAATACATTAAAAAGACCTTTGATTCTCACCGCTTTATCAACTCATCGGGTCCAGCAGCAGATTTTTCGCGGAGAGAATTTAACCAAATTGTACTAAGGGCATGCGAAATAATAAAATTCTTAAAAACTCCGCTTACCTTCTGGCGAGTTTATACGAACGCATGACATCCTAGATGCAATGACGTCCTGGACGTATCGTGAAGATGCTCCTTAACATGCATATTTATCTTTTAGTTAGTGGTAAATGCACGCGTCAGATTTAACCGGTACAGACTTATCTGTCATTTTACACCGCCAGTGAAAACTGCTGCCGGTAACTAACAGCAACTAACAGACGATTTGAGTGCACAGTTTTTATTAGAGTTTCAACCGCGACAGTCTGTTAAATATATCTTCAGAAGGTGTTCCTTGCTCAAAAAAATTTCTTACAACATTTTTAGAAATTTACAAAGAACATCCTGCTTTGTGGAAAATTAAAAGCAAGGAATATAGTAACAAAAATATTTTGTTTTGTGAGGGCCCCTCTTACTAAACTTAATAAAAAGCCATATGTCTTTATATCCATTCTCAAAATCATCCGGATCATTTTCTCTTAGCTCTTTTAATAGAGCCCGCTTTTTTATTGCAGAACATTTTTTACCTTACTGGTTAAACACTTGGAAACAGTTTACTTGCGGTACAGAACTTTCGCCAAGTCGAAATTCCACAGTGCCGGTTCAATCCGCGGATATATCTGCAGTTTCATGCACACTAACACACGGTTGTGCATGGGACAAGATCAAGTGTGCAGATTGATCTGTGGATTTTTGTTTTTATTAAATGGCTGAGAGTCGTACAAAACGTAGTAAACACTTTATTAAATACCTTGAAAACAATACCATATATACATGTAAGTGCGAATTATTTTATTATACCTGACGCGTATACAGAAATCGCCATAAAAGCTTTTCCTGCGTTACAAATTTGAAGAATTAATAAAAGAGATTTCCGACGGCAAAATAAATTCGACTCTAGGCGTAATGTTTTTTTATTGCAACGCCCACATTTTTATTTGACCTTAACCAAACGCATGACATCCTGGACGTATCGTGAAGATGCCTTTTTAGAACCGCGGCGTTCAAAACCGGCGGATCAACCTCTGTGTGTATGGCCGGCTAATGAATCACAATTTTTTTTACGACTAAGGGGGTCATTCTAATTCATGCTTGCAACCTGACGACGGTGGTACCTCCTTAGTAACGTGGTAACTAGTTGCAACCCTGTTGTTTTGGTATTCTAATTGTGATACAGCAGTCGCAAAATGCATCTAAAATTGCAACCATTTTAAAGCAGTGGTAAACTTGCTCTCGTCAGTGTGCGCATGAGTATGTAAGAATTAACGTTTTAATAAAAATTTTAATTGAAATGTCAGGTTACGCAGTAGCTTATGAGTTAAATTAAAACAGCAATGACAGCGAAAGAACCTTTAAAAAAATATACTTCTTTTTTGTAGGCTAGAATCACTCTCATTTTAATACATACCTCAGTCTTACACATCCTTGATAATTATATACTTACAATTTACTAATAATTTAAAACTTTTTTGACAAAACAAACCGTAAGTAAATAAATAAATTAACTATAAACTAAATAAACTAGTTTTCCACTGTGAGGCTTCTGCGTATTGCTACTACACAAATCATTCATTGCGCATAACGTATTACCACAATATAAGTAAATACACTTTTGAAAAAATAATGTTGGGCAAGGACCAGATTTTCTGTTTCTTTATTGTATATGATTTTCAGAGTAAAAAGCGCGGCAAGACGGGAGACGTGCGTTCGCAAGCGTACAATACGACACTGAAGTTAGCTGCATATGTAATTTTGCCACTGAACTACCACCCTGAATTAGAATACAAAAATAAGTAGGTGGTTCTACCAGAGCAGAGTGCACGGTAGTAACATGATACAACGTTGTAACTTGCAACTTCGATTAGAATGACCCCCTAAGTAAGGGTAAACACTAGGGTGGGTCATTTTTGTATGGAAAAAAACGAATATTGCGCTTTTGATTTTTAATAGCAAAATTATATTGCCTTTACATGAAAACAGTGTAATGCTAAAATTTAAAGTAAATAGCACCTCATCTTCAGGTTGCGCTTTGCCTTGGAAATACGAATAACTTGAATATATTCTGGTAGTCATATAACATATGTGTCTCAAGAAAAATAGGATTTTTAAAATAAAATAATCATTTATTAATAATTAAAAAAATAATACAACAGAAAAATTAATGAAAATCATTCAATATTGAAATCTTTTTTGTTATCGAATTTAGGCGTTGCTGCAAGATTCGAGTTTTAATTTTATCCACCTTCTCTTGCCCTTTTAGTATACAGTTTTGATCGTAACTCTGTTATTATTATTGCAAATACGAATTTTTCATGGCATACTATATGGCCTTTCTCGTATAATTTCAAAAATTCAAACGTAAGGCGCACCCTCTAAATATTAATTAAATTCAAAAATATTTCGTAGGTGTCATAATATCACTAAAAGACAACATAATTTTGCTATTAGGTAAGATTATCTCAAAGTTTGGTTTTTCGACCCACCCTAACTAGTATCCGAGATGAGTTGTAGGTAGCCATCGTTTGAGGTGTCGGACCCCGATGTGTTGAAGCCTAGGATCCGAGACGAGAACCGATGCAGACCACACGCCTGTTACCCTTAAAACTAGCCTGTCTAGCTGCCCTATCCCATACACGCGGGTATACGTGTATGGGTAATGGATGCTGGGGTTAGTATTAGATGTGTGGTAGAGATTCGCGTAAGCATTCTCGACGGTTACTCATCAAACGTAGCTAGGGAAACCTTGCTGACATGAGTGCTAGGGGGAGGGGGAGCCCACCGGTCCCGGCCGGTCCCCCTCATAGGCGTTGGCCTCCTAGTGGCAGTGTCATAGCTGGTGGACAGCGGATGTACCGTGCCGGACGGGGGTCCGCTGGCCAATTCTCACACGGGAGATAGGCTGACGCCTGGGTGCCCTTGGTGTCGAAAGACACCAGAGAGTAATTGGTTGTATGACTTTAGTGAATACGCCCCTAACGGGTCGGACACTTATTCTGAATCACCCTGTAGGAAAGGTTAAATACTTCGTGGGGGTCTAGACCCCAACCTTGTATTATATACAGTCTTGGATAACCGGTGGGGGCGATTAATAACTGAAGTTAATAAACATTTTAATTAAACATAATACATGTACAACATACACACTGTTATTAAGAACAAATATCGAACACACTTTCTATCCGATGCGCGTTATCTCTCTCTACTATTGTCCACTGTTTCCAACCTTATTTTTTTGTCTTTTATATATCACTAACACTCGGCCATTTCCTGCAGTCAATCTCATCCTCGAGATGAAAGTCTTGCAGATGCCTCGGAATTCTTCTTTTTCGTGCTCTTCTTTCTTCTATCTCGACTTCTGTTTCTTCAGTACACTTATTGTCGCTTTCCGTCGCATCATTTATCTCTTCCTCTGGGTCATTTTCTTCTTTCAACTCATCTTCTTCCTCTCCCTCTTCACCTTCATCTTCTGTTGGTGTCTTCCACCATTGACTTACGTGTGCAGTTGTAATGTATTGATGACCAGATTCTGCCTCTATCAGGTCCTTTACATAGTAAGTATCATTCGGCAATACTTTCTGCACCACTAGAGGTCCTCTATACTTAGGGTTGCCATACGTCCCGTATATACGGGACTGTCACCGTATTTCACTACTCAGTCCCATTATAATCTTATAATGACTTGCGCCGAATTTTATAATTACGTGAAAGAAGAAAATGATATAATGAAATGTAAAAGGAAAGTACAATGTATTTTTTTAAAAATGCCATAAAGGTTGGCCATGAAAATTAAAAGTCATGTCGTAGCTTGGCATCTAACACATGCCAAATCTGAAAATTTAAAGTAAATGAATGGAGCTAAGACATGAATTTTCTTTTCCACAGCCACCCCTTATGGCATTTTTAAAAAAACACATAGTAAAATCAACCTTAAAATGTCACTGGGCTAAAAAGGATTAGCTTTGCATCTTTTTTATTATTCCTACATTGTTCATTTTATTAGATTGCATAAACTTTACCATTACTACCCACTTTTGTCTTATTTAGCACTTAAACGTCCTGTATCAATGCTTGGCAATTATGGCAACCCTATCTATACTTCGATGTCTCCAATGTCATATGTCACATATCTGTACTTATTTTTGTCGTAGTGCGCCTTGTATTTCTTCTGTTCTTCTTCAATTCTTTGTCTTGCCTGTTCTTGTAAAATAGTTGGTTCATTGTACTGCTCTGATTCCACCGTTAACTATCTTCCAGATCCTTCATTAAATCTTGGGACATATCCATGCAGTAGTTCAAATGGCTCTTATTGGTAGTCTTATTTATTGCGAAATTTAAATCTGTCTCTATCTTCTTAATTTGTCTGTCCCAATCTCTACATTCTGGATGTTGTATTGTACTTCGTAATAATGGTAACAATGTCCGATTTACTCGTTCTACTTGATCATTAGCTTGTACGTGACGTGGTGAATTTAAAGTGTGTTTTATTCCATATTTATTACAAAATATTTCGAAAGCCTTAGAAGTAAAACATGTACCTCTGTCTGAAATCAGTCTATCTGGCATCCCGAAATTCAGTATAAAATTTTCTAACTTTCTTATTACAGGTTCTGCTTTTGTGTTCTTTACGGCATTCAGTTGAACAAATTTCGTAAAATTGTCTATCATCACCAAAATAAACTTGTTTTTGTTGTTACTCATGACAAAACTATAAAAACTATTAACATGCTTTACCTATTGCAATAGGTTTACTTCTCTTGGTGATTTCTGTTCTGCCTTTCGACAATGTCTTGCAGTGTGTCCAGTCGCTGAACATTTCAATCATACCAATTCTCGTTTTGGTTCTGCACAATTTTTCGCCACATGCCCATACTTTGAACAGTTCTAACACTTATATTCTTCAATTTCATTCTTCACTGGTGGTCTAACATCTGGCTTTCTATCAGCTGTCTGTGTTTTAACTTTTGTCATCTGCTGGTGGATATCTCCTCTGTCTTCATATCGAGTGCTTAATGTCATTCTCTTGGGTGTCTCTTTACTTTTGTTTACTATTCTCTCCGATCTTGCACTATTAACTCTTTCATGCCTTACATTTTTAAACAGGTCATCTAAATCAGTGTGAAATCTCGACATCAAATTCTCTTGACCATAATCCAATTATTACGTTCTTTTGTTTCCTCGAAGCTGAGATATAGTTCATCACAGAGCTTTGTTTTCTCATGAAAGTAGAAATTAGTGCTTCCCTTTGGGCCTTGAACTCTGGTTTGCATTTGTTTCCAGCATTCTGTTTAGCTCCTTCCTTCTTAAATGTATCTATGAACTGCTCCCAACTATTGATGTCCTTGGAACGTCCTTGAAACCAATAATTGGCTGCAACCTGCAAATGTGTCCGTGCAGTCTCACAGGTAAATGCCTCTGGCCAAGAATTTCCGTTCTCACCATCATACACTGCAATCGTCTTCGACAAATCCAGCATCATATTAAAATTCTTCACATCACTGTTCGCGTTACACTGGACATGCAACATCTGCATCATGGTCGCATTTTGCTGCATTAATAATTTCGTCATTATATATCATAGAGCATAAAGCAAACAGCAGTCATCGCTGACATATTATTTACATTCAAAGGCTCATTTACTTTCTCTTCAACTCGTCTTTGGAATACCTCAAATTCGTCTGCATTGCTTATGTTTGCGCTGTACGCCATTTCGTAACCTCAAACTCGAATTTTCTCACTTATTAAATTCGTTTTATCTCACTTCTGAATTATTATATACTGTCTTGGATAACCAGTGGCGGGAGGGGAGGGGTACATGTACAAAATACACACAGTTATCAAGAACACATTGAACAACAAGAGTCTAGCCATCAAACCAGGAGGAGCAATTCGGTAGTTACTAAAGTAAATATAGATGGCGCGCGGAAATGCGATTGAATAAGGTACTAAATCAACACTCCGTACAGGTAACGCAATCCCATTCCTCTCGTGAGAGAATTGAGAAACAAAGGTGACAAATACAATTGTCGCAAGTGCAATAAGGAAGACAACAGTTTTAGGGAATTCTGTTTACCGCAATGTCACTGGTTTCAATTTAAAAGTGTATTAGGTTATGTCTAATTAAGTCTGTTAAGTTATTTACCAATCAAAAAGTTATTTTAAGAAGTGCAGAATTTTTCTTTCGCGAGAAAGGCGAAATCATTAAATGTCATGCGATAAAAGTTTGGGATGCGATATTTAAACTCAATTTTCTTAACTACTGACAGTAACTTTGACAAGCGTCACTTCAAATAATATTTCCAGCTGTTTTTTATCCCTAGATGAGAATAATTTGCGACAAGGATAGATATAAAAATCACTAAATGCGTTACCTCTGTACGAAGTATGTTGTTGTAGTACCTTACGATTGAATCTCGAAATGAGAAACAAATGTTTTAAATTTGAAACATAACGCATATTTAGTATTACTTTCTGTGTTAAAGCTTCCTATTTCATGCCCAACTACATAGATACGTTCGTTCGAAATTGCATTTATTTAGTAAGTAAAAATTATATTAAATTTCAAAATGCAGGGATTTGTATGAATATTGTTTGAAACTATTTATTAGAAAAGACAAATTGTAATCACAGCCCAAACTTTATTTGTGATCAAATTTGGAAGAACTGCATCTTCTAAATGCGAAAAGTCGTTTTAATTTTCTCTGCTAAGGAGGACATCAAAGCTGATCAAATAAATATATACTTACGTATTTAGATTAAAAAAATAATAAATTGTGGGTAAATGATTTGATTTTTATTTAATGTGAGAAAAGTTTTAAAGAATTTTCTCTTAAATTTCCTTTTGAGTCTTTACACGAGGTGGTTGTGACGAGTTTAGCGAAGGAATGGAATGAATAAAAAATAATAATTAAGATTATTTAGCCTCTGGAGAAATCTAATAAAAATGTAAATTTTTCTGCATAATTTTCTTTTTCTTATCTTTAATTTCTCTTTTTACAGCTGCCTATAGTTTATATTTATATGCTTACAGACAGCAAATACCTTCATATTTTAATTTATATGTTCTGATATTTGACTTTTCCTATAATTGTTCCTACTTCAATATCAATTGAATAATTTCAAAATTAATTTCATTTAAATTGCTACAAATTGTTAAAAATTTATTTTATTTAAATTGCTACAACTTGTTACAAATTAATTTAAATGTGTTTTAATTTATTTTAAATATATACTTTTTAGATTTAGTTTAAATATTTATGTTTGCTTAATCTTTGCAACAATCATTTAATGTGAGAGAAGTTTTAAAGAAAACCCAGCGAAAACATGTACGTTTATTCAACGTTAATTTCACGTTGTTACGGTGGAAATAACGTTATTCGTTGAAAAATGCAATGTTGTTTTTTGGTTAAATTAGCAACCATAATTATACCACGTTTGTATAACGTGTTTTTTAACGATCAGTTTAATATGAACGTAATTATAACGTGAAATAAATATGTAATAAATTTGTCTTTTTACGACGTGATTTATACTATGAGTAAATGCGATGTATCTACCGTACGTTGATTACCATATCTTTTCAACGTTAATTCAACATCTACTATTCTACGTAATAAATGAGAAAAAAATTAACGAAACTAATACGTTGGATAAATCATAATTTACAACTAAATTTTTAACCCACGTTTTATAACGTTATTTTAACGTATACCGAATAAATATGCGTTACAAAACGTGATGTTGACGTTAGAAAACACTTAATTTTACAGTGATTGTCTATCGTGTTTCACACCTTTGAATTCTAATTTTACTAAAAATCTATGAAATATGAGGTTCTTCTCCATGCTTGGCAGCTTTGAAATGAAACGAAACAGGTACGAAAAGTACTGCTAATTTGCACATACGAGTCAACCATAACCTCTTTTAAGTTGACGTAATCTGTCAAATTTTTAAAGTAAGTTTGAATTTGATGCCCAAAATCTGTGATTAAAAATACTAAAGAACGCAATAGTCAATCAATTATACATACATATTGTCACGAATACTCATTGGGGACAGCTGTATACAGAGTGGAAAGTTTAACTGGAATAAATTCTGTAACTTAGAAGATTATGATTTGTAAAAAAATTCTTGGAACAGGTCAATTTTTATTTTTAATGGCGCATATTACAAAGGGACTTTTTTAACTTTTCAATTATTTGGAGGGGTGAAACGACTCCTAACTATGTTTTTCTTTAATGGAGGGATATGTTGAAAAAATTGGGAATACAGCTACGTTTTATTTTTTTATTTTTCTTTAGCAGTAAAAGGTAAAAAACAAAAAAAAAGAATTTTTTTACTAAAACCGTTTTTAATGCCAAAAATTCAGGAACTCCATTTTTTATTATTTGATAAGAAGAAATAAGCATTCCATATGGTATCGTATTGTTGCGTGCAGCCAATAGATGGCGCTGCCAATGCGCTAAATTTTTAATTGTACGTAATTACCTCACTGAAGTTTTTCCCAATAGGTGGATAGGAAGAAGAGGACCGATGACCGATTGAGTGGCCAACAAGATCTCCAGATCTCACCCCTTTAGACTTTTTATGGGGGTATTTAAAAAGTAAAGTTTATGTGACTAAACCAAACGACATAGCAGAACTTCAGAACTTCAAATTCTGCATGAAATTAGGAGAGTAACGCCGGAAATGTTACAAACTGTTAGGGATGGAATTTATAATCGATTAGGGTATTGTCAAGTGAGAGGTGGCGAGCATTTTGAACATCTGATGCGTTAAAATCGTTCTAGTCAAAAATTTATTTCTTATTTTTTCGCCTTTTACTGTTTAAGAAAAATAAAAAAATAAAAACGTAGCTGTATTCCCAATTGAACAAGCTTTAAGAAAAAAAATTACTCAACATACCCTTCCATTAAAAAAAATAGTTAGGGGTTGTTTCATCCTTCCAAATAATTGAAAAGTTAAAGAAATCCATTTATAATATGCGCCATAAAAATAAAAATTGACCTGTTCCAAGAATTTTGCTACAAATGGCAATTTTCTAAGTTACAGAATTTATTCCAGTTAAACTTTCCACTCTGTATAATTGTTAACGGGGTCACTTTGCTGAACTACGGATAATGGATTAATTGCGCGGGACAGACGATTGGGGACCGAGCGGGAAGGTGGTCCAATAGCGAAAGGTGCTCAATAAAGCCTAAAAGTGGTGCGGTGGTTTTTCTAAAGAGGGCCTTCCTTTTTAGAGCCGAGAACCGGGACAAAGTAAGCAGGTCTTTGTTATTCGGGTAAACTACCCCCAAGTGCCTTTAGCCCATACCTGGACGGAACTATCTACCGAGAGCTACGTTTACCCCAACAGCTGAATTTATTGCAAGCGCGAAGAGAGCATGACAATATTGCGGTGTTTATGAGCAGCATGTAATTTTTTTAAAATTTTCATAAATAATTTTGTAAATAATAAAGTAAATTGAGAGTACTGTATTAAATGCGTTTTGTCGAATATTTTAAGTTAGTGTAAATATTTTTAGAAATAGGCGATTTAGAATTACATGTTTATTATAAACAAATTATTTAGAATTTTTGAAATGTATATACAAAGAAAATAAGCTTAGGATTGTAATAATTAGAAAAATTGATTTAATGATGTTATGATAATATGGATGTTAGAAGGAAACTGTAGGTAGTAAAGAGTTCGGAAATTGAACGAGTGAGGGCGGCGCGTAGCTATTGTAAATTAAAGTTCCCGGTTCGGCTTTATTACCACTGCCTCTGCCCGCTTTACGAATCAGTCATGGAACTGGGGTTCCAAGTGGCGTGTAGCCTAGCCGACTTGGAAAGTCGTGTCACTCGGCGGCGTGGCATGGGTTCGAATTCCACCATTAGCCATGTATGTTTATTCAGTCTAATGATTTAGACCCAGCTTTAATACACGTCGTAATTGTCTGATTCAACGTTACACGTGGACATTGCCGCGACATTTTTTCGTTGTTTCAACGTAACCATAACACACGAATTCAACGTTTGTTACATGTTATTCCACAACGTTTTTATACGTATGTATGCACTAGGATTTAACGTAGAAATACCGTGGACAAAGACGTTTAAAAGAAGTTGATTCGAGCGTTGTTAAAACGTATTAATAACACACGAATTCAACGTTGATTAATTGTTACTCTACAACGTTTCTTACACGTGGACAGAGACGTTTAAAAGAAATTGATTGCCGCGACATTTTTTCGTTGTTTCAACGTAACAATACCACACGAATTCAACGTTTGGTTACATGTTATTTTACAACGTTTTTTACACGTACGTGTTTTCGCTGGGAATTCTCTTTTAAATTTCCATTTGAAGTTTTAATTTTAACAATTTTAAATTGTTGTTTAATTTGTTGCTGATATTAAACGTGCAACGTGCAACTGCTTTCTGCCCCACTTAAAACTTTAAGTGGGGCAGAAAGCGTTTATTTGTAATGACTCTTTCACTCGATAGAATATAACGCAAATGTTCTATTTCGAAATTTGGAAAAAATAAAAACAGATACAATACCAAATTATAAAACGTGCAGTGAAGAAAATTAAAAAAGGGATTTAATCTGTATTACCTAGGTACCAATAAAATAAGAATTATTTAAGAAATTAGAATTAAGGCAACATTTTAAAAATACATAATTTAAAACACTCTCTTATTCTTTAAAAATTATTTGAAAAAAATGTAAATGTAATTCGTTGTAAATTCAATTTAAGAGTCGACGTTTCGTTCTGTGTTGACAGTTTATTAGGATAAATAATAAATAAAAATAAAGTTTTAATCAAAATTTGGAAATGTCATAACCACAAATGGAAAGTTGATCCTCTTTAAATCAGAATAAAATTAATAAAATTGTCAAACATACTTCCAAATGTTCTGACCATACAGCATACACGTATTTTAAGTTAAGTATGTTATAAAAATGTCAGTTTTCTAATAATATACGTGCAAATTATAAATCTTTTACATATTTTTAATGAATGTAACGAATTATGTAATATTATTTTCTTGAGTATTTATTAGTACTTAATTTTTTTTTTGTTGTAACGATTAACAACTTCATCAACTAGAAAGCATTATTAACAGGCTTTCTGAGAATAATATTGTAAATTTGCTGATTTAAATTTTCAGTAAGAAGTTATGTTATTTACTTCTTATTTTATTGTTTACTGTGAATCAAATTTTTATTCTTATCAGATTTACAATTAATTCTAATAATACAACAGACATATAAAATTAAAATTTTGAAATCTATAAATTACATAGGTACTTATTATATCTGAAATGTATAATTTTAATGTGTGGTTTAATTTAAATATTCGTTTACTTTCGTTAAAAGTCGGATCTAGTCGTTTTTGCTCCTCCAAGTTTGATGGCCAGACACTTGTCATTGAACACACTTTCTATCCGACTCGCGTTATCTCTCTCTACTAGGGATGGGCGATATACATCGATGTTTTACCGTCGATGTTCGATGTATTTGTCATCAATGTTTGTGATTTATTATCATCGATAGAACATCGATGTTATGAAAAAACATCGAACATCGAATCGGCACTTTGGGCACATTTAGCGAACGCAACATATTAGGGAACTTTTGCACCACGTTACGATAAAAATGTCGTTACGTCAAAAGCTATTTTGCTCAGCAACCTTATGGATCTAGCCAATCAGATATCGAGTTTTAACGTTTAACGTGCGTAATTTTTAACGGAATGTATTGCAAGAACTACCTATTGAGTTATGGTCCTTTCACACTATACGGTTTTTGGCCGTACGGTAAAAAACCGTACGGCTTTTGCCGTGATCTTGTCAAACTAACTCAGTAAATTTCTACGTATTGTTATTAACATTTACGATGAAAATAACAATACGTAGGAATTTACTCAATTAGTTTGACAAGATCACGGCAAGAGCCGTACGGCTTTTTACCGTACGGCCAAAAACCGTATAGTGTGAAAGCAGCGTTACTTACAACGCTTTTTCCGCTAAACGACAAACGCTGCAAACGTTCAACGATTCGACAAGAATAAAATACTAACTAACGTTACCTAACGTTGACTAGCCCTGACAATCAACGCTGTATACTCCTTCATGCCAAATATATTAATTTATCGTAAAAAAACGACGTAGAGTTCAATATTGCGCGTTAAGTGGTGAATAAATAGTGAGATATTTTGATTTATATTGAATTGTAGTTGTCAATATTCAATTTGACAATGACTAACATTTTTTGTTTTTCTTTAAATTAATAAAATATGATTGTTGACTCTTCATACATTTATTTCTAATTTCAACATCGATGTTAGCAAACATCGATGTTTGGCGGTCCATGTTTTTTCAAACATCGATATGAACTTTCGATGTTAACATCGATGTCCCATTCCTAGGGCACTTTTCAGAATTGACCGGTTACTCTACCGGTAGACATTTTAAAATTCTAAAATCCGCTGTAAAGCTGTAATATGTTATTTTAGCTATAATCAGTTATTAACTTATTATAACTGTATTATTATTATTACATACTTATTATACAGAGTGTACATTAATGATTGAAAGGCGTTTGAATTTGGCGCGTTGTCGAATTAGTAATTTTCGTCTTACAAGATTGGTATTCATGCTGGATATGTTGAATTTCGTCAGTAGCGTGCGTGTGTTGTATTGTTTACGTTTTGATTTCCTTATTTTATTATTATTGAGTTAGTATTAACGAAAAGGTTATTTTTATTTCCACTTTTGCTGTCAGACATTTTTCATTGGTAAGTACAGCCATATAACAGGAAATAAAAATACACACAAACGTTTTAGGTTAGCGGTTTTCACGGACCTGCACAATAAATTTATTGTTGAGGCCTATTTTCGGTCGGGGATACGCAATGAACAAAATGTGTGGAATTATTCTTATCAAAGTTGTCACCAACAATTTCAAGAACAGTTCCCTGAAGTGGTATTTACATATGATTCTTTTATGCAACACGTCCGCCGTATAATTCAGAGATTTCGTGAAACAGGCAGTGTTTCTAAAGGAAAATCTAGAGGCCGGCCCACTGTTCTCACCGAAGAAGTCATCGCAGATATTCATCAAAGAATGGATGTAAGTCCGAAGAAGTCTTTACGGTGTTTATCGGCTCAAACGAATTTATCACTTGGTACATGTCAAAAGGCTTGCAAGAAGGTTCTACATTTACATCCATATAAGATAACTGTAACTCATGAGTTGCTACCTCTTGATTTGCCTCGTCGAGTGCAATATTGCCAATGGTTTAATGAGTTCTTAAATAATGACGATATGTTAGACATAACTTTCTTCAGTGATGAAGCATGGTTTCATCTCAGCGGTTATGTAAATTCGCAAAACCGTAGAATATGGTGTGCAGAAAACCCTCATATTTTTGAAGAGACTTCATTACATCCTCAGAAGATCGGTGTGTGGTTGGCAATGTCAAGAAGGAGGATCATTGGACCTATTTTTTCAACACAATATTAATGCACTTGCATATCAAGAAACAATTTTAAATCCTTTCATTGAAGAACTTCATGACGATGAATTACAACGGGGTTACTTTCAACAGGATGGAGCTACAGCCCACACTGCACTGACAACGTTGAATCATTTGCAACAGTTCTTTGAGGATAGGTTAATAAGTAGGGACAGATGGCCTACTCGGTCACCAGACTTAACCCCACTTGATTTCTTCATGTTCGGTTTTTTAAAAAATAAAGTGTTTTCAGAACGTCTCCATACGTTAGAAGAATTACAAAATGCTATTACAGAGGCTGTCAACAGCATCACTCCAGAAACACGACACAAAGTTTTCGAAAACATGAAAAGAAGAGTAAATTTGTGTTTGGATTCAAATGGGGGACATTTTGAACAGATGTTATAATTTTATTTTATATCTGCTTTACTTTTTATATTCTCCATATCAATGTATGTAATTAATAAACGTAAAATAATTTCTAATCACTAATAAATTGTTTTAATAATATATAATTTTATGTGCCGCCCATGGTAAAACAGAATAGTATGCAGTACCAACTTTTACAAATAATCTAATGGGCGGGAAATTCAAACACCCTTCAATCATTAATGTACACTCTGTAGCTATAATAACATATTACAGCTTTACAGTGGATTTTAGAATTTTAAAATGTCTACCGGTGGAGTAACCGGTTAATTCTGAAAAGTGCTCCTACTCTCTACTACTGTCCACTGTTGCCAATCTTATTTTTTTGTCTTTTATATGTCACTAACACTTAAATTATATTTTATATTTTATTATATATTTTATAGTTTATATTTTTTGACTTCTTCCGAAGCTGTCAAACGACAGCGAAATGTTATGTGGTAGTGCGCATTTTAGTGTCCGTTTAAAGAATTTGAAATGGAAAAAATAAAAGTTATTATATGATAGCGCGGAGGTTAAAGAAAACGATTGGCAACCAAAAAATATAAATAGTCCGATATATGAGATGGATGAAAACAGATAAGTATTTACACGTGAAACGTAATGGACGTACTGCATAGATAACATACTTACTTTAGATAAGCCACTCCCTGTAAAGATTTGTTGGCAGCAACACGCCATCTGTTGAAATGTGTGAGAACTAACGGAAATAATTTTGTCCGTATTAATGGCAAATTTAAATTTCAAAGGAAAAATTAACCACAAATTAATCAACATCTAGATTAAATTACTGCTTCAGTCACTATCATGCAAAAGACAGAAATAGAAATTTAATCTATCGAGATTAATTTACAGTATCATCTAAAAAAAAACTGTTAATGTATTGAATTTATTTATTTAAAATTAAGAAAATAAATAGTATTTTACTTATAGAATATTAATGGCAAGCTATTTCTTAAATTTACTGCGTTTTCTTGCGAGTTCTTGGTTCTTGGAGAAGAAGTTCTGATGTGTCATGTGTCATGTTCTTGGACAGTTTCTGCATCAAATTAAATATTGTAGTCATAATAATCATAAAATATTGAAGATTTTAAAATTGAAAGAACTATAACTTATATTATTATTAAAGAATTATTCTGCAAATACGATTAAAATAATGAAAAGTAAACACAAGAATATATAACATGTAGCCCCAAACTTCAGCACTAGTACAACAAACGAACAAACCTATTCCGATACTTATTTAGGTTATTATACATAATGAAATACATACCTAAATTTATCGGTAATTTTTGAGAAGGTACAGCTGTACTTTTTAAATACATATTCGTCGACATAACATCTGTGAAATGTTGATGGCAGACTCGATAATAAATGTATATCTGCCTCGGATTTTAGTTTATTAGCTTTGCATTTGCCACTATGGTAATCCACCTGTTAAAGCGATCCTTATCCTTCTCAGGATTGGGAAAACGGTGTCTAGAAGATTTTTTATCTTCGCAATCAGGTACGATGCAAGGTACATAACTCGACACACATGCTTACAATTTGTGAACTGCAAAAATTAAATGTGCTTCTGATTCTGAAAATTGTTATGGTCATCAACTTACCGTGTATCCTACTCCCAACAGATTTACATAAATTGCAAAATCGGACAAATAACTCTAAATACATACCCTACATAAACACCGGCAAAATATATACAACGAAACGAAAAACGAAAACAAAGTTTTAATAGAAAAAACAAAATTAAATACTTCCAAAAGCAAACAAACGTACACAAATTGAAGCAAAAAAAAAAGAATTTAGAACAGATAACCGAAAACTAGGAAAATTTACGCGTAACCTCAATGCAAAACAAGACACGTCATAGTGACGTCGTGCTGACGTATCATAACGAAACCAAAGCAGCGCCTCTAGTGAAATGTGTTAGTACTATATTCATGCCAACAGTTAGGCTATCCAAGTGCGCCTACCGTGACGTACTGCACTGCTGTTCGGATGTTGCTAGAGAGAGAAGCACGCCGTTGCTTTTTGGTAGGCAACAGTAGATGCATGCGTGTACCTTGGAGGGCGATCAAGGGGCTGACGCTCTCATTTGAGGGAATGAGACGCGAGAGTAAATTAAATTTCAACAAAAATAAATCTCCTATTTTCTTATATTTGTTTCATATTGTATCCCTAATAATCGCTTGTATTCTACCTTTTGTGTCAGTACAAAATTGCTTCAGAAATTCTAATCGAACTGTGTAAATGTAAAAGTGACTCTACATTTTGCCAATTATTATTCCTTTAATGTCTATCAGCCTACTCCAATTATTGGGCGATTTAATTGATTATTTATTCGGGAAAATACATTGTTTGTTCCTTTTCTATTAAGGCTTCCAAAATTGGAATTTCTGCTATCTGCACAATATCCCAACAACTTATTTGTCAAATTATTTGAATCCGATGGATCAATAACTAATTTCGTGATTATTTCCGATGTTTCTCCGGAAAGAGTAACTAAATCTAATATTTTAACTTGAACACCTTTGAGAACAAAATATTTAATGAGGATTGGAAATAACTTGTGGTTTGAAGTATCTGTGTAAATGGTAATAAAGCGAGTGTTTTCTAATTTGATTTTAAGAGTGGAGATTACCAAGGGTTTTATAATAATAAATTTTATCATATTGTTGCGTTTTTTTATTTTAAAACGAAACACGAAATAGTTAATAAACTAATTTATTTTAAAGGAACACTAATTTATTTATAACTTACAATAATTTATTTACAAGCTTATGTCTGATTTATTTTAACAATCTAACCGAACTTTAATGCCGCACTGTCCAACGCTGAATTTCTCCATTCACCGGCCGCGTGCTTTTATAAACCGGGCTCCTTCTTCGAGAATGGCCTGGAACGCGACGGAGAGTCTTGGATTGATTCCACCGCTGACGTGATCTCGAAGCGCCCGAAGTTTCTGGTTTAAGGCGCGTCGGCGATGACGCATGAGACGGGCTGACGCCGGCTGCTGTCGGCGAATCATTACAATATTTTTAACTATTGTCTCAGTTTTTGTAAATACGTGCGCAACAAAATTTTTTCTCGAAAAATAGTTTGATTAATTTTGACATGCTAAATAACTTAGTGTGCGCGACTGTGTGAAATAAAAATAGGGAGAGCAGTACATAATGAGACGACAATTAAAAAAATTGTATAGGAACTGTAATTAAGTTTATTATTTTTTTAGGAAATGATGCAAAAGTAAGTACGAACATAATTCTAACATGTAATAAGATTTTTAATGGAATAAAAAAATAAAAAGTAATTCGAAAAAAATTATCAAAAAACTGTAACATGTGTCTCATTGTGGACCATATACGGTACAGAGTGAGACACATAATGGTACACTATGAGACAGTGTTTAGCGTACGTTGTACGTAATTAACAAAACTGGAAATTTAATGAAACCTGAAGAAAGCCTTTTGGACTTGAAACTTGAAGGTTCGGGGAGTATAAACTCTATGTCCTTGCTTCTTACAGAATGCTCATCTGCAACATTTGGGAACACAAAGCAATCTCCAAGTTTCTCACTTTTTCTCATGTAAGAAATTTCATAGTTACCCTGGTCGTCCGTATCAGACAACAGTTTACCAACACAAAACACTTTATTGGGAAATTTTTCCAAGGCGAAATTATTCTTTCTTCCAATATTATTGTAGTCAATTATCAATTCATCTTCATTTTTGGAAACCTAGCCATCCTCATCGGACGATGTATCATTTGTTACAAAGTCGTAATCACCACTGGTGGAATCACTGGCACAGTCATTTCGATAAGCCTTAACTTAGTAATGCCTTTGTTAAAGCTAACTTTTTTATCGCTACTTGTCCCTAATTCCTGTTTCAATTTTTTTGTAGTTTTTAATAATTTTTGTTGTTCCACTTTCTTCTATTACTATTTTTTCAAGAGTGTCAGTTATAATAGTACTTCGGCCTTTGTTTCTAGGTTTCCTGTTTGTTTTCCTTCGCACAGCTTTCGGGTGACTTCTAATTGTTTCAGGAGTCATTGTATGAGTCTTTTTGTGTTGTACGAGTTTTTCTAAAATTTCTCTATTTCTTTCGAGTTCTTCATGCGAGTTCCTGGACAATTGCGTAATATATTTCAATACCTTCTGTTCTGAAACTTAAATTGAAGGTATGTCGGTGGTAGACGATGTAGATGGTTGTTCTTTTTGGTGTAGTAAGTCAGTTAAGGATGACGCAGATAGTTGGTTGTCGTTTTGCAGCAATGGTCTGTCAGTAACAGCAGATGTTAGGAAATCAGCTTCAGTGAAAACGCTATCATTAAATGGCCAAATTCCAGATTTCCTAAAACCCACCATAATATTAGTGGGTGTTAATGCTTTTGCATAAGCTACACCAACGCACTCTGCTATTTCGTAACTAGAGATTGGTACTCCTGGATTTTGAAGAAGCCAAGAATCGGTTGCAGAATAATAGTATGCTTTGAATGGCTCAAATACTGAAAGATCTAAAGGCTGCATTTTCTTGCTAGTATGTGGAGGTAAAGTTAAAATTGAAACTCCATTATCTCTGGCCATATTGACGATACCTACTGAAATATGGCTCTCATGATTGTCATATATCGACAGCGACGGATTTTCTAGAGAATTTCCAGAGTGTTTAATAAAATGATTTAAAACTGACATAAACAGTTCAACTGTCATGGAACCGGTGGGACTTGCCAATCCTAGTGTCCCTGGAGGAGCTCCACGTATCATGCGCGTTTTGTATTTTTTTCTGAGAAAAATCATTACAGGTGGAATATGAGTTCCAGATGCTGAAACAACGACGCACGTTGTAATAAGAACTCCCCTCTCACCACTTGTTCAGTGACTGATTTGTTTCGCCCCTTTTTCAGCAACTATTTTTTTTTTTTTTTGGCTTCTGTACAGTAGTCGTACTGGTTTCATCCAAATTGAATATTCTCGAGGGATCTTTCAATTTCTCGTTCTTATCTAAAATACTTTTCAAGTTTACATAAAATTGTTTCACATTGAACTCGTTAAAAGAAGTAAGTCGACTTAGGCTGCATTGCTCTGGTTGACGAATACTTAAGTTTCCACGTCGTTTTCTAAAAGATCTTAGCCACTCACTTCCTGCACTTTTATTGATTTCCCAATAATCCGGAATTTTTCTGTCATTGACTACGGTAAACTGATTTCTTAACGCCTTCTGTCGTGAGCCCATAGGCCATTTTGGAACAAGTAATTACATATTCAGATAGCATTGTTTCGTCTTCTTCAGAGAACACCTGCCTATTGGCATAATTGGGTTTCATAATTATGTTTTCACCAGATTCATTTCTTGCTTTTTTAACATATCTTGCTAGAGTCTGGAATTTAATTCCACAAATTTCGCCAGCCTCTCTTAAAGAATGGTTTTCATCTATAATTAGTCTTACAGCTCTTGCCATGGATTCTTTTGACGTGGCACCAATTTTTCTGCTCCGTTTTATGCGAACCATTTCTGAAAAATAAATTAAAACTAGTGGTACACACTGAGACACGCTTCAACGGTGTCTCAGTTTGTACCACTAAGGCTGTCTCACTGTGTACTACTGGCAGTTGGAATAATAAAACGAAAATGAAAATAGGAAGGAGTAAGATATTGGGAATGAAAATATTTTCAGGTTATGGTGCAGGCATATATGAATCACATGCAATAATTAAAGTTCCAAAAAATGTAAAGTATTTAAAATCAGAATGTTTGGACGGAAAAAATAAAAGTACACAACTTACCTTCAGATATGCACTCTGTTAATATGAATTCGATGTCGTTTATAACGAGTGATTCAAAATTAAATTCATCAAAGTATGTCATGAAAAGAAACACGTATGTCTTAGCTTGTATACTGGTGTCTAAAAGTATTCGGACGACCGGCGTGACCGCCTGGCACTGTGGAAGTTTACCACAAGGGTCAAATTCGAACTATTTTATTGCTTTTCATTCGGATACTTTTAGACACCAGTATACTTACCTATTGCAAAGTAAACTTCAGATGTCATTTAAATTATGTTTAGATTTTAAGGTGCATTTGCACCGGTTCTGATTAAATTTAACTTACAGTTTTTACCACAGAAATTCAATAGTTTTCACAATTGACAATAATGATTTTGATTAACACAACTATCAGTTAAGGATTAATCGAAAGCGGTGCAAATGGCACTAAATCTCATTGCGAATAATAAAGCCAACATACACTTGAACAAAATTTTATTAGAACAAATTGAAAATAATTTACAAATTGCAAATTTGCTTACAAGAAAAGTGCAATGTGACCACCACCAGCATCTATACATAATCTTATTCTTGTCTTAAGATTCTGAAAAACGTTGTGTAGCATAAGAGGGTCATTGTTGATTTCTTCAACCTTTTGTTTAATTCTTTGATATAGGTCATCCAAATCACCAACGGGTGTAGCGTAAATTGAATTTTTTATGTGTGACCATAAGAAGAAATCACACAGAGTAATACAGCAAGATCTGGGAGGGAATATAACTGGCGTATTTAAGCTTATAAGTCGATCATCAAAAAATTCCATGAGATAATTTAAATTTTCTCTTGTAGTGTGTATGCGAGCACCATCCTGTTGGAAATACCTTCTTTGTAGTTCATCATCCATTAGCTGATTTATGAACGGTCCAAGAATTTCTAACCGATACCTTTCTGCAGTCAAAGTTCCATTAAAATATATGGGTCCTATTATTCGTCTCTTGCTAATAGCCGCCCAAACTCCAAGCTTCTGTGGGTGCAAAGGAGTTTCAACAAAATAATGCGGATTATCTGAAGCCCACATTCGCATATTCTGTGAATTTGTATATCCAGAAAGGTGAAAGTAACACTCATCGGTAAAAAAGGTCTTTTCAAGCAGCTCATCGTTAAGATTGTTTATGAACCATTCACAAAATTGTAGTCTCTGCGGAAAGTCATTTCGAGTAAATACTTGTACACGATATGGCTTCATGCATAAATCTTTCTTAAGAATACGCAGACATGAACTATATGAAAGATCAACTTGTTGACGCAAATGTCGTATTGATGATTGTGGTTGCTCCTCTACAATGGCTCGAACAGTTTCAATATTTCATTCGTTTCGTACTGTCGGTCTTCCAACACCTTTTTTGTGAGCTACACTTCCTGTCTCACGGTAAACATTGACGACATTAATGCCCGATTTCACCAACGCGGATTGCGGATTAAATCTAGTGTCAACACTTAGAATATGACTTACCACTACGTTGTCTAACCTCAAATGTCACATTATAAACACTTAATCCGAGTGCTAGTGTCAATCCGCGTTGGTGAAATTCATCATAAGAAGAGCTCTGCTAAAACTATCGAAGTGCACCGCCAGATTTGGAAATGTTTCACGAAAATCTTCGAAAGCGTCACGAGTTGAATACACCCACTCACCGTCGACTTTTCATCCATTTCTAAAATAAATTTCCAACATTTGGCGTTTTTGTTCATCAGTGAAAACCATTGTTCAAGTTTAACATTTAAACATAAAACACTAATGTCAAAAATGACTTAAGTGAAAGTGATAGTTCAGGTTGGGCGAATAACTACCTGAATAAAGAATACACATGCTCTGTATTTCTTTCTCCTTCTTCCGTGGCCTACTTTGATGGATATAATTTTGAATCACTCGTTATAATTGCACCGCTGTTTCGCCCAACGTGTATTTCTGGGTTAACTTCACATGCAATGCCTTGAAGTTGAAATATAATGGCGGAAATTTTAAATTATTTCACTGTCTCACTGTGTCCACTGTCGCACTGAATTCTGTTTTGCGAAAATTTTGAGTGACATGAGAAAGTTGCTGCTACGGTGGCTGCTACGTGCTGCTACTTGATTTGCCTTTTTATGTTTCGGGACTCAATGTGTTGTACAACGTGGCGTCGTTGTGTCCACCGTAATTGAAAATATGGAATTGCACGAGGTGCAGAGAACATTACAATGAATGTTTGTCCCTTTATAAATGGTAATTCTTTTGCAATATCATCATTGAATTTACAAGTTCTTTTCTTGCCCGCCATTTAGAAGGATTCTAAAAAAAATTAATTTAGAAAATTTAAGCATTGGTGTTAAAAAATTAAATTACTATTTAAATTTAATTTAACTGCTTTTCCTGTTTCGAATATTGTAGAAAGTAGGGCTTGTTTTTATAATCTCTAAAAATACTTATTGGTAGCACTTGTTTAGTTGATGAGATATTTTGCTAAATCCAATACTTATAAAAATATGCTTTGCAATTAAAATATAGTACTATTAATTTATAGAATGATTACCAAAACAGCGAAAAACAGTTTCACAAGTTTAGGAATAACGGTTGTGTTATATTATATTATAACCAGAGACAAGCAGAGTGATGTCATGGTCAACGTAAGACAAGCGCAGAGCGCGTTATCAATCCGCAGTAACCATAAGCGTCACTTTCAGCATCAGGATCAGAAACGGACGATTTACATAAACAATATATCATTAATAATAATAATAATAATAATATCTTTTATTCATCACCATTGCAAGCTACAGTCAAATGTATTAACAAGGTATGTGAATATGTCATAATATAATAATAATAAGAAACATTACAGTCAGAGCATCACAGTGTTGTGTTGTCCAAAAATTCTTGTACATCATAATACTGTTGAGAGAATAAAAATGCCTTAACTTTTCCCTTGAAGGTACTTAGGTTAGTAGCACATTTTATGTTTGCGGGAAGTTTATTGTAAAATTTAATGCCATTGTGCACGGGACCGGCGCAACATACTGACAGACGATTATATGGCATGTGTAGATCATTGTTACTCCGCGTATTGTGCTCATGTATGGAACAGTTCGTTGGAAAACTTGAAATATTTTGCCTAACATAAGTTACTAGATTAAGGATGTAAAGACACGGTAAGATTAGTATTCTTGTTTTAGAAAATAATGGTTTGCAGTGAGTGTTGTAGTTTTCACCGCAAATAATACGGATAGCTTTTTTTTGGATGGCGAATAATGTTTGTATGTTATATTTGGAAGAAGATCCCCAAATTAAAATAAGTGTTAAGATAATTCTGCAAAAAGATAACTGTACTCTAAAAATAAATTGAAATACTAAAAACCGAAAATACCACGCATGACGAAAACGAAATGGTAAATGCTATTTTCAACGACGCCGCTGGAACTCGCTAGCCGCCTTAATGCGATGACTATCGTGACATTTCCGTGCCGGTCTCAGATTATAACCATTCTTGTGATGCAAACTTCATAGCGAACAAGAGCGCACGCGCATTTTGTTACGGTTTTATTTTCGTCTTACCTCGCTTACCATAAAAAATTTGTGATTTAGAGAAATTAAGTACTATGGGACGTCTGGTAATGTAAGGACATTATTATATGTAGATAGGTACTTACATATTATAAAAGCAGTTTTCTAAAAGTTATAGATTCCAGTACACACTGTCTAAAGAACTGAGAAATACTAGTTCATTTGTGTATCTTGGTGTCAGGCGAGTTCTTTCATCAGAACATACTCTGTTGAGTGTAGATACGAGGCGTTCTGATGGAAATGATGCTCTCACCATATTTCATTGCAACTTTGAACGTCGTTAGAAACACATACCTGCTTTCTATCTAATCCAGTATTGGCTGTCGTGGTTGAATTGCTTGGTTCAAATATATAATAAATATATATAATATAATATATAATTCTGAAGGTAATCCATTAGAAGTATCTAAATCGGGCATTTGTTTTAAAGCGAGCTCTTCATGAATTTTCCAAATCCACCCTTTTGCATCGTCTTGTTTGTCATTCTTTGTGACATTATTGTCTACTGGTGGGGATACGGAGCCTTGAAAACGTAGTTCTTTTCTTATTTCGTCTTTTATAATATTAATTGCAGCAGCAACATTTCGTGAAGATGAAAAAGGATGCGTTTAAATCATGGATCTAAAATAGTAGCAAAAGACAAAAGAATGTTGTTTTCAAGAGGATCTAGTTTCTTTTCTACTTATGCTTCAAGTTCTCTTTAACTTTAAGGCAAGTAAACTATTAACATTAATTCTGTGTAAGGATGTTTTGATACAGTTAATAATAGGTATTAGGTACTAAGCTGCCCGACACATGTTTTTCACCTTGGTTGCAACCTCAAATGGTCCAAATACACTTAAACATTCTTCAATAATTGCTAATTCACCTGGAGTTAGCATTGATGTACAGATGAAAGCAGAATTTTGCCCACATTGCCTGATGGTAATTTAAATCTTTCTAAGCAATAAAATGTTGAATTTCACCTCGTGGGGACCTCTTGAATACATACAGGTACATACGTTCCATCCTTTTTTTGATCTTTTCAATGATGGTGACAATATCTTGGGACCTGACTACTTCCTAACGTCTTTGTTACAATCAAATTTATATTATGAGCAAAACAACTCACATGATAATTAGCATGTGAATCAGAAACTTCAGACATTAAGTTCTTTATACCGGCAACAATATTTGCTTCATTGTCTGTCGTTATTGAAACGATATTTTCCCTTGAAATCTTCCATTCATTGAGCATCGTTTTTAAGTCCATGCTAATATTGTCTGTTGCATGATGTTGCGTGAGATTTTTGACTCCAAGGGCCATTGACACCATTGAATTCATCTACCATAGACAACCTTAAAAATGATAAACAAATACAACTAATCTTATCAATAAAATGAGTAGTTAAAACTACAAAACTCCTCGTTGCATTCATCACTGTGGCTATGTCTGTCGTTAGAGCAAAATAACAACTTGTTGTAATTTTTTGCTTGCGTCATGCAATTCTTGCATAATTGCTTCTCTTTCTTGTACAGGCACGTCGAGTTGAGCTTCTTCGAAGTCCTCCTCGTCTGTATACTTGTACAATATACCACCACTCATAATATAACCACGGTCAGTCCATCTAGCGTAATCTTGCGAATGTTTGCCTTCAAAAGCGCCAATAATTTTCTTAACTTCAGGATCAGCTAACTGTGATCGACGAATCTCAGCAGGTGAACGACCAGGTATTTTTATCTCTACAGAAAAAGCTTCGTAAGTTTCTTCAGACTTCTTCCCAAGTATCATTTTTGACTAAGCATTTAATTCAGAATATATGGCATCAAACCATTCTTCTCGATATGGTGCGTTCATCGCATCCCTAACGGGAATCTCCGATGCGTTCATTGCGACTTGGACGTCGTAAAGTGAATCCTCGGGAGTTACACGTTGATTTGCCTGACCATCGGTTGACTTATATGTCTTGTCAGGGCGACCTTTTCTTCCGATCTTTATTTTCTTCGGTCTACTAGGTCTTCGTTTTTTTTTTTTTGGGGGGCGTCCTGAGGGTTATTCTCTCTTCGACGACTTCTGGTGTATCAGTTGCTTTTTCAAATTCAAGGAGTGATTGATTGTCGTCATCTGGTTTTCTTGGATCGATGACCCTTTCGAAACCAAAGAATGGTGAGTCATCATCGGTTGTTTTTCTTAGGTTGACGTTCGAATCAATTTCAACTGTTTTAGGTAAGCACATCTTTTGTTTGAGACATTTTTCCGGGAATTGATCATGATTCTTGTCGTTTGGAAAATAGCCTGCGTAATCGTGTTTGCGTTCACTAGGTAGCCATACTGGTCTTTGCAATATTCGAAATATCCGACGAAAATTCCTTGTATGCCTCTTGGGTCTTGGCGTCTTATCCAAGATGTATGTAGACTTTGTTGCCGAATATGCGTAAATGTGAAATGTCCGGTCTTTTTCCCGTCCGTTTTTCATAAGGAGTCCTGTCAGGTAAATCTTTCGTGGTATATCAGTTTCGGGTATGATTGGCTGCTGCGATTGTTTCTGCCCAGAACACAGGCGGTAGCCCTGACTCAATGAACATACGACGAGAGTTCGATTTTTGCGCTCCGCAATACCATTTTGCTACGGCGTGTGTGGTATTGTTAGACGTTGATGGATTCCTGCATTTTTGATAATTGCATTCATCTTTTCGTTGCAAAGCTCTCTGCCGTTGTTAGCTTTAATTTTGGGTCCAGTTTGAATTTCGACCAGGTTCTTGAACTCGATGAACTTCTCGACTGCTTCTTCCTTGTTGCGCAAAAAATATACTTGGCACCATCGATGAACGTTATGAAGTATCGTCCCTCGCCGTGAGAAACATTTCTCATCGGTCCCCAGACATCTGTACGGATTAAATTCAGGAGCATCTTTGAGAGATTTTCTCATTTGATGAAGAGGGCACTTACTATTTTTCCAACGAGGCAGGTGTCACATTTTCTTATATCGCTCGAGTAGTCAAATTTAAACCAAAAAGATTTCTTATTTTTAAGCATGTGGATCATGTCTTTGGAATTCATGACCAAGACGAGCATATCATATTTCCATTTAATTTTTGGAAATTTTTGATTCAGGCGCTGTTGACGCCTATCGGTCTACTTCACACAAGTAGAACAAGTCATTGATTCTATCCGCCACAATTTTCACGTTTTTGTCAAGGTCCTTAATAATTGCACAGTCCACATTGAAATGGTGTAACTCTCATAATATTTGCCAGTTTGCAAAGCAAATTCTTCAAAATGTGGAAAAAAAGAGTTCCCTAATTTATAAATAAAATTGTGGAAACTTTCACTGAGTAATTTTAGACCGCCATGGACAGGAGGAGAATGTGATGATGCTTTCAAGTATGTCACCGTGGTATGGTCATCTAAGTTCATGCATTGAGTTAATTGTTGGTGGCATACGGTACCATATACATACGTAAAAGAATGTTGATTTAGAATCTCCTCATTTCTGTAATCACAATCAGCAAAGTCAAGTGATAATGTTGACTGGGATGTAATATCATGAGAAACTTTGAATATGGAAACTGTTACGTTTTCCTTCCGAATTTCGCACTTTAGGACCCTTGCGGACGAGTTACATTCTTTTAAACTTGCATTTACGGTTGCTGCCCCTCGCTGGTACTTGCTCGCGGCGAAAATTCTCTTGGGGCCCCAGGATTTGAGCGTCGCTTGGTTTGTTTAGCACGATGACAGTGTGAGCACAGTATATTCATCAATCAGTAGGGACATCTTGGGGTTTCCATTGGCCGCGTGTGGCGCACCGGTGAATTCATCAATTGCTTTTAAGTGGGCGTCTTTTAATTCAGCATTTTGTGTGATGGATGCGGAGAGATGAGAAAGATTGAACAGAAAACCATCTTTGTTAGATTATAATGAATTTATGATGTGTAGAAAGCCTGAAGTTGTGTGAAATAACAACGCATTCTATAATATGCTTGCAATCATTTCTATGCGTGCCACTTTTTCAACCAGTGACATCTATTAGCAATAAAATGAAAGCACGCCAGTAATGGCCATATTGCCTCCGAAAGCGGTAGTATGAACATCAAAGGTGCCGACACGAGCTGTCCTTACTGATTGATAAGTATACTGTGGTGTGAGGTTATATAGTGTTACCAACATGCTGCGACGGCAGATGATCTTCCCATCGATTTCCGTTGTGATCGATTCGTCACATAGATCCTGTTTCTCGTGTCGCGGAGTTTGGTTTTACGTGTTGTTAAATTTCACGTCTCCCTTTTCCTCGTTGAATAGTCTATGGTTCGAATTTCCTTGACGCGTGTTTGATCAATTCGCAAAAATTACAGTTGGCTTGCCTGCCTTCCAGAATGTTCGATGGTTTTTAACTTCCGGCGTGGGACGGGCGTTGGTCGTTGGTTCGTGCACACGGATTCATTTCTCCATTTTGTGTCGTGAGAAAGTCACACCTGTCTTGGTCAGCTTGCATTTGGTTTGTGAGAATTTAACGTAAGAAAGCTCGCAAAAAGATTTGTGACCACAGGTGAACGTTTTGGTGGTGTTATTTGCCCCCCATCGCTGCAGCGGATGTGTTTTTTTTTGACTTCTCAACCTCCGGCACGTGGAAATTTTGTTTGCGCTCGTAACCCCGTTACGAGGTAAGTTTTCTTTCAATTCTCTTCTATAACGTATGTGATTTCTGTCCCGCGATTTTGTGTTTATCGTTTCGTTTCCTTTTATTCAGTTGGCAGTACGGGATCAAAACACGGACTTGCATACGGAAGTCACGGTTTTACCACCGTACAAATCGCTCTAGAGCCCGCTGTTCGGCCATTTCTTCAGACTGCGAGCTGCTCTGGTCCATGTCGCTACCGAACGAGTAGGAACTCCAGAAGAGACTGGAAACACCGAATCCCCCTGCGTTGTCGCCCCGGCGCGGCATAGTAGCAAGTATTCGGCGATAGGCGTCCTCTGTGGAGCTGCGGGACCCTTGGCATCGTTCAATTTTAAATTTTCTACGTCATTTCGCTTCCAAGTCCCGCTTCTCGCGACTCTGTTATTTCGTTATTTGCGACCCGTGCGTAAGAGTATCGGTTAATTTAGTTTATTTCTTCTGCCTTCGCAGATCTCAAATTATTAAATCTTGTACTAAACTTCTGACGAAGCTGTCGAACGACTGCGAAACGTTAAGTGTATAGTGCGCGATTTAGTGTCCGCTTAAAAGATTTTGTGATACAAATTTCATCGGACAAGAACCAACTGTAAATAAGTACTAAACTTCGTTTAATTTTTTTAATTTTAATTCAATTTATCTCCATCTTTTGAAATATTTAGTTTTATTTCGGCAAAGTTAATTCTATCTATTCATTTATTTTGTAAACGCCGCGGTTGGGCTCATACGTGTGCGGTTTGTACATGCCGTTTACGTGTATTTAGAGTTTTAGACGTTTTTTTTTTGTCGGAACGTTTTGTTGCGTTCATATTTACTTAATTTACCGTATTTTATTGTTGACGGCACTTGCTTTGCCGATTTTGATTGGTGTACCTTGAACCGGTTAACCAGGTTCTGTTTATGTCACCTGTTCTTGCTCAATATACTCTTGTTGCTAATAATGTACTCCACCCTTCTGGCGAGTCAAATTAGAGTCGGACGTATACAGGGTGAATATTTTGGACCTTCCCCTAGCGTCGGTCCATGACTTTGGGAAACGTTGCTTATAAGCTAGGTGGCGCCCTTTCCGCTTTTCAGCATCTGGGAAGCCCCCCCATATTTTTGACGGACACTTGTGCGTATCTACCACGCGCACGACGCGAGAATTCATATCCACCTCGGCGAAGCACAGTGTGACAGAGAAAACACTATTAAAAAAGGACGCATGAGTGTGGGTGTGGTTACGGGCTTACGTCGTTGCGGCTCGGTGTCGTTCGGGGTTTCTGTAATTTGATCTGTGAATTTAAATTTAAATTTAACGAACTAAAGAGTGAATATTTTGCACATACCTTGTTTGATAGATGTATATGGATATATAATTAGATAATTACTCATTATTCTTCACAATAGGTAGGTATTATAATTTTTTCACCAGCCGGCTTAAAACGTTGACGTTTAAAAATCCGTTTTAATGTAATGTTTTAACTTTTTGTCTGGGATAATTTAATTGAAATTCTTTTTTTTAGAAATGGAAAATCATAAAGCCGAAAAGCACATGATTCAATTCCCTTCTGACTTTGATTTGAAGTCTATTGAATATATCACAGTAAGTTTTAAACAATACTAGCAATGTACGATTTATCTATACTTCTACCATCTGCCTTACGAAAAGCACACCACGCTTTAACCTGCTTTAACTCCGTTATTAATAATCCGATTTCAAAAATTCAAAAATTACATAAGACTGACTTATAAATACTACAGAAGAGTATTGTCTCATTTATACAGCTTCTTTAACTTTAATTTAACCTGTAAACTGCAACGATTTGCAGTAATTTCTGTATATTTTCCACTTTGGTATTTTTTGTATTTTATATACCACCTATAAAGTGTAAAAAATATCAAAGTGGAAAATATTATGCAGAAATTGCTGCAAAACATTGCGGTTTATAGGTTATATTCTTAAATTAAAGTATTAAACGAGGCACATCATTTTTGATTTTTTTAGTATGACACTTTTTTGTTAAGCGATAGCCAACTTTTTTTTTCAAATAGCAACACATATTTTTTTCATGCTGTTTGATGTAGTTTTTTTTTTCTGAATTCAATGGTATATTTCAACTTGATTTTGTAGAATACAATAATAATAAATAAAAATAATAAAAATAAATAAAATAATTTCACGTTTTAAATAGAAATGAAGGGTGCAGTGGAATACAAAGCATTAGAAAATTTTATTCATACTAAAAGAAAACGGTATAAGAAGCTACAAAAGTTACCTAATTATTATAAATATTGCTCAAAATGTCTCCTGCCTTGCTGAATACGTAGTTGAAACCTCTAGTTAACTCACACTGCACCTTCATATTATTTAAAAATCGAAATTATTTTCCTACAGTATTCTAAAAAATCAAATTGAAATAGATCGTTGAATTCAGAAAAAAATCTCTATGAAGCTGAATGAAAAAAAAAAATTATAAATTTTTTAGCATTTACTACCTAGTTGGAACACAAAGATACTTTCTTATGAAGAAAATACTGGCCATTTAACATTTTTTATATCGGCAACAACTGAAAGTGAAATAAAGACATGGTTAAAAGAATATGAAGAAAAAAATATGACATCTTATTCTATAAGATCTACAGAAAATTCATGTGGACGATATGTAATGTTTAAACAAAGACTAAAATGTCAACATAATACATTTTGCAAGCGAATATATGATCCATCTAATAGAAATAGAACCAGGAATACAAATTGTCCATCCTGCATGACTGTTACTCTATATCCTGTTAGAAAACGTTATAGGGGAAGAGACGAAAGTAAAGCACCTATTCCAGAAATGCCATGCAAAATTTCTTTAATTGTATCACATAATCACACACTTGGTACAGCAGACTCGTTGTGTTTTATGCCTGTAGGTGAAGATGTAAAAATTAAGTTATTGGATTTATATGCACGTGGCCATACTCCAGCAACAGCTTTGGAAACTTTAAAAATGGATATTCACTACTTGAATATTAAAGGTGATTACCGTAAGATGCTAGCTGACAGAAGATTTTGCCCAGATTATATGTTCTGCTACCATTTGTATAGAAAGGAATTTGAAAAGAAATATGGTCCTATAGATTTTGATGTCAAAGGGAAAAGTTTCCTAAAAGAAAAGATTGAAAAATTTAATTTGGAAGTTTCAGATGGAAATTGTGCAAAGCTTTTTTTTGATGACCATTAGGGTGGGTCGAAAAACCAAACTTTGAGATAATCTTACCTAATAGCAAAATTATGTTGTCTTTTAGTGATATTATGACACCTACGAAATATTTTTGAATTTAATTAATATTTAGAGGGTGCGCCTTACGTTTGAATTTTTGAAATTATACGAGAAAGGCCATATAGTATGCCATGAAAAATTCGTATTTGCAATAATAATAATAACAGAGTTACGATCAAAACTGTATACTAAAAGGGCAAGAGAAGGTGGATAAAATTAAAACTCGAATCTTGCAGCAACGCCTAAATTCGATAACAAAAAAGATTTCAATATTGAATGATTTTCATTAATTTTTGTGTTGTATTATTTTTTTAATTATTAATAAATGATTATTTTATTTTAAAAATCCTGTTTTTCTTGAGACACATATGTTATATGACTACCAGAATATATTCAAGTTATTCGTATTTCCAAGGCAAAGCGCAACCTGAAGATGAGGTGCTATTTACTTTAAATTTTAGCATTACACTGTTTTCATGTAAAGGCAATATAATTTTGCTATTAAAAATCAAAAGCGCAATATTCGTTTTTTTCCATACAAAAATGACCCACCCTAATGACCATAGTTATATAGTTTGGTAAGGTAAACATACAATAATGAACGTTAATTAATATAGCACTAATTACAGTTTATGCCCTCCTTTATTTAAGAGAAATCACTATTATCTTAAAACTGCTTCTGAACTTGTTTTTATGGATTCTTCAGGAACTTTGGATCATAATGGAAGTCGACTTTTTTTATTATTAACACACAGTGAGTGTGGTGGACTACCATTGGGTATTATAATAACATCTTCTGAAAGTACCAACGTAATATCTAAAGGCTTGTTACTTTTAAAAGAAATGGTTGGGAACCAAATATTTGGAGGAAATCCTAATGGGCCATTAGTTTTTTTATCAGATGATTCAACTGCCGAAAGACTGGCAATACAGACTGTATTTCCAGCATCCAAATGTTTGTTGTGTGTGTTTCATATATTACAGGCAGTGTGGAGATGGCTGGTAAATTTAAAAAATGGCATTCCTCAACAACAACAATATGAATTTTATCACCAGTTTCGAGAAATTGTATATGCAAAAACAGAATTTGAATGCTTTGAAAAATATAAAGAGGCTATATCAAATGCCAGTTGTTTTCAAAATTATATTATTGGAACAGAAAAGAAGTTTGGGCCATATGTTATCGAAATGGTTTGTTGGTTAGAGGACACTATACAAATAATTTTTCTGAAGCAGCTATGAGGATAGTAAAAGAGAAAATATTTTCCAGAGTGAAGGCATTCAATGTTACACAAATGGTTGACTTTATCTTATCAAAATGTGTTTCATATTATGAAGTGAGGCTTCTAGATGCAGCTCATAATCGTGTAAGAAAGAATATTTTGGGAAGAGTGATTAAAGCTCCCACCTGATGGTTTACTGGAACGGATTCAGATTTTGAGTTCTGATATAAGTTTAGTTCCCAGTGAAACAAAAGAAAACCTATTTTACATAGTTCACACTGATATTCTGGTATGTTCATGTTTCCATGGAAATACTGGCTTATATTGTAAACATATTGACTGGGTGTGTTGTATAGTATATTCTGATGAGTATTTTCAAAACATTAGCTGTACGGAAATTCGAAAAACATTTTTCAAGATTGCAACAGGAGAAGAACCGCCAGAGAATTGGTTATCCTCACTCTACAGTAAAAATAATGAGACTGATAACATAAACAACATAAACAGAGAAAACATATCTCATACCCATATATCAAGTGATGTGTCTGAAGAAAAAAATATTGATATTTCTACTATCATACAACAAGGAAAAGATAATATTAAAGAAATTACTGTTATTCTCACAAAAGCGCTGGAAAACTCACCACATGAAATGGGAGTAAGTCTTGAACTAATGAAAAATAAAATATGCAAGTTAAAAACAGTTTCTGCAATAGCTTCTGCTTCAGCTACATTTGGTTCTGGTTGGCAAAATAATTTTAATTGTAAAACATTAATCACTTATGTATTATTTTTAGAATTTCAGAGGAAGAACAGAGGAAATAAAATTGCAGTTCAACCAACTGCAATAAGCAGACGTGTAACTAACATATGTGGAAGGAATAGTCATGTGGGTGGACGTCCAAGGAAAACTAATAAGATTCAAAAGAGAAGAAATCGACAAAGAACCCTTGCACAGCGAATTAAAAATACTTTGAAATCTGTTATTGATAAACAAAATTGAATTTGAAATATACTAATTATGCACTTTATTAATTTGTGCTTTTCATTTATTTATCCAGTTGATTCTTTCAATTGTTGGAAGTAACAAATTATTAACAAATAGCATTTTGAATTACAGATTTATGCATTTTCACTATGTTGATAATTTGAGCGACGAAATATGTGCATGAAATTATTGAAATACCGAAAAAGAAATAAACGCAATAAATCGTTTTTTCCAATAATTTTTTTTTTTCTATCCGTCATCTCTTTTTTTACCAATTTGAATAGTCACTGTCTAACGGAATTTCAAAATTGAAAGTTAGTCATAACTTTGAAGAACGCAAAATGTTTGGAGACGTTTAGATAGAAATTAATCACTGTAATTGTTACTACACTGATAAAAGTTTTCGTGTAAATTTACTGTAATTATCAGTGGCTGCCAGTGACCACCGATAATTATAATAAATTTAAACTCACAATTACACTAAATTTACACAAAAACTTTTATCAGTGTACGTTTTGAAATTCCGTTATACCTCAATCAGATTCTCTTTAAACTGAAAAAATCATTACTGGAAAATGGCAACAGAACGATTTATTTCGTCTGTTTCTACTGGAAAACGGGAAAAATTTGTTACACCATACATATGCAAGTAAGTGAGATTTGTAAGATTTCTAAAGTTGATTAAATGTAATCATCCGTAAAAAATAAACGTTGTCGTACCTACACACATATTAAAGTTAATCACCGTGTTTTCCGGGATGATTAAATTAAAAAGAGAATTTTAAACAGAAATTTAATTTAATTTAATTACAATTATTCATTAGTTGAGGTGTTATGATTTTCTTTCTATGTTTAAAAATTAATTTTAAATGGTTTAAATGCCTGCGAATATTTACGTGCGGCTCCTGTAATGTTATCCTTTTCTTCATAATACTTTCTCTGTCGCACTATACTTCGCTGAGGTAGATGTGAATTCTCGCGCGCACGACCGTCTTCACTGAGCTACTGGGACAGCAGGCGTTTCCTTCATCCAAGAACTTCACAGGTAGATCCGCCCGACTCTGCCAAATTTTTCCCAAAAATTGTCTACCCTACGCGCACAGGTGATTGTTGCGTGTGACCACCAGTCACGCGTAGCAAGGCTTTGCTTAATGAGGATAAAAGGACAGCAGAATCATCAGCACAGTTAGTACTTCCCGTGTGGAAGTAGTTTTGACAAAATAACTTGCTAAAACTTCTCTCGAACTGTGTAGGTGTTGGATTAACACAATTTCCTCCTTGCTGACGAATACTTCCAAAGAAATTCTCCAGGCGGTCCGTGTTAACACGTCGAGTCATTAAAAATTGGTAATCAACTTCTTGTAATTTAGACCATAAAAGTTGAGTGCTTTTTATGGTCACTAACCAGCAATTTAAGAATCTCTATATTATTTATCAGGTCACTTCCTTTGTTACTAATGATTTTAATTACTTTAATGAAGTTTGACATACTTGAAAGAAAGTCCAGTTGAAACTCGTCGCCAGTGAAAGCACTGTGATATGGTGTAATTTCTTTCTTCACACTAGATTTCAGCATATCAAATAGGTTATTAAAACTTTCTATGGCGTCCATAGTGTGCATCGCTTCATTAGGTAATTATCCAAATGCAATAAAAGTGCTCATGCCACATGCAACACTATGGCTTAACACTTGTGTAGCATATTTAACCTTCATTTTGATGAAAGTAGTGGTGTAGACAGGGTGTCCACCGAGTGCCGCGGTCTTCTCTAGTGCCTATAGTATATAAGATAGAAAAAAAATTCAAACGAGCTAAGGTGTAACTCAGCTGTACTTCATAAAATTATTTTTGGCTATACAGAGTGTTCAGTAACTGAGAGCCATACCAAAGTTATATCTTTTTAAATGGAACATCCAATATATTTTTACATATTTCGAAAGTATGCATAACGAATAGGTAATGACCAAAAGTTTTACTTAAGAGTTTGTAAGATATTGATGTTTAAGTGTAAAAAATTGCCATAATGCTTATATCTTTGTTATTTATTTACATTTCGTCTTGAATTTTTGTAGGTACTCAATACAATATCTTTTCTACAGAAATTTCAAAACAGCTTCGGTCTATCTGTTATTATGTGTACAGGTTGTTGAGTTTTACAAAAGATAATTTTTCTCAAAATTTTCAAATGCAACACCCAGTATATCTAGACTTTCGTGAAACATTGTTTTAATAAGCTTTCATAAAATGCTAAATGTATTTGTCTAAACTGAAGAAGTCGTGACATAAATATTAATAATTTTTTTTTTCATTCAATATTGATGTTATTTAGCCTTTCCGACCGGTTTTTCTGTTTTGATTTGCTGATAAATCAATGAATATGTTTTATTTTTCGTTCAAAGTAATTGAATATGTTCCTGTTAAAATAATTCCTATTTTTCTTTACTTCTCTCCCTTTTCTGGGATGGGGCTCGCTAATTCCTTTTGGGGAAGACTCGGGGTGGAGTTCTTGCTTCTGGCAACCACACTTACACCGACATCGGATTTAAACTTAGATATTCGCTAAGAGGGTCGCTAATTTAATTCAAAAAGAACAATCGAAACAATAGCAACGAATGTAACATTCAAAGGTTAATGCTGTAATTCTGAGCTCAATCGTAAGCATCGTAACGTATTATCGAATCATTTACGGTAGGATTTACGAAACATTGCAATTCTATGCACATTTTACTTTACGGTTTGCCTATAAGTTTCTTACGAGTTCTCGTAAATGTTACAGTTGGCTTATACCCTAACTGTAAGCACTACGATATCCAGTTTATATTGTTTAGAACGTTACTAAACAAATATGAAAATGAATAACATTCAAAGAAATATTCAAATGCAGTTGTACGCCCCAAATAGGACCGAAACAGCTGTACAGACAGAGGATGCTGGAGGAATCCGCCGCAATCAAAACCGACTTGCAACAATTTTTAAAAGATAATAATTCTTGTCAAAGTTACTTTTAGTAAGTAATGAATAATTATAATCCTCCATTCGGTTTGTTGCCATTAATTTATGTAAATGAAAAACAGCAATGTGCCACAATACAGGGTGTTTTCGGAAGTGTGGCTGAAAACAGAACCTCGGTATTTACATGTATGATTGAACGCTTTGTTTTTGCTCAAAAACAAATTTAATGTGTATTTTTTTTGTGTTTTATCCCGATCCCGGCGACACTGGTGAATAAGGACATTTCTTTAAATAAATTATTAAGAACAGAAGCATAATAATTCTTAGAAAAACTCGTTGTTATGGTTTTAATTATTACAGAAACTAATGTCAATACTTACAGGTAAACTATCATAGTTGTCAAAATAAGGAAAAATTAGTACAAATTAAAAATCAGTACCGTGTACCAATTTGCTGTAGCTTATGAAAATTTATAAAATTATTTTTTATTTCAAAATAAACAGAAAAAAGAAAAATAAATCTGCCATTTTTTAGATTTGGTTCATATGTGTCCGGATTCTTTTTCAACCACACTTCCAAAAACACCCAATATATTTATTTATTTTTTTGTAACGACCGGTTTCGCCTATAATATGGCATTTTCAAGTTTTTAATCTTCTCAAATTATATGTACAGGCTGTCTTACGAAAAACGCCCCAAGCCATAACTCCGTTATTTTTAGACTTATCTTAACAAACAAAAAGGCAAATAAAATGAGACTAAAAGTACTATAAAGTGAATCCAGTTTCAATTTTTTTTAAAATTACCTTCAAGGTCAAACGACTCTCAACTTTTATTTTTCAAATGGCTCTGTATATTTTTTATTATTATATCTGGTAGAGATTTTTTTCTAAGTCCAATAATGTGCAACACTTTGATATTTAGAAAACATTTTTCGTAAAAAAAAGAAATGAACTAGTCTATTACGCAAAACGTGCTTTTCATAAAAATGTTAAAGTTTGTCGTGAAAACAATGTCACTGAGGTTATTTTTCACAGATGTTTTAAACTATCAAGTTCTTCTACTTGTACGACTTATTGTTTCTTAAAAAAAAGCCGATTATGGATAACAATCACCTGACTGATTTATTGCAAGTACATTTTGCAATAAAAACAGCAATCAAGCATTACAGAAAACATTAATGAAATAATTAAAATTAAGTCTACAACTGTGTAAGTTGCTTTGGGAAAAAATCCCTGTCTATAGAGACGCACTGTTTGTGTTTTTATTGCATTCAAAATATGCTTGGAGTAAGTCAATCAACGGAGTATTATCCATAATCGGCTTTTTTTTTAGGAAACAATGAATCATACAAAGAGAATAACTTGACAACTTGAAACAACTGTGAAAAATAACGCTCAGTGACATTGTTTTCACGACAAACTTTAACATTTTTATGAAAAGCACGTTTTGCGTAATAGACTAGTTCATTTTTTTTTTACGAAAAATATTTTTTTAATGTCAAAGTGTTGCGCATCATTGGATTTAGAAAAAAAATCTCTACCAGATATAATAATAAAAAATATACAGAGCCATTTGAAAAATAAAAGTTGACAGTCATTTGACCTTGAAAGTAATTTTTAAAAAAATTGAAACTGGACTCACCTTATAGTACTTTTAGTCTCATTTTATTTGCCTTTTTGTTTGTTAAAATTAATCTATAAATAACGGAGTTACGGCTTGGGGCGTTTTTCGTAAGACAGCCTGTATAATAAAGTAGATAATTTTATGAAAAAACATATTTTAAAATGAATTAATTAATTTTTTTTTATAAATATGCATAAATGTGAGATACATACGTATTTACAAAAAAAAATTAAATGACATCAATTTTAAAACATTTTATAAAAATACGTAATTTATTATACGTATAATTTTAGAAGATTAAAAACTTATTAGCGGAGAAAATAAATAAATATATTGTGCCAAGAATTCGCTTTTCATTTCCATAAGGTACAATGTTCTCTCGTAAGATAGAAAAATTGTAGCTTTCGAGTCAATCGTAAATTACGCTGTTACAGATTAAGGAGAATTGCAATTCTGTGCAAAATTTTATTTAAATTTTAAAATGAAAAAGTTAAGAAACCAAAAAGTAATCGTAGTAAAAACAATATTTCTAGTAAAACAAATGTTAGAAATAAAGGTAAATAACCTGATATCAGTAGAAAGTTAAGCTTAAGTACTATCTATTTTTGAAACAAAAAATAGGTCATTCCATTAAAAAAAAATGAGATACCGAGTGTTCGCAAGTACTGTTCGCCCTGTATAATGCTGAGAGATATTTTAACTTTTTTCATATTTACAGTTGGTTCTTGTCCGATGAAATTTGTATCACAAAATCTTCTAAGCGGACACTAAATCGCGCAAATATACACTTTACGTTTCGCAGTCGTTCGACTGCTTCGTCAGAAGTGAAAATTTTCACTTCTGCGAAACGTAAAGTGTATATTTGCGCGATTTAGTGTCCGCTTAGAAGATTTTGTGATATTAACTTTTTTCGTATTTTCATAAAGTACAAAGTCTTAAGAATATTTTGTTATATTTTCGTAAGTCTATGTTATCTACATAGTCAGAGTTTTCCAAGAAAAAAATGTTTTTAACGAAAATAACGGTGAAACCAGCTCTCCGCAGAAAATTTGCAAAAATATACAGGCTGTTCCATTTTAAAAAAGTCACTCTAGGCACCACCAATTTCAGGAACATTCTGTATAGTTGAAAATAATTTTGAAATATTTTTTTTTCATTTTATTCCTGTAGGCTGCATAGAAGAAATTCACACCATTGGAACAGCCTGTATATTGCATTTAAACATTTCTTTGAATGTTATTAATTTTTATAATTGTTTAGTAACGTTCTAAACAATATAAACTGGATATCGTGGAGCTTACAGTCAGGGTATGAGCCAACTGCAACATTTACGAGAACCCGTAAGGAACTTAGGGCCAAACCGTAAAGTAAAATGTGTACAGAATTCCAATATCTCATAAATCCTACCGTAAATGATTCGATAATACGTTACGATGCTTACAATTGAGGTCAGAATTGCAGCATTAATTACAACTGACATTTTACTAATTGTTATAATTTATTTTGTACTAACCTCATCCTTACAATATAGATAAGATTTTTTTATAGAAATTAAACACTTGTATGTAAACTGGCTTGCAATAAAATCGCGTAACCTTTCAAAATCAAGTAACAGAGTTTTTACCTATTTTTGGCTTTGTAAATCGGTATTTTGTGAATTATGACATACTATCAAAAATGTAGGTTATAAACTGAGAATTTAAGATTCTTGTTACGATTTATTTAAGTATGAATTTGTTATTAAAGTATTAGGAAACAAACGTAACAGAGGTGCATTTATTTTTATAAAATAGAATTTATGAATAAAGGAAATATAAAGTTCAATATTTTATCATTTCTCCATCAGCTTCCAATACTCGATATTTCAGGCATAATACGAAATAAGATTTCACCAATAATTTTCATCCTGGCTTAATTCTTCTTTATCATGATTCAAGTGAAATAGAAAGGGTCACTGCTTCTGTTCTTCCATCAATACTATTTTTTTGGCACTTGTCGAATTCTTTGAATCAGAATTTATAATCCTTCGACGTGCAACTGTCCATAACGTCGGAAGGTTTGTCACAAATAGCGAGATCTCCTGTTGTTTGAGATAGATTTTACCTCAAGTGCTTAAAGAGGGTTTCATCTTGCTCATGAGTTGAATTTTTTTAATGTCCCAAAGCTGCTTTGCTACTTACACTTTCTTCCTCTAACTACATCTTCTCTGTTCGTGTAAGAGTTAGGGATGCCGATTTTTTGTCAAAAGCATCGATCTTTGAATCGATTCAGATCGTGTCTGTCAAATATCGATTCAAGTAAAAATCGTGCAAAAAAGAATCGATCTATCCAAGATCGATTTATATTTCTCAAAAATTAAACACAAAGTCAAACTTCACAAAATTTTATTAAAACAAAAATAACAAAAATAAACTTCACTCCTAAACTCACTTACAATTTAGTCGGCGTCTAACAAAATGAAAGAATCACAAAAAAATACTTACTGCCATGAATGAACCATAACCTAACAAACACGGAACGAATATCAACACGAACATCACACACATTGCCCATGAACACAGGATGGCCAATCTTATCAAAGTGAATTTTCTACCAAATTTACGAAAATTGCCCAACTCAAGTCAAAATATAACTTGAATATTATCATTTCATTTTCGATTCGATTTCGTAAAAAATAAAATTGATTCAATAAGATCGAGCTGAAAAAAGATCGAGAAAATAATCGATATTTTTAACAGAAAAAATCGATCTTCTGAAAAATCGATTTCTGAATCGGCATCCCTAGTAAGAGTGCTTTTATTTAGACCATAATTATCCGCCACTGCTCTTATTCGGCATGCATTTTCTAAGAGAGTATTAAAATTGATTCTGTTTAAGTCAGTTCGACATTTTTATTGTTTGACACTGACAGATTATAAATTAAGACCGACTTAATACAACAAAAATTGGGTGTACGCGATTTTTTTGCACGCCACCGTATGTACACACAACCTCAATTTCATATAGGAAACAATATCAGTGAAGATAGGTGCATATCGTAAAGTAGTGACCGTAAGGTTTAGGTTAAGTACAGATTTGCAATTCTCGTTAATCTGTAACAGCATAATTTACGATTGACTCGAAAGCTACGATTTTTCGATCTTACGAGAGAACCGTAAAATTACTTAGAATTGCAGCATAAATCTCTATTAATCAATATTAATTTCTTGTTTTGAATTTGTTTGTATAAAATTTGATTTTCAACCAGAAAATCATTATGCGGGATTCCATTTATTATATTAAACTTGATGTTTATAATATTTTCATCTTGCTGTGCATTCATAATGTTTTGATGCGAATAAATTCCTGTAGCGCTCGTGAGATCGTAGCTGTTAATTTCAATTTCATTTGTTAACTTTTTCTTTTCAAACATCCTACTAAAAACTAAAACCATTATAGGATATAACACAACAGTATGTTTAACCAACAAGATAAAATACGTTCACAAAACACGAAATACTGCTGAGACAAAATGGTAAATAAGATCGTATGATCGAATCTGCCATTTTTTCGGTGGTATCATCTGTTCTCGCGCACTTAACTTCGTTTTTGCGGGAAAGCAGGATTGTCACTTCTGGGTTACTATGTGCAAATACCATAGAATACTAGAACCGACACTTGTATCGGAACCTTTGATGTTTTTGGGACCCGATTTTGTGTCCTTGACGCCATTGTTTATGTGGATTAAACGTCAAAAGAATGTGCGAAATATGAATTTGTAAACATTGAATGAAAGAATCTGAAACGCGATTATTTGTGAAAGTTATGAAAAACCGGTGGGAATTGTAAAATGATAAACACTAAACAAATTAAAAACTTTAATCGAAACTGATTTATACCGGCTGTTTCAAATTGAGTGTGCACTGAAGGGATCTTCTAAACCGTAAGAGATACAAATTTGGTTAAATGGAAGAAAAGTTGCACAAATCAATGCCTAATTCGTATTCATTCACAGAATAAATTTTTTCTTATTTCTTCTTGAGATATTGATCAAAATGTAAAAATGTCGATTTTCTTTTTTCCTCTGTATCTCTCGTATTATAAATAATTTTGAAATTCTGATTTAACTTTCTACAGGCACTTTCTTATTCTGCTTCGAATAGAGGTGGCAGAATTGAAGTTAAACGTTTCGTCTCTCCACGACCATCTTCAGTTTCGATTTTTTAAATACAACATATATCTTTTAATTATTCTATTCGATAGCATTTTTTCTGCTGATTGCAGTGATGTATAACAATTAATACTTTTTTCAAATAAAGTTAAGATATGATAAGAAAAAAGCTTGATAGAGTTTCGTCATGGTTTACTTAATAAGTAAATTTATTCCTTAGTACTTTTTTTACTTACTAAATATTAATAACTAACATTCAAATGTCGGAAGAGGAAAAATCAATAAAATCAATCAATCAATCAAAGGGCTAATATTTGGTGATCTTAGAGGCCACGCGACAGGTCCATCTGTACCTATCAGGAAAAGTTTGATTCAAATAATTTGTTGTTATTTCAGCTTTATGTGCTGGTGCTCCATCATTTTGAAATTACAATTCCATAATATGATTTAGAGGAATGTAATCTAAAATGTTTTCCAATGCTGTCCTTAAAAATTCGATGTAACGTTCAGCTGTTATATGATTTTCGTAAATGATCGGACCATTAATTCTATTATGCCAAATACCACACCAAACATTTAAGCTGAATTGTAGCTGTGGTCACACTTGTTGAAATCTTTTTTGATTCTCCCTGGACCAATATCTATGTACATTTCTATTAAATATTCCCTTGTTTGTAAAATTAGCCTCGTCAACAACTATCTCGTATAACAAATTCTTTTAACGGATACTACAAATGTACACTATCAGTGTCCGTTAAAAGAATTTATTATACAATAACTAAAGAGACAGATATTAAATAATTCATTGAAATTTACACTATACCTAAGAAAATGAACTAAATATTTGAAATTATGTATTAAATAAAATTTTCATATAAAAATCTGTATTATTTAAGCTTCAAATTAATATCAACAATTAAGTATGATATACCATTACAATCAGGAGAAAAATGGCAACAAATACGATAATAAAAAGGTATACGTTATATTTAAAAAATGTAAACTGAGGATGGTCGCGGAGAGACGAAACGTGTGACCACAATTCTACTGCCCGTATTTTAAGCAGAATCCAAAAATACCTGTAGGAAGTTAGGACAGAATTTCTAAATTATTTTTAATAAGGGAGTTACAGAGGAAAAAAGAAAATCGATATTTTTACATTTTCACCAATACTTCAAGAACAATTAAGAGAAAATTGATTCTGTTAATGGATACGAATTAAGCAATGACTGGTGCAACTTTTCTTCCATTTAACCGAATCTGTAACTCTCATGGTTTAGGAGATCCCTTCAGTGCACACCCAATTTGAAACAGCCGGTATATGTCTTAAAATGCATAACTTCATATTCTTAGCGTTTGAACTAAGGCTGGGAATCATATTCGAATAATTCGAATATTCGAATACATGTGCAATCTGCATTCGAATACGTTCAAATTTAATAATTTGAATATTCAAATTATTCGAATAATTCAAATAATTCGAATTTTCAAATTATTCGAATAATTCAAATAATTCGAATTTTTAAATTATTTGAATAATTCAAATCATTCGAATTTTCTAATTATTCAGTGAATTGAAAAATTCAACATTCGAATATTAATCCGATTTTTCGAATATGTTTTGTAACTACTTTTCTAGTTGTCTTCATTATCGACAAACAAAGTTAATAAAATCGTATTGCGCCACTCGGAAGAAGGTATCCCTGCAATCTTTGACACAAGAATGTAGACCCTTTTTTTACGAAGCCTGGTCGGCAGCTACACGTTATAGTATTTCTCATATCATTTATTCGCAAAATATTGTCCAGAAGTGAAGTTGGAAATACTTTAAATTAAGTTTAAAATGAAAGTGACAAAATACAATGTAAATTTTGCCCGTACAGGCAATTTCCATTTCATTATTCGAATACTTATTTAAATATTCGAATTTTTATTCGATTTATTTCAATTATTCGAATTTCGAATAAAAATTCAATTGAATATTCGAATACCAAATCTGAGAAAAGTCCCAGCCTTAGTTTGAACTTTTTTAAAAAAATTTAATTCACGATTTGCAAATTTAATGCCATAAAAAATTCTTAAGCGAATAAATAATTTTATTAAATATAATTTTGGAAAGTTTTGGCATGATGTATTAAAATGTACCCGTTGTAAAAGACAATGTTCTGCTATTCCTTTTTTTAGTACACAATTCCTCAAACATATCGAAAAAGTGAATTTCTAAATTGTAAAACGTTTATATGAGGTACGGTGGCGTGCAAAAAAATCGCGTACACCCAATTCTTGTTGTATTAGGTTTGTTCGTTTGTCTACACCAGTGTACACCATGTGCCCTAGTGCAGAAAAATGCGTTCGTTTGTCACAGTGCAAGTGCACTGATCGCGTTCGTTTGTCCAGTGCAATCTGTTCCAAGTTACTCTAGACTGCACTTTCTTGCTCGGTGTTTAAAGTGCGAACAAGTAAGTGCAGTATATCCTAACCTGAAAAATCTCGCTTCTAATGGTCGATGTTTATCCTAAGGTTAATTTATCTGTCAGTTGGAATGTGACGCTAGTTGAATGTACACATTCTAACTGACAGATAAATTAAATTTAGGTCATGGTATACAAATAACTATTAATATAAAAATAGTTCACACTAAAAATATTATAAGTGCTCACTTTCGCGTGATTTTAAAATATAGCACTGATTCACAGGATCAACGTTTGTCACCGTACAGTTATAATTATAAGGTCCGTTCCATTCGTCAGGATTTCGAGTTCTGAACCGTTCAAAATCTTACTGAGCATGAGCAGTGCTACAAAATTGGATATAAATTTCATACTGCGCATGATCTGAACGGTTCATAGCTTGAAATTCTGTCAAATGGAACAGACCTATACGTTTTTGTAGGATCCATTATTTTATGCTCTTACCTGGATGAAAGCAAGGTTAACTGCACTGATCATCTGTCACGCATGTTTAAATTGCGTTCGTTTGTCTCTAAAGTTTTTTCTGCACGAATCTACACTGCACATCACGTGACGTTGTGCAAAACTACACCTAACTGTTTTCAGTGTAACTTCGTGCAGTACAAACGAACAAACCTATTAAGTCGGTCTTAATTTATAATCTGTCAGTGTCAAACAATAAAAATGCCGAACTGACACAAACAGAATCAATTTTAATACTCTCTTGGAAAATGCATGACGAATAAGGACAGTGGCGGATAATTATGGTCTAAATAAAAGCACTCTTACACGAACAGAGAAAATGTAGATAGAGGAAGAAATTGTAAGTAAATAAGCAGCTTTGGGATGTTAAAAAACTTCAACTCATGAGCAAGATGAAGCCCTCTTTAATCATTTAAGGTAAAATCCATCTCAAACAACAGGAGATCTCGTTATTTGTGACAAACCTTCCGGCATTATGGTCAACTGCAGGTCGAAGGATTGTAAATTCTGATTCAAAGACTTCGACAAGTGCCAAAAAAATAGTATTGATTTAAGATCAGAAGCTGTCACGCTTTCTATTTTACTTGAATCATGATAAGGAAGAATTAAGCCAGGATGAAAATTATTATGCCTGAAAGATTGAATCGAGTATTAGAAGCTGATGGAGAAGAGATAAAATATTGAACTTTATATTTCCTTTATTCATAAATTCTATTTTATAAAAATAAATGCACCTCTGTTACGTTTGTTTCCTGATACTTTAATAACAAATTCATATTTACAGTTGGTTCTTGTCCGATGAAATTTGTATCACAAAATCTTTTAAGCGGACACTAAATCGCGCACTATAACACTTTACGTTTCACCGTCGTTCTGACGAAGCTGTCGAACGACGGTGAAACGTAAAGTGTTATAGTGCGCGATTTAGTGTCCGCTTAAAAGATTTTGTGAAACAAATTCATACTTAAATAAGTCGTAACAAGAATCTTAAATTCTCAGTTTATAACCTATATTTTTGATAGTATGTCACAATTCACAAAATACCGATTTACAAAGCCAAAAATAGGTAAAAACTCTGTTACTTGATTTTGAAGGTGTACGCGATTTTATTGCACGCCAGTGTATATAAAAATTGCTACATTTATGGCCGTATGCACAGACAAATCTCAAGGTGGACTTGATACTTAAAGCTAACTTCATATCAAATTGTGCGCCGTATAGTTACATTGTTCAAAGTAAAGATTTACTTTGGCTTAAGTCTAAAGATTTGTCTGTGCATACGGCCATTAGTGTTTTTAAAATTAATGAAGAGAGTTTCTACACTTACTTCACTAATATTTTGATTAATTTTCTCACAAATGTTACAATTATGTACACTTAATAATTTTTTAAATAAATATCCGCACACGTAAATAAAGGCATTTTGCTCAGGTATACTTTTAAGCTGTCTATAGTCACAATCTATGTTACAAATTACTGGTTTCTATTGAATGTTCTATGATTATATTTTCTGGTTAAATATTCTTTAAGGTAGTAAGAAGTTCGAAATCGTCCTTGCAGTTACTATTTCCGCCATAATAATAATAATTCTGACAATAATTTTTTAAAACTTCTTTGAAACTGAATTGGCGTAGGATTCATGGAATTCTGTACCTCCTTGTTGGCGTATAGTGCCAAAAAAATTTTCAATAGCATCCTGGTTTACTCTTCTACCTGTAAGTGAAGTAAGTCCTTTTTTTTTTAATTCCTCCCAAAGTTTTTTTAAAACCATTTATGGTAATCAACTGGCAAGTATTGAATTTTGCTTTTCCGGTAACATCTGATCCTTTGTTATTAACAATTTTTAATTTCTTTACAAATTGAAACATCTCACTCAAAAACTGTAGTTGATTATCATTTCCAGTGTACATTATTTGACGTTATGGAGCCATCACATTGCGAGGTGTTTAGTATGTCGAATAATTGTCAAAGTTTGGTACAAATTTTGCAGTAGTTGAAGCTTCAGAAGTAAGAAGTCCTAAACTGACATATAAACGAAAGCCACTAGCAACTGTGTTACTCAGGATTTGTACTGCGTATTTCACCTTCATCTTTTCGAAATTTGTTGGGTTTATGTGACTATTAGTTAACTTAATGCCGGATCCACACGCTGGGCGAAGTCTGGCAAACCTTAGCCAACGCGAACGTGTAGCCGTTAACTTTGTCTTAATTGGCTTCGACTGGGCCAAGTTTGCCTGCGTTCGCCTGGGTGTCCGCCGGATCCACACGCTGGGCGAAGTTTGGCAAACCTTGGCCAACGCGAACGTGTAGCCGTTAGCTTTGTCTTATTGGTTTCGACTGGGCCAAGTTTGCCTGCGTTCGCCTGGGTGTCGGTAAAAAGCGACAAATCAAAGGAATTCGAGCGTCGTTGGCCAATCAACACACTTGTGCCGTCCACACGTTGTGCGTGTTGTCGTATAAAATAACTACTCAACTCGGTACAAACATATACAAACTGTTGCTTGCTACAGTGAGCCTCTAAAGTATCGAATAAAATTCGTAATTTCTTTATTTTTGACATTTCTAAAAAACGCTCAGACAGGTAACTTTTGCTTTTAAAAAGCACACATCTTCAAATGAAAATCAATTTTTGACAGTCATTTGTTTTCGAGTAATAACGTCAGCGACATGTTTTTTAAATAGCAACCCCCAATTTTTTTCTTGGTTCGGATAGCTCATTGAATTCTCTATTCAACCACATCAAAAATTTATTATGTTTTATAGGAAAAAAATTGAGAAAAAGTTAATGGTCAATTTTATGATAATATGATGCACTCTGTAAATTTATTTCGTGAAACTGGAAGCATAGCAAAAAAAGGCAGCGGTCGTCCAAAGAAAAGAACTGCTGATGCCATACAAAATGTCAGGAAATCATTCAAGACCAACCAAAAATTTCTGTACGTGCACTTTCACAAGTTGATCTTTCGTATTCAACTTGTCAAGAATCTTGAAACCAGATTTACATTTTTAGTTGTGTCTTTAAGAAGATGGAGGTCACTTTCAACATTTATTATGAAGTTAAAAATAATTACCTATCTAAGTAAACGTTTATTTTCATTATAAAAACACTGAAAATCGCTAGAATAAGAAAAGTTACGTTTTCTGGTGACAGTAATGTCACATGACAACCAGCGCGAAGCGAAGAATCAATTTACCGCGTACGTTTAAATTCCATGGCCTGCACAGAATGAAAATTTTATGAATGGCATGTTATATGGGCCAACGTGTAGATCCGCAGTAACACATAGTCTAGTAGGCAGCTGTTTGTCTTTTTCATAAAAGGCAGTTATATGGTTCCAAGATGTTTTAACCCCGTTAATAACATTTTGGTTTGTCAACAAATTATTTCTTGTTGCCTTCAGTAGATGAGGGGGGTCAAATAAATACATTCCACGAAAAAAATAAGGCTTGTTTGCTGTTATATGTAACAAGTTAGACAACTGAGTAAATTAGAACCCATATCAGTGATAACTGCATTAACAATAAGTCTTACTTCATTTAATTTTTTAATACAGTTTATCAAAGTCACCTTTAGTTGAAGTGCTGCAAAAACTAAAGGTACGAAAAAATAAGCCAATGGTTGTTTCAAGTTACTGTTAATTCCTTTTGCCATAACTGTGACGTTTTTCGCAGGTAAGAACTCTTTGTTACCATCACCTAGGTCTTTGAATCCAACAATTTCATCTTTGGATATATTATAAAATAAATGCTTTTTAGTGACATTTCATCTATACAGATAATACAGTGTTTGAATTGGCTTCCGGTTGGAACCGAGTCACGTTGACTTCTTCTACTGCCGACGTTTCGTTCTTCATTGCAGAAGAACTTCTTCAGGGCTGCTGCTGCTGGTGGTGTTGCTGCTGCTTCCGGTTAGTCCTTGAGACAGTCTCAACGACAGTCGAACGAAACTTCGGCAGTAGAAGAAGTCAACGTGACGCGGTTCCAACCGGAAGCCAATTCAAAAATGGACGACGCACAGTGGGTGAAATATCGAAATTAGTTGGACAAAAGTGTAAAAAGCACTTTAACACAAACATTTTCTTTGTGGTTCATATCGATGAAGATAAATGCATAGTATATCCAATTACATAATTCACTCGAAATGAGCCATGAAACAACATAGTTGACTTGTCAAAGAAAAAATACCAAAACACAACTAATCTTATGACATTTTATTAAATAAGCGTTTTTAATTAATTTTGTAATTGTAATTTAGAAATAAGTGTACCTATTATCTAATTATGGATTCAGGTAAGTTCTTTTTAGGCAAATAATTAATAATATTTTATTTCAATTGTTATAATTAATTAATTCTTTCTGAATTTTAAACGTCAGAATTCTGATTTTGTTTGAATTTATCTTAAAAAAAATGGTCAAAAATGGTATTCGTGAAACTTTTTTTATTTATTCGGGACATAATGAAGTTTTGATTTTTTGTTATCCCATTTGCTTTTTTTCGCTATTTTTGAAATTATGGCCGTCCAAAAAACAATATCTGTTATCAAGATGAGTATGTAGGTAAATATTAACGTCTTTGTAGACGTGGGTGACTGCCAGTTGAAAAGGAATGCAAATTGAAGTTTGGTAATTTATCTTAATCTTTTGTTTGATATTTTATTGAATAATGTTTTCTTAAAACAGTATCATCAAATATTTTATTTTCAATCAAAACGCAAATTACTCGAGAAAAAGAGATAATAATCATTTCATAAAAAATTAAATACTTTTAATACTTAATACTAATAAATCATAAACGTATAGTGAATAAATATAATATATTATCCCATCAGATAATATACAGCGTGGGTAAAAAGTATAGGACATCTTAAACCTTTCTTAAAATATTTTCTTTTTGCAAAAACGCTTGAACACGTCGATTAAGAACTTTAAATTGTCGTATTTTGGAATTGTTCACTTATTGTACATACTTACATTGTAATTATTTTTACTGGAAATTTTTATTTAAATTACGAATTTCAAATATCCGTATTTTTTAAGTACATTTAAATAAAAATTTTATCTAATATTTAATTAGCTAGTACCATTGAATTTAAACCTAACATAGAACGGCAACGCAGTGCTTAAAACTGGCAGCCAGAAATTGGAGGTTTACGCGATTAACTGATGCATTATTTAGTAAATAATCTGGTTGTAGAATAATTTGCAAAGGTGTAGGTGTAGGTATAGTAATATAGAGTCTCTACACCTTTGCAAATTATCTTACAACTAGATTATTTACTAAATAATGCATCAGTTAATCGCGTAAACCTCCAATTTCTGGCTGCCAGAAATACTACACTAGAAAAAATTTTCGAATTTGTACTAATCAAGATTTGTTAAACCAGCTAATTATTAGTTCTGACCCACTCATATCTGGCATAAGAAGATCACCTCCAAAAAAATCTCCTCCATATTCCTCGGAAGTTCTAGCCTTCTTTACACCAAATAGTTCCTAATTTTTAATTATTTTTATATTTTTTATTTTCACTTGCATTATTTATGTTTTGCTTTCTCTGTTTTTTTTTTATAATTATTTGGTTGTTATAATAGTTGTGCTCGTTGTTCATACGTGCATTTTAGAATTTTAAATAATATTATACAATCGTCCAAATTGAAATGAACATTTAAAAATGTTCTTTTTGTTTGAAATTTGAAATGTACCACCATAAAGCACCATTTCCAATAAAGAAAAAATTTCATGTTAATCTGTGAAAAGAATACAAGGATATGAAGTAATTATGAGCTACTTTAACATAAATTAAGTATAATCGTTGTTAATTGTTAATAAAAAATAATTTTCTTATTTAATTGTAGTATCAGGAAATCAATTTGTCCAAAAAAAAGTTTTGTCCGGCTAGTTGTTACATTTCATCCACTGTGCGACGGCCGCGGAAGCCTTCAACTTAAATTAAGATAATACAGTGTCTATCAAGTTCTGACAATGACTGGACTTTAATTTTCAAAGCATTGTAAATTTTTTCATTATCCAAGCCAGTAAACATGGAAATTTCGGTCATTCGTTCTAAAGAACGCTTAGAAGGTAAAGTGAACAAACTTTACAGAAATGTGTAAGCTCGAGGGCCCAAGAAATATAAAGCTAAGGTGAATTGTTTATATTCTGTGGTGTAACGCCTTCCATATATTTTAACACCATTTAGTTGTGCTTGTATTTTTATAAAGTTTGCTAATTCTTTTGGTAAAAATTTATCACAATTTGTGTATAGATCTTGTAAGGTGGATTCTTCCACTTCTTTTAGATGTTGAACGGTATGTTGTAATCTTCTTACTGTACCTTTCAATTTTAACTTTCGTGGTGTATTGGCCGATATGGAACTAGATGCTTGCGTACATATTGAAGAGGAATCTATAAAAAAAAAATTTAGGTAACAATATTTGTGCAATAGCGTATGGATTTTAAATCTATTATCTTTATAAAGATAATAATGCATTTGCCTGTTCCTGTCGATGATAATTGGTCCATCAGACTATTAAATAATTCAGTGCCTAGAAATTGAAAACAAAAAATGATTTGATATTGAAAAATGTAATGATACACCTACCTGGTGCTGATATTGATGGTTGGTTCAAAAAAAATGGGTGATGGTGTTGATGGTGAATTCAAAAAAGTTGGTGACAATCTATTTGCTGCTGATGTTGATGATTGATTAAAAAAAAACTGGAGATAAATATATAGTTATATAGTTCTGGACGTTATATAAACTTTCATTCTTGTCATCCACACAGAATGAAAATGAATATGATTTTAGGATTAAAAAACCGAATAGAAAAGATTGCTCATCCCTCCTTGTTGATAACAAATCTTCATAAACTAAAAAACATTCTTTTAAAGAATAGTTATCCTAATGCGATGCTCAATAAATTAATTTTCAATACTCGGCAAAGAATAGAACCCCAATCACAAGGTAATAATAATTCAAGATTAAATGATGGTAATAAAGTTTTCAGATCCTTAAAATTTATTCCTAATCTTACATCTCGACTAATAAAAGTAATTAAGAATAAAAACATTCACATTGCAACTAAAAATTTATTAACAATTAAGGCCTTATTTACGAAAGTTAAAGATCCTTTTGACAAACTCCAACAAATTAATTCTATTTATGAAATTCCATGTCTTGATTGTGATTCTGTTTATATTGGACAAACATCCAGAACTCTTCACTCCAGAATAATCTCACATAAAAGTGATATTAGAGTCAGACCTTCTGCTTGCTCTTTATCTGAACATGCCAATAAACAGGACCATCACATTAATTTTCAAGATGCAAAAATACTAGACATTGAACCTAATTTGAATCAAAGAACTTTTATTGAAATGTGTCATATTTTTGGCAATAATAAAAGCATGAATAAAAGAACAGATATTGAGAAACTTAGTTGCATTTACACATATTTACTAAATTTTAAAACAACTTCTAAAAATTCTTAATCGAAAAATAAAAGAAAAATTTTATAACATCATATTACCTTGCCCCAAATAAACAAGTTTACTGTCAATTCAATTTAGTGTCAAAAATAATTTGTCAACAAAAATTTTTAACTTGGAAGTAACTTCTTTTCTTACTCATTAAGGAGTAAGTAAAAATTTATATTATTAATTAATTGTTAATTAGTGCCATGTTTTTGTAGAAACCTTGAAAAAGGAAATAAAATTTTCCGAAAGCTCGGTTAAACTTTAAAAGAGTATTAATTACCGCCCTCTTGACTGCAGCCCTGTTGAAGAATTTAGTTATATAGTATTATAGGTATATATACCGTCTGTTTGATTATAAAGGCCCCAAGCTATAACTCATTTATTTTTGCTTAAACACCCAGTAAAGTGTATATATTCTTAAATGGGACGTTGTTTTCTAGAGAACGAAGTAAAACAATATTTTTTTGGCTACACTGTATAGGAGTCATGACGTCATCGACATTTTTTTTAAATGGCACGATGAAAATTTTTTTGCGAAATACAATAGAACATCCTTTTCTCTTTTCAACCACATAAAATTTTTATATCCTTACATGAGAAAATGTTCGAGAAAACTGAAAAAAACTACCTACATAACTTACCATTTAACATTTAAGGCACGCTAATATTTCTAGCATGCTATGAGTAATTTTACTGAAATTTGTCATACTTTATCTAATTTGGTAAACAATTTCTAAAATACCGGCACTGTCAAACTGACACTGTTTTTTCTACATTCGTAGTAAACCTCTAGCATATCGGCTTCTTCATTAATGTTATTCATTTCTCACCGTTTCAAACTAATTGTAAGTCAGATTGACAGTGCCGGTATTTTAGAAATTGTTTATCAAAATTAGATAAAGTACGACAAATTTCAGTAAAATTACTCATAGCATGCTAGAAATATTAGCGTGCCTTAAATGTTAAATGGTAAGTTATGTAGGTAGTTTTTTTCAGTTTTCTCGAACATTTTCTTATGTAAGGATATAAAAATTTTATGTGGTTGAAAAGAGAAAAGGATGTTCTATTGTATTTCGCAAAAAAATTTTCATCGTGCCATTTAAAAAAAATGTCGATGACGTCATGACTCCTATACAGTGTAGCCAAAAAAATATTGTTTTACTTCATTCTCTAGGAAACAACGTCCCATTTAAGAATATATACACTTTACTGAGTGTTTAAGCAAAAATAAATGAGTTGTAGCTTGGGGCCTTTATAATCAAACAGACGGTATACCGTTTGTCTATCTGACAATGAGATATAGGGATTTAACATGGGAAAACAGAAATTGCTTTAAATTATCTACCTGAGTACATATATATGAAATTCTGGGTTATAATCGGAAAGATTATTGCATTCAAAGTGTTTTGATACTAAATTTGTGCAATTTTAGTTCTTAATTATTTAGAAATTAATAAAAAGAAGTTATTATTTTTTTCCGAACAAGATTAGTAAGTATTTAACGAAGAGTTTACAAGCGGATGTCGTGGTTAAGTTGGTTTGTTCATGTTTCACAATCGTAAGGTCACGAGTTCAAATCGGAATGAGGACACTTTTTTTTTCTTTTTTTTAAATATTTTTTCAGATTTGAAATCACTTAAACTCTTAAACTACTTTATTATTTTATTTATAAGTTTCCTTTTAATATTAATTATGTAACATAATAAATAAAGTTATAACTTTAACATAATAAAATTTCGCAAATGAAAAAATACACATAAATGGAACATAATTAATATTAAAATGAAACTTATAAATACAATAATAAACTAGTTTAAGGCCCGATTTATTCACCTCCAAGTAAATTTATCTATCTATACTATGGGAATAAATGACGAGATAAATTTACTTGGAGGTGAATAAATCGGGCCTAAGAGTGATTTCAAATCTGAAAAAATATTTAAAAAAAAGAAAAAAAAGTGTCTTCATTCGGATTTGAACTCGTGACCTTACGGTTGCGAAACATGAACAAACTAACTTGACCACGACATCCCTTTGGAAAGCCTTCGTTAAATACCTACTAATCTTGTCCAGAAAAAAATAATAACTTTTTTTCTTAATTTCTAAATAATTAATAACTAAAATTGTACAAATTTAGTATCAAACACTTTGAATGCAATAATCTTTCCGATTATAACCCAGAATTTCATATATATGTACTCAGGTAGATAATATAAGGCAATTTCTGTTTTCCCATGTTAAATCCCTATGTCTCATTGTCAGATGGACATACGGTATATACATTTTTAATCCAAGTCGAGATCCGGATAAAACTTGGACAACCTGAGATCCCCCATAGGGATTTCATTTTTCAGAGTATATTTTATGTCACTAGCCTATAAATGGTAACTCAAAGCGTTACTGCCACAGAGGGGTAAAAAAATTCAGAGTATATTTTTCTGTGATAAACATTGACTAACATGAGATCCATTATAAAAACATGCACAGACGAGATCCGTTAGTGTATAAAATGATATTTATGAGATTAGATGAGATCCTTCGGTGTTGCCAAATGTAACATAACCTTGAATTGTGTATATTTCCGTGAGTTCACTCAATAGCTAGTAAATTGCATGTATTTCGAGCTGTCAATGTGAATTTGCAAGCCCCAAATAAATTATTGCAAATGTTTTTAGCTATAGGGAGAAAACTAATATCATTTTTACATTACAATCTAGTGAATAAAGTGGTTTTCGTGTAAATTGGAAGTTTCGTTTCATTAAAAAAAAAAAACAACTTCAGCTGTCAATGTGAATTTGTAAGCCCCAAATAAATTATTGCAAATGTTTTTGGCTATAGTGGAGCAAACTGATAGTATTTTTACGTTACTATCTAGTGAATAAAGTGGTTTTCGTGTCAATTGGAAGTTTCGTTTCATTAAAAAAAAAAACAACTTCAGCTGTCAATGTGAATTTGTAAGCCCCAAATAAATTATTGCAAATGTTTTTGGCTATAGTGGAGTAAACTAATATTATTTTTACATTATAATCTAGTGAATAAAAAGATTTTCGTATCAATTGGAAGCTTCGTTAGATTTAAAAAAACATTAAAGAAAAATTCCAACTGTCGATGTGAATTTGTGAGCCCCAAATAAATTATTGCAAATGTTTTTGGCTATAGTGGAGCAAACTAATAGTATTTTTACATTACAATCTAGTGGATAAAGAGATTTTCGTATCAATTGGAAGCTTCGTTAGATTAAAAAAAAATTAAAGAAAAATTCCAACTGTCAATGTGAATTTGTGAGCCCCAAATAAATTATTGCAAATGTTTTTGGCTATAGTGGTGCAAACTAATAGTATTTTTACGTTACTATCTAGTGAATAATGTGGTTTTCGTGTCAATTGGAAGATTCGTTTCCTTAAAAGAAAAAAAAAACAACTTCCACTGTCAATGTGAATTTGTGAGCCCCAAATAAATTATTGCAAATGTTTTTAGCTATAGTGGAGCAAACTAATATAATTTTTACATTACAATCTATCTAGTGGATAAAGAGATTTTCGTATCAATTGGAAGCTTCGTTAGATTTAAAAAAATTAAAGAAAAATTCCAACTGTCAATGTGAATTTGTGAGCCCCAAATAAATTATTGCAAATGTTTTTGGCTATAGTGGAGCAAACTAATAGTATTTTTACGTTACTATCTAGTGAATAAAGTGGTTTTCGTGTCAATTGGAAGTTTCGTTTCCTTAAAAAAAAAAAAAAAACAACTTCAGCTGTCAACGTGAATTTGTAAGCCCCAAATAAATTATTGCAAATCTTTTTAGCTATAGTGGAGCAAACTAATATAATTTTTACATTACAATCTAGTGAATAAGGAGATTTTCGTATCAATTGGAAGCTTCGTTAGATTTAAAAAAATTAAAGAAAAATTCCATCTGTCAATGTGAATTTGTGAGCCCCAAATAAATTATTGCAAATGTTTTTGGCTATAGTGGAGCAAACTGATAGTATTTTTACGTTACTATCTAGTGAATAAAGTGGTTTTCGTGTCAATTGAAAGTTTCGTTTCATTAAAAAAAAAAGAAAAACAACTTCAGCTGTCAATGTGAATTTGTAAGCCCCAAATAAATTTTTGCAAATGTTTTTAGCTGTAGTGGAGTAAACTAATATAATTTTTACATTATAATTTAGTGAATAAAGAGATTTTCATATCAACTGAGAGCCTAGAGTATGAATTTGTAATAGCCTTTTTCTTCACTTCATTGTAAAATAATTTATTTCAGGCTTACAGATTTACTTTATTTTGACGACTTGTTTTCTTTTTTTTTTTTTTCATTTAAGGAAACTTTCCATTGACACTAAGACCTCTTTATTCACTTCATTGTTATGTAAAAATGTTATAGTTTACCCCACTGTAACAGAAAACATTTGCAATAGTTTATTTGAGACTTACCGATTCACATTTGACTGTTGTTTTTTTTTTTTAATATAACGAAATTTCCCATCGACAGGAAAGCCTTCAATGTTAATATGAAAATTTAAAAAATTACCCCACTGCAGCAGATAACAGTTGCAATAATTTATTTGAAATTTACAAATTCATATTTGATAGATGGAATTATTTTTATTGTAACGAAACTGAAAGTCTGTACTCACTTTATTGCTGTGTAAAATCGATAATATTTTATTGTAAACTATTTAAATTAAAATGTACTGCTATCAGATAGTGATTATAACTGTCTCTAGACGGTATTTTGCAGTGTCAAATCAAGCAAACTACAATTCCTAAATAACTCAGAAAGTGTTTCGTCTTAAATCTCTAAGGCTGGATTTCTCAGTCCTAGTTTAACTTTAAACTCCTGTTTATTCCCATGGTAGCAATTATAAAAACAATTGTTTCTATGGAAATAAACAGGAGTTTAAAGTTAAACTAGGACTGAGAAACCCAGCCATACTGAATTGAAGTAATTGTAAAATTTACGAAAAGCTCACATAATCATTATTAAGTAGAAAAACAGAGATATAAACGTTTCACGTGACGATTTTTAAGCTGTGCGTTTAAAGATTATAAACAAATTGTTCTACACAATTTCATCAAACAAGAGTCTAGTTTAATTAAAAACGTATAATTCTTTCATGTTAGAAATTCTACTGTAAAGTAGAGCTCTGCTGTGTTGCCAGATTGTCGGATCTCACTTAGGTTAGAAACTATGTACGTGTATACTTGGCTCACATGCGCCCTCTGCATAACTAATTGTGAACTACTGGTGTATAAAACTGCATAGAAATCGGTAAAACGAGATCCGGGATAAAATTTGAATTTGAGCTCTTTATTACCAACAAAGTCGGTTATGACCCGATATACACGCTAAGAAAGGTGAGATCCGATTTTGGATCTCGCCTTTCCAAAAGGATCTCATCTTACCCAACTTTTATCGCGAAATGATCTCAGGTTTCCTCTTTTTAAATCTATATATATATATATATAATATAAATTTTGATGACGGGGTTTCGGTCAAATAAATGAACAACGTGTTCCTCTTAGTTCACTCTTATATTTATATCGATATTTCGGAGCTGTTTTTCTCCTTCATCAGGATCTACAAGATTTATACAATGCAAAACTCTTACTATTTGCTTTAAGAAAAATACTTACAAAATATTGAGGTTACATTAGGTAAGTTGAAATTAACACATTGTTTGAGTCTTCTGCTGTCATGAATACACAGTTTGTCAGTTAAATATAACGCTTAGAAGATTTCTCCGTTAGTTTAAATTAAAATTGTAAAAGGACTAAACACATGATTGCACAATTAAAACATTTGATATCGTTAAGTCAATATGGCGTACAAAATGGCGGAGCCTTACTATAAGTAAACATAATGGAGTTAAATTCCCTATTTTAATTTTCAAGAGGAACAAGAATGAAAGCGCGGTTAATTTAAACTGGATTCAGATAGGTTATTTGTTCGAAATTTGTTTTGTAAATGAAGTAAGTAAGAGTACATGTTGCTTAAATGTTTAATGTCAGATTTTGCATTGATGGCCTTGGGTTCTTGTTGTATGTACAACTTTTCTAAAAAAATACGATTATGTTGGTTATTTTCTCTGGTTAAAATTTTGACATCTTCATAATTGATAGTGTGTTTTTTGCTGGAAGAGTGTGCTGCTAATGCACAGGAATTATTTTTGCTTTTAATTTTGGTGTCACTTTTATGTTGTGTGATTCTAGATTTTAATTTTTGTGAAGTCTGACCTATATACACTTCATCACAACTGCTGCAGGGTATTCTATAAATGACGTCACTATTGTCTAATAGTTCTAATTTGTCTTTACAGTTTGTCATAATATTGTTAATTCGAAATGGGTTACTTGAGGCTATAATGACATTACTATTGTTAGCTTTAATAATTTTAGAAATTTTGTAAGTTATTTGTTGTATGAAGGGTAAAGATCTGTAAATTTTAATTTCTGTTGGATTGTGTTGAAGGTTGTTGAGTGTTTGTGTATTAGACTGGTCAGGGGTGGTGAAAATTAATTTTTTGATAAGTGCTACTGGGTATGAGTTTTCTATCATAAGACTGTATAGGATTTGTAAGTTTTTTTCATACAGAGAGGGATGTGAAATTTTTTTTATCCTGTTTTTTAAGGCTAGGACTAAATTCACCTTCATTTTTATGGGATGGTTGGAGTGAAAATTGATAAATCTTCCAGATGCCGTAGGTTTTCGGTACCAGTCAGTGATAATTTTGTTATCATTATTTGTTCTTATGACTTTGGTGTCTAAGAAGGGTACACTTTGGTCTTCTGGGTTTTCTTCTTCTATGGTGAACTTTATGTACTTATCATAGCTGTTGAAAATGGTTAGTATTTCTTGGGATTTCCCTGATGGAATAGCACAGATGATATCATCAACGTATTTTTTCAGGAATGGTACGGAGAAAGATAATTTAGGGATGCAGTCTTCTAATAGCAAATCCATAGTTAGAAGGGCTAGAATGGGGCTAAGTTTAGAGCCCATGGGACAACCTAAGGTTTGTTTATAAAACTTTGAATTGAAACTAAAATAACTGGAATCAAAGAGAAATTGTATTATTTGGATGAAAAATTCTTTTGAGCAGTTACAGTTGGGTGCAATCAGATCCCATTTTCTGTCAATACTTGTTATAACTAGTGGCAATGAGATGTTACTAAATAAGGATACAACATCTAAGCTTATTATGACATAATTATGTGGTATTATAAATTCATTGATAAAGTTAGCAAATTGAAAAGAGTCTTTTACGTAGTATTCATTTTCAATCAAAATAGATTCAGTAAGAATTTTGGCAACAAACTGTGATAGTTTTTCCGTGGGAGAATTGATTGATGATACTATTGGTCTGAGTGGCCAATTAGGTTTGTGAATTTTAGGTGTACCGTATAATTTAGGTGCCACTGCTTTATAAGTTGAAAGTGTCTTGGCCTGGCTATCTTCAATCATTTCTTCCTGTTTCATTTTTTTAATTATTTCATTGTTTTTTCTTTGTATTGATGTGGTAGGATCACGGTTGATTGGTGTGTATGAATTGTCATCGGTGATTAAGGTTTCTATTTTTTCCATGTATTGTTGTTTGTCTAAAATGACAGTGACATTGCCTTTGTCTGCTCTAGTGACAAAAATTTCAGAGTTACTTTTTAAAAAGGATTTTGTGTTATAATAAAGTTTCTGGAATTCATTTTTAGAAGTGGTTTGCTGTGAGTGTAAAAAATTTGTGATAATGTTAACTAGTTGTGCTCTAATGATGTCTTGATTTTCTTTTTCACATTCTTTTATTATTGATTCTATACTGGCTAAATATTGAAACATAGGAAAATCTTTATTTGAAAATGCAATGCTAAATTTTGGACCCATTTATTTGACCGAAACCCCGTCATCAAAATTTATATTTGTTCGTCAACTAGTCGGTCGTTACTACCACATTTATATATATATATATATATAACGGAAAGTTTAACGCCAGGAAAATACAATAAATAAAGAAGTAAATAACGGCTTAACTGGCAAGGCAACTGTCGACGTTTCGAGATTAGACCTCATCAGGACAGTATAACCAAGGTGTGGTTATACTGTCCTGATGAGGTCTAATAAGACCGAAACGTACGTCGACAGTTACTTTTCCTTGCCAGTTAAGCCGTTATTTACTTCTTTATTTATTGTATTTTCCTGGCGTTAAACTTTCCGTTATATTATATCCTGGCTTTTTCTTGATATATATATATATATATAGTTATATAGTATTATCTAAAATACATAGTAATATCTAAAATATATAGTAATATATAAAAATTAAAATTTTTATTTCACTTAAGTATTACAGTCTGTGAAAGATAGCAAAAACTAAATTACAGAGCAAATTTTTATCTTACATACCGGGTGGAACATAAAAAGCCTTTGGTGCTGTAACTTCCTTAGTTTTTATCCGATTTTAATAAATGATATGTCAAACAAAATCGTTTTAAAAACGCTCTAACCTGATCTGCTGTGAATTTTCTTTTGACAACTATTTTTTGACAGATCATAGACAACTTTGTTTTTTTTAATTGCACTATATATCTTTTTGTGCTTATTCTAATAGAGATTTTCTTTCTGAATATAGCTACATTAAAGTGAGAAGTCAAAAATTTATTTTAAATGAAAAAAATTAAAATTTACAAAAATCAAGTAACGATAGTTTTTATTAAAGCAACTGTTCGAAGTTAATCCCATTCTGTCCCTCTACACATTCGACATCTCTATTGACGCTCATTGCTGCAAAACATTTAGTTCTAAATCTCGTTCTTGAATTTCGCATGTGATTGTTTTGGGTTTTTTTGAAAGATACACAATTTCGTAAATTTCGAACTAGTTTTCCAAATTTATCGGCACTTGGAAGTAATCTGTCAGGAAAACGACTTCCATAAAGCCACAAGGCAGCTGCAGCATTTTTCCCTTTTCAAAATATGCTTCAATCAAATCCACACAGTCTTCGTTATCCATTTTAATCACAAATGTGAGAATTTATTATCAATAACTTTAAAATTTTAATAAAATGCACGACTGACAGACATCCACAGCTCACTTGTCCTTTCGCAAATGTAGAACATACCCGTGGAACATACTGTTATTTTTGTTTAATGTGATTGCCTGATTTTTAAAATTTTACATTAAAACCTTAAATTCTCGTTTCTTTTTCCATGCATGGTATGGTTGTTTACATTTTCATATTCAGAAAAAAAATCTCCATTAAAAGGAATAAAAAATAAATAGGAGTGCAATTTGAAAATAAAAAGTTGACTGTCATCTGTCAAAAACGGAACTAAAAAAAAAATTTTAATCGATCCAAATTGTGGCATTTTTTAAGCGATTTTGTTTGACGTATCATTTATTAAAATTGGAGAAAAAGTAAGGAAGTTGTAGCACCAAAGGTTTTTCATATTCCACCCGGTATATACAATATCTTAATTTTTTTAACAGGTGGTTCCTTATTTTCCTTGTTGTAGTTAGTTTGCATAACCGATAATTATTGTATAGTTCTGAAGGAGATTTGTCACATAAATCCATGCGGTTCTAGTGACGTAACCAAGTCATTGTTCTAAAACAAATTTTGTGAATATTTAAATTCTCCATTGTGTACGATAAAACAAACCTATTACGATCTTTGAGAAACCTGAAAAAAAAAACCTTTCTGCTTCTTCTGTACAAATGATGGCACTTATTTTTCTAGAATATTTCACTGACTAACCCTGATCAGGATGTTATAAAAACTTTTAATAAGACGTAGATATTTCAAAACTCTGTAATGTTGCAACTAGAAAACTCTTAAGCTTTGCTCGCTTGTGTTGTTCAAGCTGCTCCAAGTAAATTGAGTAGAAAATACCATTCGGTTGTGTATTTCAATCAACTCAGATGTACACTTTTAGGGTTGATAACTCACAAACGAATGGTATTTTCTACTCAATTTACTTGGAGCAGTTACAGCAATACAAACAAACAAAGCTTTAAACTTTACACAAATTGCATCAAGCAATGTCATTAACATATAAAGTTTTGAGGTTGACAGAAGGTCCGCCAAAACCTGCACATGCGTAAAGAAAATCGGTTCCGCGCGGGAAGCCGAGTGTCGCTTCTATTATAGGTTTTCTGGATTGTGTTCGAGAATTTCTCACGCACGATTTTTAACTCATTCTGCATCTCGCTCATCTATTTCAAGACGTCTTGTGTTTACACTATTACCATGACGACGGACGCATTTTTCACAACCCACTTTTATGTAGAGCGTGAAAAGTGCGACCGTTGCCACGGGAATAATGTAAACACAAGACTTCTTGAAAAAGATAAGGGAGATGCAAAATGAGTTAGAAATCGTGCGTGAAAGAGATGCGATACACGCCCAACTTGCACTCGAGGGTGTAGTTTTCGAAGATAGCCCTATGCAAATACTTCAACCAAAGTAACCAACTGAAAAATAGTCACTGCTACCAACTTTTATCACCAACAAACGAAAATATTATCAGTCGAGCAAAGTAGCGAAACGTCACAAAATCCTCGGCCGTAACACGAAAAAACCGATAGACGATTCCAAGATTCAGAAATCGGTTCTTCGGTTTAAACCTAATTAAAAAAAAAACGGTTTACAAAAAGTTATGATAGCTGCTGGAACATCAAACTAACAGTCAATTTATCGAACTTTTTTTCTGCTGGAACGCCAGTTTACATCTGCGCATGTTTCTGACGGTTGGCAACCGATTGTAACTGTAGCAGGAACGAATCTATTACCTATGTCTGTGCTTAACTACTTCATCTTATTTTTAATGTAATATACTTAAAAAATAACTATATTAAAAACATACTTCGTTTTAATTTACCGATTATAGCAGAACTTTGGTTATAACGAACCTTTAGTTTAGTTAATTTTTTTGGATTCGTTATAACCGGAATTTAAAGCCCGTTCACAATGACTTAACGTAAGAAAATTAATCACTTAATAAAAGTTGGAAACACTATTAGAAATGTGAGCGTACTAATTGGCAAATTCTATTAATTTACTTTTCTTAAGTTGACAACTTCTATTTTTAGGTTAACTCTGTTAAGTACATTCAATCAACAGCGTTCTAAAACAGTATAGTCTGAGTGTAGTCTTTCAGTCCTGAAGTTGAGCAAAAGAATTTTATCCTTTATTAACCTAGACAATCACTAACAATTTGCAAATACTTGTGCATGCAAAGAACAACAAATGTCTTCATTGTGAACACATAAATTAACACTCTAATTTCCTTAATTTAATTTTTTTACGTTAAGTCATTGTGAACGGGCTTTTACTGTATTTTATACTTTTGAAATCAGAGAAAAAATGGCCTTTCATTTTAGTAACAATTTATTCAACTTTTGTATTTCAATTTTTTTCTTGCTACTAAAATAAAGACTCTAGATGGGTTGCAAAATATAAGAAAAACCTGCATCTTCTCAAATACAAATCAAACGAGAAAATAGAAATACTTATCATTTCAAAATAAACTAGACCGGGTTTTATAAATGCAAGCTAACTTTATCTTTCGGAATTTATTCCCATAGTAACAGTTACCACTATGACAATAAACTCAAGGTTGAAATTAATTTGTGTTTACGTAACCGGGTTTTAAAGCTATTAAAAAACTTGTTGATAATTTTGTACCTACATATGCGAGTTTTTTATACCACATACTTATACGATATGATTTTAAAGCTGTGTCATTTTTTGTTGTTTTAGGAAGAGTTCTTGTGTTTGCACCTTTTACAGGAGTAAGTTTAGACGGTCACATTATGCTATATAGCGGAGAAGTGAGACATAACTGGTTGGATGTAAGTACATTTCACATATGGTATTACGGTACGTAATGGTGTTTTCGATTGACTACCCAAGAGTATTCTCAGATTATCAGCGCCTCCTTAACTTAAGATGAGAATACTCTGATAGTGCTCTAGGGCAGTGAATCGAAAACGCTACAAATTTTCCTGTCCTTTTGTAAAATACTTAGGCTGAGTTGCACCAACGTCGTTCTTAACTGATCTTAGATTAAATACAGGACTTTCCTCGCTTTAATTCGAGGTCGTAACTGGACATTTATTTGTTTTAACTAATGTGGACCCAATTAACTTTACTGCATTGCGCTTCTCTTCTTCCTCCAGCCCAAGTATGTCTGCCGAGGCTTGGTACGGGTAGCCAGGCCTCTGTATTAACCTATTATTGAAAAACTTGGAATTTTCAGCTAATTAAAAATGTAAAAAAATACGATGAAGTTTTAGTGCGTATACCAGCATTTGAGAAGTCAGTGTCGCAAGTTTTACGAAATATTAAAGTAGTAAGGAGGTCTGTATGTGCATTTTGCACGGTTTTCTTTAAAATGTCAATTTTAGAAAATTTATGCCTAAGGTATTAGCAGGTGAATATGAAAGACAATTGCAGCAGCTTACCACTGCATTAAGCGACTACCAAGGTAAACGAGGATATCCCAAACAATGGCCGGACTCCTTGGAAAAATTTGAAATTGTAGTAGAAACGTAAGTGTGTGTTTGTTCTTGTTATGGCAAAAATCGGCTCTTTTTGATTATTTATAAGTAATTTTAAATTTCTGACACGATAAATTAAAGTTAAATAGCCAATTTGAACTGCTTATAACTTTTAAATTAAAAAAAATGCCCTATTCTATTATTTAAAATTTCAAGTTTTATTGCAATATTTATTTACTCAAAAATTCCAAACAAATGATCTCTTTACAGCATTCATACAAAATCCTCTTCTTTTCTGGCATTTTTCAGTAAAGACTGGTACATATTGAAAGATTCTTTGCCGATTCTAGAACATTCCGATTGAGGGAATCTCTAAAAGCAGAGCAGGACATTAGATAAAAGAATAGTTTTTATTCGACAGTGAAATGGTTAATAGCGAAACGAAAAATGATAAACCGATTGCAGTGTCAGTCTGTAGAAAAGTACTGTAGCTAGTTTGTTGAAGTATTGTATTCGTAGCAATATTTTGAATATTTTTCATATTATAACAACGTGCGCGGTTTGGATCGGATTGTGAAATTTTGTTCAACATTGTTTACTTCTGTGAAATATTTCCATTTATTAGTATCGGCTATTTCATGGTATTGTGATCAATTTTACACACTTTTAACATAAAAACACACAATAAGCGATTTTCACTATATTAGGTGATTTTATATTCGCACTCCTGTAACTTTTTTATTTCTGTTCTTAGGAAAATGACATTTAGTATGAATAACATAGGCTAACCATTAGTTTTATTTTATGTTATCAAACAATTTATGTCATTTCCGGTTTAAGCAGAAGTGGTCTCCGGTGATATTTTTTAATGGAACGCCCTGTATCTTTTCGCATTTTTGAATTCCAGAATTAATTCTAAATCAAAATTATCTAATATATCTGGTAGGTACCTATATTCTATTGTTTTGGAGTTTTCACTGGAGAATATGAGAGGACAGATTTTATTAGCTAACAAGTCAAATTTTCCAAACTTTTTATGTTTCATTTTTATTGAGGAGTTGGTACTGATATTTGGAATTCATCAACAATTGTTTCTAAAACTGGATGGATCAAACTTTCATTGTTTCATTTTGCTGTTTTCATGTTGCCACCTATTGGATGGCATGAATAAAAATGAAACAATGAAAGTTTGAACGTTTCGTATGTAGCAAGAAACTTGATCCATCCAGTTTTAGAAACAATTGTTGATGAATTCCAAATATCAATACCAACTCCTAGTAGTATCGTCTTTTTTAACTTTATCGAACTATTTATCTAAAGTCCGTAGAAACACTTGCATTTATTGAATATGTGAAAGAGCACCATCTCTAGTTTCATTAACCAGTTCAAGAAATCCGTTAGCTTGCAAGGCTATATTTTCTTCTAGAAAGCTTAATTGAGTAGTTTAACTATTTCAAAATAGTTTTGTGACGAACATTTTTACATATTTAAATATTCAATGATAACAATAAATCATAGAACAGTGGGTGGTATGAATAAAAATGAAGAACTTGCTAATACTACAGAACTTACTAATACTACAAGTATCAGTATCTTCTCCGTAGTATTTACTCTAATGCTGAAGCATATACTAACTTCTGGTAGTACATACTTGACTTTATATAGAAAATTCTTAACAGTTAAGTAAAAACTTCGCTATAACAAGTATGTGCTTTCGTTCCATCCTGTAAAATACCATTATGTAACACTGCAATAAGCAGGCTATGTATCAAAATAATAAAATAAATAGATTTTGCAATTAAAACACAATTTGCAACTTTCAATTTTGAATTAACATTTCTCAAGAAAGAACTAGCGTCACAATTTCACAACATTCTTCAAAATGTATAGCATTCTCTCCCACTCCCATTTTACCTCTGTGATTATTTGCTCGCAACGGAATCAAATAATTATTCCTGAAATTTGGTACTTTCTTTAAAAACAAAATTAGTTCGCAAGATGTCATTGAACACAAAAATGCCCGAGCAAGAATATAAAATGAAGACTTACTACTGACATTTGCACTTATGTTAGAAGATTTTAAAATTATGTTATATAAAAGAATGGCTGTTAAGATGGGGAAAGATACAGCTCTCAAAGAGTTGGTAAAAAAATTTAAGAAAAATTTAAAAAAAATTAGAAGTGAAGCAAATTTAAAGAAAATAAATACAGTGCACTCGCGCTAACGTGACCACTGCTTAACATGAACTCCTGTATAACGTGAACACCTAAATTTTAGCATTGGCCACTGTCTAACGTGAACAGTGCACCTCGCTTACATGAACAGCTACTTTATATACTATAGAAATTTACAACATAAGTCCAAAGAATCACTTTTTACTTCATTTTTTCCAAAAATACATAAATAAAGGTTGAAAGTGATGTGTCATGTCATGTGTTTTTAATTGTTTTTAAGAGATGAAGACTGCATTTCGGAAACATGAACAATCGCGCAAAGTCCAAAGAATCACTTCTTACTTCATTTTTTTCCAAAAATACATAATATGTAGGACATAAATAAAGACTGAGAGTGATGTTTCATGTTTTAATTGTTTTCAAGAGATGAAGACTGCATCTCGGAAACATGAACAATCGCGCAAACATAAACACAGCTGGTTTTAATTAGTTCACGTTAGCGCGAGTGCACTGTAATACGAAGAGCAAATGAAAAAGAAATAATTTGAAGAAAACGGGAGATAAAAATTCAAAATGAATGGCTGGTAGAACATTTTTTTTATAATTTATGGAAATGAAATTCTATTCTCAGAAAAGGGGTCCTTGCTCAAATTTAATGTGATTAAACAAAAAATTGGGAAAATTTTACTTGGGCGCAATCACATTTCTTGACAACATTGGCATGCATGCTATTATACACTGCCCATTCTTCTTTAGCCCTGTTGAATGTTTCGTTTGTAGCAGGAAACATGAGTGACATAACGTTTTCTAGTATCAAATGGGCTATAAACTCATTTGATAGTTACAAATCCCCGGGTCCGGACGGGATAATACCGGCCATACTGCAGAAGGGCTCGGACCTTCTGATCACCAGAATTTGTATGATTCTAAGAGCCTGTCTGGCTCTAGGCTACCTGCCAAGAGTGAGGAGACTGGCCAGAGTGGTATTCATACCAAAAACTGGCCGGCTGGACTACACTTAGGCTAAAGCTTTCGGACCCATTAGTCTTATGTCCTTTATATTAAAGACAGTGGAGAAAATACTTGATGGACATATAAGGGGTGATGTTCTGGTCGACAGACCCTTACACCAATACCAGTTTTCCTATTCAATAGGTTTATCTACTGAGACAGCACTCCATCATCTCGCTTGGAGGGTGGAGAAATCCCTGGAAAATAAAGAGGTCATCTTAGCTACCTTCTTAGACATTGAAGGAGCCATCACTACTACACGACACTCTAATGACTGGAGTAGCGGGAGGCTGTCAGGAGTAGCAGGGGGGTGTTTTGTCCCCACTGTTGTGGAACCTCATCATGGACGGCCTTCTGAGAGTGCTTAGTGGTGAAAGCTTTGATCCCTTAGGGTATGCTGATGATTTAGTTATACCCGTACAAGGGAAATTCAATAGCACTGTCAGGGACCGAATGCAGGTTGCCCTGAATGCAGTAACAAGAAGGGCCGACGAGGAAGGTCTGAAGATCAGTCCTCAAAAAAACACCATTGGGTCATTCACTTGAAGGCGGAACTTAGAGGGTTTAGGTCTTCTGCGACTTCGTGCAAACGAGATAGTCTTGTCGGGGAAGGTAAAGTACCTTGGAGTGATTTTTGACTTCAAACTTATCTGGAACGAACATCTAGATAAGATAGTCAAGCCATCGGTGACCATTTTTGCGGTAGCCAGACGAGCCTATGACAGAACGTGGGGCTTAAAACCAAGTATGGTGCATTGTTCACCAGAATGTCCATACCTACAATCACCTATGCGGCTTCAGTGTAGTGGCCCAAGGTCAAGCAGAAGACCACCAAACTTAGACTGTCTAGGCATAACGGGAGCGATGAGCACAACGCCCACCGCTGCAATGGAAACCCTTCTAGACCTCCCTCCCTTACAATAACGGAAAGGTTAATGCCACATTGTGATAATGGGAGAGGTAAGACGAGGACTCCATAGATTGCAGCATTCACGTCACCTACTTAATATGAGTATGGGTCATACAAGTATCATTGGCAGCATAAGGAGTCCTTTACTCGACATGAGGACGGACTATATGGCTCCCAAAGGCAATATAAACCTGCCCATCACGATAGAAATTAATGAATCTGCTGAGCATCGGGAACCTGATCAGGATTTTCCTCCTTGAAGTATGATTTGGTATACAGATGGGTGTAGAACTAAGACTGGTCTCGGGTCTGGAATATACGGGCATAGACCAAAGGCTTCCCGTTGGGCCAATTTGCCTCTGTTTTCCAAACAGAAATGTACGCCATATTACAATGAGTGCGGGAAAACAATAGGAGGGCTTACACAAAGAAGCGGATTTTCATCTTAACCGGCAGCCAGGCGGCTTTGAGGGCTTTAGTAAGCTCGAAGATTTCTTCCAAACTGGTGTGGGAATGTTTAAGTGAGCTCAATGACCTGGCGGAGCACGCTAGTTTGGGTGCCAGGTCATCAAGGTATCGGCAACGAACAGGCCGATGAACTAGCCAGGCATGAAGCGGATGTGGCTTACCTTGGCCCTGAACCTATCCTAGGCATAACCAAGAACGCTATTCGGGATTTTTCAGTGACTGAATAAGCGAGGAACACAACAGATACTGGTTAAGTAGACCAGGACATCGCCATAGCAACACCTTTCTTAGAGGTCCTTGCAAGAAGAGCGCTGCGGAACTTTTGCTTTTGAGCAGGGCGCAACTCAAAATCACCACGGGGTTATTAACAGGACACCTGACTGTTAAGGAGCACCTACGGAGGATCGGTAAATTCAATGGGGATCTAAACTGCAGACTTTACAATAGGGAACCAGAGACGGCAATGCACCATTCCCTTTTAAATCAGGTACGTATAAGACGTCACTGATAGTAATTTGCACTGGTACTTGTCTGTACCACTTTACTGGTCATTGTAACATGTAACTTTGCCTTTACAAATTCCCTGCATTTTCAACATATCTCCATTTGCTAGGTCTACGTTATCCTCTTTATTGATATCTAGGGTTACAAAGAAGTCTTCATTGCTCTTGAATCTACGCATCACCTGTACTCATCGAAGTTTCCAACACTGAAACATATTTCATTTCCATCTTCGCGATCTTCATCATGTGTGTTTTTCACAATTTTCTTCGCTTTATGCTGTTGTTCTTTCCATGCTTTACTGGCTTTATAATTGCTGCAGTCACGCTTCATGTGACCAATTTTTCCGCAAAAGTAACAAGTCAAACTACAGTCGAAGCTCCGTAACTCGAACTGCCAAGGGACCAGAGATTAAATTCGAGTTATAGAATATTCGAGTTAAAGAACATGAATACATACATGTACATACATATGTATTTATTTACATATTTTATTAAGAAGTAAAAAAAACATACGTAAACATTAGTAAATACATACATCAAAATTTGATCACCATTTAATTAATTTTATTGCCGATTAAAGTAATTGGTGATTAAATTTTGATGAGTAGCTTTCTTGATACAATTTGTTTCATAAAAATGATCAATTTTATTTAATAAAGAAAAACTATTCTGAATTTACTGTGTTTAAGAACACAAGGATTTCTAATTGTATTCTGAGAAAACTGTATAGTCGATGCTTTGTTTTTAATAATCGTGGATAATGTACTTGCTGGTATTTTGTATTCTTCAGCAATATTTTTCTTTTTGACACCACTCTCGACTTTTTTTTTTAATTTCAAGCTTTTGTTGAACTGTAAGACTTTTAAGTTGAGGTCTAGACATTATATTATAAAAATTGTAAAAAATGTATGTAAAGACAATACGACCAAATTAGTCGAAACACTAAACGCAACTGAAGTGCGTAGAATTATTGTCTCATTGTCAGATCCGAAGTAGGGTATTTCCAGAAGCAGTGTCGCTGGAAACGTTGTAAATTGATAATGAAAAGGTGGGGATTTCTCGTAAAAATTCGAGTTGTAGAGCTTTGTGAGTCCTTTGTTCATCAAATTTATTTCGAGTTATAGAAATTTTCGAGTTATAGAAATTCGAAATAGAGAGCGAAAAATCAATACGAAACGCTAGGCAAGTGCAGGGGACAGCAAGCAACTTCGAGTTATAGAAAAATTCGATTTATGGGAGTCCGAGTTACGGAGCTTTGACTGTAGTTACCTTTTTAAAGTCATTGCTGACAACCTTTAAAACAGACTCTGATTCATCCAGTTGTTTCTCTTTTCTTTTGTTGAATTCATCGATAAGCTTGTCTTTCACTAATTCAATAGTTAAATCCTCGTCGGTCTGCTTTCGAGTGCTGTAGTTAATACGCTGTGGCTTTCCGAGACACTGCTCAGTAAGAAAGCAACAATCAATGGTTCTGCAATTCTTCCACCCACATTTGTAAGTTTATCTACCAAATCTAACATATGGTCAACATGTTTTTCCATGTCACCGCTGTCATTCAACTTCGTATTATAAAGCATCTTTAATAAAGTGACCTTTTTTTTGTCAAAGTTGACTTTTCATGATAAGATTGCAAAGAATTCCACATACTTTTGGCGGTTTTATGTCTTCGGATGTGCGTAAGCTGATTGTCTTCAATATGTAAGCTAATTTGTGCACATGCTTTGTTGTCACGCTTGATCCGTGCTTCATCCGGTTCCTCTGGTGCAGTCTTTGTTACGAGATCCCATAAGTTGTCCTTAATCAACAGCACTTCCATTTTATATTTACATGTTTGGTAGTTACTATTGTTAAAACACGCAATATTATACTTGTTCCATCTTCATGAGCAAGCACTGGTTGCACTGGTATATTGTTTGTCCTTTCTAATCTCCCTGATGCGACACAAGTTACTTTAATATCTTCGTTATTTATCTTTGTACTGGGCGCATAACCTTTTGGCGCAGACTTTTGTTATACCTTTATTCGGTTTACATTTTATAATGCTGCACACACACCTAACTTGTCACTTGTATTCAATGTTTCCAACCATATTTCTATGGAATGTTGTTCACAATCGGTTGCCTAACACATTGTACCAACAGCGTGGGAGAAGGAATTTATAAATTCACACAAATTCCACTGAGTAATCTCTATTTCCTTTTTTACATGTCGGTAATAATTTCTACTGTGCACAGTTTTTTTTCTTGTTTCAAACATGTTTCTTTAGACTTTAAGCACTGAGAGTTGTACTAATGTTATACTGTATGAATCCACATTTATCGTATGCACATTATGTACATACACAAACGCTTTGACCAGATTAACTAAACACATTGTAGAAACAAATTGGAAATTATGTGCCTAAAATGTTCTGTATGTGCCCGTAAAACACATTGTACAAACAATAAAGAAACTCTATGTTTAAAATTTACCCATACGGAAATTAGTGTGTCTACTCAACTCATTTCAGTATCAAAAGAGAAACATCGTATCAAGAAAAAAATCAGACAAACTGAGTCTATTTAATGTCGACCCACTTGTGCCCAAATATATTTGAAGAGTCCAAAGTAACACGAAGTAGAGACATTTTAAACAAATGTGTATGAAATGTAACCATTTAGACGTGCACTCTTTTTTGACACAATAAGTTGGAAATGTGTACACACAAACATTTTTTGAGTTTGGAAATTTTATTCATGTATCTACTTTTTTTAAGGACGTCGAATTACGTAAATGCACTCCAAAATAACATTGATTCTTGGCTGTCTTCTTACTTACGGTTCCAACTTTTTTGTCCGCTTAAGGGAGCTGTCTACTTATAAGAAAGCTTTAAGCGAGATAAAATTAAATTTTGGTTCCAGAAAAATTGTCCGGTCATAAGAAATAAATAGAAAAAAATAAAGAGAACTATTATAAAACAAAAATTTACGTGTTTCCATTTATTTATTATATATTTTTTATAAAGTGCAAAATATAAGAAATTAAAAAACAAAAGCATCAAAAAGCAATCTAAAGAACACATACATAACATTACTTCTTGTAAGCAAGATAATACATACAGAGAAGGTAAAAATTATTATATTGACTTTTTAACAAACTCTAAAATAACGAGTTTTCAATTAAAAAACGGAATAGATGGCTATTAATTAATATTAATTAATAATTAATCTGAACGTATAGCGTAGGGTTCTTCATACGACTAGTGTCACCTGCATTTCTAACTTCAACTTTAACTCATAGAAAACATTTCAAAAATAAACATTTATTGCTGTAACTTATAAAACTTATTACAACAATTATAATAAATGCTGAAAGTGTCTACCTTTTTCTTGAAAATATTTCAAGGTTCTATGCTTAATTGTGTTCATCATTTGAAGATACGAGGAGATTCTTTCAGTTCTTGAATTTTATTAGCAATCCGCTATCTTAGGCCATTTAAATCAGCAACTGTTGTGGTAAATATACAGCTTTTTATATAAGGCCACAAGAAAACATCACAAACGGTTAAAAATCGCAGGACCTCGGAGATCAAGGAATTACAGTGTTCCGACTAATAATTCTGTCTCCAAAAACTTCTTCAAAGCACCTTGCTTCAGAATACGTCCAATTTCCATTAATTTTTGCACTGAAATTTATAAAATATTTGTCAAAATATTCCAAGAAACTTGGAACAACTTTCGAATTTTGTTGACACAAGTTTAACCGCCGTCAACTTGTCAAAATTGAAATATTAATGAAGTTAATCACGACATACGTTCCTGAAAACAAAATCGTGTCACAGCCTACTTGACCGTTTTTTTTAATGAACGCTCGTTACTTGTTTGACGTGTTTTTTCCTATCTATGTTGAATAATACGGTTCTGAAAATGCGTTTCAAGGTTTTTAATATGCTCAAATGCAATAAAATCATGTACTGAAAATATTTTCAATATGGAAATGGTATGTAGGGCTTCATAGGATTTTATGGATTCAGCAGCGCAAGGTACAATTTCCACCGTTTCACTTCCTGATTCATCATCACTATTCTCGGATTCTTCAATATTTAGGGAAAGATCAGTATTATCGAACGTTTGTTCTTCCGTTTGCACTTTTTGGTCCATGTTTATAAATTCTTCTGTTCTTTAAGGGTTACCTACTCCTAAGTCTTTTGCTTGCCGCATTAGTCTTTCGGGTCGTAATTAGTTGAACTTTCTTCACCTTTTTTGAATCCAGCCTTACGGAAACAATTCTTGATTGTTGTGGAATTTACTTTATATGCTGTCTTTATAAAATAAGAGCCTCCAATAGATTGATAGATTTTGACAGCTCAGACACAGATTTCACAACGTCCATTTTGTGTTGGACAGAATTTGTACTGAAGCAGAAGTGCTATGAAAAGTGTCGACACGGTTCACACACAAGAAACTTGTGCCCGAGTTTTACCATAAATTGCTACTTGGGAGAGTAGGTACACACAGACACACACTGGTATCCGGATCTGGTACCAGTAAAGAATCAATTGGATCGAAACTTTCCGATTAATTAATCATAATTAATTAGTTTTATTTCTCTTTTCTAGTATTAGCCCATTAACAAACGAGGTTTGAACTAAAGATGAGGTGATTTCTCAATAAATATATCCCAGATCCAAAATATTTATAATAAGTATTGTTTTGTGGGGGCGCGGTGCGTGGGTGTCACGTGCCCAGCCTGTTTGTAATGCCGACAAATACACAACTTCCAGTAAATGCAGAGTTATATTAATGGAACAGGTTATATACAATATGTACACATCAAAATTCTATCTGACGATAGTATTGCTCTTCTCCTAACTTGGCGTAGTCGCGTTGTACCATGGGAAGACGTAGATCTAACGGGTAGACCTGGGCGCGTGATACCTCGTGGTACGTCGGTGGAGGTACCGTTAGAGGGATCAGTCGGTATGGCCCAGTGTAACCTCCGGTCTCTGACGCGATGGCGGGTCCTCGTTGCGGCGACGGCAGTAAGGGGGGCACTGCTCGGGGAAAGCGAGCTTCTGACAATGCGTCCCGGAGTTCCTGTCGATGCTGATGTCTCCGGCAACGACTCCTCTTGATGGTCGCCTTCGTCCGCCCACGTGGTACCGGTGTCGGCGCCAGCTTGGTGGTTCTTCGAGATGCGACTTGGACTCTGGTGATGTGTTGCTCAGACCTTACACCGTAGGGGCTGATATTTTGTCCTGGCTTATTCAGCGACAGGAGCAGAAATTTGCGTTCTGGCCTATTCGGCAGCAGTAGCAAGAGCCTTCGTTCTGGCCTATTCGGCAGCAGGATTTGAAGTTTGCGTTCTGGCCTATTCGGCAGCAGTAGCAAGAGCCTTCGTTCTGGCCTATTCGGCAGCAGGATTTGAAGTGCGTTCTGGCCTATTCGGCAGCAGTAGCAAGAGCCTTCGTTCTGGCCTATTCGGCAACAGGATTTGAAGTGCCTTGCTAGTGGCACTCGGCCGGTTTATATAGGACCTCTTCCCGGGTTGTTCTAAGAACACCCCTCTTGATCCTATACTCTACGTTTAATCCGTTTTATTAGAGCGTGCCGGTGTGCGCACTTGCATCATGGATTTCGCCGAACCCGTCCGCCTAATATGGTCATCAGTGCACTCGTTAATAGCCTCGTTGCGTACAGCTTGGCGATTAAGGCCCGGGATTACCTGGATGGCGGTTGGTTCGGGGAATATGTTAGATGCGTGTACGTTGCTACGCCCTGCTAGTGGTCGAGAAGCGATCACGATAAGTAACGGTCGGAGAATCTGACCCTTCGTCCGCTTCGTGTGGTTCGATTTTCGTCTGGCGGGGCGTCTTTTTCGTTGTTCGGTTTTGTGGGTTCGGGTTGGGTTGTTGTAGTGTTGTCGAAGTATGCCGGCTTCAGCCTGTCGATGGATATTGTTGTCGGTTGACCTCACTTTTTTCCAAGTTGAAATGTTTGGGGTTTTTCTTGAGTACTTTGAACGGTCCTTCGTATGGTTGTTGTAGTGGTTTGAGGACGTTGTCGTGGTGTCGAGATTTTTGAATACGAAGACTTTTTGCGTTCCATGCTGTGATCCAGGTGAAGATTGGAGTTTGCGAAAATGTTGTTTGAGTTGATCCGCAAAGCTGGCTGGGTTGAGTAGAGTTTCTTGGTTGGTTTCGCTCAGGAATTGTCCAGGTAGTCGCAAAGGTTCTCCCAGTGTTAGCTCGGCGGCGGTCGTTCCGAGGTCTTCTTTCCAGGCATTCCGGATACCGAGGAGAACTGTGGGTAGTATCTGCGTCCATTGCTCTCCCGTATGGCAGCGAATTGCGTCTTTTAGTTGGCGGTGGAATCGTTCTATCATTCCGTTTGCTGCTGGGTGGTACGCAGTCATTCGGATACGTGCGAATCCCAGGAGATTTCCGAGGTGTCGAAAGAGTTGAGATTCAAACTGTCGTCCCTGGTCGATTGTCACACGTAATGGGGTACCGAAGCGCGGTATCCACTATGCGTAAAAGGCTTGTGCCACAGTTTCCGCTTCGATGTTTTCCAGGGGTATTGCAGAAGCAATACCCCTGGCCAGAAGGCCATCTTGTGTAGCGATCGATGCATGTCAGTAGGTAGCGTTTGTTTTCGGAAATTGGTAGGGGTCCGACCAAATCGATATGGACATGCTCGAAGCGACATGTGCAGGGAGTTGAAAAGATCCGTGTGATGTAGTGACGTGTCTTGTGACTTTGGTTTGTTGGCACTGTGAACATAGTTTGGTCCATTCCTTGCAATCCTTTTTTATGTTTGGCCACACGAATCTTTCGGTGAGGAGTTTTGTTGAAGCTCTAATACCAGGATGCGACAATTGGTGCAGGCTAGTGAAAGCTGTTTTCCGAAATGCCTGTGTGACAAAAGGGCGTACTGTGTTTGTGGATGTGTCGCAGTATAGTAAATTCGCGGATCCTGGAAGTTGCACTGGTTTGAGTGGAGATTCGTGGTGTTGTGTTGCAGCAGCTGCGCTAGTTCTTCGTCGACTTGCTGGTCCTTTGTTAGTGCGTCGTAATCTATGCCCTGGGTGACTGCTTCTGTCCTGAAGAGGGTGTCGGCGACGACGTTGTTTTTTCTGGCAAATGCTGGATGTTGGTCGTGAATTGTCCGATGAAATCCAGATGCCGAAACTGTCTGGGCGTGCATTTCTCTAGTTTTTGTTTATAAGCCAAGATTAGAGGCTTATGATCGGTGAAAATCGTGAAACGACGTCCTTCTAGGAGATGTCGGAACTGTTTTACTGTTGCGTAGACTGCCAGTAATTCTCGATCGTAGGCTGAGTATTTTCTTTCGGCGTTGCTGAGTTTTGGTTGTTATGGTAGTTTTTTTTTTTGTATCACAAAATCTTTTAAGCGGACACTAAATCGCGCACTTTACACTTTACGTTTCGCAGTCGTTCGACCGCTTCGTCGAACGACTGCGAAACATAAAGTGTAAAGTGCGCGATTTAGTGTCCGCTTAAAAGATTTTGTGATACAAATTTCATCGGACAAGAACCAACTGTAAATGTAGTTTTTTTTGAAAGATAAATATTAATAAATTTTTTCTTTGGTAAACTCTTGGTTCTTACTGCATCAACAAACATCCGGGTAACCGGATGTCACTTTTGGCAGAAGTGACGGCGGCTCAGTAGCTAGCTTGAGGTGTCGGGCCGATAGCACGGGGCACTAGTATCCGAGATGAGTTGTAGCCATCGTTTGAGGTGTCGGACCCCGTTGTGTTGAAGCCTAGGATCCGAGACGAGAACCGATGCAGACCACACGCCTGTTACCCTTAAAACTAACCTGCCTAGCTGCCCTATTCCATACACGCGGGCATACGTGTATGGTATCCCATACACGCGGGCATACGTGTATGGGTAATGGATGCTGGGGTTAGTATTAGATGTGTGGTAGAGATTCGCGTAAGCGTTCTCGACGGTTACTCATCAAACGTAGCTAGGGAAACCTTGCTGACATGAGTGCTAGGGGGAGGGGGAGCCCACCGGTCCCGGCCGGTCCCCCTCATAGGCGTTGGCCTCCTAGTGGCAGTGTCATAGCTGGTGGACAGCGGGTGTACCGTGCCGGACGGGGGTCCGCTGGCCAATTCTCAATGGGATATGGGCTGACGCCCGGGTGCCCTTGGTGTCGGAAGACACCAGAGAGAAATTGGTTGCATCAACAAACATGTCGAAGACACCAGAGAGAAATCGGTTGCATCAACAAACTCAACATTGGTCCTTCGAGCCGGATATTAAAGCATTATTTGGTGAGAGTGTGTGCAAGTAAGTCAAAAGAAAAAAAGCTTCGACAAGAAATAGTGCATCAGTGGTTGAAGACATTTCTTGAGGCATCGTATTTAAAGCAACAAGCGTCGGCACAAGACACGTATTCTGGAGTGACGGAAAGTCATAAAAGCATTCATTATCATAAATAAATTATTGGCCACGGGCGGCGGCGACGGCGGCTGTATCGACAAATCCTAGAAGTGATATTAAATCATACCTGCATTTGAATTTCACGTCGGAGTATGGAAGAGCTGGTACAACTGAAGCGCAAGAAAAATGTTATCAAATCTCAATTAACAAGATTCAAATCTTTTTTGGAAAAATATGATGAAGATCCGAACAAGTATATTGAAATTTCCTTAAGAATTGAACGAATTGACACTCTACTTAACGACTTCAATGAACTTCAGACGCAAATCGAAATTATCACCGAAGAAGAAGAAGAAGTACGTGAAGAATTTGAAGATAAATTTCATTCTTTGATTGCAAGAGCCAAGCAGATGCTGATTTCAAGTGTCAACCAACAGGGTTTTGCTCCTGATCATGTTCCAGTTCCTTTAGCACCTCCTGCAGTCGTACAAAAGCTTTCAATTAAGTTATCCACCATAGAAGTTCCGAAATTTGATGGAAGCTGGGAAAAATGGATGGCGGTTAAGAACATTTTTGTATCTCTTATTCATGAAAACGAAGCATTAAGTGGAGTACAAAAATTACATTATTTAAAATCTGTATTGACAGGTAACGCTTCAAAATTAATAGACTGTCTTGATTTGTCTAATGAAAATTATGACATAGCATGGAAATTAGTTAACCCTTAGTTAGGCGCGCCCAAATCGGCTCACACAGTAAGTCGCGTGGGGTGATTTTGATCCCATTCCCCTTTTTTTTTAATTGATTTTTTTTTTAATTGTAGTACCTGAAATATGTTCTTGGAACCTTTGACAACTCTTGTGCAAAATATAGTAAGTTGATAAAGATTATTTTGGATTTTATTGAAAAATAAATGTAACGCTACAAGTTTTAACAAACAAAATCAAAACGAAAAATATATGGTAGTAGATTATTTGAATAAAAAACTTATTCTATACAATCAACACACAAAAAAGTGGAATGAAGATCGCAAATGGGTTTTGCACAATTCTTGCAGTTTTTCCTGGTTTTTTTGTCCTTTTTTCTAGGACAAAAATAACACCTCTTTTGAGTTGCGTTAGGTGTTGGGGTCTAGGTTCAGGTCTTTCTTCTGCGGATGTATTTTCCAATCTTCGTTTCAGGGATCTTGGCAGTGATGGTATATTTTCCTGACATTTATTTGGTCAGTTGCCAGATCCATAGCCAGTTGTCTTAAAAAATACGACGTTTCAGTTTATTCACCGAAGGCTTGTAATAGTTGTATATGACGTAGGAATTGATACCAGCAATATTTAGTAATGCAAAAACACAGCAAGAGGCCACCTTCAGTTCTTCTTTGGCAAGTGTACGATGTAGCAGACAGTTGATCAACCACATCTACACCAGCTTTTGTCGCGTTATAAAAAGTGATCACTTCAGGTTTCTTGTCGTCACCCGTAGCTTTACCTATATCTGCAGAAGAAAGCATTGCAGACAAAAGTGTTACGGATCTGTACTTTTTTGGTACATAAGATACGAGCAACATGTTGTCACAAAATCAAAAAAACGCTGCTTTTCGCTTTTCGACGTTTATTGGGCAAAAATTCGGGCGGAATTTCTCTTTTTGATTTCCTTATAGTTACCACCAGAGTTAGAGAATAGTTTTTGGACAGATCTTATGCCAAAGGAACACTAGTATACCAATTATCAAATTTGTGCCCCTAATTGGTTAAACAAGCCTTTTCACCACATCGGCTGGACTGTTACTTGTGGCATATTCTCCTTCTGGCTGTTTACCCACATACAACTCCAAATTGTACGTATTGAAAAATGTACGTGCATCAACTATGCTGTACATTTTGAGGCCGTATTTAGCAGGTTTGTTTGGTATATATTGTTTGAACGAGCATCTACCCCTGAAGGGTATCAACATCTCATCAATGGTAAGATACTCACCAGGAGAATAGTTTTCTACATTGACGAACAAACAACTCAAAAATTTGTCTTATATGAGCCATTCGGTCAGTGGCTCTTCGCTCTGTTCTGATGGCCAGTGAATCAAATCGAAGACATCTGAGAAGAAATAGAAATCTTTTGGCACTCATGCACATCCGTACAAATTCTATGCCACTGCCATCAGTGTTGAACATATCCTAGTACGAGATGGGAAGCTCGGTACATGCCAGACATTATCAAAATTGCAAGAAAGGCTTTTAGTTCCACTACATTTGTGTCAACTGCATCTCTTTCTCTACTAAATTTATCTCTCACCATTTGAATGTACTCATTCGTTTTATCAACAATTATTTGGAGTATTTCCTCCGTTATGAATAACAGGAATGTTTCCTTAGCAGTAGAAGCATTTCTTGCTGGCAGTCTTACACCGGTAGATGAGAAATGATATTTTTCGATCTAGATCTTGTAGGCAAAGGGATTTTTGGACCACTTACTGCGTTTGTCTTTTCCAACATAATAGTTTTGTTCACCATCAGTTGTTTGCGCATCTTCATCACTGGAACTTTCATCATGTTCAGATTCTTCAACATCTGATTGTGTATCGAAAGGACCCAAATAATCTTCATCGGCAGTTTCATTTCGACTTTCACAATCATCTTCATTTCCATTTTCACCATTTTCACTCTCATCCCATTCTGACTCATCCGATTCTTCTTGAAATGATCCATCTGAACTATTTTGTAAAATTCGGCGAGCTTCCTCTTCTAATTCTGCTGTTGTCAATGGCCTGTGTCGGTCTTTATCCATCTAAAATTACTTGAAGTTATTTTTTTTGAGATTAAAAATGTTATTTTGTCGATTTGATTCATTGAAACCATGGAAATTACCGAAAATGAAAGAAAATACCCTACCTTATCAAAGTCACACAACTGGTCGCGTGGGGTGCAAATGTGACTATTATTTTTTTAGAAAAAAAACAATAATCGCTGACTAGTGTTGATCGATGCAATTTACAACTGTCAAAGTTCTGTAAGAATACCGGAATTCACAGACCTATAATAGGTTGCATACACAAGATACAGTGAAATGAAAAATGCTTGGGATCGTGGTAACCCCACGCGCCTAATTAAGGGTTAAGGACAGATTCGAAAGTAAAAAAATTATTGTACAACATCATGTTCAGTCAATAATCAACCTTCCTAATATAACAAAGGAATCGCATGTAAGTTTGCAACACTTATATGATTCTTTTCAGCAGCATCCAAAATCATTAGACAAATTAGGAGAACCAGTTCAATTTTGGGATACCATTTTAATTAATATTTTATTATCAAAACTTGACGTGGTTAGTAATAGAGAATGGGAAATGAAAGGAGCTGACAAAGATGAATTGCCCAAATTAGAAGACTTGATGATCTTTATCAAAACTAGATGTTCATTTTTGGAAGCACTTTCTAGAACAAAATATAATTCTACTAAATTGAATCATGAAGCTGTGAAATCATTTGGTAACAAAAACGGCAATCAGATAAGATCTTATGTTTCATTGAAAGAACAAGCTTGTTTAATTTGTAACGAAAAACATAAAATATTTGATTGTTCTAATTTCAAATCATTGACAGTACATGACAGATATGTCAAAGCAAAAAATTTAAAGTTATGTTTTAATTGTCTGAAACCTTTTCATGGAAAAAAATGTCAAGCTGGTTCATGCAAAAAATGTGGAAAATTTCATAATACATTATTACATTATGATAATAATAATGCTGATGCAAATTTAAAAACACAAAATGAAAATAATTCAGAAAATTGTACACAAATTTTACATGAATCAAAGACCCTTTGTTGTTCGGCTAGTGAAGGTTCACAGGTATTATTAGCAACTGCTGTTATTTTGATAGCAGATAAATTTGGTAAATTGCATAAATGTAGAGCTTTATTGGATTCTGGATCTCAGGCAAATTTCATTACTAAGCATTTTAGCCAACGTTTACATTTGGATCAACAAGCAATTTGTACAAAAATAAAAGGTATCGTTCAGGTAAACTCTTTTTCTTTAAATCAAGTAAAAACGTACATTAAATCTAGATTTCAAAATTATTCAACTAATTTAATATTTCTCACAGTAGAAAAAATCACAGACTCTTTACCTACAATGACGGTAAATTTAAAATCATTAAATATTCCATCTTCAATACAATTAGCAGATCCTGAATTTCACATTCCTAACAAAATTGATATTCTATTGGGAGCCTCAGTATTTTGGAGTTTAATTTGTACAGGTCAAATAGAAATGGCATTAGGGCAACCCATGTTGCAAAAAACGAAATTAGGTTGGATAATTTCTGGTACAATTAAAAGGCATATTGAACAACGCAATGAGGTAAAATGTTATTTTAATCAAAGTGAAAAGCTATATGAGAAAATGGAGAAATTTTGGTTAATAGAAGAAATTCCAGAGACACGATAATATTCAAAAGAAGAAGAATATTGTGAAATACATTTTCAAGAAACTCATTCAAGAAACAAAGACGGCAGGTTTGTTATAGAACTACCTCTTAAAGGTGATTTTGTTAATATAGGAAATTCAGAAGAGATAGCTACAAAAAGGTTTTTGGCTTTGGAAAGAAAACTTGACAAAAATTTAGAATTGAAAAAGCAATATCATGATTTCATAAAAGAATACCTCGATTTAGGACATGCTGAAAAAGTGACAGAGGAAACAATTGGTCAAATGGAAACTTATAATTATCCTGCATATTATTTACCGCATCATCCAGTAATAAAAGAAGAGAGTAAACAAGCAGTGGAATATCACTTAACGATGAACTTTGTGTAGGTCCTGTAATTCAGCAGGAAGTTCTTCATATTATTATTAGATTTAGGCAACATGCATACGCTATGTCTGCTGACATTGTTAAGATGTACCGTCAAGTTGAACTTAAAAGGAAATATCGAAAACTACAACGCATTCTTTGGAGATGGGATTACACGCAAAAAATTGAAAAGTATGAACTTGGAACTGTAACTTACGGAGAAGCAAGTTCTTCATTTTTAGCAATAAGGTGTCTACAGCATCCAAATATCCAAGAGCATATAATGTGATAATGCAAGACTTTTATGTGGATGATCTTCTAACTGGAGAACAAAGTGAAAAAGAATTATTATTATTAAAGGAGGAAGTCACTAATGTACTGAATTCTGCACCAAATTGTGCAACAATAAGTGACATTAATAAAGCAATGGACGAATCTTCCATCGCAATTGGCCAAAGTACAAAAGTTTTGGGATTAAGATGGAATCCAGAGTTAGACATTTTACATTATAAAATTAACATTTCTACCGATCCAGAAAAGGTAACTAAAAGATTAATTTTATCATCTATTGCACAGATCTTCGACTCTTTGGGTCTTCTTGGACCTCTGGTGATAAGAGCAAAAATAATTATGCAACAATTGTGGCAAACAAAGTTATCTTGGGACGAAAATTTACCAACAGAAATACAAACAAAATGGTTAGAATGGTGGAAGGATATTGAAGAAATTAATCAATTACAAATTTCTCGTCCAGTAATTTGTCAAAATTCTATATTTACAGAAATACATGGATTTTGTGATGCATCAGAAGTTGCTTATGGTGCATGTGTATATTTGAGAAGCAAAGGAATTCATATGTGTAAATATGAAGTTTCATTATTATGTGGAAAATCAAAAGTCGCACCATTAAAAAAAATTACTTTACCCAGATTAGAATTATGCGGTTGTTTACTTCTAGCGAAATTGTGCAGAGAAGTTTTAAAGGCTTTAACACTAACAATCAACAGTGTACATTTATGGACAGATTCTAAAATTTCTTTGGCTTGGATAGAAAGCGAACCTAACAGGTGGCATACATTTGTGTCTAATAGAGTGGCAAATATACAAAAATTAACAAATTCAATGCATTGGCATCACGTGAGATCAGAGTCAAATCCAGCTGATTTATTATCGAGAGGTTCTACTTTCTATAATTTACAAACCTGTTCATTTTGGTGGAATGGTCCAAATTTTCTAATGGAAGAAAATATTTAATGGACGATAAAGATCAACAGAAACTTTCGTTTGAAAATATACCAGAAGAGAAAAGGTCAATTATTACATTAGCAACATCAATTTTACAACCTTTAAATTTGTTATTAAAATTTTCCTCTTTGAATCGCTTGAAGAGAATTACAGCATGAATATACAGATTTAAAAATAATAATTGTAACCCTGAAAACAGAATAATCGGACCTTTAACTGTGAAAGAAATTGATTACGCAATGGAGATACTTATTAAAATATCACAATTTGAAGAATTTCAACAAGAAATTCAATCATTAAACTCGGGACAAGTTATATCGTCGAAAAGTAAAATTTTATCATTGAATCCGTTTTTAGATTCTAAGGGATTATTAAGATTAGGTGGCAGACTTCAAGAATCTTTGCTTGAATATTCTGAAAAGCATCCTATTATACTTGGCAATAAAAATATCTTATCTACTTTAATTATAAAAGATAAACATTTGAGAAATTTACATGCAGGACCTCAAGCTATATTATATTCAATTCGTAAGAAATTTTGGCTCATTTCAGGCAGAAGCACTGTGCGTAAAGTTCTGCATAAATGTATTGTTTGTTTCAGAGCTCGCCCTAAAACAGCAGAATTTTTAATGGGAAACTTACCTTTAGAACGTGTTCAACCAACACTTCCCTTTAGTTATGCCGGTGTAGATTATGCTGGGCCTTTTTCGATTAAAATAAGTCGCAATAAAAAAGGCAAAGCATATCTGTGTGCTTTTATTTGTCTCACTACAAAAGCAGTACATCTTGAAATTGTTTCAGATTTAAGTACTAACATGTTTCTCAACACTTTAAAAAGATTTATAGCTAGACGAGGCAAACCTATTAGCATACATTCTGATCAAGGAACAAATTTTTTAGGGGCTAGAAATTCTCTATTTGAATTATATCGATTTATTAAAAATAATGAAAATGAAATTCATGATTTCTTAAGTACTCAGTCAATCAAGTGGAAATTTATACCCCCATCATCGCCTCATATGGGAGGTATTTGGGAGGCTGTTATTAAATCAGCAAAATTTCATATTACTCGTGTAATTGGTTTGCAATTACTTAATTTTGAAGAATTAAGCACTTTAATTATTCAAATTGAAGCTTGTCTTAATTCTAGACCATTAACACCATTAACATCTGATCCCTCAGATTTAATTGCATTAACACCAGGACATTTTTAATAGGGCAGCCTCTGACTGCTATCCCGAATAAAAATATTGAAAACATTGCTACTAATCGTTTAACCAGATTCGAGCTTTTAGAACAAATGAGACAAAGGTTTTGGCGTCGTTGGTCAGCAGAATATTTGTCTCAATTACAACCACGTCAAAAATGGAGATCTAAAAAAGAATCTTCCATTAAAATAGGTGCAATGGTTATAATAAAAGATGATAATACACCACCTTTGAACTGGCGTTTAGGTCGTATAATTGAAGTTCATCGTGGAAAGGATAATGTAATTCGAGTTGTTACTGTTAAAACTTATTCTGGAACTTATAAGCGTTCTTTAACAAAAATTTGTATTTTACCTATAGAATCATGATTGTAAACTAATTTTATCATTAGTATTCATATTTATCGGATTGTTTAATTGAATTTAAGCCTTGTTGAAAGAAATCCTTTCAAGGGCGGCGGTTATTATGTATGATTGTATGATTATTAATGTTAGTTGGCGATTCTAGAATGTTTAAAAAAAAAAGGTTGTTATGGTAGTTTTTTTGAAAGATAAATATTAATAAATTTTTTCTTTGGTAAACTCTTGGTTCTTACTGCATCAACAAACTCAACCACGGCGTTATCTGAGGCGTCCTGGCTGGCGCTCATACGTCATATTAGCTCTGTTTTGATTTTCTCGTAACGTTCGGTCACCGGGGGGTTTACCAGGATGTCGCGGACTTCCGTGAACGTCTTTGAGTCTAGATTGGCGACGACATAACTGAACTTTGTGTCGTCTCCCGTGATCCGGCTGAGTGCGAAGTGGTGTTCCAGCTGGATGAACCAAACCTCCGGATCGGATTGCCAGAACGGTGGGACTTTCATCTGGATCCTCTCGATTCTGGGCGCGCCGTTGTTTGCGTTAGTGGCGTTTGGAACCATCGTGGCGGCGTTGGTTGGGGTTTCGTCGTTGAGAGACATGTTGTGTGTCGGGCTTCAGGGTCACCAATGTGGGGGCGCGGTGCGTGGGTGTCACGTGTCCAGCCGGTTTGTAATGCCGACAAATACACAACTTCCAGTAAATGCAGAATTATATTAATGGAACAGGTTATATACAATAAATACACATCAAAATTCTATCTGACGATAGTATTGCTCTTCTCCTAACTTGGCGTAGTCGCGTTGTACCATGGGAAGACGTGGATCCAACGGGTTGACCTGGGCGCGTGATACCTCGTGGTACGTCGGTGGAGGTACCGTTAGAGGGATCAGTCGGTATGGCCCAGTGTAACGTCCGGTCTCTGACGCGATGGCGGGTCCTCGTTGCGGCGACGGCGGTAAGGGGGACACTGCTCGGGGAAAGCGAACTTCTGACAATGCGTCCCGGAGTTCCTGTCGATGCTGATGTCTCCGGTAATGACTCCTCTTGATGGTCGCCTTCGTCCGCCCACGTGGTACCGGTGTCGGCGCCAGCTTGGTGGTTCTTCGAGATGCGACTTGGAATCTGGTGGTGTGTTGCTCAGACCTTACAGCGTAGGGGCTGATATTTTGACCTGGCTTATTCAGCGAAATTCAGAAATTTGCGTTCTGGCCTATTCGGCAGCAGTAGCAAGAGTCTTCGTTCTGGCCTATTCGGCAGCAGGATTTGAAGTGCGTTCTGGCCTATTCGGCAGCAGTAGCAAGAGCCTTCGTTCTGGCCATTCGGCAGCAGTAGCAAGAGCCTTCGTTCTGGCCATTCGGCAGCAGGATTTGAAGTGCCTGGTTTATATAGGACCTCTTCCCGGGTTGTTCTAAGAACACCCCTCTTGATCCTATACTCTACGTTTAATCCGTCTTATTAGAGCGTGCCGGTGTGCGCACTTGCATCAGGGATTTCGCCGAACCCGTCCGCCTAATATGGTCATTAGTGCGCTCGTTAATAGCCTCGCTGCGTACAGCTTGGGGATTAAGGCCCGGGATTACCTAGATGGCGGTTGGTTCGGGGAATATGTTAGATGCGTGTACGTTGCACAGTTTAATTAAATATTATAATTTATTCCATAAAAATAAAAAACAGCAGTATTATAAAAATATAATAAAATACAGTATAAACACAAAAACTAATCCGAGTAATAAAATACAGCTTGTCCAGACTACAATACCTATTTAATTTATAAAAATAAAAAAATATTAAAACAATGAATGAAATATATAGGAATTAACTACTGAAGGTGTAAGTCATTAAAAAGTGGCTATATTTTCTCATTAAGTACAAAAATCACAGATCAGAGTGCGTGATTATTATGTAAAAATAAAAATTTTCGAACATTGTCTCCTTCAAGGCGACTTCGTCTTTCGGATATTAATTGCTTTTGAAAAAACCCTTTCAGATGGAACTGATGTGGCTATAATACTTAAATGTTTTTTTTGCCAGATAGGCTAAATGAGGTTTTCCACCATTCCAAAGGGCCTTCCTTTCTGGAAAATAAATCCTTTGTTAAATATGATCGTACTTCCATTACTGCAACTGCTTTTGGATCAATATCCTTTTTGGCTTTAACAATTTTATCGAAGTCGCCTCAAATTAAGTCGCTTTCGACTGAACCCGGACGTTCCAGAACCTGTTCAGTTTCGGTATCATTATTTGTTTCTTGGCGTTCCGAAATTATTAAACGCGCCACGTCTTTTTCTAGTCGCTTCTTTGCCATATCAACATTAAATTGAGAAGTATTTTAGTTTTAAATCTCGGATCCAATAAGACACACTTGGCCACTAAATGATTAGTTTCCACTGTTGAAAATCTCTTTATCATAATGATTAATTAAATTCTGTGCAGCTTGCAGCGTAGTTAATTCATTAGTTTTGTTGATGGCCGATCGTAATTAACCTTTAACAATTATAATAATTTTTGATAGGGTTACATTTCTTTCCACGCTCATTTCGGTAGTGATTTGTTCAAAAGGTTTTAATATAACGCAAATCTCCTTCAATAACTTCCACTCAGCTTCAAACAAAAAATCTACAGGTCTGTGTAACATGCCTATGGTAGCTGTTAATGGGTCTTGGGTTTTAAAAACTTTTTAAACATATAATATGTTGAATTCCACCTATTGACTACATCGTTTTTTAATTTTAAGGGAGTACCAGTTTCATTAATTTGCTTTTGTTTGGCCAAAAATTTATTGTTTACTTTCGTTTCTGTGAAAATATTCAACGATTGCTTTCACTTTTTTTCTATGGTGTATTTTCGTTCTAATGCGACCAAGTAATACGAGAAAGCAACTTCTTTGATTGCACTTTGGTTTATTAACATTTTTACGGCATGTGAAATTTTCATTAGGTCCTAAATTATTTTTTTTAACGGAACTTCTTGCGTTTTTTAGCGTAGTTTAATAAAACATTTTTTTAATACGCTGATACCAAATAGAGGGTTAGTTTGTTAAATTCTTTATCAACTCTTGCAATGAAATTTGGGATGGCATGTTGCAGCTTAACTGGAAAAATAAGCCATCGCCGGTATACAAGTGTTAATATAAAAACTTTACACACTTTAGCACGTGATAGCAGAGAACAAAACAAAAAAAGATTGTAATAAACCCAGGTTCAATATTCAATGGTATATGAAGTATGGTTTAATTAAAAAAGAATCAAACAATCAATAACGAATTTAACACAATAAAATTATCGCAGAAGATGTTCGAACTGTCGTCCTTGCTGTTGTAAACAAAGTTGCAGTCGCCGTCGAAGAGACTCGCCCACTTGATTGAAAGCAATTTGATTTTTCAGTTGCTGACAAACGTTTACAACTCTTTGCCAAAGTTCATCTTCTGTATTAATTTCTCTGGCATAAACAGTGTCTTTTAAATAAATTCCGTTAAAAAAAAAAATTTACGAACTAATGAAAATTTCATATGCTGTAAAAATGTTAATAAACCAAAGTGCAACCAAAGAAGTTGCTTTCTCGAATTACTTGGTCGCATTAGAACGAAAATACACCATATGTAGCTTTGCATACTGAAAAACAAAAAAAAAATTTTTTCGTTGTCATTGAAACCAAAATTGCCAAGTGATACATATTCCGACTCACAATGATCTGTAGATTCCAAATATGTAAAAATATACAGGGCGTTCCATTTAAAATAAGAAAGTTGATATGACCTTTCGGCGAAACCGAAAGTCCTGCGGTGGCCAGTGGTATGTCGGAAAATTCAGCTTTTTATTTAATTTATCGCTCCCGAATTTCATGTAAAAAATAAAAATTCTAGAAGAGTGAACACATGGTGTAGACACCCTGTATTGAGAATTAGATATGGGTTTATTAGAATTTTTTCTTGTTTTGACCTCTACTATCACCTGTCAAACGGTGTACAGTTCTTTTATTAACACCCTGTATAGGGCACTCCATTTGAAATATTAAAGATACTTGCTGACACTTATAAAATGAACACCCTGTGTAAGTGCAAATAAATTTAATGCATAGAGTTTTTTCATTAGAGGATGATAGCGTTTGAAATTTTTTTCTATATTAAATGGTTTAAACGCCACAAAAGAAAACCACACTCGGTGGACACGTGGTATATTTGGTTTTTCTGTCTTTTTTCGTAGGACATATTGAGCATCGTTTTCTTTTGCGTTCTTGAGTAACTTGGGTGGCCTCAGAATTGCTCTGAAGCTTTGTACCAAGGATATCTGCTGCAATAGCTCGAGTCCGACAAGGCACATTGAATTATTCATTCTTTTCTTCATGTGTGGAGTATACAAGTCTCTAGCCAGATTTTTCAAAAACTGCAATCGAAGATATTGTTTGTTCACAAATTGATAGAGTACTCTGGTATTAACACCTGCAATATCGAGGATGGCATAAAATATCGCCATTGGCCATCTGCGTGTTCTACGAAAAACAGAGTAGTTGGCACATTTTTGATCTAATGAATTGACTTTGTCAAGTTGTAAAATAATACAATATCTAGTTTTCCTGTTTCTTGGTCAACGGTGTCATCGTGGTGCATAGTAGATAATAGAATTACACTTTTAGCTCTCTTGGGTACATGAGATACCGTAGTAATATCTGAAGTAAATCCAAACAATGAAGATATGACTGGTCTTTTTCGGCTTGGTAAGAATTCTTGTGTAATTTGACGTTTATTTTACGTTACGTTATGTCTTGTGCCATACATTGGTTTAGTTATGCGTAATACCACTTCCGTGGGATATGAGACATGAAAAACCTGATTTTGTATTTTTGTTCTCATTCTTGCCACAGTATATTTCCGCATTACACATGTAGTAATTTTTGGAGTCAGCCAGGATCTGCACTTTCAAACCGTATTTAGCCGGTTTGTTTGGTATGTACATCCTAAACTCACATCTTCCCCTGAATGGACCTAACATCTCATCAATAGTTCGGAATATCCCAAGCGAGTAGTTTTCTGTGCAGTTTTGTACCAACTTTTCGAATAACTCATGGATTGGAGTAAGTTTACTCCATCAAATCTCAAACAAACCAATATAAAAGAGAATCGTGCTAATGTCATCGTACATCGGAAAAGGTCTCGGCCTGTTCCATCAGTCGCCCACATCGATCGTAGATCCTCAACCTCATGACCCGATTTGAATACTCATTGCATGTAGAGTAATCCAATGAAAGCTTCCATTTCTACCGTATCAACTGGATCTATAAATGCAGGACCAAACGACTGTTTGGAATTTTTCTTTCGTTTGAATTTTCCATATCGCTTCTCATTTCCTCAATCTTCTCATTAGTTCTCTTCCATTATTTTTGGAGTAACAAGAAATTTCCAAGTATCTAATATATTGTCAGGAATATTGGAACGAATAGGACCCCTCAAACCAGGCTGAACCGTCACAATATTCTCTTTCCTAGTTTTGGATTTTTTTTATAGGAATTTGGGACCAGCCTGTAGGTCTTCCTTCAGCTGTATCACCATCACTTGCAACGTCGTCGCCATCATTGTCATTACTAGGTTCATCTATAGTCTCATCCTCTGATGGACTCCAATCTATCTCACTAGTAGAATCATGATCACTACAACTTCATGATCACTTTCACTTTCATCGCTTGCATCGGCTACTTGGATAGTACTTGTTCCTGCTTGGATCTCCTCGGCACTCACCAAAATTTTCGAATCCGACTCATTGGAAGGAGCATCTGAATCGTCTCGCCAGAAATCCTCACTCTGAAACATGGCTTCGATTTCTCGATCAGTAACATGCTTATTCCCAGCCATTTTAGCTAAAAAAAATATATTCCTTACTAAGAAGAACAAGATACATGCAAAATCTGCATATATGCAATATTCTGAATTTATATGTCACTTTCAGCTATATCTACAATTAATTGAAAAATTCACTTATTACTACAACTGGGTCTAATGGACCCGTCCAAATATATAAATAATTATAAATTGCACACAAATAAAAATAACGACATATACCTTTCCGTATCTTAATTCAGACTGAGTTGGCTAGGAATAGGGAAAGCCGGGGTGCCACTAACCTAAGAGGGGGAAATGACTGGGTTGGTGGGGGTACTCTGGGTCCGAGAGACCCCGCTTATAGCAGTTAAGGGTTAATTAGTACATTCATATTTACCCTTAACACTTGCTGAACTTGATTGTTGCACTGCTACAGTTCCAGATACCTTTTTGGTCAAAAACGTATGGTGGAGGAGGTTCAACGTCCAATTTAAAAAAAAAAACATTTACAGTCGCGAGTAAATGTTTTTTTTTTTTAAATTGGACGTTGAACCTCCTTTGTACGAATATTTGGAATCACATATATTGCACTTGTCAGATCCTCCTGGAGATACAATCGAAAAGTGAATCCAAATTTCACTTCTTTCTGACTTTTCTTCCATTTCAACTGAAAATTATTAAAATCAATTGCATAGACAAATATTTAAAATTGTGTTTGTGGAAATCACACAGTTCTGAATTATAAATCTTTATCCTAAACAAGTGAGGCGGAGTTTAACAACGATTAGTTCTTATTCTGATCAAACTTGTAACATACCTCCTGGAAATGTATGGAATGTTCGTAAACCATTCTTCTCTTCGTGGTTTAGATTCAATCCCAGAATACCACTTTCCTTTAGTTTTACTAGTTTCTATCCATTCTGCTTCCCATTCCTTCCAAATTAGATCTTTCACTGTTTCCTTTCATTGTATTTACATTACTGAATGTAAACTTTTTCTGTATGACCATACTTTAAGCATTTCAAACATTGTATTACTGGGTAGATGTACGTACACACATCAACAACATATGAATAGAATGATACCTGCTTTGGAAGAAAACGTCCTTCAAAGGTCAAATGAACAGTACCAGCAGGAATGTATGTCACTTCTCCATCCATATTAGATACTTGGAAATTTCTTGTTACTCCAGAAATAATAGAAGAGAACTAATGAGAAGATTGAGGAAATGAGCGGTATTGCCTCTGGCCATCTGGTGAAACGGTCAATGCATGTTAGTAGGTAGTGTTGTCCTTCAGAGATTGGTAAAGGTCCTACTAAATCTACGTGGACGTGTTCGAAACGGGTTGAAGATGGTTGAAAAGTTCCCACAGGTGTGATACATATCTGGTGATTTTGGATTGTTGGCATTGTAAACACTGTGTGGTCCATTTTCTAGCGTCTTTCCTGATGCCGGGCCAGATGAATTTGTGTTAATATCTTGACTGATGCACTTGCTCCGGGGTGTGATAGTTGATGTAGGCTGCCTTGCGGAATGGTTGTGTGACGAAGGGTCTAGCTACGTTGGTGGATAGGTCACAGTATAATGAGACAGGTGTATCTGGGATCTCGATTTGCTTTAGGACAAGACTGGTGGAGTTATTGTCTAACAGGCATGCCAACTCTTCATCGGTGCGTTGACTTTCTGCTAACATTTCGTAGTTGATGCTGTTGGAGATTGACTTTATTCTTGAGAGTGTGTCAGCGACAACCTTGTCAGTAGGTAAGAAAAGCAGCCACGCCTCTTTTTTTCCCATGTTATTCTTATGGACTTCCGTCGGAGTTTTTTAGTCATATACCTGAGCGTGTATAAGAGAGAGACAGAAGAGACAAGGAGAGACGCGAATATAGTAGTTCAGAAATCGTCCGCTAGAGGTCGGTTGCGTGACGTGGTCTGTAAATCGGAGAGACGCGAACATAGCAGTTCTGAAATCGTCCGTTAGAGGTCGGTTGCGTGACGTGGTTAGTTAATTGTGCTTAATGAAATTTTTTTTTCGCCGTTGCGCGTATGAAAGGAAGATTCGAACCCGGTGCCCGCTGTTTATAAAGCCGTCCACCTAACGCCCTCGGCCATCAGGCAAATTGGGTGCGATCGGTTAAGAAGCGGTAATAAAAAAAAAGAACTGAATCGTCGTGCGTTCGCCGAGGGTGCGCGCGCGCGCGGCGGGGCTTTCACTCAGAGTTTTTGAGCTAGGTTGCTGCATCAAGGCTGGGGCGGCTATCTTCTAGCCTCAAGGATGATAGGAGATAATGAGAAATGATACATGTACGCGTTACAGATTAAAGCGTTTTATTTTCATTAAAATAGTTTTATAATTGACACATTTTTTTTAATTTTCTTGCAATGAGGTTTCAGATACAGTTTTCATATTAAGAAGAAAATATTGAGAAATTATTTTAATTTATAATGACCCCAAGGTAACGAGTCTATGTCATTTACAGAAGCATAGAACCTTTTATCATCTCGTGCGTCTAATGCAATTTTGTTTACATTTACGGATAATAATTGATGATTTATAGATTTAATACTATTAAATGATGACATTAACGTTCTATTATGAAATAAACAATCATGATAGTTTTCGAAAGTAATTTTTTTAATGCCCGAGCGACCCACTCCCTTTAATTTTTTGAATTTTTCAATTTCTCTTAACCTAATTGCATAAACTTTTGCTCTAATAGAAATAAATTCGGTAATAATTTCTCCACAAAGTTCATCTCTAAATTTTCCAATAATTTTCTTATTTACACGTGGTATGCCAAAAGAATTATCTATAGGATAATCGGACGTGTCGAAAATTTCATTAGCGTCCCGATTTATTATTTCATAAATACTGGGTGTACTTTGTGGGTATTTCGGTGTAAATTTTAAAATAAAACTGTCAGTGTCCGTATAACAGACAGTGACGATAAATAATGGTTCGACATTTTCTCGAATATATTCGTAAAGAAAGCTATACATGACTGTTTTAGAAATCTCAAGAACTGCCACACCAATATAAATTGGTTTACTAAATTTCACAGTTAACTTACTTAACTCAATGGCAACTAAACTTTTATTAAAAATCGTTACACCTTTAAAATTTGGTTTGCTTATACATTTTTCTGCTGTTTTCCAATTATTTGCTAAAACAATATTCCGATATTTATGCACGGACTCCATCAGTTTACCAAAAACCATATTCGACATGCTCTTGTAAAAATCTTTATCGAAAGCGTTTACAGACAATGCTCTCAAGTTACTATTTAAATGAATATATTTTTCTAACCAATTGCTCTCATCGAATTCTATTGCGCGATGAATTGCTCTTAATTTTAGGCCATGTTTCAAACATTGTTCTAGAACACGTAAATGAAGAACATATTTCTCCCGTTCGTAAAGTATGGAATAAATTCATTTTCTACGAAATAAACGATTTTTATGAAAAATCCTGAAACAGGTCGATTTTTAATTAAAAAATGACACTATTTTAGTGGAATTTTGTATCTCCCTCTCCAACCCCCTCCAAGTGGCAGTTGCCCCTTTAAAATTTTTAAATGGAATGGGGGTTCATGTAATACCTCATTTGGAAGAGCTTTTCATTCTCTATACAGTAGTATAAGAATTTTTTTTAAATTCCTATTTTTTCTAAAAAGAATAATACATTTTTAAATCAACACACAAATTCAAATTCAAATTTATTGTGCACAGTAGCCATACAATAGATATGGATGTGACATGTCAGGGGTCGTTACATACAAATTGTAACGTTAAAACATACATTACTATAATAATAGTGACTAAGTCCACTGTGAACTTTAAGCACCTATATTTACGGATATTCCATTCAAGTTAAAAATGAGCATAAAATGTATCAATAAGTGAATATAATTCAATCTAGTAGAATTTTTAAGATAGATTATCTGATAAAAAACCAGCTATTGAATAATAGGCTTTTTCAATAAGAATATTTTTAATTTTATTTTTAAAGTTTACCAGTGATAGGTTTCTAATATTGTGTGGAAGTTTATTAAATAGTTTCTTTCCTATGTATGCAGGTGACTTTTCATATTTACTTAAGCGGTGCGAGTCTAAAGAAAATAAGTCTCTACTGCGTGTAGGATATGTATGAAAATCTAGTCCTTTTAGATATTTATCTTGATATTTTTTAGTAAATAAGAGAATTTTAAATATGTATATGCAAGGAAAAGTTAATATTCCATACCTAATAAAATGTAGTTTGCACGTTTCTTTATTTTGCAATTTAAATAATAATCTAATAACTCGTTTCTGCAGTATAAAAATACGATCACTATCAGGACAATTACCCCAGAAAATTATATTGTAGTTTAGGTGACAGTATATTAAAGAATAATACATATTTATTTGATCTTTTAAATTTAATATGTCCCTTAATCTATTTATTGCAAAAAAGCCTGAATTTATTTTTTTTGCTACATGATCAACATGAAGAGTCCAAGATAGAACATCATCAAGGTGAAGCCCAAGAAATTTTGTAAAACCCGTGTTTCTTAATGTAACTATTTCTATTTTTGGTAAAATTTTGCGAGTTCTAAAATGGAGAAAGGCTGATTTATCTAAATTCAGTATTAAATTGTTGCAGGCACACCAAGCATTAAATTGAGTAATCACATAGTTGATTTTTTGTTTAAGTTCCTCAGGGTTTCCCGCTGAGACCATCACTGTGGTATCATCAGCGAACATTGTAACCGAGCCTACATCAATATGATCAGCTAAATCATTTACAAATACCAAAAACAGTAGTGGTCCCAACACGGACCCCTGAGGCACCCCCACGTCTATATTGTATAATCCAGATAATTTATCTTTAATTTTAACATAAAATTTCCTGTCTGTCAAATATGCAGCCAGTAAATCTAATATTGGTCCTCTAAGACCATTTGCGTGTAACTTTACTAACAAAATTTTAAAATGAAATAATTTAAATGAAATGTTCGAACTGGGAACCGTTTGATTCGTGACAATAGTACAAACGTTGCTGACGTTCATCTAAAACATTTCATTTCCAGGGTAATTTGATTAATTCCAATTTTTTTAAAATTCTTCATGAAAACGAATAGAAACTGTAGATACTAATGTATGTAATCAACGTAGAAGTAAAAGTAATAACACCAATATCAAAGAAACTGTTCAAAATGTCCTCCTCCTACCTCTTGACAATAACCAAGACGAAATTCAAACTAATGCAAAACATTGTCGATTATTTCCGGACTGATTCCTCGTATTTCATTTCTTATTCTGTCTTTTAGTTCTTCAAGACTGTTTGGTTTAGTTCTGGAGACTTACTTTTTAGAAATCCCCGTTAAAAGAAATCGAGAGGTGTTAGATCAGGAGATCTAGCCGGCCACTCAATTGCCCTCCTTCGACCAATCCATCTATTGGGGAAAACGTCATCCAAATAATCCATTTTAAAATTTTGTGTGTTGGTTGGAAAATAGGAATTAAAAAAATTCTTATACTACTGAATAGAGAACGAAAAGCCCTTTCAAATGAGGTATCACATGTCCCCCCATTCAATTTAAAAATTTTAAAGGGGCAACTGTCACTCGGAGGGGGTTGGAGGGGGAGATGCAAAATTTCGCTAAAATAGTGTCATTTTTTAATTAAAAATCGACCTGTTTCAGGATTTTACATAAAAATCGTTTATTTCGTAGAAAATGAATTTATTCCATATAATGTCAGCATCAGTTTTTTTGTCTTCGTTTTTACCTGTGACGGACCTGTGTTCTGCACAAAACGGAAAATATATATGTGAATCATGTAGATACTCGGCATATTCTAAGTCGACTTCTAAGATACACGACTTCATTATTAGCAGTGATCATTTCGAAAACATGTTTTAATTTTTTCTCGTTCACCCACTTAAAATTATTGCAAGGTAATTTTGATGTCATGGCATATGAATACAACCCATTTGCATCTACGTAAATAATTTCACAAATATCTTTTTTTGGATCAAAATAGGGACCCATGTGTATAGAATTTGCTTTTGCATAACGGGAACTGACTTGAGTTATACCACCTCGTAAACCTTTTTCTATAAGTAAAACCCTATCGAAATCTTGTAAAAGAGGAAGTTTAATTTTTGTAATTTTTAAAGCTGCTGAAAATGATAAACCGGGGGCAGTATAAAATCCGCAAGCATCCAGACCGTAGCTTTCTAATGTTAATTTTCGAACTAGTACGGAACGTCTCCGCGAACAGACCTATTATTACAAGAGTCAACAGGTTTCGTTAAAGCTTCAAAGTCTGCGTAAATAATAAATGGCAATTTCATCGTTGCTGCAAATTGTGTGAATTGAACAATATTTTCACCATCTTTAGGTAGTTCAATTTTTATAGGCTCATGGTGGGAGCAATCTGATGCATGAGTACTTAATTTATCTTGTGATGGAAAGTAACATAAACATCTATCACAAATAAATTTTACTCTCTCATTCGATGAAATTTGATTTTTGCATAATTCCGATAAATTTTTGATGAGACAAAAATGACCAACACGTTGACTTTTCTTCAAATATAACAAATTGATGTGACAGTTTTTAATATTGTTTGAATGATAAAGAGGTCCTACTGTAATGTTATTTTCATAACCATAAACATTGACTGATATTAATTTATTTTTATTTTAAAATTTCTGTAAATGACATAACTTTACTGGAAACTCGATACCGTTGAAATTAAGAATCTCATAAATATTTTGCGGGTATGAAGCAGGATCGCATTCGTCTTTACCAACTGCTGCAGGAAATAGATGAGCCAAAATGCAATAGGCGAAACACCGTCGATCTTGATTCTTGATGTTTAGAAGAACTTTAGTTCTGCGTTGTAGTTTCACAGGTAATTCCTTGTAGCTGCTGCGATCGGCTCCTGTTCCTCCCCTTAACGGTGAATATTTGCAAAACGCTACCCCTAAATTAACAACTGCAATTAACCCCCATCCACTATTTCTCTCTTGAAAGGATTCGAGCTTAAGACACAAAAATAGAAAATTAGTATCTAAAACATGATTTTGTTTTAAATTTACCTTTATCATAATTTCATTAAATAATGTGCACAATATTTCGTTCCGATCCGATCCAAGGTTGAACTCATGATTTTTGGTGTTGAAATATTTAAATTCTATTATATCTGTGTTCGGTTTCATAAACTGTCCGCAAAATACTAGATTCATTTTCAATCTGAAGTCGGCTCATAATGAGAGAAGCAGCATCCTCTAGGAAATTTCGTGGTAGTACATGCACTTTATTAATTATTTCACCTGTCTGAATTCTGGTTTTAAATGCTGTTTGCAACTGTACATTAACATTAACTAGAAATAATAACAATATTATTAATTTTTTTTACTTAAATTTTTCCATTCCAGACGACTAGTTTTATTTTTCTCAGAGTTCTCATTCATTTTGTTGGAAATTTAAAAAAATATATCAATCTTTAAAAAACAAAATTTAAAATCTACTTATTTTAACGCTTTAACCAAAAAATATTTTGAAAAGCAAATTAAAAACTTTATAACTATTCTATTTATTTGTTTTATGTCTAAATGTTTATCATTCTGAAAAGAAAGAAATAAAAAATTAACCAAAAAACAAATAATAAATGCGTGTCTTACTTACATGTAATTTCCTTAATCGATATGCTCAAATTCAATACCAACTTCGTCCTCCAAAATTTTTCGTATCTGATCTTCCGTAATAATCTCCGCGAATCGTTTCGGCAAAAATACGGCGAATTCGTCTTCTATTTCAGCCAGTAAAGATTTCCCCAAATTTCGTTTTCACAAATTTTAAATTTGATAATTTATATTTTCGAAAAGCTTCCAATTCATTAACTTTCTTCAGCGGCAGGTGTTCCAAAGAGAGTTTATTATTTAAACTGTCGAAATCCATCGCGCGAATTTGTTTATAACTGCACTTTTCACAATAAAATAATTAAATATAGCGGTATAAATGCAATAATAATCACAAACATTCCACAGCGACGAGTAAGTCAATAAATTCAAACACTCAGCAAAAATTTTTTTTTTAATTCGATGTATTGTTAGATCCCAGCACTGTTTGCAACGCCATAATTTAAATTTTTGTTTACACAACCAACCTGCCTGATCGTATTCGAGAATGCTTGTTGCATTACATTTTGTACATTGTCTTTTCTTGGTAGTAATGTGCGAAGGAAAATCTGTAATATTTTGTAATTGCCGACTATACATGTCTCTACAAACATGTATGAACTATGAACGAGCAAAAAGTATCGAAGTGATGCATTAAAACATAATTAGAAATGCTTGTTCGACATAATTCATATAAAACTGTAAAAGGAATTATGAAAAATGCGCTCATTTCATTGGTCAAACTTAAATTTTTAAATTTAAATGTACACAAAAAAAAGACTTTTTATTGGTCCAAAAAAAAATACATATTTTCTTCTTTCTCGCACTTCCTTTTGATAAAATAATAATTCTTCTAAAATGTTTGAAGCAAAGGACGCTATAATAATAATAAATCTGTTGGAAAAGGTGAGTTTCACTATAGTGTTTTAATTGCGGTGAAAAATTACTTTACTGGAAAAATTCTTAAACCGTAGGCTCAGATAACATTATGCGTGTAACCGACATTGCAGTTCTTTTATCTTGCGATCACTACTTATTTTAATTAAAAGTATAGTTTTCGGAAACCGTGAAAATTGCTTGTAATTATAATAATAGACAAATGTGTCAAATTGATAAATAAACTATTCATGTTGATATATTTACCACATATTTTTCATCTGATTTCAAAACTCAAGAGTACTTATTAATAGATTCCATTGCTGCTAACATAAGAAAATAGAACCAATTTTTTAGATCAGTAAAAACTGCTAACAAAACAAAATAAACAATATTTCAAGTAATTTTAATAGAGCAAAATAACCGCATGATCTGAATACACTTCTTAAACGCTAATTAATTGATAACGAGCAGAAAATAGGCTTAGATTAGGTTGCAGAACGATAACGATTATGGAAAAATAATTAATTATGAACAACGTGCTGAGTGACAATCAGTTTATTATACAGGGACTGTTATATTGGTTTATTATACAGGGTTATTCACATAAACCGTTCGTTAAAAGTTTTCAAGGTTGCAGTGCACGTAGATAATTGAAATTTAAGGAGCAAGGGTTTTCCGTAGAGATCTCTTTAAATAAAATAAGATTGTCTTTGTATCACTTCCGGTTGTATCGGAAGTCGCTATCAACTCGCTTATTTTAAATGGAATGCTATATTTTTTATCACGTTTTTGAATTCTACAGGTAAAAATATGTTAAATTGCAATACATTTCCCTATCTCTAAAATGCATCATTTTTGAGATATTTAGATTTTCTTAAGAATTTGGATTCTGCATTCTGATTTTCCAAAAATTATAACACAGCTATGATTGAAGCAATTTTATTTGTAATAGCTGGTATTGTAGTTAAAGCTTTGAGGTTCTTAAAAATTCCATAAGCATAATCTATTAAGCTACAGGGTGTCTAAAAGGCACCGCTCCACTCGAAGATATTCAAACACAGAGAAATACGTTTTTTCAAATGGAACGACCAATATTTTAATACACCATCGTATGTGGAATCAAATGCTGCGTCGAACTGTACTAGCATTCCCTATACCTAACTTTAACAGTTTTTGAGTTATGAAACATTTTCGATTTAATTCATAGAAAATTACAATTTTAATAGGTCAAATATTTTTAATTTTGTTAAGATAGCATGGAAATTATAACAATGATTACTGTTACTACAAATTTTGTAGTAAACCAAAGAAAATAGATTTTCGCAAATGGAAATTCACAAATTTTAATTGTTCTTTGATCATCCTTTTCTTGGGACGCTTGTGATCTTATAAAACGAAAAAGGATAAATTTTATTATTTTAAATTGAAGAATAAAATAGCTGCTAGTTTGCAATTCTCTGGGTTAGCGTGAAAGTGTTTGAAAACCATTGTCTAATTGTATCTGCGTTATTTGTTACTGATCTTCGTACATTTTATTTTTCCAAATTGTATAAAGTTAGGTTCAAACTTTCCAAACTGAGTTTTATTCATAGGAGACAAGAGGGGTACATTTTATTGAACACACATTCTCTGCTCTGAACAATTTTAGATCATTCTTCATGAAAAAATTGATTTAAAATATCAGCGTTTGAATAATTTTGATTCTCAACTTTTTTTTGGTTTTGCTTAAAATTTGTAGTAAGAGGAAACGTTAAATGCAATTGTTTGTTGTTTTCATGGCTATATCAACAAAATTCGAAATATTTAACCTAATAAATGGTAAATTTTTATGTATTAAATCAAAAATATCTTATAACTAAAGTCTCCAAAGGTCAAGCCCGAATGCATAGGCGCTTCGATGCCGCGTATGGCACCGATCGAATTACGGCGCTGCAAACATTATTTCTTCGATATAGCGAGAATATTTTGATCAACTTTATCACATTTTATTTTGTTATTTGCTGTATTTTTGACCATATGATACAATTAAAAAAAAAAAAAAACGAAAACATTGTAAACCTCAATCGGTCGACTGGCTGTGTATCCAGTGCTGTTTACGGCTGCGTGATGCACAGATATAACGAGTTTTATTTAAACAAATGTTTTCGTTTTTTTTTTAACAATGCTATACGCTATATCGAGGAAATAATGTTTGCAGCGCCGTAATTCGATCGGTGCCATACGCGGCATCGAAGCGCCCATGCATTCGGGCTTGACCTTTGGAGACTTTGCTTATAACTGAAAAACTGTTAAAGTTAGGTATAGGACATGCTAATACAGTTCGACGCAGCATTTAATTCTACATACGATGGTGTATTAAAATATTGGTCGTTCCATTTGAAAAAAAGTATTTCTCTGTGTTTGAATATCTTCGAGTGGAGCGGTGTGTTTTAGACACCCTGTAGCTTAATAGATTATGATTATGGAATTTTTAAGAACCCTAAAGCTTCAGCTACAATATCAGCTATTACAAATAAAATTGCTACAATCATAGCTGTGTTATAATTTTTTGAAAATCGGATGGCAGAATCCAAATTTTTAAGAAAATTCAAAATACTTCAAAAATGATGCATTTTAGAGATAGGGAAATGTATTTCAATTTAACATATTTTTACCTGTAGAATTCAAAAATGAGATAAAAAATATAGCATTTCATTTAAAATAAGCGAGTTGATAGCGACTTCCGGTACAACCGTAAGCGATACAAAGACAATTTTATTTTATTTAAAGAGATCTCTACGGAGAACCCTTGTTCCTTAAATTTCAAATATCTACGTGAACTGCAACCTTGAAAACTTTTAACGAACGATTTATGTGGATATCCCTGTATAGGAGACAATTTTATTATACAGGGAGCAGTTTTATTGTACTGGTTTCTCGAGATTTTAGACGCCTATGCTAAACCTTTTGGGAATTGATATCAAGGTCATGGTTTTGTTACGTTATTTTTCTCTTGTAGCGTGATTTTCTTTTTTTTTACGACTATTTTGTCGGCTGCGGTGAAGCCATGATCGCCCGTGTAGCATCTAGTGGGTTTGTATTCTGGGTTTTCGCTGCAAGCGGATACGCGCGGCCGGCATTTTGTTTCACTGGTGGTGGATCTCTCGTCTTGACCGGTTGTCGTGTTTGTGCGTTCTGGTTTTGGTGGTTGAACGACGCTCTTCGGAGGATAAAACTGGTCAGGCGTTATTTTTTTTTTCGGGCTCGTTTAGTCCCGACGTTTTCGGATTTTATATTAGAGATCCCCCCTCAATCGCTATTGGTGATTGCTGTTTGTCAGGCTCGTAATCGTCCATTTACGAGGTAAGTTTTTTGTGATTGTCCACGCCGTTTTCCTCGGCATCTTGTTAATTTTTGTTCTCCGTTTTCTTCTATAGCCGCTTGTACCGGGCTTCGTAACCCGCTTGATTCAGGCCCCGAAAGCCGTTTTTTACCAGGCTTGGAAATTTAGCTGGCTCCGGACTTTGGAAATTCGTTCGCACGTGCCACTCGCACGCCCTACTCGTACCGAGTCTCCCCCCGCATTGGGATCGTCCCGCATTCGCCCTTGAGCTTCCGCCCTCCACCCCTCGGTCGCCGTAGGTCTTGCCATAGGACCGAAGGACTTCGTGGTAACCGACTACAGGGTAGGATGTCCAGGATAGATGATCCATTTGCTTATCGTTGCTTCGCATCTCGTCCGACAGTACGATTTTTACGAGAATTTTCCTCGGTATAGTGCCACGCCCTTGGCTACAATTGGATTTTAATTTAGACTTGTTGAAGTGGCGCAATTTTTCAAGGTTATTTTTGGCAGCCCCTCTGGCTTGCATTTTGCTTAGTAATTATGGTGTAACCTTTGAAAACCTTTTTAATAGTGATCGCCTTCTGCGAATAATCTCGATTGTGTTGTCACTTTTACTCTTAAAGTAACGTTCTTTTTTTTACCACGTTTTCTCTTTCATTGATTTTGATGAAAGTTTTAATTTTGTTATTGCTGTGTGAAGTTTGCGATTGGTACCATACGCGAGCGGGTAGATTTTTCGGTGTTGTACATATTTTTAATTTTAAATGGGCCGTTCGCCTCTTTTATGGCTCTCCATTTTATAAGGAGAATGGTGATATGTCGCCTACCATTTATCACGATATTAAAGATTATTGTTAAAGCGTTTTTGTGCCTTCTTATTTTCTGGTTAATTTATCCGTGCATCAGCAAATCATTCAGCGTCGGATTATACAGGGTGACTTTAATGGGTCTACCCCTAGCGTTGACCTATACTCTTACGGTAACGTCGCTACAAGCTAGGTGGCGCCCCCTTCTCCGAGTTTATTTAACATCTGGGTTATCCCGCCCATTTCGGCGACGCGAGGTACACTTGTGCGTAACGTAGTTTACTCACGCCCGTCTTCACTGAGCTGCAGGGATATTAGACGTTACCACTATTCAAGATCGTCTCAGGTAAGTCCGACCGATTTCGCTGAGCCCGACCGATTTCTTTAGCTCCCCTCTGTCAATTGCTACCACGCACAAGTGGTTGCCGTAGTTTATCTCCTACGGCAATAGTTTTGTTACAACGATTTCACGTGACAGTTTCTTATGCAAAACATTAATCGAATTTAATAAGCTTGAATTTAATTGGACGTTTAATTTCCATTAAAATCATAAATTTGGTAATCATCTGTCATTCTGTCTATATCTCTCGTGTATGCATGCATCTTTTCAACAATTATTAAGGTAAGTTCGATTATACATACTATTTACATCTTATCATTCTATTCTGAAGAATTGTGTCAACAGTAACCAAAAGCTTAAGACATTTTATCAAGAATTATTTGAATGAATATCCGTCTCGGTGAAGCTTAGACTTTAGGAACTTTGTACTTCGAGCGATTCTTCGGTGTACTGGTAAAAAACAGGTGCAGTTTATAATATAACAGGTAAAACAGGTTACAGTTTATAAAATAACGGGTAGCAGTTTCTAAAATAACAGGTAAAACGGGTGGCAGTTTATAAAATAACGGGCAGCAGTTTCCGAGCAGTTAAAATCAGTTTTCAAATAACAGATACCAGTTTATAGCTGTGCAGATATGGTTGGCCGTTGCTGCAACGATAACGTTTATGAAAAATAATTTATTGTACAGGAAATGTTATATGAAAGATGTTTTATTATACTGAGACAGTTTATTATATTAGTTTATTATATAGGAGGCAATTTTATTATACAGGGAGCAGTTTTATTTTATACTGGTTTCATTATACAGTGAACAGTATCTGGAAACAGAAACCAGTTTCTGGAAAATAGGTAACTGTTTTTGGAAAACAGATAACAGTATCTGTGAAACAGATCAGTAATCAGTTACCAATTTCCTTATACAGGAGGCAGTTTTATTTCGTGATCTACATAAGGAAGTCGCCGAGGGCGCCCGCGCGAGTGAGCTTTCCCTCTGAGTGTTTGAGCAAAGATACAGCGGGGATAGTTGGGGCAGCTAGCGTTAAGGGTTGACAAGGAATAATGATGCCCCAACTACCCTCGCTGCATCTTTGCTCAAACACTCAAACCGTCTCCTGTATAAGGAAATTGGTAACTGATTACTGATCTGTTTCACAGATACTGTTATCTGTTTTCCAAAAACAGTTACCTATTTTCCAGAGTAGATATAAAAAACAGACCACATCCTTTTTTCCCCGTTTGAAATGCATTGACTACCGGTCCAGTTCGTAGTCCGTAGTTCGGGCGTCCGTCCGCCAGATGCCTGCGGCGATTTTCGTCGTCGGAACGTTAGTTCGGAAATTGTCCGCCAGATGGCAGTGTCGCTGCGTCGTCGGAGCGTTAGTTCGGGAATTGTCCGTCGGGTGTCGCCACCGGCGCTTCGCTGCGGAATTTTTTCCTCCGTCCGGAGAGAGATTCGAACCCGTTCCTCGGCGTTCCTGAGCCGTCCACCTAAGCCGCTCGGCCGTTGAGTCAGTTGTACGTATCCGTTCGAGATGTCTAATATTAACGACGCGACGCGCGGCGAATGATGTCCTTATTTTTTTCGTCGAACACGGATGCGGTGTTGGTTGCCTCATTTTTTGTCCTCCGTCCGGAGAGAGAACCCGTTCCTCGGCGTTCGTGAGGCGTCCACCTAAGCCGCTCGACCGTTCGGTCAGTTGCTCGTATCAGTTCGAGATGTGTAATAATAACGACGCGCGGCGAAGGATGAACACACAATAATATAATTACAAATTACATATAATTTAATTTTAATACATAATTACCAAATTACATACATTTTCATTTTAATTTATAATGTCCCAACGGCAATGTCCGTTACAAGATCGTAATGTCGTTTGTCATCTTGAGCATCTAAGGCAGTTTTATTTATGGTAACGGTTAATAATTCATGATTTATTGGCCTGATGCTATTGAATTTTGACATTAATTTTTTATTATCAAACAAACAATCATAATAATCCTGAAAAGTTATTTTTTTAATTCCTGAACGACCTATGCCCTTCAATTTTTTTAAATTTTACTTCTTTTCCCACTCTGATAGCGTAAACTTTAGCTCTAATTCCAATGAACTTAGTTATTATCTGTCCGCAGAGTTCGTCTTTAAATTTACCGATAACTTTCTTATTGACCAAAGGTATTCCGAAAGGGTTATCTGCGGCGTAATCTGAAGTGTCAAAAATTTTTTTTGCATCCCGTTTTATAATTTCATAAATACTCGTAACGCGTTCGGGATGTTTTGGAGAGAACTTAAAAATAAAACTGTCCGTGTCCGTGTAACATACTGTGACATTAAATAAGGGCTCCACATTTTCTCTGATGTAATCATAAAGAAAACTATACATGACTGTTTTTGAAATGTCAAGGATTGCCATGCCAACGTAGATCGGTTTATCAAATTTCACGGATAATTTGTTCAGTTCAATTGCGACCATATTCTCATTGAAAATCGTAGCTTTTTTGAAATTTGGTTGACTAATATATTTTTCAGCGGATTTCCATTTCTTTGTCAACACGATATTTCTGTATTTGCGGATAGATTCCATAAGTTTTCCGAAAACCATATTCGACATGCCCTTGTAAAAATCTTTATCGAAAGCGTTCGTAGATTTTGCCCTCAGATCGCTATTTAATTTAATATATTTTTCTAACCAATTGCTCTCGTCAAATTCTATCGCACGATGAATTGTTTTTAATTTTAAGCCGTGTTTTAAACTTTGAAGTAAAACGCGTAAATGGAGGACGTACTTCTCCTTATTACATAAAGTTAGCATTAATTTTTTGTCGTCCTTTTTACCTGTGGTGGATCTGTGTTCCGGACAAAATGGAAAAAATATATGGGAATCGTACAAATCTTCAGGATATTCTAAGTCAACTCCTAAAATACAAGATTTATCCGTTTCATCCCCGTAATACATCGAACAGTCAATGTCGGTCGTACTGAGCATTTCTAAAAGATTCGTTAATTTTTCGTCACTTACCCAGTTGAAGTTGTCGCACGGTAATTTTGTCGTCATCGCGTAAGAATAGAGTCCGTTCGCGTCTACGTAAATAACTTCGCTAATTTCCTTATCAGGGTCGAAATCGGTTCCCATGTGTACAGAATTCGCTTTTGCATATCGGGAACTAACTTGAGTTATACCGCCGCATAAACCTTTTTCTATAAATAAAATCATACCGATGTCTTGTAAAAGGAGAAGTTCAATTTTTGTTGTTTTAAGAGCCGCCGAAAATGATAGGCCCGGAGCTGTGAAAAATTCACATGCATCTAACCCGTAAGTTTTGAACGTCAATTTTCTAAAATTTTCAAAAATGTCTGCCAATAGAAATACGTCAATTTTTAAATACAAGTCCGCGTATTCACCGAGAGTTTTACATTGAAAATGTTGCCAAACGTTTCCGGCGTGCTGGTAATCCTCATCGTTGACGTTTTCGTAATGTAATTTATTATAAAATAGGGATTTATCGGGAAGACTTGTCTCTTCCAATTTGTCAACAGAATTCACGTAATCATAAGGAAAACATCCTTTACGAGTTACTAATTTATAAGAATCCGGATTCGGAAACGCTTTTTGTACGAACTTTATTTGTTCTGGTTTCAAATTTTTCGCTAATGTTTCAAGAGACGAGGGCATGAAACGAAACGAATCTAAGAAACGTAATTTCACATCGCCTACCCTTTTCGAGAACGATATGTAAGTTTCAGTTGTGTTTGCTAAAATTTCGACATTTTCGTCGTTTACGTTTGCCAGAGCTTCTATTATAAAGTGACTCTCGTAATGAGATAAATTGTGTAAAATCACGGGAATAATATTTTGAACGCGACATTGTAAATTACAATTATTACACAAAGCTGCAATATAGTTCCCGGTAAAATGGTCGTGGTGATAAGTTTTAGCATTATTTTCGTTAAAATTAGAATCACAAATCTCACACTTTTCGGCATTTGCATGTGCCGTAGATTCTTCGAACGTTAAATCTTTCATAGGAACGATAACGTGATTTTTTAATATTTCTTGAACATTTGTTGCTTCTCCTAATAATTTATTTACGAACCACTCAGCCGGGTTTTCGCCGCGATAAATTTCAAAATGATTTAGTCGATCATCGTAAGAACAGATTGTTAAATATGCAACGCTAAAGGCTTCGTGCCGTTGATAGGCGTTCGTGAATGCTTTTTCTAAAGTATCGTCACAGGAATGAATAGGTTTCGTTAGAGCTTCGAAGTCCGCGTAAATGACAAACGGCAAAGGCATGGTGGCTGCAAATTGTTTGAATTTAACAATGTTTTCTCCGTCTTTAGGTAATTCAATTTTTACGGCCTCATGGCGCGAGCAATCTGACACATGACGATTTAATTTGTCCTTGGATGAAAAATAACACGAGCAGAGATCGCAAATGAACTTGACACGCATATTTGATGAAATTTGATACCTGCACAGTTCTGATAAATTTTTAATGAGACAAAAATGACCTACGCGTTGACTTTTCTTTAAATATAATAAATTTACGTGGCAGTTTTTGACATTTTTCGTATGATAAAGTGGACCCACGATGCTCTTGTTTTCATAACCGTATACGTTAATTGAAATAAATTTATTGGCGTTTTAGGATTTCTGTAAGTCGCACAGATTTACAGGAAAACATATACCTTTAAAATAAAAAAAATCGTATATATTTTGACGGTACGTAGAAGGATCGCACGCATCTTGACCGTTTCTCGCCGGAAATAGGTGCGCCAAAAGGCAATACGCGAAGGATCGTCGGTCTTGATTTTTGATGTTCAATATGACGTTACTTTCTCGCCGAAGTTCGTCCGGCAGGTCCACGTAAGTGCTACCGTTATCTTTCTTTCCTCCTCCTCTCAACGGCGTGTACTTGCAAAACGCCACGACCAGATTCACGATTGCCGATAACGACCAACCGCTATCCCTCTCTTGAAATTCTGAAAGCTGATAAGAAAGTGAAAAAAAGAAAATTAATATCTGGTAGCTTATTTCGTTTTAAACTTACCTGCACCATGATTTCGTTAAACAGTTCGTTCAAAATTTCGTCCAGATTTGCTCCAATATTGATCACGTGATTTTTGGTATTGAAAAACTTATATTCCGAGACATCGGTTTGAGGTTTTACAAATTCACCGCAAAATACCAAATTTATCTTCATCGAAGGCGTTTTCACCAATTGATTTCCGATTCTAGTTCTAATCAGAGACGAGGCGTCTAGAAAAAAGCTTCGCGGTTGTGTATGAATTTTATTGATTATTACTCCTGTAGGAATTCTGCTTTTAAATGCAGATTGCAGCTTAAATTAAAAAAAAAACTAAATTAGAAAAAATACGTACGCATTTAATTTAAAACTTACATCCTTCCACTGAATTCGGTTGATTTTATTAATTCTCCGTTCTGTTCCGGGACGACGGCGACTTGTTCTTAAACCTCGACCAATCGGCAACGTTTTAATTTTTAATTCCAGTTTTACGTCGAATGAATGTAATTTTGCAATTAAGCTTTCAATTTGTTTCTTATCATGCACCGACGGACAATTTCTCATTAGCTCGTTTAATGTTTTAATATTTTTTTTGTTTAGTTTTGCAATTTTATAAGCATCTGATTTATCGGCGCACTCATCCAATAAGCGAAACACATTTAAATATTCTCGTAAATCCATTTCAATATTTAATAATAATCTAATTTTAAAATTATGTTTATAACTAAGCTAATATTTTTTACTTTAACGAGCTGAAAAAAAGAGACTATAATTCTAATGACTTGAAATAAGATAATAAATTTTGTACTTACTTGTATTTTTAATATTTCTCAAATTCAATGTCATAAGCCGGTTGTGGTTTACTGGCTAATTTCACCAATCCTTTGTAAATCAAGCCGCATTGCGAAAACAACACGTCAGCTATCTTATCTTCGGGTATGGCCTTGTTAAATCGACGAGGCAGAAACACGACAAACTCCTGATCGATTTCCGCCAGCAATGATTCTCCAAATTTCGTTTTTACATATTTAAATCGGACAACGGATACTTGCGGTCGATTTCCAGCTCCGACAACTTCTTAATAGGTAATGATTTTAACGAAATAGCACTATTTATATTCGAAATGGTATCCATAATTAACGCGCACAGAGAAAACGTAAAATGAACTCTTTTCTGTAGGGGCAGATGATACAAACTAAAGTGCTGTGCTGCAGTTCGCGGCGCATTTTTCTTATCAGTAAATTGCAATGCATTGAGTAATCTACGTATGCGCATTAGATTTAAAATTAAAAATACAGGATGTTTCATAACTCGCGGTGTAGAATTAAGAAATGTATACGGGGTGATAAAAAAAGTAAAATATTTATTTCATAACTTACAAGAATATTTAACATTTTTTATCACCGCGTACACGTTCCTTAATTCTTCACTTCGAGTTATGAAACGTCGTGTATAATACGTCTTTTTTTAATTGGTTTAAAATAAATTACGCTCACATTTTTTCCTCTCCTCCTTATTTAAGACCGTAAGTTTGCTTTCGATCGTTTAGTCTCACGACGTGTGTAAATAAGTGCAAGTATACATCTGAAAATGGCATCGTCGTCGTCGTTAAAGTTTCTGGAAAGTTTTCTGCAAGAATGCAGACGAAATAGTGATTTTCGTTTTGTTAGCGAGGTTTCTTACAAGCTAAGCAGATCTGCAAAAATTTCAACGGGACTCAGTGTAACGAATAATTTTGAACCGTTGGTAAAACTAACGTACAGCTCAAAACCAAAATGTTTAACGTTTAACGGCGACGAGTGGAATCAATTCATCGAGTACTTTCCTCGCATCGAAGATCATCTGAAATTAAAAAGTACGAGGTGCCAACAATGTGCGGACACGAAGACGATTTCCAATTTCGAGCTTTGCGACAGTGATATCAAATTATTTTTTATCGAGTCCAAAGGTAAATTTAAAGTGAAAATTATTAAAGGCGAAACAGAAATAGAATTGGATAAATTTATGTTTAAAATATTAAGTAAATTATTACATGTCGTCGGTTACCGCATCAAAAGGCTCGAAAAACTTATGTTCAACGGCTACTACAATAAAATTATAGAATTAATCGCCACTTATCTCCCGGATAATGAAAATTTAATTTCGTATGCCCGTAATTTTATTATCGGAATCCCAAAAGCAGAGGACGGAAATGTGCAATGGTATTTAGAAAGTATCGATTGTTTGCTGAAATTGTTGGCAAATCACGAGGACAAAATAAAACTCGACGTGGGGAGATATAAAAACTCGATTTTAATGGAATCAGCCGTCGTCGGTCAGTCGCAATGAAAACGTTAGAAGAGATACTTGAAATCGTGGATAAAATATTGGAATATTGTCACGAAAGGGATTTTTTCTAAGAAAAACCGCGAGGGGAGTTTTTGTTGTATTCCGCGAACAAAGAATTGCAACGCGAACTTGTGAAATCGAGGGCACCGCAACTGTGTCGAAAGAACTAGGTAATCGGTTCCAATTCCGCAACGATAGACTCAGCGTAAAATTCGATAAACGAGGCCGTGCATATTGAAATCGACGGGCAAAACACGGGGCGAGAACAAAGAGATGCAACATGCAGACTAGCCGAAAAAGGTGTATAAAAATGCGGGCCAAAATTAGGAAGTCAGTCGTTCGACCCAACCGACTCCGTGGCCACTGGTGCCAATGCACCGGGGCGCCGCGCGCCGGGACGCTGTCCTGCAACTAGTCGCTCTACCAGGACTCAGTGGGTACTAGTACCAACGCCATCGAGACGTCGCCCTGCTATCTAGACGCTCTGGAGCCCGACCCGTTCCACATCTGGACCCTCTGCAGCCGACGCCGTTTCCCGTCAAGGAAGCTCTACAACACGACCGTCTCGCATCAGGACGCTCTGCCGCCGACGCCGTTCGTCGTCAAGACGCTTCCACCTCACGACGCTGGCCGATAAGTAGACGCTACTACAGCGAGCTGCTGCAGACCTGTTGGCCGACTACAACACCCGACCCCGGGAAAGACGTGAGCAACCGTCGTCTTAGACACCAGGACCGCATTCCCTAAAACTACGAGACGAACCCCCGCAATTAAACTTATTTAAATTACTTAATAAAGAGGTATTACTTTCTTTTTTTAAAAAACATTGTGTTTTCAAGCTCTACCATCTATTACCTTACCTACGCCCTCAACGGATAAAAACCCCGGGCCGTGACCTACTGGAGGTCTGGGGCTTTCCGTGACAATATAACAATCAAAATTTCGGTTTGAGCAATATCGATACGGATCTAATTCCCTACATTCCCAGATACATTTTACTGCAACAATCTACGTTAAATTTAATTGATATTTGGGAGCGATTACCCGATCCTTTGAAGCAAGATAAAGAGCTGCAGCGTAAATTACCTTGTTATTTACATTATAACACCGGCGAAACGCAGTGGGACGGACCTCCGATTTCTCTGCATTTGTGTCCTGTGTGCCTAAACAACGACGAGAGTGCGTCCGTGTGAAAATGGGTCTCCTTGCTGCCGCGATTGTTTTTGCGGTAATTGCGAACAATACATTTTATATAAACATTAATAATTCGAACATAACTGAGTGTTACGTGTGTACAGATTATGAAAATAGCGTTTGGCCTGAGAATTGGATTCACCCTGCATGGAAAGGTTCAAACATGTTCGACGTAAATTTAACAAATCAAGATCAGACGTTGGTGTATTACAAACTTCGTTGTTTTCATCAAGGTCGTCGGCGAGTTGAAGACAGCGACTGGAAGATTGCGCTAAATATTTCACACGAATATGCAGATTATTTTTTCGACTCGGAATATGTCAACTTAACGCAAATTGATTTTAATCGTAATTTGTTTTTGTATAACGATAATGAAAATACTTATTGTTCGTATGCATTTTTCGTAAGTTGTATGTTTTTTAATATATGATTAACGATAATTTGTATGTGCCATATAAAATGTGTTTTTTAAATAAGAGGAATTAATAAAACTATTTTTCTTTAAAAAAAAGCAAATCAATTTATTTCTATACGTTCATACAATTAAACAATATTTGACAGTTTAACCCAAGATTTTTCAGGAATGCCCAACCATTTCACGTAGGCTTTTCCTCCTTTTTTTCTCAAAAATTTTCCACCAAATAAACATCTTCGTGTTTAGCTCGTTAAAGTTCTTCGTTATAGAAGGCGCCCAAAATCGGTTGCTTCGACATGTCTTCTAGCAGGTAAGTAACGGGATTAGTAACTTGAATTTTAACGATTTTGAACAGTTCCGTGGACCACGACGGAGTAAACCCCTTTTCGAATACTTCTTTATATTTGCTGATGCGAACGACATCACCGACACGAAATTTCGCTTTGCCTGCAATTTTAATCTTATTGTATACCGTTTCTAAAAGCGTCTTTTCATTTGTCTTGTTCACATCTTTAGGAGCCATGCCTATTGTTCTGTGCACGCTCGCGTTGTATTTGTCCACAATCGTTTGCAATAAATCGAACCATTTAAATTTGCCGCGTATACTGAATTCTCTGTACAGATTTTCTTTAATTGTCCGTATAACTCTCTCTACCATGGCGGCCTTTATCGGAGAAAATGTTGAGTAATGATTTATTCCGTATCTATTTGTCAGATCTTTAAACTTTTGGTTGTAGAACTGTTTTCCCTCGTCGGTGTGTAAATTTGCGGGCGTCCTCTTGTCGGTATTCAATATTTCGAGCATAGCTTGAGTTACGAGCTCGCCTGTCTTCCTTTTCACCGGTCGCGCCCACAGATACTTAGAAAAGCAATCTATGACTACTAAAATGTAATTATAACCTTTATTTTCACGCGCATAAGGAATAAATTCGCACAGATCAGCTTGCCAAAGATCGTCCACACAAAATTTTTCCTCGCAGGTTTGTGTAACGACGTCACGTTTAGTTTGGCTCATTGCTGTGCCCTTCACCGAACCGCTGCTCCAACTTATTTAATCTAACATTAATCAGCTTCACTTGTTCTTGAAATACGTTTAGCTCTCGTTTCAGATCGCCGAGGTAGAGAGCTTGCGATCGAAATATTCTTTCGATTTTCGATTTCACGTCCGTAACTTGTTTTTGTATGGTCCTAGAATCATTTTTGATTTTTTCCTTTATCTCGTCCACGTATTTTTATTGGTATTGGTATTGTTTATTGGTCGCGTCTCTTGGATTGATGCTCGAGCCGACGTTGCACAGTCGTGTGTTCCCGATATCTTAATGTTTATCATTTGTGAGAGAAAATCCTAAATCGGGAGGCCCTCGAGTTGTTTTCGTTTTGCATAAATATCTGCCGAATTTATCGACGCTCATTCTATTACATCGGCTTCTTTCAGTTCTTCGATGATCGCAATAATCTCGTTATTATGGCCCGTGTGTCCCGCCTGTTGAGAAGCCTTCAACAATTTCAGACGATCCACCAGCTCGTTGATGTTATCCCAGTATATATACTGAAACGGTTTATTTTCAATTTCTAATCCTTCACCGCTCCAAGTTTTAGCGCGAGATCTTCTTTCGAACAACGGATGAATTATATTTCTATATTTTTCACTTCGACTTCCCTTTATTTGCCTTGCCGGATTATTGCCTCTTCTGTGAGCGTGCGTGCGATCTAGTATATGATGATAGTTCTCGAGATCTTCGTTCTTAAAACCGATCGGTTGCTTTTTAAAGAGTAATTCATAAAGCCCCGGTGTGCCAATATATGTAACATCTTTAATTATCAAATCTTTTTTTTTAATTGCACGTCGCTATCGCCAATTCGCCAAGCGTCCGTAACAGGATTATAGCGAATGCCGTACACATTGTCGTTCTCATTATTGACGTCTTGTAATAAATCATCAATGTATGTATGGGAAGTGGATCGTACATCTTAAGGTATTCCCTTCTAGGAGTGGGAGACATTATTTGATATAAATTTTGGTAATCGGAAAGTCTTCTCTCTTCATCGATTTCTTCTTCCTCCTCGGACGAAAACGGATTATATGCGGCAACATCTTCCGATTGAACAAAACTGGGTTGTGGAAGACTGAGTTGCCTTTGCAGTCGTCGTTGCTGTTGTTGTTGTTGTGCGGCAACTGCTTCCGATTCAACAAAATTGGGTCGTTCTTGAACGTCTGAAGAAAGCGCAACAACGTCCGAACTATATCCCGGATATAGTCCGCTTTCGGACGTTGTTGCGCTTTCTTCAGACGTTCAAGAACGACCCAATTTTGTTGAATCGGAAGCAGTTGCCGCACAACAACAACAACAGCAACGACGACTGCAAAGGCAACTCAGTCTTCCACAACCCAGTTTTGTTCAATCGGAAGATGTTGCCGCATATAATCCGTTTTCGTCCGAGGAGGAAGAAGAAATCGATGAAGAGAGAAGACTTTCCGATTACCAAAATTTATATCAAATAATGTTGCCGGGCAACAGCTTCAGATTCAACAAAACTGGACTGTGGAAGACCGACTTGCTTTTGCAGTTTTCTTTCTGGTTCCGCTATGCTATCGTCGGCAGATTTCTTTACAGGTAAGTAATTAGCGGAATCTTTTTCAGTTTTTACCGTTCGCTCAAGTTATTTGAGAAACTTGGTGATCGGTTTATACTTTTCCGACAGCTCATAGTCTCGTTCCAATTTACCTCTTTTCAAAGCCAGATACTTGTTTCTTATTGCTTTACTTGCTTTGATAATTTCTAATTTCACTTTCTTCTTTTTGTCCATTCTTAAACCAATTGGCCGGTTTCCGAGCAGTTAAAACCAGTTGTAAAGTTTTAGTTTTCTGGTCCAGTTCTTCCACCGGTTAATATCCGTTTCCGAGCAGTTGTAAAGCTGTTTTAGTTGTTCGGGCCCCAGTTCTTCCACCGTTTCCGAGCAGTTAAAACCAGTTGTTCTACCGATCAGCTACCGGTTGTAAAGCTGTTTCGATACTGTTTTAATTGTCTGGATGCGGGGACGCTTATATCAGTTTGTAACTGTCAAATCCTTTACGATATCTTCCGTCTTTTATATCATGCTCCTTATCAATGCAAATAAACCCGTATTTCTTCTTCCAACACTCAGCACACATCGACTTAAATTGATCGAATGACATGTCCATGCATACGTGGTCCTCAAATATATGCCGCAAATTCGTCTCGTCTTGTTTAAATAAAATCAAAAAGTTAGCGTTGTCGCGAATTAAATGTTTAGGGATTCGGGTGTAAGTTTGACAGAGATAAAAACAATGAATGCTTTTATGACGACCCATACTAAAGTAATCTCGTATCTTATTCTATAGCGAATAGCGTCTCTTGCTGTTACTTCTGCGATGAAAATCAAACGAAAACTCGGAAGCGGTCACGGCGGAGGTTCTCGTAAAGTGGCCTTGGGAGAAGTTGTCAGGAAAATTCGCAACAATGTCAAAAAATTCGATCGTCTGGACAATGCGAACGAAGCTATAAAACTCGCGAGAGCATCGGCCAAGGTTGCTCTGAAACAAGCCGGCGGTAAGAAGAACATTCGAAAACCTCGAGTGATACCCGTTCCGAAAGTAGGAGGCGTCATACCGTTTCTCATACCGTTGTTAGCGGGTCTCAGCGCGGCGGGTTCCCTTGCCGGAGGATCCGCGAGCATTGCGCACGCAATTGGCAGAGCTAAGGAGGCGAGAAGGAAGTTGGAAGAAGCAAAACGACACAATCGAACGATGGAGACCATCGCGCTGGGAAAGAAGGGCGACGGATTATATTTGAAACCGTATCGTAAGGGACTCGGTCTCTATACTCGTCAACCGAAACAACAAAAAAACTAATTGTTAGAACAGCCCTGACCGATTTTCGTCTGGCGAAATTTGCAAACAAAAACGTGCCACATTTCAGAGGCGTCTTTATGCGTGACGATTTACCTAGAAAACCTCGTAAATTCGAAAGTGGCGTAATACATTTAGATTCGAAAAACGGTCACGGAATGCACTGGGTCGCTTATTTTAAAAGAAATAAACAAGTGCTGTATTTCGACAGTTTTGGAAATCTCCCGCCGCCGTCGGAAGTGATTCGATATTTCGAGGGCAGTCGAATAATCTACAATCACAAGATTCAACGCCAACAATTGTGGATATCTGTGTTTAGAATTTTTACATAAAGAGGGCAAAAAATACGCATTCATGTCGAGAACGTTCACGTTGGCGGGCAACAGTAGCGTACTTTCGGCAAATTATTACCCGCCTATCGAACTGGATCCCCGTTACGAATATCAAATCGGATTACTAAGTCTTTACACCTACAATACTCTGCCTAACGTTGAAGAGCGAAAGAATAACAAATTTTATTACGGCGACGGCAAGATTATCGAAATTCCAACGGGCTCCTACGAAGTGGAGAATCTGGAGAAATTCCATGCACTTAATTTCACATTTTAGCGTATTGTTGTTCGGTTTTAGCGAAAGCGTACCGTTTAATTAAGTGCATGTTTAAGATCGACTTTGAAAAACCAGATTCGATAGGCCGAATGTTGGGCTTCTCGCCGAAAATATTAGAACCGAATCTATTACATCAATCGGATTTACCAGTGGAAATTATAAAGGTGACGACAATCCGTGTGGAGTGTAACATTGCTACCGATTCCTTTTACAACGAAAAGATGTCGCATACGGTTTTTGAATTTTCACCGTCCGTCGATCCCGGTTACAGCATAAATATTAATCCCAGCAACATCGTCTATTTACCTGTAAGAGTGCGCAAGATCGATAACATTACGTTGTCGTTACTCGATCAGAACGAATCGTCGATAAATTTAAGAGGTGAACAAGTTCGAATCAGTCTGGAATTGAAAAAGCAAACGTGAAGTGATGGGCCCGCGTTTCCACGACAAAAATGACGGTAGCAGTAATAATATACAAAACAAGCACGCAGAATTCATCATTCAGAAGACAGCTCCCCAAAGGTTAACATCGAGCAATATATTGTTCTTGCAAAGTTTAGGCTATAAAGTGAAAAATATCGACGGTAACGTTGCATCTATCCGAAGGACTCGACTTCGACGAAGTTATCGTTAAGAAGCAATTTCACTGGTATTCTCCGATGTACAAGAATTTTAACAACAATGACGAAGTGAGAATCTTAATCAATCATCAAGATATTTACACCTATCCGCACGAAAATTATCTGTACATCGAGGGAACTTTCAAGCCGAGCGACGAAGGTACCGGCGAGTGTCGACTGACAAATAACCCTTATTCATTCCTTTTTGAAGAGATCCGATACGAAATCGACGGTAAGGAAATAGATAAAGTTCGAAATGTAGGCGTGACAACTACCATTAAGGCGTACCTATCCTATAACGATGCGGAAAGTAAAGTATTACAAGTGACCGGATGGGTTCCCTTTCAGGACCAGCATCCGACTTTATTAGACGATAAATTTATGGCATGCATACCGTTAACATTTCTGCTCGGCTTCTGCGAGGACTACAAGAAAATCATAATGAACGCCAAACAAGAAATAATATTACTTCGTTCCAGAAGTGACAATAATTGTTACATGAGTACGGGAACGAAAACGGCAAGCATAAGCCTAGAAAAAATCGAATGGCACGTGCCGCACATTACACTCAATGAAGAGATGAAATTGAAAATGCTATAGTTTCTACAAGAGTCAAAATCTATTTTCATTCTTTATCGGCAATGGGAATTCCCATTGCCGATAAGGAATGAAAATAGATTGAAAATAGATGAATTACCAAGCATGCGCCCAACCCTTAATGATGTGTGGCCAATAAGAACGTCTACGAATTTAGAAAAACCTAGGTATGTTATCGTCGCTTTTCAAGACGCTAGAAAAGACAAACCAACTAAAAACGCGTCAGATTTTGATCACGCACACATTCGAAATATTAAATTACATCTCAATCCGTATAAAAATTTAATCTCGAAATGAGTAAAAATAAATTTGGCATTGCTTATCTGATGTACGCAGATTTTCAAAACAGTTATTACGGACGTGGCAACGAACCCATTCTAAATTTGGCAGAATTCAAAAAGGGAGCTCTCTACGTTATAGACTGTTCGAAACAGAACGAGTCCGTAAAATCTTCGACTGTCGACATTAAATTAGAATTAGAGAGCGAACAGGAATTTAAGGCGGATATGGTCGCATACTGTCTAATTATCCACGACAAGATCGTTGAATATAACCCTGCAACGAATATAGTTAGAGATATAATTTAAACAAAATATATATTATTTTATGTATTTAATTATCTGAAATATATTTTTTTAAACAATGAGTGCTTTTATTTTCCCCTCCACTCCAAACGAAAGGAGGTCGAGTGCATTTTCTCGCTCAGTCTTTGCGTTTGCTTCATCGAGTGGTGAGTGTACGCGAAATTATGAAGAAAAACGTAACATTTGCCAAAGAACAGGCCGTTGTAATAGAATTTAACGCGAATGATGAAGAAGAAGAAGAGCAAGACAATAACTGGATGCAAAACGCACGCGACAGAATCCGTTTCCGCCAACGTATTAAGAAATTATCGAAAATTCTCGACTCTATTCTACTCCGGAAGCACGAATTGTACAAGAAAGAAGCAAACGTAAAATCGCTAGTTATTGATATAAAAGGATTCCAATTGGAACGTTTTGTGGTAAAAGAATTGGCAATCAGAGACGCGTGTGGCATAGCACATTTCGTATTCGGTCCACCCGACGTTCCTTTCAATAAATTAAAAAAGGAACATAAAAGACAAATTATTTGGCTGGAAAATAATTATCATTATCTACGCTACTCTGACGGTTACATTCCTTACAGACAAGTGAAGAATATTCTTCATCAATTTACACACAGATATCAGCGAATCTACGTAAAAGGTCACCAAAAAGCAAATTTCCTCCAAGAGCATTTACCAGCGATAGAAATCGTAAACCTGGAATCCGATCCTGACTGTCCGAATTTAAACAAAAGAAATTCATCTTGCCTGCATCACACAAACAATTACAGTATTTGTTCCATGACTAACGCAAATGTAATTTGTAAATATTTATTATCAAGTTATGAATATAAGTTTTTTTCATAGTAATAAACTACATACGTAAGCAAAACGCATCTTTTATTTTTTAATACGCAGTCGGCATCGTTTTCGTCCGCTTCTACTCGCGGAAATGCGCACGCCCCGAGGACCCATTTTTTCGAAATTGCCGCCGCCGCTCTGCGTGCAGCGATCTATATGCTCCCGCGCGCGTCGTTCTTTTTACAGAAACCCACCGACACGCGACGTCTCCGAGACGGACGCCGGCGATCGTCCTTTCGCAATTCGTCACCAGATGGACACCGCCAGATGCAACCAACATCGCATCCGTGTTCGACGAAAAATAAAACGACATCCTTCGCCGCGCGTCGTTATTATTACACATCTCGAACTGATACGAGCAACTGACCGAACGGTCGAGCGGCTTAGGTGGACGCCTCACGAACGGGTTGTCTCTCCGGACGGAGGACAAAAAATGACGCAACCAACACCGCATCCGTGTTCGACGAAAAAAATAAGGACATCATTCGCCGCGCGTCGTGTCGTTAATATTAGACATCTCGAACGGATACGTACAACTGACTCAACGGCCGAGCGGCTTAGGTGGACGGCTCAGGAACGCCGAGGAACGGGTTCGAATCTCTCTCCGGACGGAGGAAAAAATTCCGCAGCGAAGCGCCGGTGGCGACACCCGACGGACAATTCCCGAACTAACGCTCCGACGACGCAGCGCCACTGCCATCTGGCGGACAATTTCCGAACTAACGTTCCGACGACGAAAATCGCCGCAGGCATCTGGCGGACGGACGCCCGAACTACGGACTACGAACTGGACCGGTAGTCAATGCATTTCAAACGGGGAAAAAAGGATGTGGTCTGTTTTTTATATCTACTCTGGAAAATAGGTAACTGTTTTTGGAAAACAGATAACAGTATCTGTGAAACAGATCAGTAATCAGTTACCAATTTCCTTATACAGGAGGCGGTTTGAGTGTTTGAGCAAAGATGCAGCGAGGGTAGTTGGGGCATCATTATTCCTTGTCAACCCTTAACGCTAGCTGCCCCAACTATCCCCGCTGCATCTTTACTCAAACACTCAGAGGGAAAGCTCACTCGCGCGGGCGCCCTCGGCGACTTCCTTATGTAGATCACGAAATAAAACTGCCTCCTGTATAAGGAAATTGGTAACTGATTACTGATCTGTTTCACAGATACTGTTATCTGTTTTCCAAAAACAGTTACCTATTTTCCAGAAACTGGTTTCTGTTTCCAGATACTGTTCACTGTATAATGAAACCAGTATACAATAAAATTGCCTCCTATATAATAAACGAATATAATAAACTGTCTCAGTATAATAAAACATCTTTCATATAACATTTCCTGTACAATAAATTATTTTTCATAAACGTTATCGTTGCAGCAACGGCCAACCATATCTGCACAGCTATAAACTGGTATCTGTTATTTGAAAAATGATTTTAACTGCTCGGAAACTGCTACCCGTTATTTTATAAACTGCCACCTGTTTTAACTGTTATTTTAGAAACTGCTACCCGTTATTTTATAAACTGCAACCTGTTTTACCTATTATATTATAAACTGCACCTGTTTTTTACCAATACACCGAAGACTCGCTCGAAGTACAAAGTTCCTAAAGTCTAAGCTTCACCGAGACGGATATTCATTCAAATAATTCTTGATAAAATGTTTTAAGCTTTTGGTTACTGTTGACACAATTCTTCAGAATAGAATGGTAAGATGTAGATGGTATATATCATCAAACTTACCTTAATAATTGTTGAAAAGATGCATGCATACACAAGAGATATAGACAGAATGACAAATGATTACCAAATTTATGATTTTAATGGAAATTAAACATCCAATTAAATTCAAGCTTATTAAATTCGATTAATGTTTTGCATAAGAAACCATGACCTTGATATCAATTCCCAAAAGGTTTAGCATAGGCGTCTAAAATCTCGAGAAACCAGTACAATAGAACTGCTCCCTGTATAATAAAATTGTCTCCTATATAACAAACCAATATAACAGTCCCTGTATAATAAACTGATTGTCACTCAGCACGTTGTTCATAATTAATTATTTTTCTATAATCGTTATCGTTCTGCAACCTAATCTAAGCCTATTTTCTGCTCGTTATCAATTAATTAGCGTTTAAGAAGTGTATCCAGATCATGCGGTTATTTTGCTCTATTAAAATTACTTGAAATATTGTTTATTTTGTTTTGTTAGCAGTTTTTACTGATCTAAAAAATCTGGTTCTAGTTTCTTATGTTAGCAGCAATGGAATATATTAATAAGTACTCTTGAGATTTGAAATCAGATGAAAAATATGTGGTAAATATATCAACATGAATAGTTTATTTATCAATTTGACACATTTGTCTATTATTATAATTACAAGCAATTTTCACGGTTTCCGAAAACTATACTTTTAATTAAAATAAGTAGTGATCGCAAGATAAAAGAACTGCAATGTCGGTTACACGCATAATGTTATCTGAGCCTACGGTTTAAGAATTTTTCCAGTAAAGTAATTTTTCACCGCAATTAAAACACTATAGTGAAACTCACCTTTTCCAACAGAGTTATTATTATTATAGCGTCCTTTGCTTCAAACATTTTGGAAGAATTATTATTTTATCAAAAGGAAGTGCGAGAAAGAAGAAAATATGTATTTTTTTTTGGACCAATAAAAAGTCTTTTTTTGTGTACATTTAAATTTAAAATAAAAATTTAAGCTTGACCAATGAAATGAGCGCATTTTTCATAATTCCTTTTACAGTTTTATATGAATTATGTCGAACAAGCATTTCTAATTATGTTTTAATGCATCACTTCGATACTTTTTGCTCGTTCATAGTTCATACATGTTTGTAGAGACATGTATAGTCGGCAATTACAAAATATTACAGATTTTCCTTCGCACATTACTACCAAGAAAAGACAATGTACAAAATGTAATGCAACAAGCATTCTCGAATACGATCAGGCAGGTTGGTTGTGTAAACAAAAATTTAAATTATGGCGTTGCAAACAGTGCTGGGATCTAACAATACATCGAATTTTAAAAAAAATTTTTGCTGAGTGTTTGAATTTATTGACTTACTCGTCGCTGTGGAATGTTTGTGATTATTATTGCATTTATACCGCTATATTTAATTATTTTATTGTGAAAAGTGCAGTTATAAACAAATTCGCGCGATGGATTTCGACAGTTTAAATAATAAACTCTCTTTGGAACACCTGCCGCTGAAGAAAGTTAATGAATTGGAAGCTTTTCGAAAATATAAATTATCAAATTTAAAATTTGTGAAAACGAAATTTGGGGAAATCTTTACTGGCTGAAATAGAAGACGAATTCGCCGTATTTTTGCCGAAACGATTCGCGGAGATTATTACGGAAGATCAGATACGAAAAATTTTGGAGGACGAAGTTGGTATTGAATTTGAGCATATCGATTAAGGAAATTACATGTAAGTAAGACACGCATTTATTATTTGTTTTTTGGTTAATTTTTTATTTCTTTCTTTTCAGAATGATAAACATTTAGACATAAAACAAATAAATAGAATAGTTATAAAGTTTTTAATTTGCTTTTCAAAATATTTTTTGGTTAAAGCGTTAAAATAAGTAGATCTTAAATTTTGTTTTTTAAAGATTGATATATTTTTTTTAATTTCCAACAAAATGAATGAGAACTCTGAGAAAAATAAAACTAGTCGTCTGGAATGGAAAAATTTAAGTAAAAAAAATTAATAATATTGTTATTATTTCTAGTTAATGTTAATGTACAGTTGCAAACAGCATTTAAAACCAGAATTCAGACAGGTGAAATAATTAATAAAGTGCATGTACTACCACGAAATTTCCTAGAGGATGCTGCTTCTCTCATTGTGAGCCGACTTCAGAATGAAAATGAATCTAGTATTTTGCGGACAATTTATGAAACCGAACACAGTGCTACCTACCTGCGTAGATAGGCAGAAGTTTTACATTGGAGCGAAACTTTACTCCAATGTTGCCAGCCAGCTACAGTGGGACGGGTGGTTCTCTAACCAAAACGCGAAGGCCAAACCAAAACAGGGGCCACTTAATTTTTTGTGAAAGGGAACGCGTGAAAAATTAAGAAAACACGTTACGTCCAAAACATGAACACTTTTATTACTAGAAACACAAAAAAAAAAACAGATAAAACAAATTCAACGCAAGTTGATCGATCTAAGTACACAACAAGACCATAAACATAATACGTTATTACCTAACTTTTCGGATCCGAAATCGCTACATAACTATATTAAAATAATTCAAATCATCACTAATGCAACAAAATACAAAAGAATGCAATCTCCGGTTATTTGCACGCGTCAACGCTCGTCTGCTTATGTCATATTCAAATTACACCGGCAGTTATGCAATAAGTTGCAAATTTTATTGCGGCAAAATCAAAGTAATGGATCCGAAATAAAATCCGCGAAATATCGCTCAAAACTACGAAAAGAAATTATAACGCTCCGACCTTTATCCCTTTGATGTCCGATTCTTTTGTCGGTGTCTTTGCGGCGATGTCGCCGCGGCACTTTGTAATGTACCGGCTTCCGCGTAGAGGGGCGAGGGAGGGAGCCTTCACCGCCGTAATTCGCGATGCACCCAACGAGAAATACCTCTTGATGTAGGGCCCAGATTAGAGTCTAGGATTAATGATAGCTTTTGCTAGAAGCTCACGATAAAAGCTCACGATAAAAGCCTATAAGAAATGAAATAAAACGAACACATAAGTCAAACCGAGAGTTGCTGCGTATAGAACTTACCTCGGTCTATTACCGAAGCTGGGACACCCACGGGATACGCGGTTTTCCTGTCTCACAACTGGGTCTAATCAGAGTCGGCAATTAGCCGTAGATATGCACTAACATCCCTTCGATGTAATGGCACGCACAAATAAAAATATTTACGAAAAGAGAGTGTGACCCAAGAGACGGCAACTTTCGTTCTGACAATGGCGCAACATTTCTCGTTTGACAAACAAGGAAGGATTATAAACAAGCGAGACACCGTCTAATCCTTCCTCCGGAGAACTTTCTTAGTAACAGTGGGAACCAATCGGCTGAAAGGACAAAGGTCACGCATAATACGCGTCCAGAAGTAGAACTTCGTTATAATTCGTTCAATTCCTCACATACACGCGATTTTGAACTCAATTAAGGAGGGATTACATATATAAAATGAATTTGTTTAATTAAATGAAGGTCCTGTTAATAGAAATATGCTAAAACGAAAGTTTAAGAAAATTACGCCGGCGAAATACGGGTATTGCTACACTGACTGCAATGTGTACAACGGCGCGGTCCAAGGAATAATCCGACACGTCGAATTTCGCATATACAGGGCGTGTTCGGAACAGAAATGAAGGCTGGGCGGTGGCAATGCATATACAGGGGGTATTCAGAACAGGAATTAAAGAAATGAACTGTAACAATCCCGCCCTTACTAAGATGGAAATTTTGCCCACAGGTAAAATTTCTGATGTCCACACTATAATCAGCCGAAACGAAATGGCACGTCGGCGAACGACAGATCTCGAAGTTGGGTGTTCGGCTTAACCAACATAAACGAAACACGGACGAAATGATACTACGCGAAACTATTTGGTCGGAGACCACGAAAAAAAAATTCAGATCAGGAGAACCAAAATGATTCACCCCCCCGGAGATGTTGCGTCCTGACGTAGAGACGACTTAGCAGGGGAGAGAATCTATATTCTCCAGATCACAACTTCGATAGTGACGAATGTCACATTTGACAACACAAGACACGTCCAGTAAAGTTGAATAAATAACAAAAAAAGTAAGTCGAATCCGAGTATCAATCATTTCAGACGGAACAGAATTCTTCTCCCAATTTCCGAGAGTAGAGACTAAAGAGAGAGAGAGAAGTCGAGAGAGACAGAAAACAGGAAAGATAAAGGTTTCCTCACGGAACACACCATACTACAGACGTGACTTCCATGAGCGTATCCCACAGCGGTACATCAGAGAGAGAGGGCAAGCCATACCTTCACGAGATCCAGTACGCTTGGCATTCCCACACGCTTTGACGATTGCAGAAGGATATCTCAAAGCCGTCAAGGCTGAGCTGATCAATCCGAAAAGGAGACAGAGCTAGAGTAGAAGAAAGGTTGAAACAAGAAGAAAAGAAAAATTCTCGGGCGAATAGGCGTGATCCAAGTCACAATCAAGAGGCCTGTCAGACTTCGCTCATACGCAGATTCACAGAGAGAGAGGGCAAGCAGAGTCTTCACGAGATCCAACTCTCTTGTAACTCCCACAAACTCAGTAAATCGCAAGGCGACATCTCACAGTCAACGAGACTGATCGTTAGGGCACCTATCGCACGCGAACATCCGAAGACGTTCGATTCCACAGATGGTGTGAGGAATGTACAGAATCTTTTAGGAGCCTTTTACTCCACGCAGAAGATACGTCGGAAGAATTCTAAGAGGCCACAATCCGCAGGCCGAAATATGAATAAGACAATCTCTACTCATCAGGGGGATCAGGTTTAAGATGTTCACTGTTCCAAGTACCAGGAAGTATGTTACCATCAAGATCCTTAAGTTCGTAAGTGTCCGCAGACGTACGTCGACTAATGAGGAAAGGCCCAACAACTTGGTCAACTTGGCCGCGAAATGTTTTGAAGCATCGGACAACACGAAATTTTTACGCCACACCCGCTGCTCGGGCTGGTAAACAACCTTTCGCCTACGAAGATCATATCGGCCCTTAGCCTTTTCGTAAGCCTTTTGCAACCTTTCCTGTACGTTTTTGTAGAGGACTGCGAACTTTCCGGTACGAGATTGTAGATCCTTAGGATCTTGAGGAGCAACCTCCAAGGATTCATCTTTAACAGTGTCATTGTCAGGGGTTAAACTACCTTTCAAGCACATTTCATGACCAAAATTGAGGAAGTATGGAGTCACACCAGTAACTTCGTGACGTGCAGTTCGTAAAGCACAAGCGACTTTGGGCAGGAATAAATCCCATTTGCGGTGATCTTCTGCCACATAAGCAGTCAACATGGACTTAATTACGCGATTAACGCGTTCGACAGGGTTTGCTTTTGGATGATAATACGAAGTGTACGCAGGGCGCACGTGGTATGACGTCAGAAGTTTTTGATATTCTTTGGACTTAAACTGGACTCCATTGTCCGAAATGACCGTACGAGGTACTCCGAAAACTAAAAAGATATTTTCCTCAATGTGCTGAACGATCTTAGGGGCGGTAGCCTTTCGAAGAGGGAAACACAAGGTGAACTTACTGAAGCAATCAGTTGCCACAAGGATATATTGATACCCACGAGAAGATCTAGGTAGTGGTCCAACAAGATCGATGCTAATGACCTCCCAAGGTCGCGAAATTCGAGAGTGACCTCCCAGACCTGCCGGAGCTTTCTGTTCTGGTTTGGTGCGAAGACACGTTTGACACCTATGAACATATTTCGCAACATCGGCGTGCATTTTGGGCCAATAATAATTTTGGGCGATCCTATTGTAAGTCTTGTAGACACCTAAGTGACCATTAGTCGGGGAATCATGATGTTCGTGAAGAATCTGTAATCGAGATTCCTTAGGGACAACAGGCTTCCAGTGAGGCTCATCCTCAGCTAGTCGATAATAGGTGTTTCGAACGAGTTTATAAATGATGTTTCCTTCAACACGAAAACTCGGAAACTTTTCCGGGGCCAAACGAATTTTCTTTAAGAAATTCAAATACCAACTATCCTTAACATTGTCGAAGTCGATGGAGTCGATAATAGGGACAGTTCGAGAAAGCATATCAGGTACGACATGTTCTTTTCCTTTGCGGTGTATGACGCTGAAATCGTATTGCTGCAGGCGTACGGCCCAACGACATAATCGACCAGAAGGGTTCTGCAACTTGTTCAACCAAAGCAGTGAATGGTGATCTGTGATAACTTTGAAGTGAGAACCTTCCACGTAGGGCCTAAGTTTTTCAATCGCCCATAACATCGCAAGGAGTTCTTTCTCAGTCGTCGAATAATTGCGCTCAGTTCGAGATAATGAGCGACTTAGATAGCAGATGACTTTCTCGCCATCATCGAGTTGTTGAGTCAGGACAGCTCCAACGCCATAATCAGATGCGTCGGTTTGAATCGTGAATTCTCTAGTGAAGTCAGGACACGAAAGGACTGGAGCAGAAACCAAATGCTCACGGATCTTTTCCCACGCTTCTTCATCGCAAGTTTCGTCCCACCGATGCTTAGAATTTTTCTTAAGCAACTTGGTCAAAGGGGCGATAATTGTGGAAAACCCAGGGATGAATCTACGATACCACGAAGCGGTTCCAATTAGTCTACGTACTTCCTTAACCGTTGTGGGCTTAGGCATTCGTAAAATTGACTGAACCTTTTCGGGATCCACATGAAGACCGTGGCGATCCACCACGTAACCTAAGTACTTCAATTCGCTAAGGCAGAAACTGCACTTGTCCTGATTCAGGGTCAAACCAGCCTCAGTCAGGCGTTTATGGACTTCAGATAATACTTCGAGATGTTTGTCGAAGGTTTGCGTGACAATAATGATGTCGTCCAGATAGAGGAACACGTGAGGATCAAGGTCAGCACCAATTACTCGATCAATAAAACGTTGCCAAGTCGCGGGAGAATTGTGCAGGCCAAAGGGCATTCGTCGGAATTGATATAATCCACGATTAGGTACAGTGAATGCTGTATATTGGCGGGATTCTTCGGCGACTGGGATCTGCCAATAAGCTGACTTAATGTCCAAAGATGACAGGTATTTAGCATCTTTCAATTTGTCAAGGGTGTTCGAGACATACGGTAGTGGGTATGCGTCTTTAGTCGTGACCTGGTTTAACTTACGGTAATCCACACAAAAGCGAAAGCTTCCATCTTTCTTTGGCACGAGAAGGATAGGAGATGACCAAGCACTCCTGGATTTCTCCACGATGCCACGCTTTAGCATGTCATCAAGTTCTTTGTCAACAACAGTTTGCCTAGCTGGCGAGATGGGATAATAACGTTGTTTTATCGGGGCACTATCTGTGTGAATAACGTGTTCGACGAGTTTAGTACAACCCAGTTCACCATGTGGAGAATTTGTAAACAGCTGATTGATCAGTTTACCCAGCTGATCTTGTTGCGGATCAGTTAAATGTTGCCGAGAGGTAAGATGTTCTACCACGTCAATTGACTCTCTACCGAAGGTCCATTCACCGGAACGCAGATCAGGGACGATGTCCATTAACTTCCAGAAATCTGTTCCTAAGATGAGTGAATGAGGTAACTCAGGGACAACTAAAACATTTATAACTTTCACACGATCACGCAGTTGGATAGGGGTGGCCACATTACCAGGACTAGAACAAGGTTGTCCATTCGCCACGGTACACGACGTTACATGCTTATTAAAAGGTAAGTTTAAAGTTTGAAGAACTTCCCATCCCGAGCTGCCAACGATTGTGCGAGATGCACCAGAGTCTAAGAGGCCAAGAAACGGGATGCCCAAAATCGACACGGTTAAATAAGGACGCTCATCATTTTTAGCATGAGCCAAGACATAGTCAAGAACAGGTTGGACTGCCAAAGGATCGATCGGCTTTGATATACTGAAACAACGTACTAACCGATCATCTAGCGCGTTGTTCTGGAGTTTTTTTGAACACGCCGGGCACGTCTTGGTGGTGACGTTGGGACGACCACATCGATAACAATGCCTTTTTAAGGGCTCGGAACAATCTCGAGACAAATGACCGGCAATTCCAACACTTAAAAGTCTTATTAGGTTTGGGAGACTCCACCTTACATTCGGATACAACCGGTGCACAGGCTTGGACGTACGCTAAGTCAGGTTCTAAGACCATATTTTTACGTGGGGGTGGAACGTATGCTTCAACAGCTGACTTACGAGCTTCCAACTGTCGACCTAACCTTAACAAGTGTGCTACCGAAGTAGCCTCGACCAATCCTAATTGTCGTTGATAGAAAGGGGCAATATTGTTCAGAAGAATTTTGACCTGAACGCTTTCAGCAACCGGAACGCTCAACCTATTAAATAAATTGATCATGACCGACGTATAAATTCCCATTGATTCGTCAGGGCCTTGAGTGCGTTTCTTAATTTCTTCGAACAATTTGTCATCGTAATTATAGGGTTGAAATTCCTCGCGAAGACGTTTGACGAGGTCAGTCCAATTATCGCAAAACTTTCTATTAGCCCTAAACCAAATTAATGCCTTCTCTCGAAACAAATCGGATGCGGAAGCGAATAACGTGATTTCGGACACGTTCCTCGAAACGCAGAGTTCGTCAACACGTTCGAGAAAAGCATTTAAAGACAGGACTTTATTATTCCCATTGTAAGACAAACCCCATTTAGAAACAGGCACGGACTTAATTTCGTTACTGGCCGCAGAGTGTGTAGCAGCCTTAACTGTGAGAGGCGTGGCTTCAATTCGCGATGTATTTGCTTTTGGCGGCGATAGAGTAGCCAAAGGTGTTGAAGTCGCACTCGGCGGCGAAATAGAGTCCGGAACTACGCAAGATACCGATAAAGGATTGTTCTGAAAATGCTCGGCAATCGCGGTTAAATCAAGTAAAGGGGATGCTGTTACCCCAGTAACTTCCGGTTCTTTCGGCGCAAAATTGAGCGCGGTTTGTTCGAAGTCGAACGCAAGTTCGTCTAGCGTTCTCAAGATGGCGGCACGTTGTCGCGTCTCGTCACTATTGGTCGGTTGGGAGCGCTGAGCGCGTCCAATGGCATGAGCCTACTTAGCGGAAATTTTATCGTGAATGCACACAGCTGTTGAGCCGGGAAGCGACTCTATTAAATAGCGAATCTCGCTAATCTTTTCCTGCAGAGCTGTCACGTCATCGTCAAAAGTCACGTCATATTTCGGTACAGGCAGGCGTAAATCTTTTTCCAAACGCATTTGCCGTCTTAAATTAGCACGTTTTTGCGCAACAGTTCCGTCAATTTGGATACCTCTTACCAATAATTCATAGTTTAATTCCTCAGAATTAAGGCGGTCCGGTAATAGTTTATATTCCATTATAATGCGCAACTTATTCTAACAAAATAAATGTTCTGGACGTAATACTCTTAAACAACAAACAAAACAACAAAACGCAAAGCAAAATCGAGCCCCACGTTGGGCGCCAAAACTTGCTACCTACCTGCGTAGATAGGCAGAAGTTTTACATTGGAGCGAAACTTTACTCCAATGTTGCCAGCCAGCTACAGTGGGACGGGGGGTTCTCTAACCAAAACGCGAAGGCCAAACCAAAACAGGCGCCACTTAATTTTTTGTGAAAGGGAACGCGTGAAAAATTAAGAAAACACGTTACGTCCAAAACATGAACACTTTTATTACTAGAAACACAAAAAAAAAACAGATAAAACAAATTCAACGCAAGTTGATCGATCTAAGTACACAACAAGACCATAAACATAATACGTTATTACCTAACTTTTCGGATCCGAAATCGCTACATAACTATATTAAAATAATTCAAATCATCACTAATGCAACAAAATACAAAAGAATGCAATCTCCGGTTATTTGCACGCGTCAACGCTCGTCTGCTTATATCATATTCAAATTACACCGGCAGTTATGCAATAAGTTGCAAGTTTTATTGCGGCAAAATCAAAGTAATGGATCCGAAATAAAATCCGCGAAATATCGCTCAAAACTACGAAAAGAAATTATAACGCTCCGACCTTTATCCCTTTGATGTCCGATTCTTTTGTCGGTGTCTTTGCGGCGATGTCGCCGCGGCACTTTGTAATGTGCCGGCTTCCGCGTAGAGGGGCGAGGGAGGGAGCCTTCACCGCCGTAATCCGCGATGCACCCAACGAGAAATACCTCTTGATGTAGGGCCCAGATTAGAGTCTAGGATTAATGATAGCTTTTGCTAGAAGCTCACGATAAAAGCTCACGATAAAAGCCTATAAGAAATGAAATAAAACGAACACATAAGTCAAACCGAGAGTTGCTGCGTATAGAACTTACCTCGGTCTATTACCGAAGCTGGGACACCCACGGGATACGCGGTTTTCCTGTCTCACAACTGGGTCTAATCAGAGTCGGCAATTAGCCGTAGATATGCACTAACATCCCTTCGATGTAATGGCACGCACAAATAAAAATATTTACGAAAAGAGAGTGTGACCCAAGAGACGGCAACTTTCGTTCTGACAATGGCGCAACATTTCTCGTTTGACAAACAAGGAAGGATTATAAACAAGCGAGACACCGTCTAATCCTTCCTCCGGGGAACTTTCTTAGTAACAGTGGGAACCAATCGGCTGAAAGGACAAAGGTCACGCATAATACGCGTCCAGAAGTAGAACTTCATTATAATTCGTTCAATTCCTCACATACACGCGATTTTGAACTCAATTAAGGAGGGATTACATATATAAAATGAATTTGTTTAAATAAATGAAGGTCCTGTTAATAGAAATATGCTAAAACGAAAGTTTAAGAAAATTACGCCGGCGAAATACGGGTATTCCTACACTGACTGCAATGTGTACAACGGCGCGGTCCAAGGAATAATCCGACACGTCGAATTTCGCATATACAGGGCGTGTTCGGAACAGAAATGAAGGCTGGGCGGTGGCAATGCATATACAGGGGGTATTCAGAACAGGAATGAAAGAAATGAACTGTAACAACAGATATAATAGAATTTAAATATTTCAACACCAAAAATCATGAGTTCAACCTTGGATCGGATCGGAACGAAATATTGTGCACATTATTTAATGAAATTATGATAAAGATAAATTTAAAACAAAATCATGTTTTAGATACTAATTTTCTATTTTTGTGTCTTAAGCTCGAATCCTTTCAAGAGAGAAATAGTGGATGGGGGTTAATTGCAGTTGTTAATTTAGGGGTAGCGTTTTACAAATATTCACCGTTAAGGGGAGGAACAGGAGCCGATCGCAGCAGCTATAAGGAATTACCTGTGAAACTGCAACGCAGAACTAAAGTTCTTCTAAACATCAAGAATCAAGATCGACGGTGTTTCGCCTATTGCATTTTGGCTCATCTATTTCCTGCAGCAGTTGGTAAAGACGAATGCGATCCTGCTTCATACCCGCAAAATATTTATGAGATTCTTAATTTCAACGGTATCGAGTTTCCAGTAAAGTTATGTCATTTACAGAAATTTTAAAATAAAAATAAATTAATATCAGTCAATGTTTATGGTTATGAAAATAACATTACAGTAGGACCTCTTTATCATTCAAACAATATTAAAAACTGTCACATCAATTTGTTATATTTGAAGAAAAGTCAACGTGTTGGTCATTTTTGTCTCATCAAAAATTTATCGGAATTATGCAAAAATCAAATTTCATCGAATGAGAGAGTAAAATTTATTTGTGATAGATGTTTATGTTACTTTCCATCACAAGGTAAATTAAGTACTCATGCATCAGATTGCTCCCACCATGAGCCTATAAAAATTGAACTACCTAAAGATGGTGAAAATATCATGAAGCTTTTAGTGTTGCATATTTAAGAGTTTCTTCTTATGACGAACATCTGAAATTTTGAAATTTATCGTGGCGAAAATCCAGGCAAGTGGTTCGTAAATAAATTTAACAGCTGAAGAATCTATTGCACATGAAAATGCTGAAAAATGTGAAATTTGTGATTGTAGTTTCACTGTAGATAAAAACGCACCACCATAATCATTTCACAGGTAATTATATCTCTTGTTTATGTAAAACTGTAATTTGCAATGCCGTGTTAGAAATGTTATTCCAGTAGTTTTATACAATTTATCTCATTATGATAGTCATTTTATAATAGAAGCATTGACCAATGTAAATAATGAACCTGTAGAAATTATAGCAAACACTAGCGAAACTTATATATCGTTTTCGAAAAAAATAGGCGATGTAAAATTACGTTTTTTAGATTCATTTCGTTTCATGCCGACATCAGTTGAAAAATTAGCAAAAAATCTAAAACCAGAGCAGATGAGACTCACTCAAAAAGCATTTCTTGATGAAGATTCTTTTAAATTAGTAACCCGTAAGGAATGTTTTCCATATGATTACGTCAACTCTTTTGAAAAACTAGAGGAAACAAAGCTTCCCGGAAAGTCGTTTTTCTATAGTAAATTATACACTGCGTTCGTAAAGTATGGAATAAATTCATTTTCTACGAAATAAACGTTTTTTATGTAAAATCCTGAAACAGGTCGATTTTTAATTAAAAAGTGACACTATTTTAGTGGAATTTTGTATCTCCCCCTTCAACCCCCTCCGAGTGACAGTTGCCCCTTTAAAATTTTTAAATCGAATGGGGGGTCATGTGATACCTCATTTGAAAGAGCTTTTCATTCTCTATTCAGTAGTATAAGAATTTCTTAGATTCTTATTTTTTCTAAAAAGAATAATACATTTTAAAATCAACACACAAAAGTTTAAAATGAAATAATTTAAATGAAATGTTCGAACTGAGAACCGTTTGATTCATGACAACAGTACAAACGTTGCTGACGTTCATCTAAAACAAAACATTTCCAGATTAAATTGATTAAATCCAATAATTTTAAAATTCTTTATGAAATGTAGTAGAAACTGTAGATACTCATGTATGTAATCAACGTAGAAGTAAAAGTAATAACACCAATATCAAAGAAACTGTTCAAAATGTCCTCCTCCTACCTCTTGACAATAACCAAGACGAAATTCAAACTCATACAAAACATTGTCGATTATTTCCGGACTGATTCCTCATATTTCATTTCTTATTCTGTCTTTTAGTTCTTCAAGACTGTTTGGTTTAGTTCTGGAGACTTTACTTTTTAGAAATCCCCATAAAAAGAAATCGAGAGGTGTTACATCAGGAGATCTAGCCGGCCACTCAATTGCCCCCACTTCGACCAATCCATCTATTGGGGAAAACGTCATCCAAATAATCCATTTTAAAATTTAGTGTGTTGATTTTAAAATGTATTATTCTTTTTAGAAAAAATAGGAATTAAAAAAAAATTCTTATACTACTGAATAGAGAATGAAAAGCCCTTTCAAATGAAGTATCACATGACCCCCCATTCCATTTAAAAATTTTAAATGGGCAACTGTCACTCGGAGGGGGTTGGAGGGGGAGACGCAAAATTCCGCTAAAATAGTGTCACTTTTTAATTAAAAATCGACCTGTTTCAGGATTTCACATAAAAATCGTTTATTTCGTAGAAAATGAATTTATTCCATACTTTACAAACGCAGTGTATAATGAAGACATTAATGACGAGGATTACCGACATGCTCAAAACGTTTAGCAACATTTTCAATGCAAATGTCTCGGTGAATACGCTGATTTATATTTAAAAGTTGATGTATATTTATTAGCTGATATTTTTGAAAATTTTAGAAAATTAACATTAGAAAGCTACGGTCTGGATGCTTACGGATTTTATACTACCCCCGGTTTATCATTTTCAGCAGCTTTAAAAATTACAAAAATTAAACTTCCTCTTTTACAAGATATCGATATGGTTTTATTTATAGAAAAAGGTTTACGAGGTGGTATAACTCAAGTCAGTTCCCGTTACGCAAAAGCAAATTCTATACACATGGGTCCCTATTTTGATCCAAAAAAAGATATTTGTGAAATTATTACGTAGATGCCATGACATCAAAATTACCTTGCAATAATTTTAAGTGGGTGAACGAGAAAAAATTAAAACATGTTTTCGAAATGATCACTGCTAATAATGAAGTCGCGTATCTTAGAAATCGACTTAGAATATGCCGATTATCTACATGATTCACATATATATTTTCCGTTTTATGCAGAACACAGGTCCGTCACAGGTAAAAACGAAGACAAAAAACTGATGCTGACATTATATAATAAGGAGAAATATGTTCTTCATTTACGTGTTCTACAACAATGTTTGAAACATGGCCTAAAATTAAAAGCAATTCATCGCGCAATAGAATTCGATGAGAGCAATTGGTTAGAGAAATATATTCATTTAAATAGTAACTTGAGAGCATTGTCTGTAAACGCTTTCGATAAAGATTTTTACAAGAGCATGTCGAATATGGTTTTCGGTAAACTGATGGAGTCCATGCGTAAATATCGGAATATTGTTGTAGAAATATCAAGAACTGCCACACCAATATAAATTGGTTTATTAAATTTCACAGTTAACTTACTTAACTCAATGGCAACTAAACTTTTATTAAAAATCGTTACACCTTTAAAATTTGGTTTGCTTATATATTTTTCTACTGTTTAATTGGAAAACAGTAGAAAAATATATAAGCAAACCAAATTGTTGTTTAATTGGAAAACAGTAGAAAAATATATAAGCAAACCAAATTTTAAAGGTGTAACGATTTTTAATAAAAGTTTAGTTGCCATTGAGTTAAGTAAGTTAACTGTGAAATTTAATAAACCAATTTATATTGGTGTGGCAGTTCTTGATATTTCTACAACAATATTCCGATATTTACGCATGGACTCCATCAGTTTACCGAAAACCATATTCGACATGCTCTTGTAAAAATCTTTATCGAAAGCGTTTACAGACAATGCTCTCAAGTTACTATTTAAATGAATATATTTCTCTAACCAATTGCTCTCATCGAATTCTATTGCGCGATGAATTGCTTTTAATTTTAGGCCATGTTTCAAACATTGTTGTAGAACACGTAAATGAAGAACATATTTCTCCTTATTATATAATGTCAGCATCAGTTTTTTGTCTTCGTTTTTACCTGTGACGGACCTGTGTTCTGCATAAAACGGAAAATATATATGTGAATCATGTAGATAATCGGCATATTCTAAGTCGATTTCTAAGATACGCGACTTCATTATTAGCAGTGATCATTTCGAAAACATGTTTTAATTTTTTCTCGTTCACCCACTTAAAATTATTGCAAGGTAATTTTGATGTCATGGCATCTACGTAATAATTTCACAAATATCTTTTTTTGGATCAAAATAGGGACCCATGTGTATAGAATTTGCTTTTGCGTAACGGGAACTGACTTGAGTTATACCATCTCGTAAACCTTTTTCTATAAATAAAACCATATCGATATCTTGTAAAAGAGGAAGTTTAATTTTTGTAATTTTTAAAGCTGCTGAAAATGATAAACCGGGGGTAGTATAAAATCCGTAAGCATCCAGACCGTAGCTTTCTAATGTTAATTTTCTAAAATTTTCAAAAATATCAGCTAATAAATATACATCAACTTTTAAATATAAATCAGCGTATTCACCGAGACATTTGCATTGAAAATGTTGCTAAACGTTTTGAGCATGTCGGTAATCCTCGTCATTAATGTCTTCATTATACACTGCGTTTGTAAAGTATGGAATAAATTCATTTTCTACGAAATAAACGATTTTTATGTGAAATCCTGAAACAGGTCGATTTTTAATTAAAAAGTGACACTATTTTAGCGGAATTTTGCGTCTCCCTCCAACCCCTCCGAGTGACAGTTGCCCATTTAAAATTTTTAAATGGAATGGGGGTCATGTGATACTTCATTTGAAAGGGCTTTTCATTCTCTATTCAGTAGTATAAGAATTTTTTTAATTCCTATTTTTCTAAAAAGAATAATACATTTTAAAATCAACACACTAAATTTTAAAATGGATTATTTGGATGACGTTTTCCCCAATAGATGGATTGGTCGAAGTGGGGGCAATTGAGTGGCCGGCTAGATCTCCTGATGTAACACCTCTCGATTTCTTTTTATGGGGATTTCTAAAAAGTAAAGTCTCCAGAACTAAACCAAACAGTCTTGAAGAACTAAAAGACAGAATAAGAAATGAAATATGAGGAATCAGTCCGGAAATAATCGACAATGTTTTGTATGAGTTTGAATTTCGTCTTGGTTATTGTCAAGAGGTAGGAGGAGGACATTTTGAACAGTTTCTTTGATATTGGTGTTATTACTTTTACTTCTACGTTGATTACATACATGAGTATCTACAGTTTCTACTACATTTCATAAAGAATTTTAAAAAAATTGGATTTAATCAAATTACTCTGGAAATGAAATGTTTTAGATGAACGTCAGCAACGTTTGTACTGTTGTCATGAATCAAACGGTTCTCAGTTCGAACATTTCATTTAAATTATTTCATTTTAAACTTTTGTGTGTTGATTTTAAAATGTATTATTCTTTTTAGAAAAAATAAGAATCTAAGAAATTCTTATACTACTGAATAGAGAATGAAAAGCTCTTTCAAATGAGGTATCACATGACCCCCCATTCGATTTAAAAATTTTAAAGGGGCAACTGTCACTCGGAGGGGGTTGAAGGGGGAGATACAAAATTCCACTAAAATAGTGTCACTTTTTAATTAAAAATCGACCTGTTTGTGATTTTACATAAAAAACGTTTATTTCGTAGAAAATGAATTTATTTATACTTTACGAACGCAGTGTATAATTTACTATAGAAAACGACTCTTCCGGGAAGCTTTGTTTCTAGTTTTTCAAAAAGAGTTGACGTAATCATATGGAAAACATCCCTTACGGGTTACTAATTTAAAAGAATCTTCATCAAGAAATGCTTTTTGAGTGAGTCTCATCTGCTCTGGTTTTAGATTTTTGCTAATTTTTCAACTGATGTCGGCATGAAACGAAATGAATCTAAAAGACGTAATTTTACATCGCCTATTTTTTTTCGAAACGATATACAGTATGAGCATAAATGATTGAGGACAAGTTGAATTTCCCAAGTGTCTCTATCTAGTGATTCTTACCATTTGTGTGTGGCCGTCCTGAAAAATTAATTTTGTTCAGTGTCGTTTTGCAAACTTTGGAGCCGGCTCCAAGAATTCGTGACAAAATGGAAGAGCATTTGTCTAATCTACCTGTCACTAGTTATTGCCGCTTCTTGTATTTATAATAAACAATTTACTTTTCTAACCTATGCTTTTGACCAACTTAAGAAAAATATTGAAAGGCGGAAATTCAACTTGTCCTCAAACATTTACGCTCATACTGTATAAGTTTCGCTAGTGTTTGCTATAATTTCTACAGGTTCATTATTTACATTGGTCAATGCTTCTATTATAAAATGACTATCATAATGAGATAAATTGTGTAAAACTACTGGAATAATATTTCTAACACGGCATTGCAAATTACAGTTGTTACATAAACAAGAGATATAATTACCTGTGAAATGATTATGGTGGTGCGTTTTTATCTACAGTGAAACCACAATCACAAATTTCACATTTTTCAGCATTTTCATGCAATAGATTCTTCAGCTGTTAAATTTATTTACGAACCACTTGCCTGGATTTTCGCCACGATAAATTTCAAAATTTCAGATGTTCGTCATAAGAAGAAACTCTTAAATATGCAACACTAAAAGCTTCATGATATTTTCACCATCTTTAGGTAGTTCAATTTTTATAGGCTCATGGTGGAGCAATCTGGATGCATGAGTACTTAATTTACCTGTGATGAAAGTAACATAAACATTCATCACAAATAAATTTTACCTCTCATTCGATGAAATTTGATTTTTGCATAATTCCGATAAATTTTGATGAGACAAAATGACCAACACGTTGACTTTTCTTCAAATATAACAAATTGATGTGACAGTTTTTAATATTGTTTGAATGATAAAGAGGTCCTACTGTAATGTTATTTTCATAACCATAAACATTGACTGATATTAATTTATTTTTATTTTAAAATTTCTGTAAATGACATAATTTTACTGGAAACTGATACCGTTGAAATTAAGAATCTCATAAATATTTTGCGGGTATGAAGCAGGATCGCATTCGTCTTTACCAACTGCTGCAGGAAATAGATGAGCCAAATGCAATAGGCGAAACACCGTCGATCTTGATTCTTGATGTTTAGAAGAACTTAGTTCTGCGTTGCAGTTTCACAGGTAACCCTTATAGCTGCTGCGATCGGCTCCTGTTCCTCCCCTTAACGGTGAATATTTGTAAAACGCTACCCCTAAATTAACAACTGCACTAACCCCTCATCCACTATTTCTCTCTTGAAAGGATTCGAGCTAAGACAAAAATAGAAAATTAGTATCTAAAACATGATTTTGTTTTTAAATTTATCTTTATCATAATTTCATTAAATAATGTGCACAATATTTCGTTCCGATCCGATCCAAGGTTGAACTCATGATTTTTGGTGTTGAAATATTTAAATTTATTATATCTGTTGTTACAGTTCATTTCTTTCATTCCTGTTCTGAATACCCCCTGTATATGCATCGCCACCGTCCAGCCTTCATTTCTGTTCCGAACACGCCCTGTATATGCGAAATTCGACGTGTCGGATTATTCCTTGGACCGCGCCGTTGTACACATTGCAGTCAGTGTAGGAATACCCGTATTTCGCCGGCGTAATTTTCTTAAACTTTCGTTTTAGCCTATTTCTATTAACAGGACCTTCATTTATTTAAACAAATTCATTTTATATACGTAATCCCTCCTTAATTGAGTTCGAAATCGCGTGTATGTGAGGAATTGAACGAATTATAACGAAGTTCTACTTCTGGACGCGTATTATGCGTGACCTTTGTCCTTTCAGCCGATTGGTTCCCACTGTTACTAAGAAAGTTCCCCGGAGGTAGGATTAGACGGTGTCTCGCTTGTTTATAATCCTTCCTTGTTTGTCAAACGAAAAATGTTGCGCCATTGTCAGAACGAAAGTTGCCGTCTCTGGGTCACACTCTTTTCGTAAATATTTTTATTTGTGCGTGCCATTACATCGAAGGATGTTAGTGCATATCTACGGCTAATTTCGACTCTGATTAGACCCAGCTTGTGAGACAGGAAAACCGCGTATCCTGTGGGTGTCCCAGCTTCGGTAATAGACCGAGGTAAGTTCTATACGCAGCAACTCGATTTGACTTATGTGTTCGTTTTATTTCATTTCTTATAGGCTTTATCGTGAGCTTTATCGTGAGCTTTACAAAAGCCATCATTAATCCTAGACTCTAATCTGGGCCCCTACATCAAGAGGTATTTCGTTGGCATCGCGGATTACGGCGGTGAAGGCTCCCTCGCCCCCTCTACGCGGAAGCCGGCACATTACAGTGCCGCGGCGACATCGTCGCAAAGACACCGACAAAAAGAATCGGACATCAAAGGATAAAGGTTCTACTGTTTTCCAATTAAACAGTAGAAAAATATATAAGCAAACCAAATTTTAAAGGTCTAACGATTTTTAATAAAAGTTTAGTTGCCATTGAGTTAAGTAAGTTAACTGTGAAATTTAATAAACCAATTTATATTGGTGTGGCAGTTCTTGATATTTCTAAAACAGTCATGTAGAAAAATATATAAGCAAACCAAATTTTAAAGGTGTAACGATTTTTAATAAAAGTTTAGTTGCCATTGAGTTAAGTAAGTTAACTGTGAAATTTAATAAACCAATTTATATTGGTGTGGCAGTTCTTGATATTTCTACAACAATATTCCGATATTTACGCATGGACTCCATCAGTTTACCGAAAACCATATTCGACATGCTCTTGTAAAAATCTTTATCGAAAGCGTTTACAGACAATGCTCTCAAGTTACTATTTAAATGAATATATTTCTCTAACCAATTGCTCATCGAATTCTATTGCGCGATGAATTGCTTTTAATTTTAGGGCCATGTTTCAAACATTGTTGTAGAACACGTAAATGAAGAACATATTTCTCCTTATTATATAATGTCAGCATCAGTTTTTGTCTTCGTTTTTACCTGTGACGGACCTGTGTTCTGCATAAAACGGAAAATATATATGAATCATGTAGATAATCGGCATATTCTAAGTCGATTTCTAAGATACGCGACTTCATTATTAGCAGTGATCATTTCGAAAACATGTTTTAATTTTTCTCGTTCACCCACTTAAAATTATTGCAAGGTAATTTTGATGTCATGGCATCTACGTAATAATTTCACAAATATCTTTTTTTGGATCAAAATAGGGACCCATGTGTATAGAATTTGCTTTTGCGTAACGGGAACTGACTTGAGTTATACCATCTCGTAAACCTTTTTCTATAAATAAAACCATATCGATATCTTGTAAAAGAGGAAGTTTAATTTTTGTAATTTTTAAAGCTGCTGAAAATGATAAACCGGGGGTAGTATAAAATCCGTAAGCATCCAGACCGTAGCTTTCTAATGTTAATTTTCTAAAATTTTCAAAAATATCAGCTAATAAATATACATCAACTTTTAAATATAAATCAGCGTATTCACCGAGAGATTTGCATTGAAAATGTTGCTAAACGTTTTGAGCATGTCGGTAATCCTCGTCATTAATGTCTTCATTATACACTGCGTTTGTAAAGTATGGAATAAATTCATTTTCTACGAAATAAACGATTTTTATGTGAAATCCTGAAACAGGTCGATTTTTAATTAAAAAGTGACACTATTTTAGCGGAATTTTGCGTCTCCCCCTCCAACCCCCTCCGAGTGACAGTTGCCCATTTAAAATTTTTAAATGGAATGGGGGGTCATGTGATACTTCATTTGAAAGGGCTTTTCATTCTCTATTCAGTAGTATAAGAATTTTTTTTTAATTCCTATTTTTTCTAAAAAGAATAATACATTTTAAAATCAACACACTACCTTTTAAAATGGATTATTTGGATGACGTTTTCCCCAATAGATGGATTGGTCGAAGGGGGGCAATTGAGTGGTCGGCTAGATCTCCTGATCTAACACCTCTCGATTTCTTTTTATGGGGATTTCTAAAAAGTAAAGTCTCCAGAACTAAACCAAACAGTCTTGAAGAACTAAAAGACAGAATAAGAAATGAAATATGAGGAATCAGTCCGGAAATAATCGACAATGTTTTGTATGAGTTTGAATTTCGTCTTGGTTATTGTCAAGAGGTAGGAGGAGGACATTTTGAACAGTTTCTTTGATATTGGTGTTATTACTTTTACTTCTACGTTGATTACATACATGAGTATCTACAGTTTCTACTACATTTCATAAAGAATTTTAAAAAAATTGGATTTAATCAAATTACTCTGGAAATGAAATGTTTTAGATGAACGTCAGCAACGTTTGTACTGTTGTCATGAATCAAACGGTTCTCAGTTCGAACATTTCATTTAAATTATTTCATTTTAAACTTTTGTGTGTTGATTTTAAAATGTATTATTCTTTTTAGAAAAAATAAGAATCTAAGAAATTCTTATACTACTGAATAGAGAATGAAAAGCTCTTTCAAATGAGGTATCACATGACCCCCCATTCGATTTAAAAATTTTAAAGGGGCAACTGTCACTCGGAGGGGGTTGAAGGGGGAGATACAAAATTCCACTAAAATAGTGTCACTTTTTAATTAAAAATCGACCTGTTTCAGGATTTTACATAAAAAACGTTTATTTCGTAGAAAATGAATTTATTTCATACTTTACGAACGCAGTGTATAATTTACTATAGAAAAACGACTTTCCGGGAAGCTTTGTTTCCTCTAGTTTTTCAAAAGAGTTGACGTAATCATATGGAAAACATCCCTTACGGGTTACTAATTTAAAAGAATCTTCATCAAGAAATGCTTTTTGAGTGAGTCTCATCTGCTCTGGTTTTAGATTTTTTGCTAATTTTTCAACTGATGTCGGCATGAAACGAAATGAATCTAAAAGACGTAATTTTACATCGCCTATTTTTTTCGAAAACGATATACAGTATGAGCATAAATGATTGAGGACAAGTTGAATTTCCCGCGTCTCTATCTAGTGATTCTTACCATTTGTGTGTGGCCGTCCTGAAAAATTAATTTTTGTTCAGTGTCGCTCTTGCAAACTTTGGAGCCGGCTCCAAGAATTCGTGACAAAATGGAAGAGCATTTGTCTAATCTACCTGTCACTAGTTATTGCCGCTTCTTGTATTTATAATAAACAATTTACTTTTCTAACCTATGCTTTTGACCAACTTAAGAAAAATATTGAAAGGCGGGAAATTCAACTTGTCCTCAAACATTTACGCTCATACTGTATAAGTTTCGCTAGTGTTTGCTATAATTTCTACAGGTTCATTATTTACATTGGTCAATGCTTCTATTATAAAATGACTATCATAATGAGATAAATTGTGTAAAACTACTGGAATAATATTTCTAACACGGCATTGCAAATTACAGTTGTTACATAAACAAGAGATATAATTACCTGAGAAATGATTATGGTGGTGCGTTTTTATCTACAGTGAAACTACAATCACAAATTTCACATTTTTCAGCATTTTCATGTGCAATAGATTCTTCAGCTGTTAAATTTATTTACGAACCACTTGCCTGGATTTTCGCCACGATAAATTTCAAAATTTCAGATGTTCGTCATAAGAAGAAACTCTTAAATATGCAACACTAAAAGCTTCATGATATTTTCACCATCTTTAGGTAGTTCAATTTTTATAGGCTCATGGTGGGAGCAATCTGATGCATGAGTACTTAATTTACCTTGTGATGGAAAGTAACATAAACATCTATCACAAATAAATTTTACTCTCTCATTCGATGAAATTTGATTTTTGCATAATTCCGATAAATTTTTGATGAGACAAAAATGACCAACACGTTGACTTTTCTTCAAATATAACAAATTGATGTGACAGTTTTTAATATTGTTTGAATGATAAAGAGGTCCTACTGTAATGTTATTTTCATAACCATAAACATTGACTGATATTAATTTATTTTTATTTTAAAATTTCTGTAAATGACATAACTTTACTGGAAACTCGATACCGTTGAAATTAAGAATCTCATAAATATTTTGCGGGTATGAAGCAGGATCGCATTCGTCTTTACCAACTGCTGCAGGAAATAGATGAGCCAAAATGCAATAGGCGAAACACCGTCGATCTTGATTCTTGATGTTTAGAAGAACTTTAGTTCTGCGTTGCAGTTTCACAGGTAATTCCTTATAGCTGCTGCGATCGGCTCCTGTTCCTCCCCTTAACGGTGAATATTTGTAAAACGCTACCCCTAAATTAACAACTGCAATTAACCCCCATCCACTATTTCTCTCTTGAAAGGATTCGAGCTTAAGACACAAAAATAGAAAATTAGTATCTAAAACATGATTTTGTTTTAAATTTATCTTTATCATAATTTCATTAAATAATGTGCACAATATTTCGTTCCGATCCGATCCAAGGTTGAACTCATGATTTTTGGTGTTGAAATATTTAAATTCTATTATATCTGTTGTTACAGTTCATTTCTTTCATTCCTGTTCTGAATACCCCCTGTATATGCATTGCCACCGCCCAGCCTTCATTTCTGTTCCGAACACGCCCTGTATATGCGAAATTCGACGTGTCGGATTATTCCTTGGACCGCGCCGTTGTACACATTGCAGTCAGTGTAGGAATACCCGTATTTCGCCGGCGTAATTTTCTTAAACTTTCGTTTTAGCATATTTCTATTAACAGGACCTTCATTTATTTAAACAAATTCATTTTATATATGTAATCCCTCCTTAATTGAGTTCAAAATCGCGTGTATGTGAGGAATTGAACGAATTATAACGAAGTTCTACTTCTGGACGCGTATTATGCGTGACCTTTGTCCTTTGAGCCGATTGGTTCCCACTGTAACTAAGAAAGTTCCCCGGAGGAAGGATTAGACGGTGTCTCGCTTGTTTATAATCCTTCCTTGTTTGTCAAACGAAAAATGTTGCGCCATTGTCAGAACGAAAGTTGCCGTCTCTTGGGTCACACTCTCTTTTCGTAAATATTTTTATTTGTGCGTGCCATTACATCGAAGGGATGTTAGTGCATATCTACGGCTAATTTCCGACTCTGATTAGACCCAGTTGTGAGACAGGAAAACCGCGTATCCCGTGGGTGTCCCAGCTTCGGTAATAGACCGAGGTAAGTTCTATACGCAGCAACTCTCGATTTGACTTATGTGTTCGTTTTATTTCATTTCTTATAGGCTTTTATCGTGAGCTTTTATCGTGAGCTTCTAGCAAAAGCTATCATTAATCCTAGACTCTAATCTGGGCCCTACATCAAGAGGTATTTCTCGTTGGGTGCATCGCGGATTACGGCGGTGAAGGCTCCCTCCCTCGCCCCTCTACGCGGAAGCCGGCACATTACAAAGTGCCGCGGCGACATCGCCGCAAAGACACCGACAAAAGAATCGGACATCAAAGGGATAAAGGTCTACTGTTTTCCAATTAAACAGTAGAAAAATATATAAGCAAACCAAATTTTAAAGGTCTAACGATTTTTAATAAAAGTTTAGTTGCCATTGAGTTAAGTAAGTTAACTGTGAAATTTAATAAACCAATTTATATTGGTGTGGCAGTTCTTGATATTTCTAAAACAGTCATGTATAGCTTTCTTTACGAATATATTCGAGAAAATGTCGAACCATTATTTATCGTCACTGTCTGTTATACGGACACTGACAGTTTTATTTTAAAATTTACACCGAAATACCCACAAAGTACACCCAGTATTTATGAAATAATAAATCGGGAAGCTAATGAAATTTTCGTCACGTCCGATTATCCTATAGATAATTCTTTTGGCATACCACGTGTAAATAAGAAAATTATTGGAAAATTTAAAGATGGACTTTGTGGAGAAATTATTACCGAATTTATTTCTATTAGAGCAAAAGTTTATGCAATTAGGTTAAGAGAAATTGAAAAATTCAAAAAATTAAAGGGAGTGGGTCGCTCGGGCATTAAAAAAATTATTTTCGAAAACTATCATGATTATTTATTTCATAATACAACGTTAATGTCATCATTTAATAGTATTAAATCTATAAATCATCAATTATTATCCGTAAATGTAAACAAAATTGCATTAGACGCACGAGATGATAAAAGGTTCTATGCTTCTGTAAATGACATAGACTCGTTACCTTGGGGTCATTATAAATTAAAATAATTTCTCAATATTTTCTTCTTAATATGAAAACTGTATCTGAAACCTCATTGCAAGAAAATTAAAAAAATGTGTCAATTATAAAACTATTTTAATGAAAATAAAACGCTTTAATCTGTAACGCGTACATGTATCATTTCTCATTATCTCCTATCATCCTTGAGGCTAGAAGATAGCCGCCCCAGCCTTGATGCAGCAACCTAGCTCAAAAACTCTGAGTGAAAGCCCCGCCGCGCGCGCGCACCCTCGGCGAACGCACGACGATTCAGTTCTTTTTTTTATTACCGCTTCTTAACCGATCGCACCCAATTTGCCTGATGGCCGAGGGCGTTAGGTGGACGGCTTTACAAACAGCGGGCACCGGGTTCGAATCTTCCTTTCATACGCGCAACGGCGAAAAAAAAATTTCATTAAGCACAATTAACTAACCACGTCACGCAACCGACCTCTAACGGACGATTTCAGAACTTCTATGTTCGCGTCTCTCCGATTTACAGACCACGTCACGCAACCGACCTCTAGCGGACGATTTTTGAACTACTATATTCGCGTCTCTCCTTGTCTCTTCTGTCTCTCTCTTATACACGCTCAGGTATATGACTAAAAAACTCCGACGGAAGTCCATAAGAATAACATGGGAAAAAAGGGGCGTGGCTGCTTTTCTTACCTACTGTTGTCTGTTCTGGAAACGTATTGGATGTCTGTTGAGAACTGACCGATGAAGTCGAGGTGTCTGAACTGCCTGGGTGTGCATTTTTCTAATTTTTGTTTAAATGCAAAGACCAGTGGCTTATGATCTGTAAAAATTGTCAACTGGCGTCCTTCTAGCAGGTGTTGGAAGTGTTTGATTGTTAGGTAGACCGCTAATAGTTCTCTGTTGTAAGCGGAGTACTTCTTGCTTGTTGCAGATAACTTCTTTGAAAAGAACGCTAATGGTTGCCAACCTTGTTCTTGTTGTTGTTGGATAACGCCTCCTAGTGTCTGAAGCGTCTGTCACGATTGCCAACCTGTTGGCTACGTTCGGATGTGCTAGAAGTGCGGCTTTTGACAGTTCCTGTTTACGGTTGTCGAATGTTGTCTTGGCTTCAGTTGTCCAAGTAATTAATTTGTTGCCTTTAATTTTTTCTTTGATTAGATCGTTCAAGGGTGCTTGTATTTTAGCCAGTTGTGGTATGAAGCATTGATAGTAATTTATCATCCCCAGGAAACGTCGAAGTGGCTTGGCAGACTGTAGTTGTGGAAATGATTGCATTGCTTCAACTTTTTCCGGTAATGGTTTGGTGCTCTGTTGTGAGATGTGGTAGCCCAGGAACTTTAGCTCATTTACACCGAAAGTGCATTTTGTAGGATTGATTGCTACCCCGTAATGTTGTAGTCGTTTGAAGAGTTGTTTCAAATGTGATATGTGTTCTTCTTTGCTTGTATGTCGTCGAGTATGTCGTCTATCTACACGTAGCAGAAATCTAGTCCTCTGGTGACTTCATCCATGAATCTTTGGAATGTCTGTGCAGCGTTGCATAATCCAAACGTCATGAATGGGAATTTGAAGAGTCCGAATGGTGTTGTTATTGCTGTCTTTGGTATGTCCTCTTCTGCTACGGGTATTTGGTTGTAAGCCCAGATTAAATCGATTGATGAGAATACCTTTTTTCCCGCTAAACTGTGAGCGAAGTCGTGGATGTGAGGGATTGGGTCTGGGATAGCGTTGAAGGCTCTGTAGTCACCGCAGGGTCTCCATTCTGCATTTTTCTTGCTCACTAGGTGTAGTGGTGCGGTTCAGGAGCTTTCAGAAGGTCTGGTAATTCCGAGTTGTAGCGTGGCGTTGAACTCTGCTTTGGCGATCTTGTATTTGTCCGAAGCTAAACGCCTTGGCTTGTTGCTTGCTGGAGGACCAGGAATGGTTCTAATGTGATGTTTCGTGGTGTGTTTTGTCAACGGGGATACCTTTGGGATGTATGAGGCCGGAAAACTAAGTTAGGAGTTGGTGATACTCTGTGTCGGCATTTATTGCACTTAGCTGTAGATGTTCGCCAGCTGACACTCTGCCTGATGTCTTCAAGGTGGTTGTCCTGTCCACGAGTTTCCCATTTCCTACGTCTACTAGCAAGTTGTAATGCGTGAGAAAGTCCACTCCGATGATGGGTTTGGGTACATCAGCGATGATGAACTTCCACGGGAAATTTCGTCGTAGTGCAAGTCGACAGTTAGTGTTATAGTGCCGTAAGTGTTGATGACCCTGTTGTTGGCTGCTTATAACTTGTATGCAGTGGCTGCTCTTTTTTCGTGTAGAGCTTTCAGAGGAAAAACACAGAAATCTACTCCTGTGTCAATCAAGAATTCCACTCGCAGTTTTCTGTCGGTAATGACCGACCGCGTGGAGTTGCGAGTCACTGGCCGCCGTTAATGACCGTTGTTGGAGTTTTCCTGTTTACTGGGTCAGTAGCAGCACGGTGGAGTGCATTTTTGGGCATTGTGGCCGAATTTGTAGTGTTGTACCAGCACTTCCCTGCGCTTTGTTTGTCTGCTGAACATTGCCTGCCTGTTGATTGTTGTCTAGGTGTGGGTTGCTGCCTGGATTTTGACCTGCCCTGGGTGTTCGTGGTTAGGTTATTTAGTTGTTGCTGTAGCCCCTGTATTAGTGACTGCATTTTTTCTTCCACTCTTTTGATTGCAGCTTGGAAGTCGGTTTGGTTGGTCAGCAATGACGAGGTTGGCTGCTTAATTTCTGACACAGATGGGTGCGTTTTGTGGTGTGCCCCTACCTCTTCAGTGGCGTCTGCCAGTCTCGCGATGTTTTCTAGCCCGGAGTTACTTTGTGTGGTGAGAATAGCTTGGGTTGAGGATGGTAGTCATTCCAGCCAGATTGACTGCAGAAGTGTCTCTGGGATGGTTGTGCCTGCGAGGTTCTGTAAGTGCCTCAGGAATTGGGAGGGTTTGTGGTCTCCTAAATTTTTGTGTTCCAGTAGGCGACGAATTTTCTGCTCTTGGCTACAACTGAGGCGGCGAACCAGCTCACTTTTTATTTTTTCGTATTTGTTGTTTATTGCTGGGTTTGTGAGTATGTCACGTACTTCTGCAAATATTTTGGAGTTCAAGTTGGCGGCAACATAACTAAACTTAGTTTCATCGCTGGTGATGCCACTCAGTGAGAAATTGTGTTCCAGCTGGATGAACCAGACCTCTGAGTCGTTTGGCCAGAAAGGTGGAACCTTCATTGATATTTTCTCGATCCTTGGTGTTGTGTTTACTGCTGCTGTAGCTGCAGTAACTGTTTTGTTCGTTTTGTGACATATTAGCTATCGTCGAGGGTCACCAATTTGGGAGGTTTGTCGTATTCTTTAGCCAAACAATTGATTGTCACAAACACAAAAAGAATATCTTTATTAATAATGATAATACAAGGATGTTAATATGTCAGAACGCCTGGTGGTTATTGCACGGTGTACGGAATCTCCACGGGGATGCGTTCGTAGTTGTCCTGGTGCAATGGTTGCAGGTGATGGACGTGCGGGACCGGATTCCTTGGCGGAGTGGTTGCTGATAAGTGGGACGTGTGATGGGTAACGTCTTCTGACCGGATGTGCTTCTTTTCTGGCGTCGGGGGAAGCGGTGAAATGGCGTGGGGTAATCTGCTGATGCGTTTCAGTGTCCGACGAAGCTGGGTGGTCGTAGGTGTTTGACGGTTGTGTGAAGGATATCCCGACCTTTCGTCTGGCTTTGGGAGAGGAGTCTCCGACCTTTCGACTGGCTTTGGTTAGGAGGTTCCAACTTTGCAGCTGTCTGGAGCAGAATGATCTTCACGCTGCTCCGCACGAGTTTATACAGTATGAGCATAAATGTTTGAGGACAAGTTGAATTTCCCGCGTCTCTATCTAGTAATTTTTATTCTTTGTGTGTGGCCGTCCTGAAAAATTAATTTTTGTTCAGTGTCGCCTGTGTAAATTTTGCAACCGGTTCCAAGAATTTATAAGACAAAATGGGGCTCATTTGCCTAATGTACCTGTCAGTAGTTATTGCCGCTTCTTGTATTTAAAATAAACAAATTACTTGCCTATTTTTTTTTTTGTAACCTATGCATTTGACCAACTTAAGAAAAAGGCGGCAAATTCAACATTTATGCTCATACTGTATAGTCCCGGCAGCCATCTTGTAGAGGGGCTGAGTGTGGTGTGGAAGGGTGTTAGAGCTTGGTGCGTGGCAATGGTATAGAGATGTGCCGCAGGTGGCGCTGTGGTCGCTACAGTAGATACATCTTTTGAGCACATATGTGGAGTTGCGCTGACCGCACATTCACCACAATATAATTCTCAAGATTAAACAGAAATTACATAAACAAAATAACTAGAAATATTTTCCTCTACTGTACTTGTTTCGTTCATAAATTCAAAAATTGGAAGTTGCAGTGTTATTTTCTTTTTTCGGATACTTTCTAGATGGACTATACATACCTACATAACTTCCCTGAAAACCAAATATTGTGGTTAATATGAATCTCGTATTTATAAATCAGTCTTATGTGATTTTTGAATTATTGAAATCGGATTATTAATAACAGAGTTATTATAACGTGGTGTGTTTCTCGTAAGTCAGATGTAATTATAACTGATCGTACAAATTATAAAATAAATTCAAAAGTTCAACGTTTCGCTGCCGTTTGGCATATTCATTAAAGGATAGTCAAACGATAATTTTTGAACTAATTTTACAACCTGTATGGTCAATTATAATTACAAATTGTGTGATTTTCAGCGAACGAGAAAGTACTTCAACATTTATTTTTGTTCTTACTTTACTGATTTTTATTAGTTTCTTCTAATTCCTATATATTTTTTTTTAATTACGGTGCACTTGTCCTGGCTTTAAAATAAGAAGCAAAGTATTTTACTTATTGAATTACAACTTCTTTCATGAGAGAATTTGTATAGTCAAATGAATTTCTAGTTCTGAAAAGTTTAAATTTTTGCAAATATAACCATTATCACTTTGATATGGAACAAACATTTAAACAAATAGCAAACTTTAAACAAATTTAATTTAATAAATTTAAATTTTCGCTAGCTCGAATGTACATTAGTGCTACACATATTTTGTGTCTTCTTTTAAATGTTCAAAAATACGAACACAACATCTTAATCTACAAGCTGGGAGTTCTTGTACTTAAAAATTGAATAGCGTAGATGGCTTCCTTTTTCTGCTACACAGTCATCGCACAAAATCATCCATTACTCTGGCCAGCATCTGCAGTGGAATTGCTCTCTAAATAAAACGATATTAGTACAATGCCGATTTTTAGAGGTAACACATACTATGACTATGGTAGATGATAAAATAAGTAAAGCTGCAACTAATACAAAATCAACCATGAAGTGCTATATTTTGCTACCTATCTGGAGCTCTATTCTTGAAATAATTCCGAACTATTTTCTCGTGAGAAGTAGGCTGAGTTCTCTCGAAAACCTACAGACGCTATTCTTGAAAAATTGACTAGCTCCTATCGCGTGAACCTCATAAGAACTTGTTTCTACTGGCTGGTGGTAGTTGAACTTCAATTCTCAGGAGAACTAGTATGTGTTTATATTATTCTAACATTTAATTTCAAATTACCTAATAAATATACCACGTGTCCACCGAGTGTGGTTTTCTTTTCTGATGTCTAAATTATTTAAAGTAGAATCTGATCGCGACTGCGAACTTAAGGAACCAGTTGGCGTTGCAGGAAGCAGTTAACTTAGGACAGAAAAAGAACTACTCTTATCGATTTGCCAAGCTTTCGGTAATGTTTATTACCTCATCAGGGCTGCTACAGATTCAAATAACAAAAATAGAAAAGCTAAAGGCTTAACAATCTGCTACTTACATCGGTTGAGGTTAAGTTTTTTAAAAATTGCATTAACATTGCAAACATAGAAAATACTTTTAACGTGAAATAACCAATAATGAAAACATTAAAGCTTGCAGATCACAATAATGACAATAACAAACACGTTAAAATAGATTTAAAAACGATTAAAAAGGATAAAACTTAAGTTAACAAGTGTAAAGTTTTCTCGATGTCAAGAATAGGCGCTTGCAAGTGTGGAGATGTGTAAATTAAAATCACCTCCTGACCGGCTAGGCTCGAGGAGATGAGTATGGGTCGTACGTAACCCCAAAAGTACAAAGACAGAATTTACTAGGGATGTTGGTTCAGAAATTTTCCAATTTGGAAAGTTTCTAAAATGGAAATTTTCCAGAAACTTTCCAACCAATTTTTCTGGAAAATTTCCGACGAAAATTTAACGAAGTTATTACTTGTCCCGCTTGCGCAGTTTAACATAAAATCATTTATTAAAATGTAATGCCTAACCTAACTTCAAAATGCGGAAAAATACCTATACGTACAATTTATGAATTATAAGCGAACGCTAGAGCGTAAGTTTGGTTTGTGAATACACATTATTTTCTAATTTCTGTCGTTTTTTATATTACCGTTGTACATGAGTATTTGGTACTATTTTAACTATCGTTTGCTTCTAAGTTTATAAAAATATTTTTTTAAAAGAAATACGTTACTATAATTGATTGGAAATTTTCTGGTAAATTACCGGAAAAGGTCATCGGAAAATTTCCTCTTTTTTATTTTTCCGGAAAAATTACATCTCTAGAATTTACTAATAAGAGAAAATTCACCAAACAGCTCATTGTCTTCATTTGTGGTAATATGTAGCAGAAATAAAATAAAAAGAAAAGCAAAGATAACGCAAACGAAGTTGTCAAATATAAAAGCCCGAAAATTCGGTACAGATTTCCGTTACAAAGTCAACGTAATTTTCTAACTTCGGGCAACAGAAGGTTGCTTAATTTAAAAATAAATTAAAAGCATGCACTACCGCAATGTCACATAAAAATACTCCAACCTTGATTACATTGTCCATGCCCCACACGTCAGCTGTCGTCGTCGATGTCCAACGAGTATCGACTTCGACCTCTCTCGTCGAAAGTCACCAACAGCAGTTGGGTGAATTCAAGTCCGGACAGGCGGGGGAGTAATGGTGGTGAATGTAATCGTCGTTATCGAACTGACCTTGCGATAACTTCAAGATGGTTGGCCCCAGATATCACCACGAAGATTTGGGTAACCAAAGGGGGGATGATCGTAGTACTCGTATTAGACATGTTAATAATAATGTTAACAGCAACACCAGAAGTCCAGAAATTAAAAAAAAGCGTAAATAAGAAAACATGCGTTACAGTCTAAATCACGCCCAGATACTCGCCATATTTATCTAATCTCAATTGGCTGGGATTAGACTTCGACAAGCATTAACAATAGGTACTTATATTATAAATGGAGGGGGTGATGATTTTAAAATCCGGTAACCTGTTTACCGTTCATATCATAAAGAGGGGGTTGATACAAGAAGACAGTTGACTCGCATAGGAAATGAGAGAGACAGAAACAATTCCGTGTTGGGTAGTGAAGGCTCTTGTTTAATTGCACACAAATTAAACGCGCATGGCAAATAACGATTTTTCCGTGTTTCTACGCAATACAGGTTGACTCGAAAAACTGAAAATGACTTTAACGGGATTTTCACCCGTAACAATTTGTGGTGCTATCTCAATTTAACAAAAACGAATGAAATTAATGAAAATACTTTACCTTTCAGGCTATCGATTCTTTGAAAGTATGCTTCATTTATCATACAAAGTATCTGTTAAAAAGTGGCAACTCAGGGGATCGTTCTAATCGGATTTGCAACCCAGCAAGAAGCTGTAATCTCGGCAATACTCGGTGGTAACGGGATGTAGACTCGATAACGCTCGGAAGTAGGATCATACCAAGTTGTAACTTGCAACCCCGATTAGAATGGGGTCAGTTAACTTGCCCCCCCCCCCCCAGTAACGTTTTTCAAAGTTTTCTTGCACCAAATGATTGCACCATTAATGCACCCTTATGCACCACCAAAATAAATTTTTGCACCCCTTCAGGCGAGAAACTGCAGGCAAATTTCACTGGGAGGGCCCAAGTTAACCGTAGCCCCCCCAGTGAATTTTTTCAAAAATTTTCTTGATGCACCGTGTTGCACCCGTAATGCACCCTTATGCATCACCTTTTTTAACTTTTGCACTACTCAAATAGCTGGGGAAAAAATAAAATAGAGAGTCAGCCCCCTCCCAAAGAAATTTTCGAAGTTTTTTGGTGCATTATTGCACCCTAATGCACTTATGCACCACCTTTTTTAGCTTGCACCGCTCAAATAGCTGAGAAAAAAAATAAAATAGAAAATTAGCTAGCCCCCCCCAGTGAGAATTTTCGAAGTTTTTTTGGTGCACCTTCTTGCACCCCTAATGCACCCTTATGCACCACCTTTTTTAACTTTTGCACCGCTCAAATAGCTGAGAAAAAAATTAAATAGAAAGTTATTTCAGTTATTTTTTTTCTCAGTTATTTGAGCGGTGCAAAAGTTAAAAAAGGTGGTGCATAAGGGTGCATAAGGGTGCATTAGGGGTGCATAAGGTGCACCAAAAAAACTTCGAAAATTCTCACTGGGGGGGGCTAGCGAATTTTCTATTTTATTTATTTTCTCAGCTATTTGAGCGGTGCAAAAGCTAGAAAAGGTGGTGCATAAGGGTGCATTAGGGGTGCAATAAGGTGCACCAAAAAAACTTCGAAAATTCTCACTGGGGGGGGCTAGCTAATTTTCTATTTTATTTTTTTTCTCAGCTATTTGAGCGGTGCAAAAGCTAGAAAAGGTGGTGCATAAGGGTGCATTAGGGGTGCAATAAGGTGCACCAAAAAAACTTCGAAAATTCTCACTGGGGGGGGCTAGCTAATTTTCTATTTTATTTTTTTTCTCAGCTATTTGAGCGGTGCAAAAGCTAAAAAAGGTGGTGCATAAGGGTGCATTAGGGGTGCAACACGGTGCACCAGAAAAACTTTGAAAATTTTCACTGGGGGGGGCTACGGTAAACTTGGCCCCTCCCAGTGAAATTTGCCTGCAGTTTCTCTCCTGAAGGGGTGCAAAAATTTATTTTGGTGGTGCATAAGGGTGCATTAAGGGTGCAATCATTTGGTGCAAAAAAACTTTGAAAAACGTTACTGGGGGGGGCCAAGTTAACTGACCCATTAGAATGACCCACTTAGAACATAGGCTGATAAAAATATGGTAAAGGAAAGGAAAACTTTAATTCAAGAAGAATTCGAAAATAAGATGAATGATGAGTCTCATTGTAGATTTTCCGAAAACTGTTTTTGAAAATACCAATGACGGAAATACTAGTCGTAGATTTGTTAATGATCCAAAGCTTGCTGTTGAAATAACAGACATATATATTCGAATTATTAACAGACTTGAATAACTTTAGAAGTTATATTTAGTGGCTTCCAAATCGACAATGAAAAATTTGCGACATATACAGGGTGTTCTTTTACTGTATGCAAATATTTAAACCTGTAATACATCACCATAAATGGCAACGACTGAACTCATATGTCCTTAACAAAAAGTTAATAGTTTTCGAGAAAAATGCATTGGCAGATTTTCACCAAACCGTTTGAGAACTGCTGGCATAGCTAATGAGTGGATGGTGCAACTCGCCGCATGTCTGAATGACGAAGCGAATATAGGTCAATGCATAGGTCAGTGTTTAACATTGACCTTGTGCACGAACGATGTCGTAAACGAACGTATTGCAGAGATAATTACCTGCGTACAATACAAAAAACAGTCATTGTAATTATAAAAGTCAGAAAATAGCACCAAGTTCAACGTCAAGTGTACAAGACGATCCATGTCAAGCGAAGGACCACCATGAGCAGAGAAGGCACCTCTACATTTACATAAAAAGGTTTCTTGGAAGAGTTTTCAGCATACCAGAGTGAAAGAGACCATCGTACGCAGCTAAGTGTACATCGTAAGCAAAAACGTTACATCGAGCAAGTTCTCTTCATTCTACAAACAAAACCACATTAAATGAATCGGAATGCAACAATACAACTCTCCACTACCACAACAAATAAAATCCACTTCATTTGGGTGAACAGCGAGAGAGTGGAGCTGATTTTCAATGCAAGCTATCGACGTAGAGTACGGGTCCACGTATTTATATCCACTTGGACGAGATCCTGGGGATTTAGTGATGCATCAACGTTTGTGCATGAACATTTACGGTGAACCAGTGCTAGACTTTTCATTTTGTGTTATTTTTCGTTTTATTTTGTTAATTAGTTGAAGTTTCCTGAAAACAAGTTTTGTCATTTGAGGTTAGGTTTCATGTTTATGTGTTATATCTTGTAATTTGCTAATATCATTAATTATTGAAAAGAAATGTTACTGTCGTGTTTTTAAAGTATTTATTTAGAATTAAACAGTTTACAAACAGAGATATAAATGTAAAAGTTTCAATAACCACGTGTCACTTACACACACCGGAAAACCTTGATTGATTTATGATTGGTAATTTAAACAATGTGAAATTATCTCATTCAATACTTCCCCTTAATTTAACATTTTTAAATTTAAGTTTACAAATAACATAGACCTAAGCTAGTTCTTAACAAATTTTTCCTTACTTAAGCCTTTTGTTAAAATGTCTGCTATTTGATCTTTTAAGCACAAGTACTTTACATTTAGTTCACCATCATTGTACAACTCTCTAATAAAATTATATTTAACATCAATGTGTTTCAGACGACGGTGTTCCCATCTACTGATTAGTTTGATGCACGATTGATTATCCTCAAAAATTGTTGTTAGTTTGTCACTTTCCACTAGAAGATCTCGCAGTAAACCTTTTAACCAAATCATTCCTGCAGCAGCATTCGCCAAGGAAATATATTCCGCTTCGGTGGACGATAATGCTACGGTGGTTTGTTTCTTTGTGACCCAAAGAATCGTTGCTCCAAACACTTTGAATAATATCCACTTGTAGACTCGCGATCTGTGTCACCAGCCCAGTCAGAATCGGCATACCCAACAAGAGGAGTGTAATTTCCCTTTTCATAAAACAGGCAAATATTTATGGTATTCTGTATACAGGTGTCCCGTGACGTAATGTCACCACTTCACCTACATGATAATCAATTCAAACTAAGTAAAAAACTCTAATAAAGTTTTGTTCTAAAGTGAACCATTTCAAAAATACTGGGTGTTTAATGTTTAATTTTTTATTTTTTAAAATTTTAAAGTTCACGTAATCATTTATCCATTCTTCTAATAATCAGTTCAAACTAAAAAAAAAAACTCTAATAAAGCAAACCGTTTTTCAAGAATACGTGTTTTGTAATTTTCAAAATTTTTAAATTTTATCTCAAAAAGTGTTCAAAATAATCCCCGTTGTTCAGTAAACACGTTCTGGCGCGCTTCAAAAGAGATCTAGTTGCCTTTGAACACCTTTAGAGATAAAGCTTAAAAAATCTAAAAATTATAAAATAAGTCGTATTCTTAAAAACTGTTTGAGTTTTCTTTTTTTTTTAGTGTGAATTGATTATTAGGTGAACATTATTAAATATTTAATTTAGATAAATTATTAGATGAACTTTAAAATTTAAAAAAATTAAAAATTAAATATTAAACACCAAGTATTTTTGAAACGGTTTACTTTAGAACAAAACTTTAGTTTTGTTCTAAAGAGTTTTTTATTTAGTTTGAATTGATTATCACGTAGGTGAAGTGGTGACATTACGTCACGGGACATCCTGTATAACGCAAAATTCGTTTCAAAGCAACCCATTGAGTTAACGTAGCATTACTCTGGTATCTACTAAAGAAGTTGACTGCAGCACTTAAATCAGGTCTCGTATTCATCATGGCGTACATTAAACATCCAATTAATTCTCTGTAGGGTTTAATATCGATTATGCATTCTGAAGACGATGTATCAGTTGGTGGTTTTACTTCCATAGGAGTCTCTGATCCCTTACAATTTTCCATTTTAAAACGGCTTAGTACATTTTTAAGGTAAGTTTTTTGACTTAAAAACATACCTTTTTCTGTTTTCTTAATTTGGATTCCCAGAAAGTAATTTAAATCGCCCAGATCTTTCATATGAAATTCCTTTTCAAGTGCAATTTTAATCTCGGTAATTTCATTTTGGTCATTACTTGCCAAAAGTATGTCATCTACATAGAGAATGAGGTAAATTTTTGCTTCTCCGTTGACTTTAGTGCATAGACATTTGTCATGTTCTGACTGTTTAAATTCACAACGTTTCATAAACATAACAACTTCAAATTCCATGCTCTTGGGGCTTGCTTTAAGCCATAAATTGATTTGTTTAGTCTACAAACTAAATTTGAATTATCAGTGAATCCTTCTGGCTGGAACATATACAGGTGTCCCAGCGAGACCTTTCATTACAAGTTTATGGGGTTCTGGCCAAAATAGAAACTTGAACATTTAGAATTAGATACAAGTGATTGCGTTCTCTTCAGCTAAAATATCTTCAGATGTCTAGCACTTCCGGTTATATCGGAAGTCGCCATCTACTTTGTTATTTTAAATGGAATGCTATATTTTTTATCACGCTTTTGAATTCTACATGTAAAAATATGTAAAATTGCAATACATTTCCCTATCTCTAAAATGCATCATTTTTGAGATATTTTGAATTTTCTTAAAAATTTGGATTCCGCAATCTGATTTTCAAAAAATTATAACACAGCTATGATTAAAGCAATTTTATTTGTAATAGCTGATATTATGGTTGAAGCTTTAAGGTTTTTAAAAATTCCATAAGTATAATCTATTAAGCTACAGGCTGTCTAAAACGCACCGCTCCACTCGAAGATATTCAAACACAAAAAAATACTTTTTTTCAAATGGAACGAGCAATATTTTAATACACCATCGTATGTGGAATCAAATACTGCATCGAACTGTACTAGCATTCCCTATACCTAACTTTAACAGTTTTTGAGTTATGAAACATTTTCGATTTAATTCATAGAAAATTACAATTTTAATAGATGAAATATTTTAAATTTTGTTAAGATGGCATGGAAATTATAACAATGACTACTGTTAGTACAAATTTTTGCAGTAAACCAAAGAAAATAGATTTTCGCAAATGGAAATTCACAAATTTTAATTGTTCTTTGATCATCCTTTTCTTGGGACGCTTGTGATCTTATAAAACAAAAAAGGATAAACTTTATTACTTTAAATTCAAGAATAAAATAACTGCTAGTTTGCGATTCTCTGGGTTAGCGTGAAAATGTTTTAAAACTATTGTCCAATTTTATCTTTGTTATTTGTTGCTGATCTTCGTACATTTTGATTTTCCAAATTGTATAAAGTTAGGTTGAAACTTTCCAAACTGTGTTTTATTCAGAGGAGACAAGAGAGGTACATTTTATTGAACACACATTCTCTGCTCTGTACAATTTTAGATCATTCTTCATGAATTAAAAAATAGATTTAAAATATCAGCGTTTGAATAATTTTGATTTTCAACTTTTTTTTGGTTTTGCTTAAAATTTGTAGTAAGAGGAAACGTTAAATGCAATTGTTTGTTGTTTTCATGGCTATATCAACAAAATTCGAAATATTTAACCTAATAAATGGTAAATTTTTATGTATTAAATCAAAAATATCTTATAACTGAAAAACTGTTAAAGTTAGGTATAGGGAATGCTAATACAGTTCGACGCAGCATTTAATTCCACATACGATGGTGTATTAAAATATTGGTCGTTCCATTTGAAAAAAGGGATTTTTCTGTGTTTGAATATCTTCGAGTGGAGCGGTGCGTTTTAGACACCCTGTAGCTTAACAGATTATGCTTATGGAATTTTTAAGAGCCTTAAAGCTTCAACTACAATATCAGCTATTACAAATAAAATTGCTTCAATCATAGCTGTGTTATAATTTTTTGAAAATCAGATTGCAGAATACAAATTTTTAAGAAAATTTAAAATTCTCAAAAATAATGCATTTTAGAGATAGGGAAATGTATTGCAATTTAACATATTTTTACATGTATAATTCAAAAACGTGGTAAAAATATAGCATTCCATTTAAAATAACAAACTAGATGGCGACTTCCGGTATAACCGGCAGTGCTAGACATCTGAAAATATTTTAGCTGAAGAGAACGCAATCACTTGTATCTAATTCTAAATGTTCAAGTTTCTATTTTGGCCAGAACCCCATAAACTCCTAATGAAAGGTCTCGCTGGGACACCCTGTATATAGAGTGGTGATAAAGTCTCGCAACAAGCTCATAATTTGTTTATTTAATGTTTTTTCGCAAAATCCTGAAACAGGTAAATTTTTACTTTTAAAAAGACACCTTTTAGTGCAAAAATCTTTTCTCTATCGGCATTTGTTTTTCTGCTGTGACGTCATCATTAATTTTTTTAAATGGCAACCCTAATTTTTTATGCAGATTTTGATAGACCTTCTTGTCAGCAAAACAGTAATGTAAAAAAGTTAGTACTTTCCACAACAAATTTTTCGAAAAAAATAGACATTACAATTCAAAAATACTATGTTATTTTATTTTATTTTAATGATTATCTTGAAATTGAAAACAAAAACAAGTAAAAATTAACGAAAATATTGAAGCTGTTCTCCAGGAACCCATTGTTGAGATTTTCATTGCAGCAAAACATAAATTTTTTTAAAAAATTCCAGACGATGGTCTGGACTGTCTATTTTTTTTTCGAAAAAATTGTTGCGTAAGGTACTACTTTTTATATCACCATTTTGCTAACAAGAAGGACTATCAAAATCTGCATAAAAAAGTTAGGGTTCCCATTTAAAAAAAAATTAATAATGGCGTCACAGCGGAGAAACAAATGTCGATCGAGAAGATTTTTACACTAAAAAGTGTCTTTTTAAAATTAAAAATTTACCTGTTTCAGGATTTTGCGAAAAAACATTAAATAAACAAATTATGAGCTTGTTGCGGAACTTTATCCGCGCCCTATATTTCTTCTTGCAATGTGCCATGTAAAAAGGCATTTTTTACATCCATTTGTTTCGTGTAAAGATTTTCGTGGTTTATCACAGCTAATAGCGTTCGCACAGTTGCATGACGTACAACTGGTGCATAAATTTTTCATTAAAATCTAGTCCTTTCCTTTGAGAACAGCCCTTAATAACTAATCTGGCTTTGTCTTGAGTTACGTTTTCCAATTCATCCCTTTTAATTTTAAACACCCACTTATTATTAATGGCTTTCTTACCAGGAGGAAATTCTGTCAAAGTCCATGTGTTATTTCTTTCTAGAGATTTCATTTCTTCATCCACAGCTTGATACCAATTCTTTTCGTCACCTCTTCCTTTTATATCAAAGTATGGGTTGGAAACATTTTCTAAAAACGTTTCTGCATTCAAAGCTATTATGCCATAATCATCCAAATATTTTGGTTTTATTTTTGGTCTTGTACTACGTCTAAAATTCATAGTATCATTCGTTTTGTCTAATATCAACTCTTCATTTCAAGTTTCGTCACCATTCCTGTAGTCCAATGCGTTCTTCGGAATCTCTTCTTTGTTTTCTGAAGAATATTCTTTAAGTTTTTCTGTTTCATCAATCTCAAAAGTATCTTCTTTCATGTCTAGATTTTCACCTTCAACATTTTCATTTTCTGTTCTTTCCTGGTAAATGTCAGCAATTTTCTCATTTTCGTATTTTCTTTCATCAAAAATGACGTCTCTTCCAAGTAAAGTGTGTTTTTTTTTTAAATGCCATAAGGGGTGGCTGTGGAAAATAAAATTCATGTCTTAGCTCCATTCATTTACTTGAAATTTTCAGATTTGGCATGTGTTAGATGCCAAGCTACGACATGAGTTTTAATTTTCATGGCCAACCTTTATGGCATTTTAAAAAAAATACATTGTATAATCCTTTTATCTTGATTTGACCATAATCGGTACCCATTCGTACAATAGCCCAACATGTAACATTTCTTTGTCCTTGATTCAAATTTTCCGTTAGTTAGGGCCTTTGGGGTGTGGAGATAAGCTATCGAACCAAATACTCTCAATTTTCCCTGGACGCTCTCCGAACCACCATTACGCAGGTACTTTATCGTGTAAGACGTTGGTAGGGCTTCGATTGATGAGATAAACAGCAGCAAGTATTGCCTCAGTCCACAAAGTTTTGTCAAGTTGTGAATCAGATAACATGCAGCGTGCTTTTTCCAATATCGTCCTACTCATCCGCTCAGCAACGCCGTTTTGCTGTGGAGTATACCGTATTGTAAATTCAAACTGTATTCCTCTTTCCTCAAAATAATCTTTAATTTCCTTGGAAATATACTCTCTACCATTATCGCACCTGAAGCGACTAATCTTGGGCTAAAGTGAGTTGCTGCCATTGATTCGAACATCTTGAAATATCGAAACACTTCACTTTTTGATTTCAGTGAATATGCAGCTGTGAAATGTGTGTAGTCATCTATAAAAGTTAATACATATCTTTTGCTATCGTATGATTCCGGAGTGCAAACAAATCACTATGTATAAGTTCCAATGGTCTTTTTGCTCTTATATGTGTTTGAACATGTGGCAATTTTGTTTGCTTGCCTTCAACACAGTTTTTACAGACTTCTACTTCATCTCCTTCAAAAATAACATTTACACCATCCATCAGTTTACTTAACTTCTTAAGCCCTGTAATACTAATATGACCTAAACGTCGATGCCATAATTTATTGTCCTTTTCAACTTTGCAAAAATGTGCACTTTCTGATTCAAGAAAGAGGTTTAGTTCATATAATTTATGTTTTCTGTTTGGAATAGCCACAACAAGATTTCCTTTATATATTATTCCCTTACCCTTATTAAAGATAATTTTAAAGTCATTCTTTTCAAGAACTGGAACTGATAACAAATTAAATTCTACACCCGGAACAAACAGCACATTCTTTATATTAATGTCATGAATTTCATTGTTTACAACAGTTTTTGGGTTTATGCCACCAACTTTTATTGCTTTCAAAATCGTTCCAGACCTGGCACTTCTGATCTTGATCGGTTGAGTTAATGTTTTAACATTTTGTAAATAATATTCCTCACTTACCAGATGCTCTGACGCTCCTGAGTCCAAGTACCAATTTATGTAATCACTATAGGGGTGCTAAAAGTGTTGAAACGTCACGGAACACCTCCCACCAGAATCACAAATCGAGATCGCATGTTTGTCCAGTGCCGTAAGCTATGGCCGTACGCTCGAACCGTGCGTTCGATGCAACAACGTGGCTACTAACCACGACTGAAAAATATCGCACGGTTCAGTTTTACGCTGAAAGTATGAATTTTATTTTTCATTTATTTAAAATGTTTCTTTAATTAATTATTGTCGTTGATTTTTAATGCATAGGTATGCTTTCTTCTACTACTCTGCTTTATTATTCGTCTTGAAGAATGAATCATTGCAATGAAATTTTGCGAGAATTTGACTGCTTATAAAAAAATTGTGCGAAAAGAGTTGAAAATTATTTTTAGGTATCCGACTCTAACAGAAGTAAACTATGTACTTGCATACCTAAGTAAGTAGTGTTTTTAAATTTTCTCGGGGAAGATTTGTTTGTTTTGCAGTTAACAAAATTATACGCCTAAAAAACAATAGCTTTTTATGTGCTTGCAAGTGTAATTTTAAACTCAAACGATCCTCTTCAATATATCAGCAATACTGCGAAGTCTACACGGCTCGAATGAGGACCGCGCTCGGCGCTACTGCCGCATGTAAAAGTAGTGGGAGGTGATAACTACTTTCCGCATCTGTCTGGTAATCACTTTTACTTTTACCTTCGTCTGTAGCAACAAAACAAAAATTCGAATTTTCCACAATGTTCTCAGTTGTCTCCTCTGATGCCACATTAGCTCTTCTAACACTTCTATCCCTTTCCTTTTGCAAGTATCCTCGAGGTTTCTTGCATTCAGCACGAAAATGTCCAAACAGTCCACATTATGACACTTAAAATTGTTTTTATTTAGTTTATCACTTACAGAGTTTTTCGATGAAACACCTTTAAATTTATTTAGTTCATTTGTAGTTGAAAATGCTACAGAAGGTTGAACTTCAGTTTTCAGTTTTTGTTTCTGAGAGAATCTTTTTGTCTACTCATCGAGAAGAAGTTTTTTAACAAAACTTAAAGTTAACTGTTCAGTGGACAAAGTTTCTATAGCAGTTACCACCACATCATATTCCGAGGGCATCGTTAGCAACAAGTGACATACAATGTCTGCTTCTTCCATCACAGCACCAGTGGAACGCAGGTCCCGCACTAACTTATCAAACTTGAGGATGTGAAATTCCATCGTATCTGCTTGTGCATTAAACTTCATACATAAAAGCTTTTTCCGTATAAGTAGTTGACTTGCAATTCCCTTCCTTTCAAAAGTGGACTTCAAGGTTTCCCAGATTTCAAAGGATGTGTGCTTATCCTTTACATATTCTAAGTGACTCTCTGCTATACGTTGAATAATTTGTGATTTACACTTTTTGTCGCCTTTAGTTAGAGGCACTTTCTTTTTCTCTTTCTCTGCTTCTTCCAACTTCATGCTATTAATTTCCTCAAACATTTTGTCCAGTGACTTTTGTGTATACTTCAACAAATCCAATTCGTCCAGCATTGTTTCAATTCTAAATTTCCAGTTGTTAAAGTTGTTTCCGTCGAATAACGGAATTTTGTACTTTTCTTCCTCCGACAATTCCCGAAAACTGGCTCTGTTTCTTTGTTTGGCTTCCAGCAACCTGGGCCGATAACCTGTTGTGTTTTTAAAGTTTTTATTTAAAATTAAACAGTTTACAAACAGAGATATAAATGTAAAAGTTTCAATAACCACGTGTCACTTACACACACAGGAAAACCTTGATTGATTTATGATTGGCAACACTTACTTACTAACTAGAAAACATTCTGTTAAGGATCAAAGATGTCGCTTGTGTTACAAAGTAATTTAAACAATGTGAAATTATCTCATTCAATAGTTACTTACCAGACGTGAAATAATCCAAATATGTTGTAAATATGAATTTCAACCATTTTATTGTATATATTATGTAAAAATTTATGTGTTTTAAAAATTTGTAAACAAACAAATGTCACAGGCAAAATGCACACCGGGTTCGAGGTTTCCAGACCAGAGTGTTGATGATTGCCATGGTTACGGTGACTGTTAACAAACCAACAGCCATAAAAGGGCGTGCGCGTCGTTTTCGAATTAATTCGCTTTGAGCTTTCGAACTGGTAATTTGAAAATAATTCCGCGTCAATCTCTGAAGTAGCAACAACTAAATTAATTCGCGTTAGATCTTCGAACGAGCAACAACTAAAACAAGTCTGTCGACCGTTTTAAAAATTTCCGCTATAATTTAATTTTGCCTTTGACAATTTAAGATGGAAATAAAGCTGGATTGTTAGAAAAATTCTATTTTAATTAAAAGAAAATCAAACACAAGAAAAGCCTTATCCAGAAGAACCCTCCTAGATTTTCCTGTGATCCTTAGAGCTGATAAAATTTTAACACACGATCTGACCTTTGATACGAAGGTTTGAACATCCACGCACACTAACGAATATTTCAGGTATCATAAGAGGGATTATTGTTCAGCATTGAGCGCTATGTCTGGTGAATACAATCCTATCTGTGACACCGGGATATTTGCCCCGCACACACACACACACACACACACACACACACACACACACACACACGCACACGCACACGCACACGCACACGCACACGCACACGCACACGCACACGCACACGCACACGCACACGCACACGCACACGCACACGCACATTTCATCCATTCCTTCTTCGTTTCTTCAATCTGACTGAAAGCGAAGTCCATAAAATTCGTTTCGAGGAATCCACTCTGAGCAATAGAGCTACACGAGATACACAACAACAGTACGTACAACCAACACAGTATAGTCGTCCCAGTTTGGTAGCGGTTTTATGGCCTTGCCAAAAAAAGCGAGAGAAAGGCGACCGCAGTGCCGGTCTCTTTGAAGATGTTTTTTATAGCAAGATCATAAAACCGACACAAAACTTGGACGACTATACATTACATATTGGAACCACGTGGGGATCTAAAAGGAAAAAATAAAAATAAAGGTAATAACATTTACAATTATTGACAACCAACGTGAAGGGCTCTCACAACCATAATAACATTACAATATGTTTGATTCGTATGATGCGTATTAACAGATCGTAATGGCATATGCAAACAGGAAAAAAAAACCTGCCGGAAATCTCAGACTCATTTGGCAAATTTCTGAATGCGGAAGGAAACGAATTTTGAGAACCTTCGTTTTACGTGAGTTCACATACATCTTCATGTATTAAAAAAAATCCGGTCAATCAAAACATTTTAAACGCGTTCACCAAGCGCTTGAATTTATTAAAATAAATAAATGTAACTTCAGTCCAAATAATTACAATTTTAAGTAACGAGCGTCTAAATAAAAACCTGGTCAAGTAGGTTGTGATCGAGAATTTATCCATTGCATTTACATAACAGGTTTACTAAATGTACTATGTTGACCAGGTTTTTATTTAGACACTTCTTATTTTCAAATTATAAACTGAAAATTATAATTACTGGACGAACAATGCGCCTCAAAAATGCGGATGAGTTAAATAATGACAACATTGTCTTCCATCGTTTTTCGCATATTTCACCCTCACAAGTAATAAATTGCCTTTCCATTTCCTATTAAACTGGATTAAGATCAATTAAACTAAAGCAACTTTAGAATAAAATAGTAATTCATCTACTGTTTATACGGTTTCAAATCGGCCGCATTACGTAATCAAACTAGGGAGAATAAAATAGCTGTTAACCCATTAACGTCCATTTGAAACACAGTTTTTTGTACGAAATTTCTTGCGAAATTTTAATGTTTAAGGTTCTAGAAGGGAGTATACATAAAAGTCAGAGAAAAATATTTTTATTTTTCAAAAATTGTTGTGTACTCAAATGAGTACAATGGGCTAATATAGTATAATTTTATTTTTTTGTATGAAATAATTCAAAATATTCTTTTTCGACGCAAAGGGTAGATCTGCATTTCTTACAACACGATCTTATTCTTGCATGACAAAATTACACATCGCAGTTGTTTTTTCAGTTTTTCAGGAAAGTGACCAATTTGATCCTGTATAATGCTGGGTGGGATTGCGCAGGACTTTCGCTGACTTTTGAATTGTTTTCCATTACGTAAATAATGTACCGGAAAAACTGCAACTGTGTCAGTTTATTATTGGATACTATTTGCGATAATTTCCAAGCATTAAGGCCTTTTTAGATGGTCACATTTCTTGTAACAATTTGTTACAACGTGAGAGAGATAAACTACCACACTGAATGTTGATTGGTTGAACTGGCATTTCTCACTCACTTCGTAACAAATTTGTTACAAGAAATGTGACCATCTAAAAAGGCCTTTAGTCATAGCTAAATCGAGCATGTAAGTGAACAATACCCACCACCATTTTTTGCCACGGATAGCAACTCGGTAGGTGTTTACGCCTGATCGCTCAGATCCACTCCCCCCATCCTGTTTTTAAATAAAAGTGGCTGATGAACTTCCATATATTCTTTTCTTGACTTGCTCCATCTTTTTATATTTGTGTGTGGCTGAAAATCATCGTGATTCGCAGGGCCGGCGCAAACTTTTGTGGGGCCGGGTTCTAAAATTGCGAGGGGCCAAAAAAAAACAGTTAAACGAACTAATCAAAAATATCTATCGCGTGAAAAATCGCCTAGGAATGAATCCAGTTTATAAAAGTGGATTTATAACTGCAACGACAGCACAAAGTTTAAGCGCGGGGCCGGGTTCCGGTGAACGCGTTGAACCCGCCTCGCGCCGGCCCTGGTGATTCGTAATCATGGAAACGACGCTATTATCAACCCACCTCACAACCAAAAGTTCATTATATTCTTCGAAGTAATAATCAAAAAAGCCTCTTGGACGTTTCGCCATAGTTTTCGTAGCTTCTATAGGACACTTTTTTAGTCTATTTTCTCTAATCGTGGCGGTGGCTCGAAAGTCTTTGTCACGCAAAAGAATCATCAACCGAAATGTAGTAAAATAGTTGTCAAAGTAGATAACATGTTCTTTTGGTTGGTCCACGTGTTTCAGCAATTCGAGTACCACATTAGCACCTAGCGAATCGGCTACATTTTTCATAGCGCCTTTGCCACAGTAAGTATCAAAATGATAGCAGTAACCAGTGGAACTTCATAAAAGCCAGTTTTTATAACCATAACGGACGGGTTTGCCCCTAATAAACTGCTTTGAAGGATGGTGTCCAAAATACTTAACCATGACTTCGTCGATTGAGAGGTAACTATGAAAGATTCTCCATTGTTTGAAGTTTTGATTCAACTTATTCATAAGAGGTCGAAGCTTGAATATTTTATCCGCTGCATCAACATAAGAATTATCTGTGAAATGAAGATTTTGTTTTATCTCGAGATATCTGTTTCGCGACATAACCGTCGATAAAATATTCACAGATAAATCTTCTGTTGACCAGTACATTCTTTCTCGAGGGAGTGTATGGTAACCTGATAAGTAAAGAATGCTTATTGACGTCATCACTTCTTCTTTGGTAATAGTAAACTGGTGGCGATTTTTCTGAGAAGCGTATTAAATTGACTGTTCAATAATGAGTTCTACAATTGAATTGTCAAAAATTTTCTCAAAAATTTGGACAGCATTCAAATTACCTAAATCTAGTTAGACAATTTCTTTGTTATCATTAAAATCGTGTTGTATTTCGTTGTCCATTTTTTTATAAATTGATGACTTTTTTGTCCATTTCAAGTGTGAAATTTTGGATGATTTTTTCAAGCGTTTTTGTATTTGACTCAAGGGTTCGTCGTCACTGCTACTGTAGTCTTCTTGAGGATGTTCTCTCATTATTTCAATTGTTCCGGCCACATCTTTTGGAATTTGTTGTGAAAGAACATCATTTTCATCCAGTTCTTCGTCGTCAGTAAGAAGATCCGCTGCTGGTGGTAAAATAACAATTTCATCATCGTTTTCAAGCTCTTGCAGTGCGTCTGGAGAAAGTTAAAATAGCCAAAATACTGCACTGGATCAACATAAAATTTATCTGCATTCATTTCTGCAAATAATAAAAAAAATATTCGATATTTATATAATCGCATTTGTATTCAGTTTAGCCCATTGTACTCGAATGAGTATAGGCAAGTTTTCTCAAACACCACCAAGTTACCGTAGACATGTAATTTGTGAAAGTGGTGTATGCACGGAATATCAACTTTACTCAATATCATAGGAACGATAAATATTTTGTAGAGATTTGTTATTGGCAGCAAATAAATAAATTACAAACTTACTTACCATTAAACACAATTGCACTTTTTCTCAACGGCAAATTATAAATATTAACGAACAAATTTAAATACTTGAAGTTAGTACGTATGTTTCAAGATGTCTTAAAACTGTTTGTAAGGTAAAATTTATACTTTTGGATAATAGGTATCGGTAGTAACTAATTTAGTAAGTGTACTCATATGAGTACGGTGGGCGTTAATGGGTTAACTACCATTAATTCAGTTATGAAATTCGGTCAAGCAAAGCATTTTTAACGCCTTCGCATTGCAAATTCCAAAATTTACTAATTGATTGATGTCTTAAAGTATTGTCGCATGCATTTTATGAAGGTCGTCAGTTTTGCTTTTCTTTTAATGCCTTTTATCGCGACAATTTTTTGTCCGTGTGGCGGCGGTTTCTTTGAATGACGCGTTTAAGGTGGGTCAGTATTGGTGTTGTGCAGTTACGAAAAAACAGAGGAAGGCGTCATTGACCTTTCTAAATATAACTTTTCTTTCTTGCACATTTCAGCAGTTCAAAACAAGTAGTACCACCGAAAATTCTTTGGCTATGGTACAGGAGCCATCCGAAAATACGCGCAGAAGGTAGCATTTCATGTACCTATACCGAGGTTTTTTTTATTTGCATATAGTAAAAAAACACCCTGTATAGTTTGGGCACTATAAAACTGTATATACAGGATGTTTGTAAAATAAGTGTAGAAATTTCAACCACGTTACCGTGAGAGCACATAGAACACGGAAAATTTTTTTAAAAATTCATAACGAGAGAAAATTATTTTATTCGCCCCTTATACGATGGTCATGAAACAACAAAAAACTTACGGAGCCCGCTTCGCTGATCGTAGGCAATAAACATCGAGACGTGACTAATATGCAAAGGCGCACTCACTCACCGAATAATATCTTTGTGGAGGAACACATTCAAACGTACACAACAGTAATTTAGGAATGTTTATAACAACTGTTCAAAGTGGCATCCATCATTAGCGACCCATACACCAAACGTTCCATAATCGCGTAAATGCTGGGACATTAGATGTAAATGTTCTTGCATTGATTTGGAAATGTGTTTCCATAAATCCGCCGTGCTTCTTCAGTATTTCCTCGAGCTTCGCCGTAGATGAGGAATATATTTGTTCTCTCGCCGTTTGTGAATTGCGGCATTTTAATAAGTAATACTACGCACAAAAAATAGTAATCGTATTTAGCTTTAACTCGCTGAAGCACTTTTCACGAACTAAACTGTCGATCGAGCAATAAATTGTGTCATAATCATAAAAAAATGAAACAAATTGCAAAATGCTTTTATTGGCCGCCCGACTTCGGCAAAGGTCACTGCTTGATTGCAGTTCTGTTTCCAACAGATGCTTTCTGCGGTCGCAATAAAATTTCCTTTTCTTGACCTACCTCAAAGATGTGCGATTAATTCTTGCCCGATTTTCAACTGCGATTTCCTCGATATGTGTAAAACTTTTGTTAAGGACGAGTTCAATCGTTGCCATTTATGGTGATGTATTACAGGTTTAAATATTTGCATACAGTAAAAGAACAGGCTGTAGATTTGTATGGATGGTACCTTATGACGCCCAATCTGCATAAATTTTCAATCCATGGACCTGAGGCCACGCAAGAAGCACGTGAAACCACGTGTGCATCATTAAACACCAACGCATCATTAAACACGTGTGCCTCATTAAATACATTATTAAACCCGTGACATCAGAAGCGGAGCCCGGCCGTGCGTTCCAGGAACACCGGATAATTAAGGAACTATAGAGCTTGATTCATAATAGGTGTCCGACCCGTTAGGAGTGTATTTACTACGGTTACGCAAGTACGAAATTAGGTCAGTTATTCCAGTGACAACGAACCTATTTACATGTGCATCTTCAATTAATTTTATCTTAAAAACTTTGCACCTAAGACCCCCTATTCATATAATAATAATAATAATAATAATAATAATAATAATACTAATAATAATAATACTAATAACAATAATCATATTTATTAAGCAAATCAACATAACAACTGAAAAAAAAAATACAAACGCAACAAAAATTTCTGTTTTGCTTAAAAGGTCATGGTTCAGATGAACTGATTAAAAAAAAAATCAGTTCCCTGATCTACCACCAAGACCGGAAAACTTAAACCCTAATGCTAAGAAATAGAGACGCAAAAACGATATTGAACAAAGATAATGAAGAAGAAGAATATAAACTTTTTGCTTTGTTTGCTCATGTACTACGTGGGGTTAACGAGTCGGACACTTATTATAAATTACGCTGTATAAATTGACACTAACGGCACTGAACCCAGAGCTCGTCCAACGCTGTTTCCGAAAGGTCAGACTAGACGAACGCTGAGTTAGGACTGCTGCCGAAAGGTCCGAAAGGTAGTTCCAGTCGCTCTAACATCGCCAATGAGAGACCCGCCAGAGAAGAATACGGGCACCGCACGCCGTAAACCCAGTCGTCTCCCTAGAAGCAGATTCCACCACCGGCACCATGGAACCAACGCGACGGAAATCAAGCTGCCGCCGGGCATTATACTGGGAGATCAGGACGGCGTACGACATTCCAAGGGCTTTGTCACCATTGCCGCCGCGGACATCTACGGTACCGGGATCGGACCAGTCCAGCCCGCTGCAAAATCGGAAACGACGTCCATCTACTTCGCCATGACGCCCAGGCCCGAAGCAATTCATCCTAGCCGAGTCATCTAATACCATTCCGGGAACGCCGCATCGACCAACTTATCGGTTTATTTCGCTGCACATCCCCTCAGCGGAATATCGCGACGTTCCACGAAGCGCGTGATTAGTGATCACTAGTAACAACCACCTGTGCGCGTAGGATTAAGCAATTTTGGGAAAAATTTGGCAGAGTCGGTCGGACCTACCTGTGAAGTTCTTAGCTGGAAGGAACGCCTGCTGTCCCAGTAGCTCAGTCGTAGGCGCGGTAAATACGCACAAGTGTCCGTCAGAAATATGGGGGAACTTCCCAGATGTTGAGAATCGTAAAGGGTGCCGCCTAGCTTATGAGTAGGCCGCGCGAAAAATGTACAAATTTGCCCCACTACTGAACGAGAAATACAGCCCAGCGTGTGAGGTCGTGTTTCCGAGCACTACGCCGCCGCTAAGGCGGCAATATTTGCCCGTAACGAACCTGCACTGTGAGTCGTCTGTTTGGTGGGGCAACATTCGTGACGTTTTATACAAAGTTCACACGGCCTACCTACATATGAGCAACGTTCCCCAAAGTCATGAACCGACGGTAGGGGAAGGTCCAAAAAAATTCACCCTGTATAGTTCCGACTCTAAATGACTCGCCAGAAGGGCGGGGTAAATTATTAGCAGACCCGAAATCCCACTAAAACAAAGGAAACCCAAATCAAAAATAATAACAAGAGTATATTGAGTAATATGAAGTAACATAAGCAGAACCTGGAAAATTCGGTTCAAGGTGCACCTAAAAAAGTCGGTAATGCATGTGCCATCGACATAAAACACGGTAATGTAAATAAATTTACGAACCCAACAAAACGTTCCGACAAAAAGTACAAATACACGTAAATGGCAAGTACAAACCGCATACGTTTGGGCCCAATCGCGACGTTCACATAAGACTGAATAGAATAAACTCTGCCGAAATTGATGCTAAATGTTTCAAAAGATTGAGTTAATAAAAACAATTAAATATTTAAACAAAAATTTAGCAAAAGGATAAATGAGTAGACTAAATTCCGCGGAAGCAGAAGAAATAAACTAGATTAGCCGAGACTTTACACTCGGGTCGCAGATAACGTAAATTCAAGTCGCGAGTAACGGACCTCGGAGTGTCGAAAAAGACGTAGAAAATTTAAAATTGAACGATACTAGCTCCTCGGTGGACGTCTAAAGCCACACAAAGAAATCAGATTGCCTGCTTACTGGTAATCGGCGCCGATAGGTTCGAGTTTTTCGCACATACGGATACAGAATGAAAGCCGATAAAAACAGATATCTATTGAGAAAAATCAGGAAAATGACCTACTTTAATTGTGTTAAAACTTATTTAAAAAATATGCGTACATTTAAAATGTTTATAAATGCGCATCGGCGCCGATTGCCGGAAAGCAGGCAATCCGCTTTCTTTATGTGCGTACCTTAACGCGGGACGCTGCAAGTACGTCGGTGCGACGGTGAAGGGGGATACGGCGTTTTAAACCTCCGTAGGAGTTCCGGCTCGATCTGAGATGACGAGGACCAGAGCAGCTCGCAGTCTGACGAAAAGGGGACTGAGCAGCGGGCTCTAATGCGAGTTGTATGGCGATAAAGCCGTCACTTCCGTATGCAAGACTGCAAGACCGGAAATGATTCCGTACTGCTTACTGAATAAAAGGAAACGAAACTAATAACACAAATTCGCGGGACAGATACCACAAACGATATGCCAGAATTAAAAAGAATTAAAAAGATAACTTACCTAACGGAATTACGAGCGCCAAAGAAAAAATTCCAGTTGTCGGTGATCGAGAACTCAAGGAACTCAAACGACCAATGCCCGAAGCCGGAAGATAGAAGTCATCGAACATTCTAGAAGTCAGGCAAGCCAAATGCAATTCCTGTGAATTGACCAGACACGCGTCAAGGGAATTCGCACCAAAAACGGGAAAAGGGGGCGCAAAATTTAATAACGCAAGTAAACCCAAACTCCGTGACAAGAGAAATAGGATCTTTCTTTCTTTTCACTCTTTTGCTTTGCGCAGCAAAGCTGCAATTATTGTCTTTCGGCCATAAGCCATTCCAGACAGTCACGAAGATTATATAGCTGAGTCTAGACATCACAAACATCCATGGCCAATGGTGAGATTCGAACTCACGCCGACCGAGCGGCACAGTTCAAAGTCGGCTAGGCTAAACCACTGAGCCACTCGGGGACCCCATAAATAGGACCAACGCTACGAATCGATTACATCGGAAATCGATGGGGAAATCCTCTATCACAGCAACAAGTTGGCAACACTACATAACCTCGCATTGTCATCGTACAGGGTTAGTTTTATTAATGTTAACCCCCTTTATTTTTTTAATTATTAACCGATTTAAAAAAATTAAACATTGATCTTATATGGATTTTTATGTAGATTTCACTTATACTATCAGTTTTGCGGTAGCGTTTTATATATACCGGGTGGACAAAAAAATATAATTTTTTTAAAAGGAATACCCTGTATATTTTTACAAATTTTTAATCCTTGAATCACCCTGATAACAGACATATATAAATATCGTGTAATTGGTTTACTAGTTCTTGTGTTATTCGTCAATTATTGAAAACTTGATTGTTGTTTTTTAAATACATTTCAGCTTACCTAGAAGTATTATTTTAAGAGATAGAGGAAAACTTTAAATACAATAGTTATGGGATTTTGTATGTAATATCTTTTAGAGCTCTCATAAAAAACAAAAGCGCATCGCAAAGGGGAGAAAAAATTAAATTTTTGTTTTTTTAAATGGAACACCCAATATATTGTTCAATATAATGAAATATCATTGTTTGCTAATTTCAAAAACATATAATATGTTGATATTTAGATCAGCTGTTTGTGACACATTTGAGTTTAAAAAATCAAAATACATATTAACATATAAACATTTAAGAAAAAAATGCTTAAAAACTTCTAAATCACTGTTTTAGTTAGCAAATGACGGCATAAATTCGAATATTTGAAACGATACAAAATTAATTAACAATAAAAACATTTTTCCAAGCCCTGATTTTTTGAATATTAATTTATTGATATTTTAGAATCAAATATCTCACAAACTGCTCATCCAAGTATCAAAATATTATCTATTTTTGAACTCAGCAAAAAATGATATTTCATTATTTTGAACAATGTATAGGGCGTTCCATTTAAAAAACAAAAATTGTAATTTTTTCTCCCCTTTGCGATGCGCTTTTGTTTTTTGTGGGAGCTCTAGAAGATATTACATACAAAATCCCACAACTATTGTATTTAAAGTTTTTCTCTATCTCTTAAAATAATACTTCTAGGTAAGCTGAAAAGTAGTTAAACAACGTCAGTCAAGTTTTCAATAAATTAAGAATAACACAAAAACTAGTAAACCAATTACACAATACTTATATACCTATGTTTGTTATTAGGGTTATTCAAGGATTAAAAATTTGTAAAATTATACAGGGTATTCTATTTAAAAAAATTATATTTTTTTTTGTCCACTCGGTATACATAAAACGCTGCTGCAAAACTGATAGTATATGTGAAATCTACATAAAAATCCATATAAGACCAATTTTTAAACTTTTTGAATCGGTTAATAATTAAAAAAATAAAGGGGGGTTAACATTAATAAAACTAACCCTGTACGTTTGTAAACAACCAGACGTTGGAAGGTAATATTTTAGAGATATAATTAACTTGACGCCTTGAACGCGATGCGATGTTAAAAAATATAATGTTCCTTTTAAAAAAGTTGAAAACAATTGAAAATCTCGAAAACCTGACAGTCATTTGATTTCCTGATGTTGCCATAAAACCCAGCAGGAGAGGTCCTGAAACTTTTCTGATTTAAGCTACCTCGTAAAAATTCAAATAAAAAAGTTAGCTATTGTGGCGGCTTCCCGTGAACACCCTGTATATACAGGTTGACTCGTTAGCCTCTTTACCAACTTTGGCAAATGAAAGTAGATGTAATTTTATGAAAAAGACAACCAACCTATCAACATAAGTCCGATTTGCTTTCGTTTAGAAATTATAACGATTTAAATGTATTTAAAAACAAAAAAAAAATAGAAGAAATTATGTAGCAAAACATTGCAAATAAAAGTTGTCATGGTGCTTTATTATTTACTAAATCAGTATTTTTGCTCATTGTTTATAATGCTTCTATTTTCTAACGATGAATATGTCGATATTTATATCTATGATCCATGTAATGAAAACGGAAGATAGAGTCAGATTTCCTAATAGACGTCAACCTGAACATATGAAGGGTACAGGTCCAAAAGGGGACATGTCTAAATTTTTGGTAGTTTCAGAACATTTTTCCTAATTTTGTGTTCTTGCTTTGAAAATATAAGTTTATTTACAGTACAGTTTTCTCAATTAATACCCAAGTAAATACTTCAATGAATAGAGTTCATAAAATCTAAACCGTTTTCAATAAAATTAGTTTTTAAACTTAAATTCCGTTTTACGCAAAACGAAGGATTTGTGACATAGCTCCTTATGGACCTGTACCCTCCATATGTAACTTGTGAACCTGAATTACTTGTTGATTAATAACGCAATTAGTACAAAGTTTTTACCAGAGATAGAGACCATTGAGATTAATCTTTTTGTAGGAATGAATTCTTTTTGGAGTCTAAATCTGGCCAACTATGATTTAAATAAAAACTAGTGTTTCAAATAAAGTCATAGCAGTGATGAAGATAGAGCAAAAAAGTATTTAAAAAAGTTGTTGCTAACCACTAAAATACTCCAAATACGAAGTTTCGCTAAAAAATTTTAATTTTTAATTTTTCTATATTTTTGTGTAAACTCTGAAAAAATTAAAAAATACATTAAACATGAAATTATAATTTTGTTACACTATTAAATATGAGATTTTTCAACTAAGTCACTTTCAAGCACATGTTTAATGTATTTTTCAATTTTTCAATGAGTTTACACGAAAATGTAGAAAAATTAAAATTTTTCAGCGAAACTTTGTATTTGGAGTATTTTAGTGGTTAGCAACAACTTTTTTAAATACTTTTTTGCTCTATCTTCATCGCTACTATGACTTTACTTGAAACACTAGTTTTTATTTAAATCATAGTTGGCCAGATTTAGAAAAAAAGAATTCACTCCTACAAAAAGATTAATCTCAATGGTCCCTATCTCCGGTAAAAATTTTATACTAATTGCGTTATTAATCAACAAGTAATTCAGGTGTCTTCATGTAAAGTGAAACACACTGTATGTACTTTTATAATTTTAGCTTTATACTGTTTATTTACTTACAGTCTGTATCATTACAATAAACAATTTTTGTTATTAAATGTACTGCATTTTCAGTCATGGAAAAAAAAAACAAAAATCACTGTAAGTTCTAAACAAAAGCAAATCGGACCTATGTTGATAGGACGTTTTTCTCATAAAATTACATCTACTTTCATTTGCCAAAGTTTGTAAAGGAGCTAATGAATCACCCTGTATTGTAAATAAAGCATTTGTTGGTAGACGCATCTTTTGAGCACATAAGTGGAGTTGCGCCCACCGCGCATCCGCCACACTACACGTAGATGATTTGTTATTTATTTCGGGTGACTAATTTATAGGTGACGTAGACCCGTAATAAAGGGCTTTCAAATAAAAAACTCTAGCATGCTATAGAAAAATATGATGTCGAAAACGTATGTCTGCGTATGTGGCACAAGTTATAGGGAAATATAACCTTACTTTTGAAGAAAGAAGACTTCAGATATTTCATATGTTATACTTATAAAAGATGTGAAAATGTTCATTTTGAAAATAGGATCTAAACAAAAACAATTTCTACTTTAACATGAAACTCTAGCATGCCATGGAAAAATATGATGTCGAAAACGTATGTCTGGCGTATGTGGCACAAGTAATTGGGAAATATAACCTTACTTTTGAAGAAAGAAGACTTCAGATATTTCATATGTTGTACTTATAAAAGATGTGAAAATGTTCATTATGAAAATAGGATCTAAACAAAAACAATTTCTACTTTAACATGAAAACCATTTCACAGGACAGTACAACCGAAATTAAATTTTAACAACGCCAAAATGTATCCGTCAGTTGACAACGCACATGTGTTATAAGCTAAAACTTACCTTTTTCGGTCTTTGTCATTACATGGCACACTGCGAGAAGTTTTTTAATTGAAAACCCGTTATTTTACGACTGCACTAAATTTAGTCGTGTCGGTCGTATGGAATCGAAAGGTAAGAATAGAGTCAGAAGTTTATAATTGCTTGTAATAAATTGGAAAAAAAAGAACCAACAAGACTTAAAGATAAAATTAAGCATATTCAGGCCCGGTTTCTTCACTTTAAACCAAAGGTTAAAGTTAACTTAAAATGAAGAAACCGCACCATAGGGCCCTTTTCATAATAGAACTTAAGGGCCGTTTTCATACTAGTGCTAAAGGAGACTTTAATTTAAAGTCACTTTAAGCATAGGAAAACTAATGTGTTTTTATAGGTTAAAGTCACTTTAAATTTAAGTTCTATTATGAAAATGGCCCTTAGGACTGGCTAAAGGAGACTTTAATTTAAAGTCACTTTAAGCATAGGAAAACTAATGTGTTTTTATAGGTAAAAGTCACTTTAAATTTAAAGTTCTATTATGAAAACAGCCCTTAAAGACACTAATTTAAAGTTACTTTAAGAATAGTGATACTTTAAATTTAGAGTTCTATTATGAAAATGACCTCAAGTGGTGCAATTTTTCTTACGTATAATTGTATTTGTAGCCCTTAGGTGGTTTTCATACTAAAACTAATGGACACTATTTTAAAGTAATTTTAAAAAAATAGGAAAAGAAACGTGTTTTTAAAGGTTAAAGTCACTTTAAATTTAAAGTTCTATTATGAAAACGGCCTTTAGACATTAAGAAATCATTTCAGTGTCTGTTCAATTTGAACTTTCTATTAGTCCATAACTTTGTTCGCGGAGACGTTCCGAACTATTCGGATTCTTAAAATGCATGCATTCATGAAAGTTATACACTTGAAAGCGTTGTTAAAATCGATCATTATTTCGATGGGCACTTGATTTTAACCGTTCCGAACTAGTCCGGAAGGTCTCGGCGAACAGATCTCATAACTAATTTTTTTGAGTTAAATGTAAAATTAAAACTTAAATATACAAATTTTAGCGAAGCAGGACCTCTGATGGTATCTCCAACGGGTCAATTCATAGTTCCATCATCTTGTCCAGGTTTCTTGTTCGTTAATTTTATATCAGAAAATTTAAAAGAAGCCGCTGAAAGAATGGAAACTTATCGAAGGTAACTAACTATTACATTCCTTTAAAACAGATTTCAAAATAACAAGATTTCAACTTTTTCCAGAAATAAATACGTGGAACGTTCTTTACGTAAAAGTTGTATGGAAGAGCTACAGTTAGAATCCCTGCATAAAGATGACAGTGTTACGCCGGACCTGATGATTAAGTGCTGTGCTAAACTTTTAGAACACAAACACTTGCTAGGTAATCTTAAAGGGCTCGACCTCAACATTACTACGTATTACTCAGTGGTTTGTGATGGTGTTGTATGCATCCCTTGGAATTGGGATATATAGAAGTGTGTACTGTAGATAGAATTAGTTGCTCAAGGAAGTTAATGAATATTTTAACAATCTATTTTTTAACTGATCTCGACTCTTAAATAAAACAAAAGTTTTGTGAGCTGAAATACTGCTGGTATAATTTTAAAAAATTCTCAAATGTACATAAATAAAGCTGTTTATTCACATTCTACAACAATGTATTTATTAAAAACAAAGTGTTTTGTGAAACAGTTATTTTTTCAACCAATAAAAACTTCATAATTTAAATCAAATTACGAGAGTATTTTGGTTGAAATATAAAAACTCTGTTAAATACTACAACTAAAAAGTCTACGAATTTTCAATTTACTCGAATCCTTCACTATAATTTTCACAGTTTTGGTTACGTAATATGCGATGATGACTTGTGTGCTGCAACAAAACAAGTTTTGTACAATTAAGTTTATAAATGTGTTCCTAGATTTCAGACACTTTTCAGATGAAGGCGTTTTACGCGCGTGTGCTTATCAGACTGGGAATGTAGGAACCCATATGCATCAACGCGCCCAAAAATCCCGTGCATTAAAACGCGCGTAAAAAGCCGTTCATATAAAGGGGTTCAATTGCCATTATTAAATTGTCAATTTATAACTGATAATGAGCTAAAATCCATTCATTCACTATTTGTTATCGTACTAGCCGTTAAAATCTAAAGTCAAATTTACATAAAGTTGAAAATTGAAAACACTAGTTAATCAATCTGATTTAAATTATCACAAATTGATGTATATAAGCCGTCCTCTATTTACATTCACTTCACCCAAAATCAAATCAATTTGATTTTGAACTGAACTGATTTTAAAGTGAACAGAGAAACTACTAAAGGAATAATATTTTGGAATTAAAATTAACATAACCTCAAAAAACATACATATATCACATGAAACTGATAATTGATTTAAGGCGTTTTCGGAAATTCAGTCGGAGCAGTCAGGTTCTTAGAAAAGCGTTCGTATATTAAACCTGGTTACTAGTTCTGCATTCGAAAATTAGTACAGGTAGGTACGCGCCCCAAGTAACTTAGTCATTGGTCGCATTCGTAAGAACCAACAGTTCCGGAGCAGTTACCGATATGTCTCACAAATTAAGCGCTACTTTACCGCTACTTTCGAAATGGTCGGCCTTGTTTTGGAGCAAATATTTTTACGCTACTTTTCTGGAACATGCAAAGTTGGTTGAGCCCGCTTGGTCGGGCAACTGTAGGTGTGTATTCGAATCTCCTCCTGGTACATATGGGTCCTATGTGAGAGATGGAACACTTATGTATCGGATTGTGTTCGGCTCCTTCGAACTAGGTTTTCTGCGTTTTCCCAGTTTGTAAGACGAATACCGAAGAAAAGCACCTAGTAGGTCAGTCGCAGCCGCAGCGGACAATATTAGAACAGTGGGTTTAACGCATCCCTAACAAGCTTATAGAGAGCTTGGGGCATGTATGATGTAAGTACAAAAAAATCTATAATTGTTTAAAGGAGTCACGTACTTAAACTAACTAATGCTTGTAGAGGGTGGATCAATTTCGATGTCTCTTATGGGCACCTCTGTAACTGTAAGAGATAGAAAAAAACTAATGGCCAAGTCTCGATCACTTTTTTAGAGATAAACTCAACAGTGTAAACAAAAATTGGCTATCTTCTCTTGTTTTCGAGTTATAAGCAAAAATTGACATTTTCGACTTTTCGTCCATCGCCCATATCTCGCTTATTTTTACAGATATTAAAAAACTGTTTTGACATTATTGGGACACTTTTTCGAATACAATTTAGTGGTGCAGTTGGTTTTTTGATATTTAGTTAAATTTTCGAGTTATAACATAAAGTTATATAGTGTTCGCCAAAAAGTCCGCATCAAATGGGAAAAATTTTTATTTTCGATTTTTCGAAAAAACTTTACGGCAATAATTTGTGCTAGTCTGAAAATTTATTTAGCCTCTATTAGATATACCGAGTGATGTTTACTTAGTTAGAAAATAGCGTTTTTCGAAATTACCAACATCCTAAAACCCAGCGAAAACACGTACGTGTAAAAAACGTTGTAAAATAACATGTAACCAAACGTTGAATTCGTATGGTATTGTTACGTTGAAACAACGAAAAAATGTCGCGGCAATCAATTTCTTTTAAACGTCTCTGTCCACGTGTAAGAAACGTTGTAGAGTAACAATTAATCAACGTTGAATTCGTGTGTTATTAATACGTTTTAACAACGCTCGAATCAACTTCTTTTAAACGTCTTTGTCCACGGTATTTCTACGTTAAATCCTAGTGCATACATACGTATAAAAAACGTTGTGGAATAACATGTAACAAACGTTGAATTCGTGTGTTATGGTTACGTTGAAACAACGAAAAAATGTCGCGGCAATGTCCACGTGTAACGTTGAATCAGACAATTACGACGTGTATTAAAGCTGGGTCTAAATCATTAGACTGAACAAACATACATGGCTAATGGTGGAATTCGAACCCATGCCACGCCGCCGAGTGACACGACTTTCCAAGTCGGCTAGGCTACACGCCACTTGGAACCCCAGTTCCATGACTGATTCGTAAAGCGGGCAGAGGCAGTGGTAATAAAGCCGAACCGGGAACTTTAACTTACAATAGCTACGCGCCGCCCTCACTCGTTCAATTTCCGAACTCTTTACTACCTACAGTTTCCTTCTAACATCCATATTATCATAACATCATTAAATCAATTTTTCTAATTATTACAATCCTAAGCTTATTTTCTTTGTATATACATTTCAAAAATTCTAAATAATTTGTTTATAATAAACATGTAATTCTAAATCGCCTATTTCTAAAAATATTTACACTAACTTAAAATATTCGACAAAACACATTTAATACAGTACTCTCAATTTACTTTATTATTTACAAAATTATTTATGAAAATTTTAAAAAAATTACATGCTGCTCATAAACACCGCAATATTGTCATGCTCTCTTCGCGCTTGCAATAAATTCAGCTGTTGGGGTAAACGTAGCTCTCGGTAGATAGTTCCGTCCAGGTATGGGCTAAAGGCACTTGGGGGTAGTTTACCCGAATAACAAAGACCTGCTTACTTTGTCCCGGTTCTCGGCTCTAAAAAGGAAGGCCCTCTTTAGAAAAACCACCGCACCACTTTTAGGCTTTATTGAGCACCTTTCGCTATTGGACCACCTTCCCGCTCGGTCCCCAATCGTCTGTCCCGCGCAATTAATCCATTATCCGTAGTTCAGCAAAGTGACCCCGTTAACAATTATACAGAGTGGAAAGTTTAACTGGAATAAATTCTGTAATTTAGAAAATTGCCATTTGTAGCAAAATTCTTGGAACAGGTCAATTTTTATTTTTATGGCGCATATTATAAATGGATTTCTTTAACTTTTCAATTATTTGGAAGGATGAAACAACCCCTAACTATTTTTTTTTTTTAGTGGAAGGGTATGTTGAGTAATTTTTTGTCTTAAAGCTTGTTCAATTGGGAATACAGCTACGTTTTTATTTTTTAATTTTGCTTAAACAGTAAAAGGCGAAAAAATAAAAAATAAATTTTTGACTAGAACGATTTTAACGCATCAGATGTTCAAAATGCTCGCCACCTCTCACTTGACAATACCCTAATCGATTATAAATTCCATCCCTAACAGTTTGTAACATTTCCGGCGTTACTCTCCTAATTTCATGCAGAATTTGAAGTTCTGAAGTTCTGCTATGTCGTTTGGTTTAGTCACATAAACTTTACTTTTTAATACCCCATAAAAAGTCTAAAGGGGTGAGATCTGGAGATCTTGTTGGCCACTCAATCGGTCATCGGTCCTCTTCTTCCTATCCACCTATTGGGAAAAACTTCAGTGAGGTAATTACGTACAATTAAAAATTTAGCGCATTGGCAGCGCCATCTATTGGCTGCACGCAACAATACGATACCATATGGAATGCTTATTTCTTCTTATCAAATAATAAAAAATGGAGTTCCTGAATTTTTGGCATTAAAAACGGTTTTAGTAAAAAAATTCTTTTTTTTGTTTTTTACCTTTTACTGCTAAAGAAAAATAAAAAAATAAAACGTAGCTGTATTCCCAATTTTTTCAACATATCCCTCCATTAAAGAAAAACATAGTTAGGAGTCGTTTCACCCCTCCAAATAATTGAAAAGTTAAAAAAGTCCCTTTGTAATATGCGCCATTAAAAATAAAAATTGACCTGTTCCAAGAATTTTTTTACAAATCATAATCTTCTAAGTTACAGAATTTATTCCAGTTAAACTTTCCACTCTGTATACAGCTGTCCCCAATGAGTATTCGTGACAATATGTATGTATAATTGATTGACTATTGCGTTCTTTAGTATTTTTAATCACAGATTTTGGGCATCAAATTCAAACTTACTTTAAAAAATTTGACAGATTACGCCAACTTAAAAAGAGGTTATGGTTGACTCGTATGTGCAAATTAGCAGTACTTTTCGTACCTGTTTCGTTTCATTTCAAGCCAAGCATGGAGAAGAACCTCATATTTCATAGATTTTTAGTAAAATTAGAATTCAAAGGTGTGAAACACGATAGACAATCATTGTAAAATTAAGTGTTTCCTAACGTCAACATCACGTTTTGTAACGCATATTTATTCGGTATACGTTAAAATAACGTTATAAAACGTGGGTTAAAAATTTAGTTGTAAATTATGATTTATCCAACGTATTAGTTTCGTTAATTTTTTTCTCATTTATTACGTAGAATAGTAGATGTTGAATTAACGTTGAAAAGATATGGTAATCAACGTACGGTAGATACATCGCATTTACTCATAGTATAAATCACGTCGTAAAAAGACAAATTTATTACATATTTATTTCACGTTATAATTACGTTCATATTAAACTGATCGTTAAAAAACACGTTATACAAACGTGGTATAATTATGGTTGCTAATTTAACCAAAAAACAACATTGCATTTTTCAACGAATAACGTTATTTCCACCGTAACAACGTGAAATTAACGTTGAATAAACGTACATGTTTTCGCTGGGTTAGTAAGCCTTGAAAAACAATTTCTTTCTGTCTTTTGAAATAAGACGGGCAACAACAGAAAGTGTTATATCACGAGTTAGAAATTGCCTCCAAATGAATGGCAGACAATTTGAGCAAAATTTGTAAACTTTAGAATTAAACTTTAAGATGTAGAGCTAATTAATCAGCTGTATCGCATCTTTGGTGCTCTGGGTTCGAGCGCCATCCAGATTTTTATGTTAGGATATCATTTTATTTATTTTATTTTATTAATTTCATTGTTTTGTATCTTTATTTGTGTTAAGTAAATAAATATTGTTGTTTTATCGAAACTTACAGCGAAAAATTGGATTAACTGTAGCCAGATATGCCTTTAAAATAAATAATTATTAATTCTGAATGCACTTTTGTATTCTTCGTTTCATGCTTTCGAAAACGTTATGTAAAACATCTTCGCCTATATTATGTACTTGGTTTGTAATAGCATCCTGTAAATCTTGCACTGTGTGTAAGCGATTTTTATAAATTGAGTTTTTTAAATATCTAAACAGGTAATAGTCCAGTGGCGTGAGGTCTGGAGATCTTGCCGGAAATCTTCCTGCATTTATCACACGATCATCAAAAAATTCTTGAATTAAAGCTAATGTTGCATGTGCCATATGTGCAGTTGCACTATCTTCTTGGAAGTACCCACGTTGTATTTCATCATCATGCAGTTGTTCAAAAAAAAGCTGTTGTATTTGATTTCGATATCTTTCCCCAGTACTCCTAACAATTTTTTCGCATTCTCCATAAATGTAAAATAAATTTAGTAATTTAGTAAGTCTTGAAAAACAATTTCTTTCTGTCTTTTGAAATAAGACGGGCAACAACAGAAAGTGTTATATCACGAGTTAAAAATTGCGTCCAAATGAATGGCAGACAATTTGAGCAAAATTTGTAAACTTTAGAATTAAACTTTAAGATGTAGAGCTAATTACGAGCCCAGAATCATATCATTTGGCCCAAGTTAGGATTTTACAAGTCACGTTTTAAATAATTTTGTTTTACAAACCTACAGAAGTATTTCAGATTAATGTCTCTTAATCATAATTTTCAAGTTTACAGTTGGTTCTTGTCCGATGAAATTTGTATAACAAAATCTTTTAAGCGGACACTAAATCGCGCACTATACACTTAACGTTTCGCAGTCGTTCGACAGCTTCGAACGACTGCGAAACAGTGTATAGTGCGCGATTTAGTGTCCGCTTAAAAGATTTTGTGATACATAATTTTCAAGATTTTCAACAATATTTCAAACAGTTTTAGCAATAATAAATGTCTATAAATTAAATTAACACTTACACTGTCCATATAGCAATTTCATTTAGATCGCTATATGTCCGCCACGAAGATTTTCCAGCCCCATACATATATGGGGTCACGCCACTCATTTAAAATTATTTGAAACAGAACGGTATCAGATATCTCAATAATTTTTTTTCAAATGGTCTTCTTGAGTCCCTTGAAAATCAGATGGTTATTATTTTCACGTCCAAGTAATACATTTTTAGAAATGAGAACCATGATTCTGACCCGCATATGAGTCACGGACTTGTGGTTCAAGAGCAGCATGAACCACATATGGATCTTTGGATAGTGAACGTATTAAATTATTTAAAAAGTTATCTGTAAAATGTAAAATGGGCCAAAAGATATGATTCTGGGCTCGTAATCAACTGTATCGCGTCTTTGGTGTTCTGGGTTCGAGCTCCATCCAGATTTTTATGTTAGGATATCATTTTATTTTATTAATTTCATTGTTTTGTATCTTTATTTGTGTTAAGTAAATAAATATTGTTGTTTTGCCGAAACTTACAGTGAAAAATTGGATTAACTGTAGCCAGATATGCCTTTAAAATAAATAATTATTAATAACAGGAAAACTAAAAGAAACAGGTATAGGGCATTCGATGCAGAATTTGATTCTGCATCTGAGGGTGTTCCATTTAAGCAAATTGAGTTTTGGGCAGTTAAACATAAAGACATTGGACACCATATTGTAACCAGCCTGTGATTTTTTTGGGGTAACTACGATATGATTTGAAAGCCTGAAGATTGTACTTTCAAACAATATGCAACTTGAATCTTGAAATTTGAAAGTGTCATAGATACAATTTTTTAAATGGAAGGTTACCCAAACTTTTTTTTAAAGAAATTTAAAGATGTCTCAAAATCTGTTACATTTAGGCATAGAGAAGTCTTAACATTTTTTATTTAGAATAATGTGCAGAATCAGAATTTGTAATAAAAAATGTAACATTCCATTTAAAATAAAAAGTTAATGGCGATTTCCGGTATAACCGGAAATAATGTAAGAGTGAAAATATTTTACGCAGAAAGATCACTATGTATTAGTACCAATTTTCAGAATTTTTGTATATTTCCTTCACTATAATATTTTAATAGGCCACTGTATTTAACCATGAAAATGGTTAATTCAACAAATATTTTTTCTTCGTATATGAATCGCGTATTTTCCCTCTAATGCGATCAAGCAATTCGAGAAAATCACTATTTTGATTGTATTTTGATCTTTAACATTTTTACAGCAATTCAAATTTTCGTTAGACCGTAACTCATTTTTTTTAATGGACCCTCATGTGCTTAACTTAGTTCAACAGAAAACCTTTTTCTGAGTACGCTGATACTAGATACTTCACATTTTCTTTGAAAGTCACTTAAAACAGAACATGATTTATTGAGGTTTTATGCCCGCTCTGTTTTAAATGACTTTCAAAGAAAATGACTTTCAAAGAAAATATGAAGTATTTAGTTTCAGCGTACTCAGAAAAAAGGTTTCTGTTGAACTAAGTTAAGAAGCACATGAGGTTCCATTAAAAAAAGTTTGTTACGACCTAATGAAAATTTGAAATGCTGTAAAAATGTAAAAAATCAAAATTGTGATTTTCTCAAATTGCTTGATCGCATTAGAAGGAAAATACGCGATTTACAGCTTCCTAGATTTAACAAAAAAGTTTTTTTTTTCGTTGTTATGGGAATCAAAATTACTCGCAATGATCTGCAGATTTCAAATATGTAAAAATATACAGAGTGTTCCATTTAAAATATATAAGAAAGTCACTTCCGGCGGTGTTTAATAGTATGTCGGAAAATGCATTTTTTTGCTTAATTTTTATTTTCCAAATTTCATTGAAATCGATTAAAAAACAAAAATTCTAGAAGGGTGAGCATATGGCGTGGGACACCTGGTATAGGGTATGCCGTTTGAAATAAAAAAGTTGTGTCCTGCACAACTGTTTCGATTCACTCTGTATAGATAAAAATAATTTTAAAATTAAAAAAGAAATTGTGTTGACAATTTTTTTGTATCTTTTTGTAGTTAAAGAGATATTGCCCGAGAACATACTGTTGGGACACCTTGTATACAGGGTGTTTCAGTGATGATGCACCAAACTTCGGGGAAACGTTTCTGACATTATTTCAAACAAAATATTTTAATACAATTTTGTAATCGGAGCAACTTGAAATTTGCATTATTTTGAGTCAATGTTTTCATGAATACCGTAGCGATTTAAATTTCTGCGGCCGTGAAACAAGACGAGCAATTTAAATTGTTTTATGAATGGCACGCGGCTGCAAGAAGACAATAAATATCTATCGTAAACAAAAAAATTTATGAGAGGCTTTTAACTCCGCCCTTGACCGCAATTCGTGTTAAAGATGAACACTGAAAGAATGTGCATTTAGCGTGCGTTTTCATAGCACTAACATTTATGCAAACCGTAATTACATCAAATTTGTTCCTTACTCCTTGTTCAGGTAAAAAAGAGCCTGTGTCGCGTAGTCGTTGAGCTACCCTGACAAACATTAGATAATGCGGATGTCGTTCACGATTAGGAAACAGTTCCGCGTACAGATGTGATGCCAATTGCGCGTTTTCCCGACATTCCCCGTATAACAAATGCATATCCGCGTACTCTTGAAACGTAAAATCGCCCATCGCAACGCACCAACACATACACAAACATACACTAATAAACTTAAAAAAATGAAAAGTACACCGATTAATAACCTACTCTTTACTACAACGCGAATCAGAACGGACTAAATGTGTTTCATCATAGCATCTGAGACGCGACAGTTTATAGGGGTAATAAAGCAATTACAGGAACGTTAAGGCAGGTTAAGAATTCGGGCCGCTCTCATCTATTGTACGTTTTAAAAATATACGATTCTCCTTTCCCTTCGATTATCTCAAAACTTATTCATTTAAAAAAAAAATATTATAGGAAACTTTTATTTCTTTTCACGATATCTACCAACCGGTATACATGGTGTCCACCGAGTTCATCGGTCTTCTCTACCATGTATAGTATATAAGATAGGAAAAAAATTCAAACGAGCTACGATATAACTCAGTCAGCTCTATTTTATAAAATTATTTTTGGCTATTCAGAGTGTTCAGTAACTGAGAGCCATTCCAAAGATATATTTTTTTAAATGGAATACCCAATATATTTTAACGTACTTCGAAAGTACGCATAACGAATAGATAATAACCAAAAATTTCGGAAGTTTTACTTAAGAGTTTGTAAGATATTAATGTTTAAGTTTAAAAAAATTGATGTATTATGAGCGCTTATATCTTGGTTATTTATTAACATTTCGTCGTGAATTTTTGCAGGTATAATCCATTCACGATCTTTTTAGACTCAGAGTAGGCCATGTTAGGGTGACATTTTTGTTGGTACCTCGAAGTGAACTATGTTCCATTTTAATTTGATGGTTATATTTTTGAAAACTGACGCCGAAAAACATTGATGATTTTTAGCATTTTGACTTAGTATTAAAAAATCACAAGTAATTATTTGTTTTAATGTTATTACATATTTTACATTTTACTTTTTTCATGCTATCGTAGAGTATAAGAAGCAATATAGTCGATGGGATTGACATTAAAGTGTCAGAAGTTTACATTTGTCATATTTTAAGTTCTATCAAAATTCATGTACGTAACTGAACAAAAAAAAGCATGGCCCTCTAGAGTCAAAAAAGATCGTGAATGGATATTAGTTAATGCAATATCTTTTCTACAGAAATATCAGAACAGCTTCGGTCTATCAGTTATTATGTGTACAGGGTGTTGAGTTTTGCAAAAGATAATTTTTTTCAAAATTTTTAAAGGGAACGCCCAGTATATCTAAACCCTCGAAAACACTGTTTTAATAAGCTTTCATAAAACGCCAAATGTATCTGCCTAAACTGAAGAAATCGCAAGACAAAAATTAATTATTTTATGTCTTTCAATATTGACGTTATTCGTTATTTGACCTTTCCGACCGGTTCTTCCGTTTTGATTTACTGATAAATCGATGAATACGTTTTATTTTTTGTTCAAAGTAATTGAGTATGTTCCTGTTAAACTAATTGCTATTTTTCTTTACTTTGAAAATAATTAAATAACGTTATTATCAAGCAGCGGGCGACCGTTGGGCAGGCGAGAGTGGGGACGTCTCGAACAGGCGAAAAATATGTAAGCAGTAGCGGCGAATAATGCAAATAAATTAATCGTTTTCACAATCCAAATTATCGAATGAATAATACACTTAAACAACACAATAATTTTTAGAATATTCCAAAATTTGCAAGAAAAATAAAACGTTTCGAAGCCTGACGTATAATTCTATAAACTAACACATGATCTTCGAATAAGTTTGGTAGCGGGGTCTGCTGTATGAGTCGTATATGGTTTGACCTTCCTACTCCCACTCTATTCCCAACGAAAATCCTCTGCTTAGTTATTAACATGTGTTTTTTTAAAAATGCCATAAGGGGTGGCTGTGGAAAAGAAAATTCATGTCTTAGCTCCATTCATTTACTTTAAATTTTCAGATTTGGCATGTGTTAGATGCCAAGCTACGACATGAGTTTTAATTTTCATGGCCAACCTTTATGGCATTTTTGAAAAAACACATAGTATAATAATTATAAAAAAACTAAATTTAGATTTACGTTGCCGTTTGCTAGAAAAGAGGAAAACAGTTGCTATAAATTTTGAATTGACACAAGAATTATTCAGATTAGTAGATAACACTACTTCTATAGTTTTGTATTTTTTTATAATAACAAAATACATTTTAAAAATGAAGAGTTACGTGACATGTCATTCCTACTAGGAAAAGCAACCAAAACTGTCTCTTGGCATTAAGATTATATTCGCAGCATTATCCTATGAGAAGACACTCGGATTATAAAGTTTTCCAAAGATTGAAAGAAAAATTCGAAACGCCCTGAAACATTAAACACAGTAAAAATGTTATTAAAATAACGTTATTTAAATAGTATCATCGGACAAGAATATGTTTGTTATTTAAATATTTTCACAATTAAAAAAAAAATAGGAAATAGTTTAACAGGAACATATTCAATTACTTTGAACAAAAAATAAAACATATTTATTGAATTATCAGTAAATTAAAACAGGAGAACAGGTTGGAAATGCTAAATAACGTCAATATTGAAAGAAAAAAAAATTATTATCTTGCGATTTCTTCAGATTAGACAAATACATTTGGCGTCTTATGAAAGCTTATTAAAACAGTGTTTCACGAGAGTTAAGATATACTGGATGTTCCATTTGAAAATTTTGAGAAAAGTTATCTTTTGCAAAACTCAACACCTTGTACACATAATAACTGATAAACCCAAACTGTTCAGATCTTTCTATAGAAAAGATATTGCATTAACTACAAAAATTCACGACGAAGTGTTAATAAATAACCAAGTTATAAGCGCTCATAATTAGGTAGTCTAAAATAAAATCAGTTTTTTTATGCGCGTCAGTCGACCAAGCGGAGACGGCATATCTTTTCCGCGAGCTTCGATGCAGTAACGCATTGTTCGGCTCCGTGCACTCGCATCGTCGCCGGGCTCGCCCACTGTTATCTATGGCATTGTATACTGCTTACGACCCCACTCTTGCCAAGCGTACGCTCGTGATAAATCAAACTGATTAAAAACAAGACTCTCATAATACACCAATTTTTTACATTTAAACATCAATATCCAGACTCGAGAATCCTCTCGGCATATCCAGTTTTCACTGGTTTAATTAATGAGCGACTCGCTCGGGCGATGTAGTTCGCGGTACCCGATGTAAAATCAGCGTCGGCAGATTAGTCCTATTGAGTACGTTTGTTGATATAGCGTTTTCAGATCAAATTTAAGGTTTTAAGGTAAATTTTTATTTCATTTTTCTGAAAATTATCTATTAAAATAAAATCATCGTGCCAGTTGATTTCCTAGTACGCAACAGAAATAATGTCGGTGGCACTGGCCGTTGTTTTAGAGCCAGCCAACACGGCGCACAGTGGAACGATTCAATGTAAAAGGTCGGACATCTGACGAAAATCCAAAGTTACAATTTTAGGGCCATTTTCATAATAGAACTTTAAATTTAAAGTGACTTTAACCTATAAAAATACATTAGTTTTCCTATGCTTAAAGTGACTTTAAATTAAAGTCTCCTTTAGCACTATTATGGAAATGGACCTAAATGTAATAACTTATTATTATCATTCCTGAACATATTTTACATGTTATGTATAAATTTTGTAGCAAGGCAATGATCGTACAAATAAGGACACGCTTGCAAAGTGACCCATGCCTGCTAATTCACAAACTAGCTTATTCGAAGTGGACATTTTCTAAATTTTTTCTTTCAAAGTTGAAATATATTTATGTGTTTTTTTTAGTTATACAGAGAGATCCAGATTGACTGAACGTGCCGCTCTATTGAAAATTTTCTTGTGCCGACTAACTTGCATGCTGATCTTATACTACGATCATAAGCGTGCTAATGGAAATCGTAAAGGGATAACGATAACTATGTGGCTATGCAACCAATCGTACTTTAGCGTATTGTAATTGTCGCCATGTCTCGTGTTTATGTTAATTTCCATATAATTAATGTATTAAAATCTCGAAATTTATGATTTCAGTGAAAATCAAATAACATGAAAACTCACTTATTTATAATGCAAGTACGACATAAACACGTATCAATGCGCCAGAAACCGTTTTCAGACATGTACCATCGTAATCAGAAAAACCGACTACACTCGAAATTTTAGCCAATTGAAGCATACTTTAAAATGAACTTCTGTCATTTTGACATTAATATTATTTTGACAAATCAAATAAAAATACCCCAATTAAAAGCAATTCAGAAAGCAATAATTCGAACGCGACAGCAAGGCAAAATCAGTATTCGAGCAATTGGAACTGAATTTGCTGTTAGTATCAGTAATCATAGAGAATATTTATTTCTTTGGAATCGAATGAGATGGATGAGATTTTATAGGTTGACAAATACATGACAAATGGTGTCAAACCTAATGTTACACAACTAAATTTTTTGAAAATGGAAGTGTCGATTTCACTTCGCATGTAGTCGATTTTTATGATCACGATGGTACGTAACAAAGCAATTCAAATTTACTTTTAGTGAATTGAAATAAATGATAATTGAAAATGTATGTACTATGGTGCTCACCGAAAACGATACGACTCGGCAATTTGCTGGCCTTTACGGCAATACACAGAGGCAAAGGCCTGAAACTGCTGTGTGAAATAACTAACTGGTCGACTACGGTCAGGCTCTGGTACCTGCGGCCCAGATGCGACCGTGATTATTATTGGCAACAAATAACAAATATTATGCAAAGATTATTCAAGAATACTGAATACTGTTATAATTTTATAATTGAACTTTGTAAAACTGCGCTGTCGGTAGGTATAAAATAAAATAAAATTCGCGTACACGTCCGTTTTTCTTTGAATCATGAATTCGTCATTTTTAGGCATAAAAAAGAACAAAATTAATTAAGTGAATTAAGAAAAAAGCTTTATTTTGATCTCCTCTGGCTGCCCAGTATACACATTTCAAACTGACTGAAAATAAAGATTTACACCTGTTCTGTTTGAAAAATCTAAAAAATTACACAATATGTTATTAATATTGGTATAGCGCTTATCGTCTATTCTTTTTTACTGTAAATAAAAATTGCGCTGGCACAAAATTTATTTTAAAATACAACCGGATTCGCCTTAATGCGCCATTTTTAAGTTTTCAGAGTCTAGAAATTTGTAATAAATAATTATTTTAAGAAAATTATAACGTCAAATGTTTTTCATTAGATAGGCTCGCTGTAAAAAATATATCTTAATCAAAGTTATATTTACGCATCAATAAATTTACGAACACTATATTATTGCCGACCCAAGGTTTAACCGAAGCAATAAAATTACAGCGGACCAGATTCGAGGTACCAATTTAAATGCCCGCGTTGGCTCCGCCCAATGTTCATAAGGGTGCACTTTACTTGCAGGGGTATCGTTTTTGTTGAGCATCATAGTACATGTAAATATGCTGTTTAAAGATTTTTCAATATCACTTTTTATTAATTGTTCGAGAAAAATTTTATGAGAGGAATATGTAAAAAACAAAAAATTGTAGGTTACAATTCATGCTCGAAATGTCCACCATTATTCTGAATGCACTTTTGTATTCTTCGTTTCATGCTTTCGAAAACGTTATGTAAAACATCTTCGCCTATATTATATACTTGGTTTGTAATAGCATCCTGTAAATCTTGCACTGTGTGTAAGCGATTTCTATAAATTGAGTTTTTTAAATATCCAAACAGGTAATAGTCCAGTGGCGTAAGGTCTGGAGATCTTGCCGGAAATCTTCCTGCACTTATCACACGATCATCAAAAAATTCTTGAATTAAAGCTAATGTTGCATGTGCCATATGTGCAGTTGCACTATCTTGTTGGAAGTACCCACGTTGTATTTCATCATCATGCAGTTGTTCAAAAAAGCGCTGTTGTATTCGATTTCGATATCTTTCCCCAGTATCAGTTTCGTTAAAAAAGACTGGTCCATATATCCTTCTACGTGACATAGCTATCCAAACTCCAATTTTAACAGGGTGTAAGGTTCTTTCATGTGTAATATGAGGATTTTCGGTAGACCATATTCGATAATTTTGTGAATTAATACATCCATTTAAATTAAACCACGCCTCATCAGAAAAAAAACGTAAGATCCAACATGTTGTCATTATTTGTGTTTTCATTAAACCAGTGACAATATTGAATCCTCTGATTATAATCATATGGTAGCAGCTCTTGAACGGTGGAAACTTTATAAGCATGTAAATGCAATTTTTTTGCAGCTCTATTGCATGTTCCGTAAGATAATCCTAAAAGTTAATAATTCATAAGTCACAGTACAATTATTTGTATAAAATGCTTTTTACCTGCTTGAGCAGACAACTGCCGCAGAGGTTTTGCAGGACTTTGGTTTAAACGGACCTGAACATCCTCCAAAACTGTTACAGTTTACTTTCCGACCGTGTGCTCGCACACCCTGTATAATGCATATTTCAACGTTCCGGGCTATTTTTAACCCGTTTTGTTGTTTCCCCATTAGGTGTAGGAATGAAACATTCTGCGCCTACGCAATTCACCCAAAACTTTCTTTTTAACAAATTTTCGCTAAAAGCTTCAGACCAGCCGAATAAGTACATATTATAAAAATTAACCCCATCCTTGCTTTGTGTCGAGATTGTGTTTACGCGATATTTAATTGTCCAATTTAAATGGTCCTATTTTGCGACGCGTGTATTAGCGGATAAACGAGTTTCGGGCTTTCGGAATGCAGTTGAAGCCGAAAACTGTTGCATATGCCAGTAACCTTTACCCTTTATCTTGATTGGTTTCCGCTGACGACATAAAATCTGCCATTGGCACATTTGAATATCTCTCTCTTTTTTTGTTCTTTTTCCTTCTACCGGTCGAGGGAAGTAACACTTGCGCCAGTAGTTTCTTAGTCGCCCTGAGAGCCACATGTTATTGTCTTCCGCGGGAAGTGTTGGTGTAATGTGATTCACCCCACCGGAGTGGAGAGTGAATTTGTACGACTGCGTGTCGAATCTTTCTTGGCTCTTTTAGGGGCGAAAAAGCCGCGTTGCTTTGGCGGTTTGTGGCAGCCTAGCCGACACGACTAGGTAAGTTTTACGTGGTGCTTCTCCCTCGATTTGGCCCTTACGCTCGTTTTTCTTTCTCTCGATTGTAGGCTCTAAGTTGCAAGTCTAAGGGGGTCATTCTAATCGAATTTGCAACCTAACAATGGTGGTACCTCCTTAGTAACTGCTAAGAAGTTACAGTCTCGGCAATGTTCGGTGGTAACAGGATACAACGTTGTGCAGTCTCGATAATGCTCGGAAGCAGGATCATACCAAGTTGTAACTTGCAACCCCGATTAGAATGACCCCCTAAGTTGCAAGTCTGGGTTGCAAGTCTAAGTTGCAGCTCTAAGTTGCAAGTCGAAGTTACAAGTCCAAGTACAAGTTCACCTTTTGGCTCAAGTTTTTGGTTCACGTTTCCGGTTTCTGAATTCGGATTTGTTCTATCTCCTGCTTACTCTGAATTAAGATTTGGAGGCAGATTTGGCCCTAAGGGCCGTTTTCATAATAGAACTTTAAATTTAAAGTGACTTTAACCTATAAAACTACATTAGTTTTCCTATGCTTAAAATGACTTTAAATTAAAGTCTCCTTTAGCACTATTATGAAAATGGCCCTTATGCCCGTTTGCACCAACTTTTTAAGCAGAGCTTAAATTTAAGTTATGTTTAGAATGTGACATTTACGTATGGTCAGTATAATGTCAAATACATTCTGATTGACATTTAAACTTCGACTTATGTATCAATTAGAATGTGACTAACATTTTGTTAAATCTATAAATAATACCATAGTCTAAACACCACTTAAATTTAAGTTCTGCTTAAAAAGTTGGTGCAACCGGGCATTAGTCTACGCTTGGTATTCCATGACAACCTGCGACTACAAACCGACACATCCAGCCCGAAGAAGCCAATCAGCCTCGGAAGCGCCCTCATAAACGGCCGCCGACATCATTACCGACGGACGTAACGACGCTGCGAGAACAGGTCATGTTATTTTGTTTATGTTGTTCGCCTCAATTTTTGCTTCTCGATGGACCTTATGTAGCCGCATTTGTGCACGCGAATTGCGTAGGCTTGCGTAATAAGCTCCTATTCGGAAAAATTAATCGGCGTTGGTGCGTTAAGCGTACAACCCGGTTTCTGTGCCGTTAATATAAGTGTAAATTAGCATTGTTATTTCAATTAGCTTTGTATCATTTCGGATACGAAAAGCTAGGTTTTTATGGTAAACTGATTATTGCGTATTAACCTGTTCGACGATCATTTTGTTTTGTTTGAATTTGTTTGTGTGCAATAAATGTGTTTCGTGCCCTGGGCGTATTGTGTTTTTCTTAATTTTCACGCGATTCCTTTTTCTAAAAAAAATTAAGTGGCGCCTGTTTTGGTTTGGCCTTCGCGTTTTGGTTTGATAACCCCCCCCCTCGTTCCACTGCAGCTGGTTGGCAACGCTAAAGTGATTTTCGCTCTAGGGTAAAACTTCTACCTATCAACGCAGGTAGGTAGCAAAACTTCCGGAGTTAAAACTGATGGTCGTCCAGGAGACTTTCCCTTGCAGACACTGCCAGTATTATGGAAACGAGCAACAATTCGACGAACACGCTGTGCAAATATCTCATAATCAACTGCCACCTCATTCGGAAACCGGTTCATACATAAATTGTAAATGACATGAACGAATAGAGTAGTCGCAAGTTCCATTGTCATTTTGCTGACCACTCCGGAAATATGCTTCGAGGATAAATTTGTCGTGTTCTAACGAAAAAACCATATTGCACTACTGCAAAAGTGATGAACTTAACCTGCAAAATAAAAATTTTATGTGTTATCTTTTACTTTAATGATGGCGAAAAGTGTACTTACAAAACTCTGGCAGCTTGTTTAGATAATTTGCGTTGAAAAACACAGATCTTACTTGGTTTGAATGCTATGAGTAACGAGAAATTTGTAAAGGCTGTTTTACATTATAACATTTTTTGGTACAAAGTGAGAGAGATAAGGCAAGCGTTCACAGGCTCGCATCGCACGCGTCGCACGCACGAATCGCAAGAATCGCAGAAGTTGCTCTCTCGAGAATGATAGGAAAATGCGATCGCTGCTCTATGCGGCCTAGTTAACGCAGCGTCATATAAAACTATAGAAAAGATCATTTATGCGATGCGTGCGATGCGAGCCTGTGAACGCTTGCCTATAAGCTACCACAGTGAATTCTGATTGGTTGAATTGGCACTTCTCACTCACTTTGTATCAAATTTTAGCATAGTGTAAAACGGCCATAAAACTTACGAAATACACTTCACGAACGTCAATGATAAAATCGCTGTCAAAATGCAGTTGTCAAAACGCTTGCGCGTTAATTTTTAAAACTGTAAATTAGTTTTGATAACATTTGGTAAAAATGGGTGACGTCACCTTCAATGATTCTGGACCGCTGTGTACATTCTTTGTCAGATAGTTTCCTATCCAATTAAATCGATTTCTGACATTCGGGTCCTATATTTAATATTTTTATTGGCGCTCAATTGCAAAGACGCATTTTTATTTTCATTTGGATAAAAAAAACATCCTTTACTTAAAAGCCTCGCAGTTCACCGCTGTACCAATAATACTCTCTAAAAGTAGACTCTATAAGGATGATTTTGATACATAAATTAGCTGCTACTTTCTGCAACTTTGGGTTTTATTTGCATTTGATTTGTACATATGCATTCAATAATAAATATCGGCGGCTTTAATAGTAACATAAATTTAATGTAACAGCTTAATTTAAGAAAAAAATTCATAGATTTCCAAGTGTATTTAATCATTCAGAACATAGTCAGTTACATTAACAACTGCTGACGCATGATATGTATAGCCATTTTAAATAAGTCTTCTACATTGATGTAAGTTTTTGTATAAATTTATTGCGATTATTGATGGCTGGCTAGTGACCGCCGATAATACATATTTATAAACTGTATATTAAGAATTTTTTTTCGTAAAATTTAATAAAAACTTAGGATTTTACCTTATAAATTAATGAAGGTATTTTAAATATCCTGTTTTGTATGTACATTTCGCATAAAAAAATTATATTAGTTTTTATGTAAAATTACTAATTAATTTTTTTCAATCTTACACATACTTTTATCTGTATACTTATCGTCATCTTATCAACGTTTCAGTAATGACTTCATTCGTAGCCTATAATGATTACCTACAATTGTCATTTAAATCTCTGTTCTTTTATAATAATATAGTTTCTCTTAAATTGTTATTTCTTTAATATATTTACATTTCATTTAAAACACTTTTCAATTTTCATTAAAGAAAATAATTTACTAATTAACCATAATTTCACAGTGTGCCTTAATTCTGTCCTCATTTCATCATCACATGACAGTTTTTTGACGTCATATAAATAAATTTTACTAAGTTGTAATTTTGTAACACTAGAGGTGGATTTCACAAACGTTACTTAAATTTAATCAAGCGTTAAAAATAAACGTTGCTATGGTTACATGTACTGAAAGTATAGGAATGATTATTCTTAATCAATGATTAAATTTATGAAACCCAGCATAAATTACTTAAACGTAATGATTTTGTAAAAATAAAACGCTAAATTATTTGAAAAATCAACGATGTCCGACCAGTCACATATGATCGTTCCACTGTGCGGCGCGGCGAAATAGTCGACCAAATGCAAACCAAGCACGTATTCGCTCAATAGATTGCAAGTACTTATACGGCGATCTGCCCGTACACTACGACAAGCTAGCGGAGGACGAAATACGCTGCGGAATATGTACTATGATGCTCAACAAAAACGATACCCCTGCAAGCAAAGTGCACCCTTATGAACATTGGGCGGAGCCAACGCGGGCCTTTAAATTGGTATCTCGAATCTGGTCTGCTGTAATTTTATTGCTTCGGTTAAACCTTGGGTCGGCAATAATATAGTGTTCGTAAGTTTATTGATGTGTAAATATAACTTTGATTAAGATATATTTTTTACAACGAGCCTATCTAATAAAAAACATTTGACGTTATAATTTTCTTAAAATAATTATTTATTACAAATTTCTAGACACTGAAAACTTAAAAATGCCGCATTAAGGCGAATCCAGATGTATTTTAAAATAAATTTTGTGCCAGCGCAATTTTTATTTACAGTAAAAAAGGATAGGCGATAAACGCTATACCAATGTTAATAACATATTGTGTAATTTTTTAGATTTTTCAAACAGAACAGGTGTAAATCTTTATTTTCAGTCAGTTTGAAATGTGTATACTGGGTGTCTCATTACGTACGGAGGAGCTTGAAAAGGCAGCTAGAGGAGATCGAAATAAAGCTTTTTTCTTAATTCACTTAATTAATTTTGTTCTTTTTTATGCCTAAAAATTATGAATTCATGATTCAAAGAAAAACAGACGTGTACGCGAATTTTATTACCACAAAAAACGTGTCCATGAATTTCGTTGCCGCAAATACGCTTTAACTTTACTAAACTCAAAATACAGAAGTTGCAAAATATTAATCGAGTAAAGCTCTAAAAAAATACCTACCGACAGCGCAGCTTTACAAAGTTCAATTATAAAATTATAACAGTATTGAGTATCCTTGAATAATTTTTGCATAATATTTGTTATTTGTTGCCAATAATAATTCCGTGGATCACGGTCGCATCTGGGCCGCAGATACCAGAGCCTGACCGTAGTCGACCAGTTAGTTATTTCACACAGCAGTTTCAGGCCTTTGCCTCTGTGTATTGCCGTAAAGGCCAGCAAATTGCCGAGTCGTATCGTTTTTGGTGAGCACCATAGTACGTATTTATTACGAAGCAGTCTGCGCTCTATAAAATGAGTGTTGCGTCGCCCCGAACTATGTCTCGTCCCTGTCAATATCTTACAAACTCCGAGATTTTTCGTTATTGCCTATTCGTTATGCATACTTTCTAAATATGTAATAATATACTGGGTGTTCCATTAAAAAAAATAACAGGTGATCAATATCTTTCCTAATCAAGTGACCTATGGAAATAATATCATGTATCTTTGATTAGCTCATTATTTCAAATGCCACTTGAATTACATATTTATATTGCATTCCTATACAAAACGATAGGAATGCAATAAAAATAATTCAAATGGCATTTGAAATAATGAACCAAACAAAGGTCATTTGATTAGAAAAGATATTGATTACGCGTTATAACTTTCGTATGGCTCTCAGTTATTGAACACTCAAAAATAATTTTATAAAATAGAGTTGACCGAGTTACATCTTAGCTCCTTTGAATTTTTTTCCTATCTTATATACAATGCGATCAAAAATGATTGAGCGTCCTTGAGAAAATAAATACCCAAAGGTGATCAAAACTACCTTCGGCCTAGAGAATTTTAGCGTTTTTGAATACTCATGGTCAGGTGACAATCAATAGCGCTCCTATGTTGTGCAAGGTTTGTTTATTAATTGAGTTTTCCACGGGTTTTTCATATCGAAATTAGTACATATTTTTGAAGGACACTCAATCATTTTCGATCACATTGTACTATAGACGGTAGAGAAGACCACGGCACTCGGTGGACAGCCTATATATTTTTTTAATACAGAAAAGTACAAAAAATGTAAAATAACAAAAAAATCTTCTAAACGAGATAAAAAGACTTTTAACTTATTGAAAACCATTTTGTACACCATTAGATAAGAAATTTTTATTATTTCATTGTAACCCTGTTAACTTAAATTATAAATTTTATTTCATTATAAAAGACTGAAATAAAACTTCTGATTTATTATTGAACCTTAATTTTTCCATTACCATACCCCGCGTTAAATATCCGGCGAGGCTGGATATTAGTATTCAGTATCTTGTATTCGGCCGAATAGCAAAAATGTGGCCGGACATCCGCTGCATGTGACGAGATGTCTAGACGAGGTGACGTCACCGCCTCGACGGTGATGGGCCACTTCACGGGCACCTTCGCAGACGTTCCGAGACCTCCGAGCCTAGCCCAGAGAATTCCAGAAAAGCTACGGAGAGATAAAGTTCGCCCCGTCGAACGGGGGGACAGTGAAACTCTACCGCGAACGATGCTACCGTTGCCGTGAAAATTAATCCGACATAAATTATTAAGAATATAAATTAGTATAAGTAGTTTTAAGTGTTAGTGTTTATTTAATAGTTTATAATAATTTATGTAACTCGTTATTAAATATTCTTTTATTTAAAACCGACTGTTTTTAATTTATAGATTTTATTAAAAACGTTACAATACCAAATATTAAGGTCACGACTTTCCGTATCCATGTTATTTTAAAATGCATAAAGAAATAGTATACAGGCTGTTACAAATTCGAGGCTCACCATTGGGATCTCGGAAACGGTAAGAGATACGAAGTCGGTTAAATTGGGGCAAAGTTGCGTATTTTGGTGCTTAATAATAATCCGTTCTGAAAAATCTTCTACGATTTGTAGTTTTTGAAATATTCCCAAAAAACAAGAAAACGTAATTTCTTTTTATTTTTCTGAAGTTATTATTGCAGGGATCTTAACAAAATTAATACATTCTACAGGCACTTTTTTAAGCCCTTTAGGATGATATCATTAGATTTTACTTAAAACGTTTCGTCTCGTTCTGACCATCATCAACTTCATTTTTTCTTATGGGCGCTACATTGGGTTTTAATACCATTGAATAGATCTATTTTTTCTGATGCTTTTCCATACATCACACATCCCTATTTAATAATTTGAAACAGCTGGAAATGCAAGAAATTGTTGAAAATAACACTGCAAAGAAAAACATGGTACGCAGTGAAGATAAAAACCAGAAAAGTTTGATATACCTTCGGAGTTTTATTTCATATATCACAAAAGCTGATTTTAGTAAAATTTTTAGATCTAAAAATGAATGTTATGTATCCAAGAAAATTTAAAAAATGTTTGTGGTCTTAACAACAACAATTCAGTAATAGCGAGCGAAATTTCCTTCCAACAGAATCCAGAAAGACAACTACAAAACAATAGTTGATTAGATTTGTAATTAAATTATACATTATTATTATTAAAAAGCTAGAAAATATCAAATTAAATTATGCGCATGTCTTTAGAAAACTCGTATCTTAAAAGATGTTACTGCTCGAGGAAA